>CM053771.1:48218337-48246698 GCA_028658325.1 Potorous gilbertii
CTAGGGTCCTGGAGGCTCTTGGTCTTAGCCTTGAGAATTCCTCAGTCATTTTTCCGCTTTCTCTCATTCTCCTCTGCTCAGGTCCATGGCTCCCTTCTACGACTATATCAGGTGTCCCCAGCTGACTCTGGAGAGTACGTGTGCAGAGTGGTTGGCAGCTCCAGCCCCCAGGAAGCCTCTGTCCTTGTCACTATTGAGCCTGAAGGCTCCATCCCTGGTGAGAGTCCCAGGGTCATGGAGGGGACTGCTGAGGGCCATGTGGACCCAGCAAAGCCCCTCTTCTCCAGTATGTGCCTGGGAAATCCTTTGATCCCTGCTCCTCCTGTAACTGATGTATCTCTGAGTTGGCCCCCAACCCTAACCTAAGACATTGTAAGGAATTTGAAACTGTGGAGCTGAAAAAGCCGTCTGATCTCACCCTCTCCTTTTAGAGATGAACGGACTATGGCCTAGAAAGTGTGATGTATTTTCGTCAGCATACGCTGGTAGCCCCGGTCTTCCTACTCCACACCAAGTTTTCATCCTATTGCCCTACACCACACCATTTCTAGTTCCCATCTCCCTGCTAGGTCTGGTGGACCCCACTGCCCTGTCCCAGCCTCCCCATCTCCCTGTCCAGAGAAGCTGTGCCAAGGTCCCATCGAGTCCTCTGTGTCCCCAGCCCAGGGTGTCACACCTCCAATCAGGATCGAGTCATCATCCTCGTCTGTGGCCGAAGGACAGACCGTGGATCTAAACTGCATCGTCGCAGGTCAGGCCCATGCTCAGGTCTCATGGTACAAGCGAGGGGGCAGCCTCCCAGCCAAACACCAGGTAAGGGCCTGCTCAGAGAGAATGAGAGAAGGATGCATTTCATGAGAAAGTAAAAAGACTCCTTCCTCTGGGGTCAGAGATCCTGGGCTCAAATTCCCCTCTGCAATCAACATCTGAGTGGCCCTGGACAAGTGTCTTAGAACCTCTCTGAGTCAGATTCCCTCATATCTAAAATAAGAGGATTGGCTTAGAGATAACCTCCAAACTCACTTTCAGCTCCAAATATTTTATCCAATGACCTAACAATAAGAATCCCATGACTGGGATCTCTCTCATCCCCAGGACCTCTTGTCCTATAGAGACATCACCACCCTTCTAAATCTGGGACCTTCAAACTGAGAGTGTCCTCTAAGCAGATCAGATTTTCATTCATTCATAATTTGTTACTCTACAAATGCCTTTTTTTTACATCATAACATTTCCTTGCAACAAAGAAATAACAGTTTAAAAAATCCATAAACACAATGACAGTGTATACAACATTCTTTGCCCACGGTTCCCCACCTCTATACAGAAAGGAAATATGTTTCCATCTTCCATCCTAGGGAGGTGGAACATTATAATGAAACTCACCTGCCTTTAAATGTTCATTTCATTTAAATTATCATATTCATTGTGTGTATTTTTCTTCAGGTTTCATTCTGTTCATCTGCACAAATCTTCCCATGTTTTTCTAAACTCCTTGCATTTTTTTTTCCTATAGCATAATCACATTCCATTATGTTTATATGCCACAATTTGTTTAGACATTCCTAATCGATGGGCAACATCTTTGTTTCCAATTTATTGCTCCCACAAAACCTGCTGCTTTGCCGTCCTTAAGATTTGTGCTTTCATTCATTCATTCTTTCAACAAATGCTTATTAAGCATCAGCTGTATGCAGAATATTGTGCTCCAGGCCCAACGAAAGGTACAGAGATAGAGAAGAAATGATTCTTACCCTTGTTGAACTTACAGTCAAGCAGGAAACAAAAGACAACAATACAGATAACAATGATATAGAACAGCATAGAAACAAGTGTTAAGTGAGTTGGAAAGGAAAGGTTTTTGCCAAACAAGGGAGTCAGAGGAAGAACACTCCTTAAAGGAGGTGGGATTTGAACTATCTTTAGAGGGCAGTCAGTAAATCAATTACTTAATCAGTAATCAATCAGTTAACAGTTAATCAATTAAAGTGCCTACTTTCTGCCAGCATCATAGTAGATGCCTGGAACCAAAGCAGAAAACCAATCCCTACCTTCAAGAGGGTTACATTCCAATGAGGGAGAAGACCTGTAAATTACTACATATATGAATGATACGTACAGATTAGATGGAGGGAAAACTCAGAGAGAAAGGCACTAGCGGTAGGGAAAGCTAAGAAGAGCTGGCACAAGGTGTGGTCTCAGCTGAATTCTGAAGGAAGCCTTGGAAAGTAGGAAGCAATGAGAAAGAGAGAGAACATTCGAGGCATGACGAACAGCCTAGGCAAAGGCACTGTGATGGGAAATGCATTTAGGCATAAATGCATTTAAACATAAATGCAATTTATGTTTACATAAAAGCAAGTTGATCTATAGCTGGCTCAAGGCATTCCTGGAGGGGAGGAAAGGACAAGAAGACTCAAAAGATAGGTTGGAGCCAGGTCAGGAAGGGCTTTAAATGCCAAATGGAAGACTTTATATTTAATCCACCTATCAGAGAATTTTTTATTTCATTCTGAAAGTAACAGGGAGCCCCTGAATTTCTTGAACTAAGGAGGAGATATGGTCAGATCTGTGCTTTAGGAAGATCATCTTGGCAGCTGAATGGAGGATGGATTTGGAGTAGGGAGAGATTTGAGGCAGGGGAGACTATTAGGAGGTTCTTATAGCAGTCCAGGGAGAGGTAGTGGTAGCTTTGTGAGTGATTTGAAGGTAGAAATGACATGATGCGGCAACAGATTGGATAAGTGTGGTCACTGAGAGTGAGGAGTTGAGGAAACTGAGGATGTGAGCTTGGGAGACTAGGAGAAAAGTCTGGAAGGTGAGGGAGATAGGTTTGGAGGAAAGATAATGAGTTTTGTAGATCCATTACTTTTGAGATACCTATAAGACAACTGTGGCTAGGTGGTACCATAGTGCATAGACCACAGGGCCAGGAGTCAGGAAGACTCATCTTCCTGAGTTCAAATCTGGCCTCAGATACTTACTAGCTGTGTGACCCTGCGTTAGTCATTTAACCCTGTTTGCCTCAGTTTCCTCATGTGTAAAATGAGCTGAAGAAGGAAATGGCAAAGCAGTTCAGCATCTTTGCCAAGAAAACCCCCTGTGGGGTCATGGAAAGTCAGATACAACTGAAAAAGGACTGAACGACAGGAACATAGAAAATCCAGTTCCAGCTGCCAAAGAGGCAAATGGAAAATGTGTACCTGTAGCTCAGGAGAGAGACTAGTGCCAGATGTATAGATCTAAGGGTCATCTGAATGGTGATAATTTGAGCTCATTTGAAATTGTCATGGATCATTGTATTGCTCTATATATATAGATCTATATATATATAGCTACATCTCTCACCCTTCTATACTATTTCATTCAGTGATCCCATTAGCCTTCCATGAGCTCAAATAGACCCTTAGGTCTATACATCCATCCCTAGTCCTCTATTGAGCTATATGCCAATGGATAAGGGAGGGATTGGAGGTAGGGAAAGAATTGGAAACTGAAAATTAAAAAAAAATTAATGTTAAAATTTTAAGAAAACATTAAAAAAGGAAATAGTTTAGAAGAAGGGGATCCAAAACAGAGCCTTGGGTGACACCCATGGTTAATGGACATGACCCAGATGAAGATCTAGCAGAAGAGACTGAAAAGAAACAGTCAGACAGGTAGGAGGAGAAGGTTATCAACAGTGTCAGCTGCTGCCAAGGGATCAAGAAGGAAAAGGAATGAGGAAAGTCATCAGCTTTAGCAATTAAGAAATCATTGGTAACTTTGGGGAGAATAGTTTTAGTTGAATGATGAGGTCAGAAGCAAGATTACAGAGAATTGAGAAAAGAGTGAGAAACAAGGCATACTGTAGATCAAGAAGAGAAGGGATGTTCCAGGTATCAGGAGAATAGGCAAAGGTGTAGAGGTGGGAAAATACCAGGCTCTTTTGGAGACAGAGGGCAGTCCAGTTTGGCTGTAATATAGCACACGTGAACGTGAGTGGGAGGAAATAAGGATGGAAAGGTAGGTAAGGTGGTGCCATATTGTGGGACTGTGGAATGCCAGACAGAGAAGTGTAAATTATATTTGGTAAGAAGTCACTGAACACTTATTATCTAATCTCAAGATAGATATGGACAGCCAGGATGATAAGAAGGTCAGAGGGCAAGAAGGGTTATTGGCATCAGTTGGGTCACAGGGTACCCAGAAGAGTAGATACCACTCAGAAGGTGACAGAATATGAATTGTTCATCTTTGATCCCACACCTCAGCTTCTGGTATCTCCAAGTCCTCAGCCTTTCTTAATCCCCTTTTCCTTCATCCCTGGTATCAGGTCCATGGCTCCCGGCTACAGTTATATCAAGTGACTCCAGATGACTCCGGAGAGTATGTGTGCCGGGTGGTCAGCAGCTCCGGCCATCAGGAAGCCTCTGTCCTTGTCACTATTCAGGCCCAAGGTTCCAGTCATGGTTCCATCCCTGGTAAGTGACCTGGAGTTGAAGAAGGATTCTTCTAGATCTCAGGGGTCATGCATTTCCCCAAAGTAGCCCTGTTCCTTACCTGGCCCATGCTTGGGGGATTTACATACCCTGTGGTAGTGGAGTTAGGAGACTGGTGAGCCTCAGGACTTGATGACCTTCTAGCCTGGCTTATCAGATGCTTCAGCATCTGATAGACCTGTGGTCTCATCGTCACGCATCTTTTCACTATTGGTCCAAACCTGGTTTCATTCAAACTTTCTCATCTTGTTTTATCCTTGGCCAAATCTTTCTATTAGCTCCCCCATAGTAGACCCATAGCATGGAGGTCTTCCTCCTTCAAGGGTGTATTTGTTTTCAGATCTAATAGAATATAAGTTCCATGAGAATAAGATCTACTTAATTATTGTCTTTCTATCTTCAGTGCTTAGCATCATGCCTAGATATAGTAGGTGCTTAATAAATGCTTGATGAATTGATTGGTTTATTTTTATTTTCCATTACCATATCTATCACCTTTGTGACATTGGTCAAATAACTTCATCAACCCCTCCCCAAAATGAGATTAGATGACCTCTGTCTAATCAGCTATCTATGAAATGAGGCTCAGTGGCCTCGAAAGTTCCTTTCTGATGCTAAATCAAAGCTGCCTTTTTTCCATGGGAGAAAGGAGCGTGGTAGAGTAGATAGGCCACTGCATTTGGAATCCAGAAGGTCTGGGTTCAGATTCTGCCTCAGTCACTTCCTAGCTGTGTAATCCTGAGTAAGTCATTTAACCTGTTTGTTCCTCAGTTTCCTCATCTGTAAAATGAAAGGTTGGATTCAGTGACTGTCAGAGTCCCTTCTAGCTCTAAGACTGTGATCCCATGGCCTGGTCCTTCAAGAACCCAGGACCACTTCTGGGCCACTGGGAATCTTCAGAGAAGGGATAATCCTACCAACAACTCCATTTCTGTAGCAGTCATGGTCTACAAAGCACTTTTCCTCACAACCAACATGGTGTTTATCCCAAGGATTCTTACCGTCTTTCTACCAGTAGGCAGAAGGCTCTGAAAAGTGACTAGATAAAACACATAGTAATTGTCAAAGCCAGGTTTCCTTTACCGTGGAACAGAGAAAAGAGTGGTGCTGGATTTGGGTATGAAGCCCAGTTCTACTGGGATTATCAATCAATCCATAAGTATTCATTAAACACCTGCTAAGGGCCAGGCATTATGAGAATACAAGTAGAAAAGTAAAGCAGCCTCTACCCTCCAGGAGCTTATGATCCAATGGGAGACACAACGTGGCAGGGGGAGTAGTGTGGGTGGGGAAGGGAGTCATCCCCTTTCCAGCGTCAGTCATACTTCTGATGTGGTTATTGCACCTGTGGGTCCTTGGGCAAATCCTTTTTTACTTATTTGGGTCTCAGCCTCCTCATTTACAAGATGAAGAAGTTGAACCGGGGACCTGTCAATCTGTCGTCACTAATCCTATAATTCTGTGACTCCCAGTCTGGGAATCTTTCCACGACACTTCACCAACATCATTTTCTAGGCAGTTTGGTGGCACAAGGCTTAGAACATGGGGTTGAAGAGTCAGAAAGACACAAGTTTGAATCCTGCCTCAGAAACTGATTAACTTAGTGACTCTGAGATAAGTCACTTAGTCTCAGTTTTTTTATCTGTGAAATGGGGGATAATGATACCACTTCCCTTTCAGGGTCAAATGAGAGTCCAATGAGAATGGAAAACACTTTGTAAACCTTCCAGTGCTAAAGAAATGGTAGATTTTATTATCTTTCCAAGTAGGAGCTCCCACTGTCCCCACGGACTTGTGCTTCCCACTGTCTCTGATCTGACTTCCTTGTTCTCCAGGCCTAGGAGTCACTCCCCCAGTGAGAATTGAGTCTTCCTCCTCATCCATCACCGAAGGACAGACTTTTGAACTGAACTGTCTGGTCTCTGGACAGGCCCATGCCCAGGTCACTTGGTACAAGCGAGGTGGCAGCCTCCCCACCAGGCATCAGGTAAGAAAGGACAAGGTCAAGTGTGGTTGTTCACTCTCACATTTGCCAGGAAGACAGGGAAGTCTTAGATCAGGCACTGGAAATCTCAAAGTATGGCAGAGAGGGAAGAGGGAAGGGGAGGGGACATTCTTGATCATCACCCTCCTCTGGTGTTGAGGGGGGGATGAACCTAATTCCAGCTGCTGGGTCATTGAGGAGCTGTTGAGCTCCAAGGGTAGGGACTCAAGAGTACCTATACTGAAGTCTTTGGGGGAGGAATCTCTGAAACCAGTCTGGGTACCTGCCTGGTGCCTGAAGGTCCCAATTGTGTCCTGGACAACTTTGTAGATAGTATATGCTTGTTAAATTCTGTTCAACAGACATGTTTCAAGTGTCTGCCACGAGCCGCACACTGTCCTCAGGACTGACTATACAAAGATGTAAAATTAGAAGCACTCTGCCCTCAGGGATTTGACATCCTCCTATTAATCACTCCACAAGCATTATGTGCCAGGCAAATATAAAAAAAAAAAATGAAACAACCCTTGCTTAGTGTGAACATCTCTGTCTTCTGCTTGCTTCCCAACCTCCCCTCTTCCCACCCTGACTCAGGTCCATGGTACCAGACTACGGCTATCCCAAGTATCGCCAGCTGACTCAGGAGAGTATGTGTGCAGGGTGATTGGCAGCTCTGGCCCTCAGGAAGCCTCTGTTCTCATCACTATCCAACAGCATCGCCCTGGCCACTTCCACCGTGAGTCTACCTTGGGTAGATGGGGATGCCTGGGATGTGATGGTCGGGAGAAGTTAGCTAGGGCCCTATTGTCACATCTTAGGAAAGAACTTTGGTTCAGGGGAGGCAACTAGGTAGCATAGTGCATAGATACTGGATATAGAGCCAAGGAGACCCGAGTTCAAATCCTGCCTCAAACACTTTACTAGCTATGTGACCCTGCGCACAAAACCTCTCAGTCTGTTTCCTCATCAGTAAAATGGAGGTAATAGTAGCACTTTTCTCCCAGGGTTATTGTGAAGATCACATGAGATAATATAGGTAAAATGTTTTGCAAATGTTAAAGAGCTCTATCAATGCTAGCCATTATTAGAAATGAACTATGGATGGGGAGGTAGAAGTTCTAGATTCAAATTCTACTACTAGTTAGTAGTTGATGTTGATCAAGTCACTTGGACCTCGGCTTCCTTGTCTATAATATAAGGTGATTAGAGTAAATATTGGTGTAGTAGATATGTCAATGTCCTTGGAGTCAGGAAGACCTAGGTTCATATCTTACCTTACTACTTACTGCCACACTTAGTAGCTGCGTGACCCTGGGCAAGTCACTTAATCTCTTTGGGCCTCAGTTTCCTCATCTGAAAAATAATGATGTTGGACTTGATGTCCCTGAAGGTCCCTTCCAACTCTAAATGTATGATCTCATGATCCTTCCAGTTCTTATTTCTATGCCCCTCAGCTTGAATCTCTTACATTCTTGCCCTTCCTTTCCCCTCTCTCCCCCAGCCCAGGGTGTTGTGTACCCTGTCCGAATCGAGTCCTCCTCTTCCTCCCTGGCCAATGGACAGACCCTGGACCTCAACTGCCTGGTGACTAGTCAAGCCCCACACACCATCACATGGTACAAACGTGGAGGCACTCTTCCTGCTCGCCATCGGGTACGAGGGCTTCTGGGGAACAGGGAAAGGCAATTCTGAATAGAGAGGGTGGAGAGGACAAGAAAAACAGATTTGGGAGCAAGACCCTTTCTGAATACCATGCCTGGTGCTGTTGTAGAAAGGCCAGCAGCTTGGAAGTCAAGACACCTGGGTCTCTATCAGGAGGGTTAGGAGTCAGGACCTTGGATAAGGGCCCTGAACCTCTGAGATTCAGTGTCCTGATGAGTGAAAACAGGGGGGTTGGATGAACCCTGGGATTCTCAAACTGGGATCTGTGAACTTGGTTTTTAATCTTTTGGTAATTATATTTCAATAGATTCTATTTTCTGTGTAATCCTATGTATTTTATTTAATGTATTCTATTTCCTTGTAATCCTATGTATTTTATTTTGTGTATTTAACACAATGCAGAGAAAGGGGCATTCCCAGCCTGCCCAAAGGGTCTAGAACACCCAAAGATTCAGAACTGCTGGACTAAGCAGTCTTTAAGGTCCTAAAGCCTGTAATGTATAAAATAAGAATAATGGTATTTCTACTATACTGTCTCAGTAGAGCAGGGCTAGAAGGAATATGAGCTGAACTCCAATAAATGCAAGGCAAAAAAAATTTTTTTTGACAGCAAGTCATAACATTTATTAAAACTTACCATTTAAGTTACTAGTTGAGGCAACTAGGTGGCACAGTAGATAGAGCACTGGCCCTGGGGTTCAAATCTGGACCTGAGTTCAAATCTGACCTCAGATATTTACTAGCTGTGTGACCCTGGGCAAGTCCCTTAACCCTCAGTGCCTCAAAAAAGAAATAAAAGTTAATAGTCAACAAAACAAATTGTAATACTGCTCTTTGATTTCATGTCTGTCTCGAGGGAGACACTGTCCTCTGCTTGGCACTGAGAAAGTACCTCAAACCCAGTTCCATGGGCAGTATTGCTAGCTTCTGGACAGAGTTTGTCTCCATTTCCCCCAGATTGTGGGCTCCCGGCTGCGGATCCCCCAGGTCACCCCTGCTGATTCTGGAGAGTATGTATGCCATGTTAGCAATGGGGCCGGCTCCCAGGAATCTTCGCTCATCGTTACCATCCAGGGTGGTGGCTCCTCTCACTGTAAGGCCCCTTTTCCCTCATACCCATCCTTCAGGGCATCATCAGGTAGCTCATTGGGTTGGGGTGAGGGGCTGAGTAGGAGTCTCAGGTGGTCCAGGGGTGGCAAACAAGCCCAGTAGGGGGTCAGATACCAGGGAAAAACCCAGTGTCTCTGAGCCTTGCCTTTGGTTCTCTCTTTGCAGCCTCGGGCATCATTCCTCCCATCAGAATTGAATCTTCCTCCCCCGTGATGGCTGAAGGACAGACGTTGGATTTCAATTGTATAGTCCCTGAACAGAGCCAAGCCACAGTGACATGGTACAAGAGAGGGGGCAGTCTGCCTGCCCGCCATCAGGTACATGTTGGGCAAAAGACAATCTCAGTGTAGGAAGGTCCCCTAAGTCAGGGCAGAGGGAAGGGAGAAGGAAAGATGGGAAGAAGAGGAAAGGATAACAGAGGGATGGAAGATGATCTAAGATTCAAGATGTACAGTGGAGTAGGGCACCAGACCTGGAGTCAGAAAGATCAGGTTCAAATGCTGCTTCAGTCATTTACTATAAGGTTGACTCAGTTTCCTCATCTGTAAAATAAGGGTATTAGATTCAATGGCTTCCAAGGACTCTTCCAGCTCTAAATCCATCACCCTATTATCAGGAGATGCCTAAACTTCTTTAGAGGTCTCCTGCTATATCCCCCCCCTAGAACTGGGAACTCCCATTAATTGGGGACTTCCAGCAACAAACAGTTTGGGGGTAAGAATTCTGGGCTCAGAATCAGGAGGACAGGAGCCTCAGGTCCAAGGCTCAGCTGTATCCCTAACTAGCTATGTAATCTTAAGTCAGTTCCTATTTCCAGGCCTCAGTTTCCTCATATGTAAAACCAGGGATCAGCTAGTGAAACTTGGAGCAAACCGTGGGATTAAAAGTGGGTATGGGAACGAGATTTGGTAAAGATGGGTGGGGAGAATAGGAATGGATTAAGGAAGATGGTAAGAGTAAAGTTTTAGTGTGTGTGAGGCCAAATTTCACCATCTTTCTAAACCCCATTTAAATCCTACTTTGCACTGGGGACCTTCCCTGATTGCTCTAGCTCTCAGTGATCTCCCTACGGGAAAAGATGAGGGGACTGGACCAGATGATCTCCTTAGGTTCTCCTGTTCTGATAATCTCTGAATTTCAGTGACTTGGGTTATCAGGAACCAAGAGAACGTGAAAGGGGAGGCAAGGAGGACGCTCAATCTCTGTCCTCCCTCCATCAGCCTTCTCTTCTATCAGGTTCATGGCTCCCGCCTTCGGCTGAACCAAGTGTCAGCAGCTGATTCTGGAGAGTATGTGTGCCGTGCTAACAACAACATAGAGGCCCAGGAGACTTCCGTGGTGATTTCCATCCCCTCCAGTGGCCCCAGCAACGCCCCCTGTGAGTCTAACCCTGAGTCTGTCCATTCAGCAGGTCCACCATTCAACAAGCAAGTGTCTGCTTTGGGTTGGGCATTTTTAGAGGGACTGGAAATGCAAAGGTAAAAATGAATGAGTCCCTGACCACAGGGGGCTTACATTCTATGACTAGGAACTGACCCAGCACTGACCCAGCTCATCCACTAAGTCCTTAATGCTCACCTTTGCCAAGCCATTCCTCCTCTGTGAGCCTTATCTTCTCTCATCTGTAAAATGAGGGGCAGCATAGTGTCGCGCAAAGTCCTAGATCTAGAGTCTCCTCTGTAATCTTGGACAAGTCACTTGTCCTTGGTTTTCTCATCTGTAAAATGTCAGGGCTAAGCTAAGTGACCTTGGAGGTTCTGTCCCGTATTAAATCTGTAACTTTTACCCTGCTTCCTTCCCAAGATGGCTAAGAGGGTGATTTGAAAATATCAATTGTAAAATAATATGAGTCTGGGATATTATTATGATTGGGGGAAAGTGCCTTGATTCACCCCTCCCCCCCTCCCCAGAACCATTGCTTCAGGGTCCCAGAAAGGCAACATTCTAATCTCCATAGGCACAGTTAGCCTGGGATAGTCAAGGAGCCTATTAGATGCATGGCCCCCAAAATGAGTCACGCCTTGACTCAGCATGGTGTCATGGATAGGATAGAGTTAGGAATACCTGAGTTCAAATCTGTGCTTAGACTAGGCGAGTCTCTTAATCTCCCAGACTCAGTTTGCTTTTTTGACAATGAGGGAATTTAAATTCACTGCCAAGGTACCTGCTGGCTCTAGGTCTATGGTCCTATGACCCCTCCTTTCTTCCCTCAGCCCCAGGACTTACGTCACCAATCAGGATCGAATCTTCTTCCTCATCTGTAGCTGAGGGACAGACCCTGGACTTGAACTGTATTATTTCTGGACAGGCCCATGCCCAAGTCAAATGGTACAAGCGCGGGGGCAGCCTCCCAGCACATCACCAGGTATGGGGCGCTGGCAGCCTTTAAGGGTAGAAGTGGGTTCAGAGGTTCCTTCAGCCAGGAGTGTGCTCTCTTGGCCCTTACCTAGGTGTGCATCAGGAGGGTCAACAAACATGGAGGGAAGAATCAAAGGCACTCAGTCCAAGGGTCTCATCAACAGCAGAATCTGTAGGGCATGTTCTTTCTGACCTCTCTTACTCCCGGCTCAGGTCCATGGCTCCCAGCTGAGACTTTATCAGGTATCACCAGCTGACTCGGGCGAGTACGTGTGTCGGGTGATTGGTGGCTCTGGCGTCCAGGAAGCCTCTGTCCTTGTCACCATTGAACCTGCTCACCCTAACTCTGGTTCTGTACCAGGTGAGGGCCCAGCGTCGGAGAAGGTGGGCCACAGAAGGAGTAGGGACCGTGCAGGGAAGATGGACTTGGGGTTAGGAGAAGAGGCAAGGAATACGGTTGAATCTGCCTGCTGAACCAATACAAATCTCAGAGAGCATCTCATCTAACTCATTCCAGGGCAGGAACCCCATCTACAATATCTCATCCAGCCTTTGCTTTTAATCCTTCAGTAACAGGGAACTCACTACTTCTGAAGTAGCCCGATCTACTTTAGGGCATCTCTATTTATTAGCAAATCTGTCCTTCCATATCACCTTTTAGTCAATGGTAAAAGTTACTTAAGACTAGCTAATGAAAGTTATTCTCCATTTATACTACGTAGGGGTGGGGCACCCCAGTGAGGGCTCTATCCAGTGACATTCTATCCCTAGAACTCTGAACTCTAGAGCTTGGCTCTAGAGGCTCCTTTGTGAGAAGGGGAGTTGGGCTAAAGGTCCTCAGAGTTTCTATGAGCTACACTTTATAACTCTCCCTCATCTCCTTCCATGTTCCCTCAGGCCAAGCAGAATATGTCTAACCTCTTTCTGTCCTAACAGCCTACTGCACCATTGCCACCTCTCCCATTTATCCATATCTCCATTAAAATCAGGTGCAGCATTCTGAGACAGTCTGGGCTACTTCTAAGGGGACAAAATGCTGGAGTGGGGAAAGTCTGAGGGGAAAGTCCTTGTATGCTTACACACTTTGTGTGCCCCCAGCCTCAGGCATCACCCCACCCATCAGGATCGAGTCCTCATCATCATCTGTGGCCGAAGGGCAGACTGTGGATCTCAACTGTGTGGTGGCGGGACAAGCCCATGTCCGGGTCTCGTGGTACAGACGTGGGGGCAACCTTCCTGTCAAGCACCAGGTATAGGGAATTTAAGGAGTAGAGAAACCTCGGGGAGAGGGAGAAATCAGAGAGAAGGTCCCTCATGAGTGGATTTGCTCAAGCCATGCCCAAGAAAAGAAATGATTTGAAGCCACTGAGGACTACAGATGAGGTGAATCAGACTGAGCAGTGGATGGAAGGGCCCGAGGGCCCAGCGGGGTAAATCAAGGTGTAGAAAGGTTGGAGGGCACAGGTAGTCTGAAGGCCATGGAAGGGTTAGCAATCACAGGTGGGTCAAAGGGTACCGGCTGATGGTGGTCCAGGGTCACATGTCCTTGCCCAGGTCCACGGCTCCCGATTACGGCTGTACCAGGCATCTCCAGCTGACTCTGGCGAGTATGTGTGCCGGGTGCTTGGTGGTGCCAGCCCCCAAGAGGCTTCTATCCTGGTCACCATTAAAGCTTCAGGCTCCAACACCGGCTCTGTCGTCCCCAGTGAGTGCTTATGGGGGGCTGTGGCCAGCAGAATTAGGGGTGGGGCTGCTTAGGATTCTGGGGTTTGGGAAGAGGCTTGGGATCCTAGGAACCTTCAGAAATTGCCTGGATCAGAATCTACAAATGCTAAGGCTTTGGCTTCACCCCTCCCATCACCTATTGTAGTACCCACCCCTCAACACACAGATACACACACACACACACAGACACACACACACACGCTGGTTTTCTCTGGCTGATTTTGTAAACATTGTCTACTAGAAGGCAGCAGACCCCTGCTCCAAAGGCCAGAGGGAACTCAGCCACATCTGTCATTCTGAAACCTATAGACCTTCCTTCTATTTAAGGAACAGGAAAGGGGACAACCAGAGAGGTAGATAAATCTCTGCTGTAGCCTCACAAATGCCTAAAGACTCTGGGACAGTTCAATCCAAAAGAACAGTTATTAAATATTTCCTATGGATAAGACCATCTACTATGCATCGAGAATATAAAAATGAAAAACGACCCTCTTCACTCTTTAGGAACTTATGGTCTCCTGGAGAGGGTGGGCATTGTGGAGGATAGAACGTGTCCTCAGATATGTATAACATAACATAAGATAAAATGAGATAGGGGAGCGGGAACCTTTGTGATCATCACTGTTAGCTAAGGGTATAGCAGAAGGTTTCATGGAAGGAGGTGGTCCTATGCTCAGCCTTGAAGGGAGAAAACGTTTCTGTCACCAGGTGGCCTTGAGGAGGGAGGTGTCCCAGGCCTTGGTAAATGCAAAGAGGCAGACAGCAGGACCAAGTTGAGTTGTACAGTCATGTCTGGCTCTTCATGACCCTGTTTGGGGTTTTGTTAGCAGAGATACTGGAGTAGTTTGCCATTTCCTTCTCTACCTCATTTTAGAGATAAGGAAAATGAGGCTAACAGGGTTAAGTGACTTGCTCAAGGTCACCTAGCTAGTAAGTGTCTGAGGCCAGACTTGAACTCAGGAAGATGAGTCTATTCATTGTACCACCTAGCTACCCCCACATAGCTAGTACATTTATATGTATCAGAAGCAAGACTTGAATCCAGGTCTTCCTGAGTCCAAAACTATCTCTCTCCACCAAGTCACTATGCCTCTCCTGTCTTACACATAGCCGTCATTTAATAAATGCTTGTTTAATGGAATGGCAGTAGAAAAGGGATGGGATTTAGAAATCAAAAGACTCTCAACCGGGCACTTACTGTGGTGACCCAGTTAGTCAGTCAACAAACATTTATCAAAGTGGCTACTATGTGCCAGCACTGGGGATACGAAGAAAGGGAAAAAATACTATTCCTGATTTTTCAAAGAGTTCGCATTCTAATGGGATGGGAGAGCCAATATCCCAACCACCATATATATCTATCCAAAGCTCACAAGTCACTTACTTCTCCAGCCCTCATTTTGTCACCTGTAATATGAAAAGATTGGATTTAATAACCTCTAAGTTTCCCTCTAGCTTGAACTCTGTGATCATGTGAATTGATTGAATTTAACTCCAGCCACCCTTACATTCTGTGTGTGCCCACAGCTGCTGCCACCTTCATACCCATCAGAATCGAGTCCTCATCCCCAACCGTGACTGAAGGTCACACAGTGGATTTGAACTGTGTAGTCCATGGGCAGCCCCATGCCCAAGTCACATGGTATAAGAGAGGGGGGACCCTCCCCACCAGACATCAGGTATGGACACAAAAGACAGGCTAAACCCAAAGTTTCTTCCCCCCATTCCAACCCCTTCCCAGTCTTTACCTTCTCTTGGCCAGTTGGGTGGCTTCCTTGACCATGCAGCCCCTGCCCACCTTCCCCAAGCCCGCTGGAGCCTCTCAGAGAAATCGGGGGGAGATAGGATGTGCTAGATTGAGCTAAGCAGACAAGCCCTTGGTTGGTCATCCCTCTCTCTTGTTAATTCTGTTATGTCCCTGACCCCCAGGTCCATGGCTCCCACCTGAGGCTCTATCAGGTGTCCCGGACTGACGCAGGCGAGTATGTGTGCCGGGTGATCGGGGTCTCTGGCCCTCCTCAGGAGTCTTCATTCACTGTTGCTGTGTTACCTTCCACAACTCCTGCTGAATCCTACCGTGAGTTGAGACTTCCCAAACAGGACAGGCTTGAAGTAATAGATTATCTGAGTGAGGCACCCTCCACCTCCCTGCGACTCCTGAGCCCCTCACTATCCCTCCCCCTGAACCTAGACTCATTCTCCTCTGCTGCCCTCCTCTCCCACTAAGCCTGCCTTTTCCCCAGGCCTCCAGAGCCCAGTCATCTCAATTGACCCCCCCAGTGCCACTGTACAACAGGGCCAGGATGCCACCTTCAAGTGTCTGATCCACGATGGGGCAGCCCCCATCAGCATCGAGTGGAAGATGGCGAGAAACCAGGAGCTGGAAGGTGAGCAAAAACTTGGGGGACCCTGGGGCCTGAAGGCATTGGCTCTCTGACCCTGCCTGGGCTGAGGCTAGCAAAGTCAGGAACCTCCTGCCTTGGGCGACATATTTGCCTCTAGCATATAAAGGGAGAGGACCAGAGACTTCTCATGCAGAAAGCCAAGGGTCAGAAGTCACCAAGGATGTCCAAAGGTCTTGAACATAGTTGTGTTAGGCTTTGATATAAGGAAGGGTTCTCTGGGTATTAAGTAGGTTCGCACTGCAAAGATGTTAATTACGCAAATAAGAGCTAGTCTGTATGGGCACTAGGTGGCGAAGTGAGCTCTATAATCTTTTGAGATGATCTGTGGAGCTATTTATCCAGTCATAGTCTTTCTACAAGCCACGCATTTCCAAAAGCTTCTTAGACAGCTAGAACTGGTTGTCCATCTCAAGGGCCACTAGGTGGCACCATAGTACATAGATTGCTGAGCCTAGAGTCTGGGTGACCCTAGGCAAGTCACTTCACCCTATTTGCCTCAGTTTCCCTCATCTATAAAAGAAGCTGGAGGAGGAAATGGCAAACCAGTTCAGTATCTCTGCTAAGAAAACCCCAAATGGAGGCACAGAGAGTTGGACATGACTAAAAAAATTGAACAATAGCCTTTGTATAGCATTTTAAACTTCCAAAGTGTTTTATACAGGATAGTTCATTTGATGCTCATAAGAAGCCAAGATACTATTGCTATCCCTGTTTTACAGATGAGGAAATGGAGGCTGGAGGGTTAAATGACCCACAAAGCTGGTCTGAGGCAGGATTATGAGCTCCTTCCAAGTCTAGGTCTCAGTCCACTTTGCCCACTAGTTACCACTTGTTCACTTGGTCCATGAGGACAAAACCAGAAGCCATGGGTAGAAACTTAAGTGAGACAGATTTTAACTAACTGTAAAGGAAAAAAGTCCTTAAAAATCAGACGTGTCCTAAAGTGGCATGTGCTGCCTTTGTGTGGTAATGAGTTTCTCATCACTAGAGGTCAAGTAGAGAACACATGGCTATAAAGGGGATTCCTGATCCTGTATGAATTGCGTGAAATTCTTTTGACAATCAACCTGAGAAGTGTCTGTAGCCAGAGTTCATTATCACTGAGCAGTTTGTGCAAGGCCCACTTGGTAAAGATGTCTTCCAAAGGATTCTTGCTCAGGTGGGGATCAGATTGGCTTGCTCTGAAGCCTCTTCCATTCCTCAAGTTCTATGATTCTTGGATCTTGGGCTGCTGCAGATGTGAGGGATAAGCAGGACTCCCATCCCTGGCCTTAGTGAGACTGATCTTAATTAGGCAAGACCTGATGGTCCCAGTAAAAGGAGAGCAGTGAGAATATGGGAACTCCTTAGAGAGTCTCATGCATCTGCATGCCTTTCCTGCTGAGGCTGGACATGTGCTCCCCACCAGGGTGGGTGTGCTCCCACTGGGACAGGTGTGCTCCCCACTGGGACAGGTGACCTCCCCACTGGAACAGGTGAGCTCCCCTTCCCAACAGGGGACAAGGGAGAATGTGTAAAAAGTCATTTTATGGAGCCACAGAGGCCTTGGCCATGTTATAGTATCCGGCTACCCCATGACCCTCCCTTAGGGTATATACAATGTCAAGCAACCTGACCTTGACAAGAGAGTAGTATGGGAATATGAATGATGAGAAACTGGAGTGACTCAGGCTAAGGTGTGCCAGACGTAGCAAGAGGCAGGTCCTTGGCATTTTCCCATGAAGAAGCAACAGAATATAGTGGAAGAACTAGACATGGAGTCAGGAGACCAAGGTTTAAATTCCAGCTCTACAATCAAGCCTTAGACAAGCCATGTCTGACCCACCTTTTCCTCATCTATAAAATAATGAGTTGGACTAAATGATCCCTAGGGTCCCTTCTAAATGACATCCTGTGTCCTAAGGGCCGCCCCTCCCCCCATCTCTGATACCCTCAGTTCTGTTCCTAAGCAAGAAGGGCAATTGGAGATCAGGAGCACTCTAGGGAGAAGCAGTGGGGACCATAAGTGCCTAGGAGGGCTGAGGACCAGGACCAGATCCGAGTGTCTCCTCTCCTCTTTGCCCTCTCCCTTGTAGACAATGTGCATCTCAGCCCCAATGGCTCCATCATTACCATCATGGGAGCCCGGCCCAGCAACCATGGCACCTACCGCTGCGTGGCCTCCAACCCCTATGGTGTGGCCCAGAGTGTCGTCAGTCTCAACGTGCAGGGTGAGTGTGCCAAGCACAGTCCCTGGGACCTGGGTCATCCAGATGTTCCCAGAGGCCTCGCCTGGGCTAGCTTAATAAATCCCACTTCCCTTGCCTCCCTTAGGACCACCCACAGTGTCGGTGCTCCCTAAGGGCCCTATACAGGTGAAGCTTGGCAAAGCTATCTCTCTGGAGTGTGTTAGTGCTGGAGAGCCTCGCCCTTCTGCCCGCTGGATGCGCATTGGGACACCCCTCAAGGTGGATCACCATCGGACTTTGGGGCCAATGGACAGCCACGTCACATTGCAGGTGAGGATGGTGATGTGGACAGAGCTTCTGTCAAGAAGCTATACCAGTAAGAGGGCATGATAGAGACCAGGGCAAGAAACTGGGGTGCTCCAGAGCCAGTGTCTTAGCATTATCGTTCACGGGGGAAGAGTACAACCTCTAAATTTCTAAATTTTGCATAATACATTTTATATATATATATAATATATATATATATGAAACATTAAAAATTTCAAAATATATAAAAACTACTAACTATTATCTAATGCAGAGCAGCTAGGGGAGGGTGTCACTCATTGCCAGCCTAGGGGGGCAACATTTAAGCCTTCCAAAAAGCAGAAAGGGCTGACGGTGGGGGGTGATGGTTGTGAAGGCAGCAGATAGATAACATGCTCACACTCAAAGTCTACTAAGACAGGGCTTTCTTTTGCAGGAGAGGGCCCTGGGTCTGGAAGGGACAGCTGCTGTTTCTGTGTTATCCCTCCTCCCTTTATTGTCCTTGTGTGTTTGGGAGGAGGTGGGTCACAGGTGGGTGCTGGGCCTGTTAAGTGGAATCCCCACACCTTGTATATCAGAGTAGAGCAAGGGGATAGTCACCGAGTCAGTCTGGCACTACTGTTTGAATTGACCTCCATCTGAGTTTTAATCTGGTTCCAGGTCCTAAGATCCTTAACCAGGATAGTGTGGCCTGTGCTTTTCTAGGACACTTACAAGAAATTAAGAATCAGCCTGCTCCTCATTGGGTGGTGGGGAAAGAGACAGGCTCCTCACCTCTTCCAAGTGATCTCATCTCAGGGTCTTGGTTGGATGACTCTTCCCTCAATCTTTGGGTTCTGAACTAGCCTGAACTTTTAATCTAAAAGGGGTGTGATTCCCCCAGCCTATTCCAATATATCCTATATTCCTTGATTGAAATACTTTTGATTGGTTGATTGATTCAATGGAGATGTTAAGCCTTGTTTGCCCCTGGTTCATACTTTGTATTGATTGATTCAATGAAGGCATCTGGGAGCCATCTATAATAACGGAGGAACACCCCCTCTTAGGCTTATGTGACAACCCTATAGAATTCCTAAGCTGTCCAAAGCATGTCTCGCATCAGAATGGGAGCTGTTACTTCTTTTTCACTGGTATGCAAGGTTTTAAGGAGATGCAAGAGCAGGCTACTGAGGAAGGGGCTGCCCGGCTGCATGGTATTGGTCAGTCACTGAAGGAGGATACTGTTCTTTTTTGTTTTTTAATAATTTTTTTTCCTAATTACTTGTAAAAACAATTTTTAACATTCAGGATTTTTTTTTAATTTTGAGGTTCCAAATTCTCTCTGTCTCTCCCCTTCTTGCTCCCTGAGACAGTAAGCAATCTGATAATAGGTTATACATGTGCAATCATGTAAAACATATTTCCAAATTAGTCATTTTGTGGGAGAAAACAAGGAAAAGAAGGAAGGACGGAAGGAAGGAAGGAAGCAAGCAAGCTTTGTTCTGTATTCAGATGCCATCCGTTCTTTCTCTGGATGTGGATAGCATTTTTCATCATGAGTCTTTTGGAACTGTCTTAGATCACTGCATTTCTGAGAAGAGCTAAGTCCTTCACAGTTGATCATCATACAATGTTGCTGTTACTGTGTACAGTGTTCCGCTGGTTCTGCTCGCTTCCCTCTGCATCAGTTCATATAAATCTTTCCAGGTTTTTCTGAAATTACCCTACTCATCATTTTCTTATAGCCCCATATTATTCCATCATAATCGTGTTACACAACTTGTTCAGCCATTCCCCTCAATTTCCAATTCCTAGCTGTCACAAAGAGATCTGCTATCAATAACTTTATACAAATAGGTCCTTCTCCTTTTTCTAAAAAATCTCTTTGGGATACAGACCTAGTAGTGATATTGCTGGATCACAAGGGATGCACAGTTGTATGGCCCTTTGAACATGGTTCCAAATTGCCCCCAGCAGTCTGTTCTAAGCATGCTCTCTATTCCCTGTGCCTCTCCCCAGATTGCAGAGGCCCAGCCAGAGGATGCAGGCATTTATGTCTGCTTGGCCCAGAATGCTCTGGGCTCCGCTCAGGCTCGGGTGGAAGTGAGTGTGGAGACAGGTACTGCACCAGTGGGTGCCCCCAAGGTGCATGTGGAAAAGGCAGAGATGACTGTGGAAGCAGGAAAAACTGCCACCCTGCGCTGCTCAGCCACAGGTAGGGAGGAGGGCATGGCCCCCCAGGGAGGGAGAGGTGGTCAGTATTACCTGGACAGGGCACTAGAGAAGGACATTCTTGAACTTAAAATGTTCCAGAAATGAATATGTAAATGTCTACTGAAGTAGGCAGCTAGGGGGAGTGCCATAATGCACTGGTCCCAAATTCAAATCCAGCCTCAGACATTTGTGTGGGTGATACTGGCCAAGTCAATTAACCTCTGTCTGCCTCAGTTCCCTCATCTGTAAAATGGGACGAAGGATTGTATGAGGAACAAATGAAATAATATTTGTAAAGGACTTAATACAGTGCCTGGTACGTAATAAGTTCTATATAAATGTTGAAAATATTATCATTACTGTGATATTAAAATAATTTATGTATTAAGATTATGTTATATTTATATAATATAAAATGTAAATAGTATATAATTATGAATATTGCTAATATTAATATATTATAATATTAATGTATTATTATATATTGTTACTCTGATGAGGGTAAGCAAGCACAAGCCATTCCAAGGCACGGCTGTAGCTCTACATGTCAAAATAATACTCAACCTTTCACTGTGAACAGCTCTGCAAGGCTTGTGTGTCACTCTGAGCTCCAGCTTTTCCCTTAGACCTGTCTTGGCTGCTCTGCTTCCCTTGACCTCTCACTTAAGAGAGCTGGCAGAGCTTGGGCATCCTGGGAGCTTAGTATAAATGAAAAAAGCATGAGATGATTGAAGATTGAAGTTCAAATGTAGACAATTCCATTTATAATCTGCCATCTTGGGCACTTGACCTCCATTTCTTCATCTGTGAAATGGAACAATAAAATCTTTTTGGTCCCATATCAAAGCAGATAAGCTACTTGAGAGCTGCCTGGGCACTGAGAATAAGTGACTTACCCAGGGTCACACAGGTCAGTCTAAGAGAGGACTTGAACTATAATTCCAAGAGCTGTTACTAAGGCCTCTTAAATAAAAATACCTATAAGCGGAATTAATTAATTAATCAATTGATGAAAAAACCTAAGTGCCGACATTGTGCTGAGTGCTGAGAATAAATTTTTTTTTAAACTAGTCCTGGTCTTTAAGGAGTTCTCAAGTAGTAGTAGACCTGTGACAGAGAGATGTAGAGGCCTGGGAAGGGAGTATCTGGGGAGACACAGGATAGATGGGGAATGGAAGCCTGGAGGACCCAAACTGGCACATCCTTTCTAGGAATAAAGGTGGTGTTTATTTGATTACTTAGCTGGGGCTGGAAGGGAGTGGGGCACGCTCCAGACAAGTACCTGGAGGAAGATGAATTGCCCAGAGGACTTGATGGGTTGGGAAATTTAATGCTATTATCTGGTGGGGGTGTGGTCTGGGGCATCCATATTTAATTGACTAATTGAATCTTTCACCAAAGTTGATTGGGTTAACAGTCTTTTGTTTGGGGGGGATGGGAAGATGTTTTCAGATAACTTAGGGGTTGCTTCCCCTGAAGATAGGCTGAGAGTTGAAGGGAATGAGAATGATTTGACCAGATTATTTCTAAGGTCCCTTCTACCTCCAACACCCATCATCTTAGAGAATGGTCTAGGTTGTCCAAAGTTGCCCTGCCCCATTCCCCTTCCCCATTCCATCTGGTTCTTTCTACTTTCTAGGCAGCCCCCCTCCCACTGTGCATTGGTCTAAACTTCGTGCACCTCTGCCCTGGAAGCATCAGCTGTCTGGCAACACCCTGATCCTCCCTGAGGTTGCCCAGCAGGACTCCGGCCAGTACATCTGCAATGCCACCAACTCAGCTGGGCATGCTGAGACCACTGTCATCCTGCATGTGGAGAGTAAGGACCCAGCCCTTGGCCCCTTGGAGCAGACACCCCATTTTTAAGCCTCCTGCCTCTTGTTTCTGAACTCCCATGGCCCCACAGACCCACCAAACCTGCCAGCAGCTGGAGTGCCCTCTCTGCCAGGCCTCCTCTCAGTGTCCATCACTTTACATCCATCTCTCACCCTCTGCCCATCTCTCACTTTGACCTCTAACAGAGCTGGTTTCTGGGGCTAAGCAGCCTCTTTGCCTTTTTCCCTTCACTCACCTCTGCCTGTCCTTCCTCCCTACCTAATCTGTGATCTATACTTGCTGCCTCTCCTTGCCCCCTTGTTGCCCTTTGCTTGCCCCCCTCACCACCACCTTTGTATTTATCTTCCCCAGGCCATCCATATGCCACCACAATCCCTGAAGAGGCCCTGGTAGGAGTAGGCGAAATGGTACAGTTTCAATGCCTGGCACATGGTACTCCTCCACTCACCTTCCACTGGAGTCGGGTGAATGGCAGCCTCCCCAAACGGGCAACTGTTCAAGGGGACCTGCTGCGCATCCACCCTACTGCCCCTGAAGATGCTGGCCAGTACCAATGCCTTGTCACCAACAAGGTGGGCTCTGCCCAGGCCTTTGCCCTCCTCCGAATCCAGGGTGAGCACCACATGAAAGGGGAAGGGGAGTGACATTCTCTGGACACCATTTACTAGTACCTGTGCTTACTGACACCTCCCCCCTACATAGAGATGGGCTCTCACTGCCACTGTCTCTCATAAAGAGACAATCAATTCCTACTGCATACAAGGACCTGAGCTCTGTGATAGGAATGCAAAGATGGGAAACAAAGCAGTTGGTGACCTCAGCGGGCATACTGGCTTTCGAGGGGTTATAACACCCACTCAAGGAAGTATTACGCAAAATGAGACAGCTAATGATGCAGTGACCTACAGGCAAGGAAGGCCTGAATTCAAATCCAGCCTCAGACATTAGCCCTATGACTCTAGGAAAAGCACTTCACCCCTGCCTGCTTCAAGTTTCCTCATCTGTGAAATGGGAATAATGACATCACCCATGCCCTGGGATTGTCAGGTGGACCAAAGGATATAGTGTTTGTAAGGTGCTGAGCACAATGCCTGGCACATAGTGAGGGCTATATACGTGCTAGCTGCTATGATTTGTAATATTATCATTAGTATTAGATGGGAGGGGGGGAGGTTGAAGAGCAAAGGGGACCTCCAGACAAAGTGCTCTAGGGATATTGGAGAAGGGAGAAGATTTCTGCTGGTGTATTGGAAACACCTCTTTGGTCCTGGGTTTCCTTATCAATAAAATGAGAGGCTTGGGCTAGATGACGCAAGGTCCCTTCTGGCTCTAGCCCTATGAATCTAATATTCACTAATAGTAATCGGCCTTAAGGTTTACAGAGAATTTTATTTACATCTATCAACTCAACCTCAGTGAATGGATGAGTGTACTTGTTATCTCCATTTTACAGAAGAGAAAGCTGAGGCAGAGAGAGTTTCATGTATGTGTGTGCCCCCAAAGTCACAAAACTAGTTAGTGGTTGAAATAGAATTTGAACTCAGGTCCTCATGACTCCAAGTCCAGTTTTATCTCTAATGTGCTGCCTGGGCGATCAGGGAGATGCTTTTGCATGTGATTTCTTTTTCTGTGGAATGGGAAAGTTAGAAGAAGTGATCTCTCCATCAGAGTACCTGATTTCAATGTAATTCAATTCAACAGGAATTTACTAAGCACCTACTATGCACTATCCCAGAAGTTGCAGATATAAAGACCAAAATGAAACAGTCCCTGATCTCAAGGAACATACATTCTATTTCTTTGATGTGCTAGTTCTTTTACTGACTGCTTGTTGGCCCTGAGCAGGTCACTTCCCCTGGGCTTCATTGTACCATCTGTGAAATGGGGCCTGGATGTTGGCTGAAAGTCCCTTCCATCTCTAAATTCCTGGGGATTGGAGTAGGGGCAGGATAGGGTGGTGTGGGGGCTTGGGGAGGAGGGAGGGAGAGGCTCTTTAGAATCAGGAAATTTCTCACTAGATAGGAGAGGAACTGGAGGGAGCCAGAGAATCTAGAATTGAAAATTTAAAAAATAGTGTTAAAAAGTTTTTAAATAGATAAAGTCAGGAACTGCATCTTATTTCACTGTCATGTGTGTAGTCTGTCTGTCTCTAACTTCCAAAGCAGGTGAAATTTTAAGTAGCATAAGTCAGAATCCCCCATCTCTGCTTCTCTCCTGGGTCTTCAAGCAGAGGGCCAGGGATGGGTGGTGCCCAGGAAGGTGCCCCTTGCCCCATGACTGCCAGTGAGCAGCAGAGCCATGATGTCCAGCCTTGTTCCAGCAGGTGCCCATCCTGCAGGCCCCTTCCCTGCAGCCTCGGCTCCAGCTATACACATCACACCTCAGCAAGAGACCAAGGGCATTGGAGGCAGTGTTGAGTTCCACTGCGCCGTCGACAGTGATGTGGGGACCCAGATCCAGTGGTTCAAAGAAGGAGGACAGCTGCCACAGGGTCACACTGTGCAAGATGGTGTGCTTCGGTGAGGAAGGGAGGCAGACAGGGCAGGGGGTGGAAAGTGGGAAGGGGCCTGGTGTCCCTGCCATGGAGCGTATGACAGAGCTTTACACCTCATGTGTAGGGGATGTCATGACTTTAGCATCATCCTAATGCTAGCACCTATTACAGTGGTGTTAAGATTTCCAAAGTCATTTCCTCACTAAAGCCCAGGGAGGACACTTAACTAATCAGTCAATCAGCAAACATTAAGGACTTCCTATGTGCCTGGCACTGTGCAAAGCTCTGAGAATTCAGATACCAGCAGGAGAAAAAAAAAGATAATGCCTGCCCTCAAGGGGCTTATGTTCTACTGGGGGGAAACCATACATAAAAGAGAAGAATGGGGTGAAGTAGGGGCATGGGAGAGAAAGTTCTAGAAAGAGCCTGAAGAAGGGGGTCACCGGAAGAGTGAAAAATGGTCTGCCTGGATGCCCTCCTTTAAATGGAAGGTCTGGGAAGAACCATCCAACCTGAAGGGGTGCTGCAGGGGCAGAGGTTATGTCCAGTGTGTGAGTTTCAGGACTGGCGTGAGGTTTGGGAGGACGTGGGAGAAAAAGCTCCTGGAGAGAGTCAGGAGGGCAGTTTTCCCTATTTTACAAAAGAGGAAAGAGTCAGAAAAAAGTGATTTACCGATGGAAATGCTGCTCTTACTGTTTACTACTGGGACTCTTATCATCATTGTTATTTAACTGGCCTTTATTGGCACCATCAATATTGGACTCTGATTTCTTTACAGGATCCAGAATTTGGACCAGAGCTGCCAAGGGACATATATTTGCCGTGCACATGGTCCATGGGGCCAGGCCCAGGCTAGTGCACAGCTAGTTGTTCATGGTGGGTAAAAGTCTTTTTTTTTTTTTTCTAAGCAATCAGGGTTAAGTCACATGCCCAGGGTCACATGGCTAGGAAGTATTTGAGGTCCAATTTGAATTCAGGTCTTCCTGATTCATGAGAGCCAGCGCTCAATCCACTGGGTCACCTAGCTGCCCAATGGGTGAAAGTCTTGGTCTAGTCCTAGAAATGTAGTGTCTAAGTACCTCAAGCCTCTACAGATGGGTGGGGAGGAAAGGAAACTAGCAAGGGGAAGGATCTGAGGGACTTTAGCTAGTCTTTTCAATCATAGAGATTATATGCCCTTCCAACCCTGAGATAATCCTATATGTACCTTATTTATGGGGTGTTAGAGTAGTATAATCTCTGATACAGACTAGCCTGAGAGCTTAGGGATTCCTTGAGTGTAATAGAATAAACACTCTCCAGAGTCTGTGGTTAAGACCACAGGCAGCTTACAGCCCAGCCCAGTGTAAAAGACATCCCTCAGGGATACATGTAAGAAAGGGGAACATTGGCAAAGGCCACAAAGATCTCAGTGAATCCTCTCTCTTCTTCCTGTCAATGCAGGAATTCAACTCTTTAGTATATAAGCCAGATTCTGAAACAGAAATCTGGGCTTTCCAAACTTTATAAATTGTCAAGTGGCCACATGGGAGTGGGAGAAAGACTGACATCTTCTTGAGGGCTGTTGGCATAGGTGGCTGGCTGCCTTGCTGCTCTCAGAGCTTGACTGCTCTGGCCCCTTGATTACAATAAGCATTTCCTTCTTACCTCTCCATCCTCTGGTGCCTGTGTCTCTGATCCCTCTCCCTCTCTCCTTTTTTCCCCAGCTCTTCCCTCTGTGCTCATTAATATCCGGACATCAGTGCAGACTGTAGTGGTGGGTCACGCTGTGGAGTTTGAGTGCCTGGCTCTGGGTGACCCCAAGCCTCATGTCACCTGGAGCAAAGTGGGGGGCCATCTGCGCTCAGGCATTGTGCAGAGCGGAGGCACCATCAGGATTGCCCGCGTGGAGCAGGCAGACGCTGGGCAGTATCGATGCACCGCCACCAATGCCGCGGGTACCACCCAGTCTCATGTGCTGCTGCTTGTGCAAGGTAAAGGCCTACCTTAGATCCCTCCAGTGGCCTGCACATGGTTTGATGTCTGAACCCATCATTTCCCCCAGTCGTCAATCCCACCCATGACCTGAGGGTCCCTGAGCTTCCAATGTGGCCATGCCCACCTTTTATCCCACTTTATGTCAATCATGCCCTCTCCACCCCAATCTCCTAACCTAGCCATGCCCCCCACCTCCCTTTTAATCCAACTCTGTCCTTTAGTATTCTCCCTCCCAGACCTGCCTGTATCCCCACATGATGCCTGTATCTCACAACATGTACCTAACCCCCTTGCAGCACTGCCCCAGATCTCAGCCCCTCCCGAGGTCCGAGTGCCCGCTGGTTCAGCAGCTGTCTTCCCTTGCATGGCTTCCGGCTTCCCAACTCCTGACATCACTTGGACCAAGGTAGGAACCTACATGGGAGGAGAGGGAAATGTGAAGGACATTGGAGGTTGAGAAAGCCCAAAGATGGGGTCAAACCAGAGGAAAGAGGAAACCTAGAGACATAAAAGAACATACTCCAGAGAACTGAGACATCATTGAAAGACTTGGATTCAAATCCTGCCTCAGACATTTACTCACTATGTGACCCTGGGCAAGCCATTTGATCTCTCAGGGCCTCAGTTTCCTTATCTGCAAATGAGTAGAATTGGATCAAATGACTTAAAGTTGTTTCCAGCTCTAACATCCTGCAGTCTTGCCCTACCCTTGATAGTGTATTTTCCCTGATTCAGGACTGACTTCTAGGCATGGAGTCACTTAGTGCTCAAATCCTCACCCCCGAGAAAGAGGCTGTGACTGATGCTGGTTGTTAAAGGACACAGGATCCACCCTAAGATCTGGGGGGAGGGAGCCTCAGAGGTCATCTCCTCCTCCAGGCCCCTCATTTTACAGAAGGTGAAACTGAGGCTCTAAGAGGGATAAGAGAGCCCTCATGGCCCCCAACCATGGAGTATCAGAGTCAGGCCTTGAGCCTGGGTTCCCTAACTCCAAAGTCAGCTCTCACTAAACTGCCTCACAGGGTCCAGGGGTAAAAAGAAAGACTTTTCAAAGATAACGGACAAGCTATTACCATGGCTTGAAGGTCAAAGACCCACATGTGGACTTGGAGCCAGGGCACCAGGCAGGTGGTAAAGGGGCTGGAGCTGAGTAGGAGCAGCTATATTTTGTTTCAGCTGGAGGGAGACCTTCCCCCAGACAGCCATCTGGAGAACAATGTGCTGACACTGCCCTCTGTCCGGCCTCAAGACGCCGGCACCTACATCTGTACTGCTACCAACCGCCAGGGCAAAGTGAAAGCTTTTGCCCGCCTTGAGGTACCAGGTGAGATTGCCCTAATGCCAGCCTCCAACTCTCCCCTGCCATGCCTAGTGGGTCATACCCTCTGACCACCATGCCTTGTCCACAGAGAGGGTGGTGCCTTACTTCACCCAGACCCCACACTCTTTCCTGCCTCTACCCACCATCAAGGACGCCTACAGGAAGTTTGAAATCCGCATCAATTTCAGGCCTGATGCTGCAGATGGTAAGAGGGTGACTGGTCATGGGTGGGGCAGGTCCCTACTGCAGCCTTGGGGATGGAAGTCTGGTTCAAGACCCGATTCACCGTAGAACCACTTCCCTGTTACATCACCCTCTCCCTCCCATTGGTTGAACCC
>CM053771.1:48247198-48263717 GCA_028658325.1 Potorous gilbertii
GGTAGTAAGTGTATGAGGCTGGATCTGCACTCAGGTCTTCCTGATTCCAGGCCTTACACTCTACCCTGGGTGTTGCTTAGCTCCCAAGAGACACTCAGCATCTGCCCAAGACACAGTGGCCCTCAAGATAGTCTTACTAATAAAAATAATAAAACTAGCACTTACAGAGCAGCTTTAAGTTTGTAAAGCACTTTGAACACGTTGATCCTTGCAAAGATCCCATAAAGTAGATACATTATTACCCCATTTTTGAGGAAACCAAGTCTCAGGGAAATTATAGGACTTGCCCAGGGTCACACAGCTAGTAAATACAAACATAAGTCTTCTCAACTCTTATGTCCAGCTCTGTCCATTCTGCTTCCGTGTCTTAAGGGGGAAGGGTGACTCTGAAAGGCAGAAAGAAGAGTTTGGAGGTTACTTGGGCTCATGCTGGTGGATGAAAGGAGATCAGGTCTCCAAAGGGAGGAACCTCCAATAAATATCATAGCAGAAAAAGAAGAGGTGTAACTATTGTGTGCTGGAGGTTGGAGGGATGGGGCAATTGCCATTTCCCATAGTCTTCAACTACCTATTGTAATGATAAAACTGTTCATCCCACAATAAAAGAGACTGAGTCAGAGTTCTGATCCACTGGCTCTTTATCAAAGGGTCCATGGTCCCCTCTAATGAAGTAGACCCCAGATCTTCCTCAAGATCTCAAATGCCCCTCCTTCCATGCCCTATGTTTATAGGACTGGATATCTAGACTGTCAAGAGTGGCTATATCAAATACAGAATAATTCCACTGCTTGACATATGATACATGTCATAGGTCACATGCATGACAGTCAGAGTTACAGGTTGGATAAAGCATTAGGCATCTCCACTAAGTGGTCATAAGATGATCATCAGATAGCTGCTTATGTTGGACAAGAGAGAGTAATCCGGAGACACAAAAATAAACTGGAGGACTTTCCATGGGGTTGAATCACCTCCACTGCACAGGCCTTGGTCGCCATGACACGGAAAAGCAAAGGTAGGGGACCTCTAGTTAACTTCCTATGATTAAGCAAACGAACTTACATATCTTTGGTGCCTGATACACAGAACTTGAAATCACTATTCCTATAAAGTCATATCAAATTGATTAATACTGATCAGAATAGACTAGGGGTCCAAATACATTATTTCTTGTACCACCCAGTCATAGAGTGGTATAGTAGACTGAACAAGGGTCCTGGGGTATGGAAGATTTGAGTTCAAACCCTACCTCAGACACAGTTATATGACCCTGGACAAGTCGCTTAACCTCTATATGCTGCGGATAACAATGGACCTACCTTCCTTCCAGAGTTGTTGAAAAGATCAAATGAAAGCATAAAGGGCAAGTAGCACAGTGCCTAGCACATAGTAGGTTGCTCTCCTCCCCTTCTCTTCCCATCCATGGGGCTGTGCTAGATGGCAAAGTCATTCAGCAACTCCCTTCCTAAAGAGTTTCAGTCCCAGTATTGAAATTTTTAGAGCTCAAGGGGACTTGATATTTTAAAATATGAGAAATGGAAATTATCTTACAACTTAGAATTTTAGAGCTGAGAAGGACTCTAGAACATAGAATTTCAGGGTGGGAAAGGGATTTTAGAGATCATCTAGTCTAACCCCGCCCTCATTATAGGTGAGGAAACTAAGTCCCAAAGATGCTAAGGCACTTGATCAAGGTCTGCTGTATCTATGCACCCCCCTTACCCTCATATACCTGCTGAAACACACACACACACGTACACACAAGCACATACACACACCCTCCCATGAGTATGCTCTCCCCAAGAAACACATTGTCACAATAAAATAATAAAATAAATTCAAGTTTAAGAATTGAAAGTTTCTTTTCAGTCATCCACTTAAACTTCTTAACCAGTGGCGGAGTGCTCTTAGCAGTATCACCAATAGGTGATCATCTAGTCACTTCTTAAACTGGGAGACCTCCTAATCCTTAGGTTTCTTGATGACCAGCCCTAATTGTCAGGAAGTTGTTTCTTATATTCAGCTGAAGTCGGACTCCCTATAATTCTTACCCTCAGATCCTTTAAAAACAACACAGAACAAACAGGTCTATACTTTCTTCTATGTTGTCTTGACTTGCATGGTATTGGAACTGACATATCACATTCTCTACAAAGCTGTCTGTTCCCCAGACTTGACATTCTCAGATGCTTTGGTGGGTCCTTATGTGACTTAGTTCCCAGACCCTTTACTACCCTATTCATCCTCCTATGTGTCCTCCAGCTTGTCAGTTTCTTAAAATATATCTCCTAGAATTGAAAATAAGAATTCCAAATGGAGTCTGACCAGCACAGGACAGAACGGAGCTACTACCATCCCATAATCTGGATGTTATATGTGTCTGTTGAAATAGCCCAAGATAGTGTCAGACCTTTAAGCAGCTGCATTATTCTTTTAGTTCATTGAATTTGTTATTAAGTAAGGACATAAAGTCTTTTTCATGTGCTTAGAATGAACTCCTGCCTTCCCCCCACCTTTCTAGGTATTCCTTCAAAGAAGACTTCCTCGAAATACTAGTCTTCTTTCAGATCTAAGCTCATATCTTCTCTTTTCCTTATACTTGCCACCCCCTGACAAGTTTGTGTAGTCTTTACAAGTTGTGTGGGAGAATGGAACGAGTGCAGACTCTAGAAACAGTCTAGATCCTGAGTTCAGATCTTGTTTATGATGCTACCTGTGTGATAGAGAGGTAGCATGTGGAAGGGAACATTTATTGAACATCTACTGTATGTCAGGTACTGTATTAAGTACTTTACACACCTTACTTGACAACAACTCTGGGAGATAGTATTTTGTATTTTTTTTTTTAACAGATTGAGGAGCCTGAGACAGATGGGTTAAGTCACTTGCCCAAAGTTACACAGAAAATAAGCATGGCATAATGGATAGGGTACTGAACTTGGAATCACGAAAACCTAGACTTGAGCTCTGTCTCAAACTCTTACTGAGTGACCTTGGGCAAGTACCTTAACTTCTCTGTGCCTCACTTTCCTTTCCTGTAAAAAGAGGGATTGAACTGGATGACTTGTAAGATCTCTAGAGCTATCCAAAGAACTTGTAGCTATTTATTTGTGTGTGTGATATCCCCACCCCCGCCAGTGGGATATAAAATTCCCTGAAGGCAGGAATTTTAATTGCATTGTATTCTTAGCTCCAAGAACAGTGTGTTCCCTAGTACGAGTTTAAGAAACATTTGCTTTGGTCAAGGTTGCTATGTGGTCTGGGGGAAGCTGCCCTTTTGCCATCTTTCTGGTCAATATAATTGTTAAGACGAGTTGAGTTACATTGGCCCTATAAAGTTAGTTTCAGCCTGAGATCTTGATTGTCTCTCTTCCCCCCACCCCCAAAGAAACCCGCATCCACACACCCTTCTATGCCTTCATCTAAAGCTTCCATAAAAACAAACATGGCCCGAATCTTCTGAGTGTCCTCCAGAAGCATCCAGGTTTCTTTAGTTGACTTGGGAGTCAGATTAGTTTTCAAATCCCAGCCCTGCTGGATAAACTACGAGCTCTCCAGGTCTCACCTTCCTCATCTAGAAAAGGTGCTAATGCTTCCTCCCAAGGCCATTGTGAAGGAAGTGTTTATAAGGACTAAAACACCATAGGAACATGATTTATTATTTTGCAGACCCTCTCTCCTTGCAGGGTGGGGTTGGGTGGGAGGGGGAACCTAGCCATAGGATCATGTCTGTCTGATATTTCCTCAGATCTTTAAAAAATAATCTAGTTTCCTCGATGTGGCCAAAATCCACTTCCTCATTAGGAAGGTTAAAGTGACTGAGTCACTCTCTCCCAAAGTACCACTTCCATAAGTAGTTCTTGTCATTCAAAACTAATCCCAAAAAGCACATCTCCTCCAACTAACAAATGAAATATTTGTAAAGCATTTAGTACATGCTTAATAAATGCTTATTCCTTTACATCAACTTCTCTCCTTCCTCTTCCTGGAGCTGAAAGGTCTGCAAGGCAAATTCAGGAGTTTATCAGATGCAAATAATTGTTGCTGGAGTTTCGTCCGGCTTACTCCGAGAGGACCTTGACATCAGGAAAACTTGCAATTGACTGATTTGAGTGTGGGAGGGCTGTGCTAAGTCACCAGCCTCACTTTCTACTCCTGAGCCATCTGGATCTAGTGGGTAGATATTTTTCTGGACAATTGGAGATGGCAGAGGATGCTAAGGGAGACCAGACCCTTTTAGGCTAAGGCCTTTTCAGGTACTCACTTCGAGTGAGGTAACACCCATTTAGTGAATAGGTCTCTTTAAGAAATATGTCAAAGGATGATCCCTTTAATTAGAATGCAAATACTAGGCACTAGCTGAATGAAGAAAGGGAGGAATAAATGAATATGAAGGGAGTGCTGGATTTTGAATAACAAGGCCTGAGGCTGAAAGGCCCAAGGTTGGGCTACTTCTTGTGTGACTGACTTTGAATAAGTTATGGAACCCTACTTGGCCTCAGTTTCCCTACGTATGAAAAGAAGGGGTTGTAGACAGTTTGCTGAATGAATGAGGGAGTATATGTGGAAAGAATGCCAGTGACTGACATCCTCCAGTCTATTGCTCCCTATTCCCTGTATGACTTTTCTAGGTCTCAGTTTCAAGGGTGTGTAGGCTAGAATGGGTACTGACTTCCTTGCCTATGGACGCTGTCCTTTCTATGTCTGTGACCCTGTGCTCTTCTGTCCAGCTCTCCAGATCCCAGGCTCCAGCATTCCTCCCTGTGGCCTCAACATTTATTTTCTCTGCCGTAACAAGAGGTGCATCCCTCAGAGCCTAGTGTGTGATACCTGGGGCATCGACAACTGTGGGGATGGCAGTGACCAGACCTCCCATCCCCCTGCCAGCTGCTCAGGTCAGTGGTGAGCACAGGCAGCCTTAGCTGGTGTTTTGGGGCAGGGGAGGCTACAGCAGGAGGCAGAGCCTGGATGGGCCTAATTAACTCCCATTTCTGTGGCACATGAAGCTTGCAAAACATTTCTCTCTGATGTAGAAGTGATAAGGTTTAGGGGTGCTGGGTACCGCAAAATACCGGGCCAGGCCCTGCTTGAACGAATTTGATTCAAGCCTTCTTAAAGTCAAAGAAAATAAAGTTTACTAAAGATTCGACACCTTGGATTGGCTCATAAGCAGCCTAAGCATTTGTAATACTTGTATTCACAAGCGGACCAGATAGAATTTCAGTTAGATAGAGTCTGAGCTGGACTGAATCTGAGTGTCTTCATAGAGGCAAGATGGAATTTAAATACAGCAAAGACTATAGGAGGGATCTTGGGGGTGGTCTAGTACTCTAGGGTGATGGGACAAAGGATTTAGGGAGGGTCTTGAGGAGAAGTCCTAGGAGGACCTCAGTGGGAATAGGGTGACTCGTCCAGGGTTGGAAACAGCTAGGGGCCTCAGACAATGGAGGGCTTGGGTGGGAAGCAGGTGGGGCAATCCAGAGTTCTTGATAGGGGCTGTATGGGAATGAATACAGATCTTGATGGGAGTGGTCAGCAGCCTGGGGAAATGGGGTTTTGATGGGATCAAGGGTGGGGAGAGTGATAAAGAAAAGCCCACGGGCTCCCTGAGCTGAAACAAAAGGGAAGATTAGATCTGAGTTAAGTGGGAAGATTCAAGGGGAGCTCCAGGAGGCTCCGAGTCTGAACCCCATCAGAAGGAGCAGAAGAGGAAACTCAGGCCCTAACAGATGGAAGAAAAGTGGCTGCCCTAGAAAGTGGGGTGAACTTAGAGTCAGGACGCCAAACTAAACCTGGCATCCACCATGTAGACCTCTATGACCCTGTGACCCTGGCCAGGTGGTTACCTCATTTTTTTTTTGAAATGAGATCAGTAGTTCTCAAAGGGTGATCCAGGCAGCCCTTGGGGGGTTCAGGATCCTTTTTAAGGAGGTCTCCTGGATCACACAATCACAAGGAAGAACCACTGCTTTGATATGAGGGGCCAATATCTGAAGTCAAAGGTCAGCCTGAGGAGTCTCTGTGGGGTCTTCATCCTCAGGGGTCTTCACCCTCAGGAGTCTTGAATAATATTTTCTACTTTACAGTTTACTAAGAGCTTTCCTCACAGCAAAAAAAAAACCCCAAACTATCACCCCCATTTTCCAGAGGAGGAAATTGAAGCTCAGAGTTGAATGATAAACACAAAATTCCTGGTCACACAGCCAGGAAATGGAAAGGATATATCAATCCAGTCCAGTGCCTGCATTGGCCAGTCCTACAACATTCCTCCTTAGACTATAACCTTTTTGAGAGCAGGGACTATATAAGCTTTTTGTACTTGTAGCCCCAGCATCTAACACAGGGCCTGGCATACAGTAAGCACTTAATAAAAGCTTTCCCCCTGACCTATTCATTTATTTCAGGGTAAGAGCTGGGATTCAGACCCAAGTCTTCTACCCTTCCCAAGTCCAGAGTACTTCTAGCTCCAGCACATTCCTTTCCCCAAACTTGTCCCTGCCCCCTCGGCCCCACCCCCCAACTCCATTTCTATAGTCTTTGAAGGTTTACAGGCAATCAATGAATAAGCATTTATTATGGGCTTATTCTATGCCAGGCTGTCTGGTGGGGACACAAGGATAAAGGTGGAAGTCCCTGCCATCAAGAAGGCTCCACTATAACCAGAGGCTATCGTGCATATGCATACAGGCAGCTGCCATACAGATCCTGGGTCAGTTTTTACTTTTGAGGGGCAGGTTTAGGGTGCAAGCAGCTGGGGAGAAGGAGGAAGAGCCTTTTGGGGGCCAGGGCGAAAGCTGAGTGGAAGGAAATTAGGGATTGAAGAGGTAGAAATGAGGAGAGAGGGCATTCCAGGCCTGGGGGAGCTGCTCCCTTTAAACATTTCCACTCCATGTATGGGGAAACTGAGGCCCAGAAAGGTGACAGTGGTGATGTGAATGAGGTCACAGAGGTAATATGTGGCCTCAGACCTGGGAATAGGATTCCAGTCCTGACATAAAATCCCATGGCCTCTTCTTACCTGGGAGGAAGTAGCTTCCCTTGTCTATCAACTTTAGGGAAGAGACAAATGGGGAAAGGACAAGATGGCTTTAAAAAGCCCCTTCTTACTGGAAGATTTTGGATGTGTGAATTAAAAAAAAATCTCACGCACTTTTATTAAGCACTGACTGGGGCACCCAGCTATCTAGATGGTAGATAGAGACCTTGACTGGGCCTGCCCTCAGGTCCCTCACAGTCTGGTGGCTGCAACACTCTGAGAACTGGATAAAGAGGCTAGTGTCCCTTCTCAGGCAGTGTGAGGTAGGAGAGTCAAGAGCCTGATGGTGCTATGTATTCCAATTGCTATATATGCACTTATGTTCACATTCTCTGGGTCTCTGGGTTCCACATCTATAAAAGAATATGGTCCCTGCCTCGCGTCACAGGGGTATCTCAAAGGTCATGAAATAATGGATGGGAAAGGACAAGGGGATGAAGTGGGAAGGGCTGCCTCACAGACCCTGAACTCCTAGTCCCTGGAGGTCTCTAAGTGGAGGCTGGATAACTGCTTGTCCACCATGTTGTAGAGGCAGGTCCTATTCAAGTACAGGTTAGGCTGGGTGCCCTGAGGTTCTCTCCAGTTCTGAGATGCTGTGTTTCCAGCTGTGACCATGGCCAACCCAACATCTCCAGTCTTCTTGATGACTCAAGGGTCTCTGCACCCTAGCAGCACCAGCGGTGGTGGCAGCAGTGAGCCCAAGAAGAGTTGGCCTGCCCTCCAGGAGAGATCAGCCACAGGTAGCCAGACTCTTCATGGTCCTTGCTCACCTTCTATCCAGTTTTGGGTCAGAGAAACCCCCCTACACATACCTTCTCACATTTCCATAGAGTTTGGAGTTCGGAAGGGTTTCCCTACAATCACCCTGGCAAGTCAGATGAACCCAGCTTGACAGATGAGGAATTCAGGGTTGGGTTTAAGTGGTTTGTCTAAGATAACATAGCTAGTAAGATTCTAAGTCAGGTGCTTCTTTATCTGCCTCTTCTGGGCCTCTCTGTAATCCTGGAATGAAAAAATGGGGGATGATGTGGAGGTCAAGGGCTTCAACTTGACCTAAGGAGATGTCTCTCACTCCCTAGGACAAAGGTCACCAAGGACTCTGCTGGCATCCTTGGTGCTGCTGGGCTCCGTGGGGGCCCTAGTGGGCCTGCTCTGGTGGTGGTGCTGCTGCTCTCCAGGATGGACTCTTACCAGGACCAGGTCATCCAAACTGCTACCCAGCTACAGTTCCATCTATACCACCTGCTGCCCCTTGGGTCTGCCTGGCTGCCTCTGTTCAGACCGGGTCGCCCCTCATGGGATGGTAGCTGAGCAAGTTGGCCAAGCTGAGGAACAGGGGCCAGTGCTATCAGGGCTCTCCCTACAGCTCCGGCCTCGGGGGGGACCTACCTAAAGCCCCCAGATTATGCCACATACACCCCCTAGTCACAAGTTGTGAGTTCTGACCTGAGATGTTGCTTTCACCCCTGTCCCATCATCATCATTATCAACAATTGCTAGTATATGGTCCTTTTAGATCTGCAAAGTGCTTCATATATGTTAATTCATTTGAGTTCAGTTCACCCCATTCACCCCACAGGACAGACGGCATGAGCCCTGGATAGAAAAGCAGGCACCTGACTGGGGGTAGCACCTTTTATTGAAGAAAGACAAAGACCACAGGAAGAGTCTCCCTCCCCATTCCCACCCTCACTGAAGGCTGGGGACCTGGTTTGTTCATCCCTTGGGCCCACATTGCTTAAGGGCACCCAATGGGAAGGACCCCAGGGAAGTTTGTGGGGTGCCAGGCCCCAGAGGTGGAGGGAAGGCTGGAAGAGAGATGACCTTGGCTTCATTCCTTCATTCCTTACTAGGACAAGAGGAAACATTGTCCCCATGCTGGGCCTCCTAAACTCCCCCTTAGATTTGGTGTGGGAGTTGAGGGGAATTGAAGCCCAGATCTGAGTTCCCTTACCTCTTTCCCACCAGCCTCAAGCTCTTGGCATTGCCCCCACTCCCCCACCTCCACCCCCAGTTAGCATCTTGCCATCTCCTAATTCACCTCTTCCTCCCTGCGTACTGCTCCCCTTCCCCCACAACAACTGATGGTCAACCTCGGCCCCCCATCCTTCCACTAACCCCAGCCAGACTGATTCCAGGGGAGCCCAGCCATCTCTCAGCTGGCCTCGGATGTCAGGGATGAAGCCCTTTTCTGAGTTTTGCCTTGAACAAATCCTTTTTTGAGCTGGGTATATAGACAGCCCATCTTCTGGATGAGTTTCTCTGATCACACGGAGAAAGTTGGGCTACATCTTGGCTGTAGGAACACTTGGGTTGGAGGGCATATGAAGGTCTGAGGAACAGCAGATCAATTCAGTGGAGATCAGAGTTTGGGGCCAGTGAGGTCTGTGGGGGGCTGGCACCATTCCCCTTAGTTTCCTCCTCCCCTAGACTAAATTCCTGGGTAGGGGGCCCTCAGCATCTATCACAGCGCCTTGCACATGGTAGGTGCTTTATAAATGTTTTGCGTTTGGGGCAAAGAGGCATGGCAGAACAATGTGAGGTGTGTGTGTGTGTGTGTGTGTGTGTGTGTGTGTGTGTGTGTGTTTGTAGAACATGGCAGGCTGGTACTGCGGGAGGCATGGAGGTGGGCATGAGAATCTGCCAGGCTAGGGAGATGAGTCAACTTTGGCCACATAGTTGACAGAAAAAGGAATGGGGATCCTGGAGTGGGGGAATGAGCAGGTCTCAAAGCCGGCCCTTGGTTCCAGGGAGAAGAGGAAGCCCTTCAGCTGCAGGGGATGGAGTACATGGAAGGGAAGGAAAGCTGAGGGAGAGGGGCATCCTGAGCATACTCTTTTATACCCAGCTGGAGCTTTGGGGATTCTCTTTCCCCAGTACCCCAGGTGACACAGGAAGCAAGGGGCAGACAGGAGAAGGGAACTTGCTGGGCATCTCATGGCCATCTGGCTCTGGCATTACAGAGGACCTGGCTAGTATGGGTCCTACTGTGCCCAGTCTGAAATTCCAAGGATTCTGCTAGATTTTCTGATGTACACTGGCATCCCACAGTGCCCATCCCTACCCTGCCTCACCCTGTGGCCTTGTCCCCCGCCAACTCAAGGGGCAGGGTCAGCCCAGCCCCAAGGCGGGTAGCAGCAAAGCATGATGGTTGCCTTTGTTTCTTACAAAATAATAATAATATAATCATCAATATTGTCCTATCCAGGGGCACGTGGCCCAGGAGTCTGCATAGGCGCCTAGGAGGGGCAGGGGCGGGTATTGGCACCGGCTTGGACATGGTGCTGCAGGTCCAGGGGCTGAGGAGGAGGCCCACCAGGGCTGGCACAGTGCAGCACCAGGTTCTTGATGCAGCCCGTGATGCCCGCATCAAACCTGCCCCCAGTGAGTGTCGCTGCATCTGGAGCCCCACCTGTCAGGGAGGGAAGGCTCATCAGCATGGTGGACCTACTAGACCTTCCAGCCTGCTTATTCCCATCCCAGGGCCCTGAACTCGGGCCATGGGCTCTGCCAATGAGGACTGGATTGTAGGATCATCTCAGAGTTAGAAGTGGAAGGGACCTTACAGGTCTAACTCATGAAGAAACAGTAAAGTGATTTGTCCAAGATCACAGGGAGGTCTGGTGAGATGTGAACTCAACTTTCCCTGACGCCAAGATATTTGGCTTAAACTCAGTGCTCTTTCTCCCTTGCTGTCACTGAACGTCTGGCCTTCCTCCCCATTAGGCTGCCTGTCCCTTCCCCATGGACTCAGGGCTCTTGGACTGAGAGATGACAAGAGTCATAATGTGGGTTGCGTTTAATAAAGAACTTCCCCTCCACGTCCATGAGGCAGATCACACACAGGTTTTTGGTCCCATTTTACAGATGAGGAAACTGTCTCACACAAGTTAAATGACTTGGCCCATTGGTAAGAGCTGGCCTCAAGTCGGGTCTCCCTCCTCTTCCATTCCTCTTCCCCATTCCACCCACCAATGCCTCTTGATGACCCCTGGGACACAGGGAGAAGAAGGGCATGCCTTACCAATGTAGATGTTGCCCTTGGTGTTGACGGCCACATTGGGTCCTGGAGACTGGCCACTCACCAGCTCCTCTCCATCTACCTGGATGGATCCGCTTCTGCCCTCTCTGCAGGGATAATGGGGTCAGCCCCTACTTGTCTTTCCTGGACTGTCCCTGGGAAGTTCCCCAGGGTGAACCCCCCTGCCTCAATCTGTTCTCCAAAGGCCCCACTCTCCCCAAGGATCAGCCCTCCCAGCACCAGTGCCCTTTGGGTGGAAGAGTAAAGCCCAGAGACCCAGGAAAACTCAGAGATGACAGGCACGTGGTCCTTCCCAGAGACAGGCTGAATGCCAGGCTGCCTCTTCCTTTCCCTTCCCCATGCCCAGCACCCTACCTAAAGGCTGTCACTTTGTGCCATTCACCGTCATTGATGGGATCCTCAGAGATGATGTGGGCCTCACCACTGCCCAGCTGGTAACTGCACACAGAACCCCAAGAGGGCATGAGAGTCAGACAGAGAGGGTACTGGCCAGAAGATCCGAGGAATCTGCTGCCTCCCCTGGGAGACCCCTGATCTGTCTTTGGGGGAGCCCAGAAGGGCTAGACTGGGGGAGAGGGGCCAGAGGAAGAAGGGAAGGGAGGGAGATTGGCATGGATCATCTGTTGAAGAAAGTGACATTCAGGGGAACTCACCTAAAGATTAGATGCCCATCTTGTAGCCCCAGGCTGATGAAGTCCTTCCCTTCCTCTCTGCTCTCCTGCCAGGGAAACCCACAGCTGCTTGAGAACTGAAGGTCCCTCACCAGGACACACAATCCTCTTTCCCCTGCTGAATTCCTCCTGCCCATCCTCTGCAGCCTAGCTCAAACACCACCTTCTCCAGGAAGCCTTCCTGTCCCTTATGTTGGCGATGCCCTTTCACAGGATCAGATTTAGACCTGGAGGGGACCTTAGTAGCCAGATCAGCCAACCCTCCCCTCTTACAGATGAGGTACCTAAAGATTGAAAGAGATTAAGTGACTTTTCCGACATCACTCAGGTAGTAATTAAAGGTAGAATCTGAACCCAGGGCTTTCGGCTACAGTTCAGCACTACTGTCTCCATGACACTAGTTCTCTACTCTTAGGCCTCAGAGCACTGCACCATCCTGTTCTCTTTGCATATGAGATATCCCCTATCCCACTCTCCTGCCTAGTGCCTAAGCCTACTGTTCTGTACACCAAAAGTGCTTAGTAAATGCTTTGGAGCTGACGTGAATCGTCCTATCCCCCTACTAGATTCCAGTGCACATAGGGCTTTCCTCCCTAAAACTGACACCAGTGCTCTGTATATAGCAAAAGAGTTATACATGCTTCATTGAATTGCCAAAAGTTTCATAAAAAAATAACAAGATGGGAAGAGGCTGAGGCTCCTGTTCTTTCTTCTCTTGCAGCCCTGAGCCCCCCAGCCCTGCTCACCACGCCCTGCCAGAGCAGGAGGCCATTAGGAGTGTTGGTCCGAACTTCCAACTCAATGGTCTCTGGAACACTGGGGAGGCTGAACAAGGAGAAAGGCTCGTTGGCTTTGGAGGTAGAAGGCTCCTTAGAGACCCTCTAGGCTAACCCCTTTGTTTTATAGGTGAGGAAACTGAGAGCTGAGCCTAGGTCTTGAGACTCAAAGTCCAGTTCACTACCAGTGTTGCCTGAACCAGATTAAAATGTAATTGGGAAATATTTAACAAAGTCAAATAGAACAGAAGATACATAATGTCAATATGGGACTTTAGAAGTCCTTATGCACCTGAGGGATGCCCATGTATGGTTTGGTGGTCCTTGTTTCTACTTGGGCTTGATGCCCTTGAACTATGCCTGATTACCCCATGCTGCCAAGGCAGACAGGCTATGGGGACCCCACCTATGCCCTACGCCCCTTTCATATCACTTCTGGACTCCTTGGATGCACTTTCTCCTCCCAGAGATGCCACATAGTGAACACAGACAGAGAATAATGTTAAAGGTAGCCTCCACCCCCTTCCATGGTGCTTAAATTTTACAAGGTGAGCTTTTCTCCCAAGAACCCTGCATAGGTGTATTGGGGGGATGGGTGGGGTGGGAAGAGGGTGTAGAGGTCTTACCTCCGAGGGAACGTATGGCTTGGGAATGACAGGTAACCACCATCATGGAAATAGGCTCCATACTGTCCAGGGGCATCTTGGGAGGGAAAAGGGGGAAAGAATGAATGAATGGAGGACAGATGAAATGACAAGAAGAAATTTAAGGGTCATCCTACGCCCCTTTTATTTCTCTAGATCCCCTACATCACCTTCAAGGGCTCTGGGCCCATGGTTAGGGGAAGAGATTCACCCTCAATTTCTGTTATCCTTCATTTCCCTAGACTGCTGCAGGTCAATCATCCCTGCCCTGGCCTTCAATGCATATGCAGACCCATCTACTTGACACAGTCTGCCTCTAAACTCCATAGGTCACCTTCCCTTTGTCACCTCCAACCCCCAATGCAAGGGTCCACAGGGCTCTGCACACAATTAAGGGTTTGGCTAAATGTCTGGTGAAGTCAATCATTTGTACCTAATAGATACACCCACTCAACACTCTGTGCCAGTGGGGACTCAACCTCTTGTCAGTCTAGGCTATGATCCCCATGAAAGCAGAGACTGTTTCTTAGAGTAGCTCCATGTTTCTCCTACAAGCTTTTGAATTGAACTGTCTTTGTCAAGCAGATCTGTCCACTCAACCAGCTATTCCTGGGTTGGGGGGTGAGGGAAAGAAATCCCCAAGCCTGGGGACAGGAACTAAGGATGAGAAATATTTGGAGGAAAGGGATGGGAAAGCCCAGGACAGAGTGGATGGAGGGAACCAGCTCCTTGTCCTCTCCCTTGTCCCAGGGCAGTCAGGCTGGTTGTCCTGGGGGGTACTCACCATTGCCTCCACTGCCCTCTAGGTGCCATTCAGCTTCAGGAGGACCTTGGCCTGTGGGACAGGGGGGAGGGCCTGGTCAGCTGTCAGGCAATCAGTGTTTCTCCACACTGAGCCTAGCCTTGGGACTCAAAGTCAAAAAGGCTCTCCGAAGGCTGGTAGAACAGACTTCAGACTTCATCGAGTCCAGCGCCCTCATTGTCAGATGTGAAAACCAAGGCCCAGAGAGGTAAAATGACTTCTCAACCAGTTCTTAAATCCAGGTTTTCTGACCCGACCCTCTCCCCACCTCCACCCCATGGTGCAGCATCCTCTCTGCTGTGGCAGCCTAAGATAGTAGGCCAACAATAGAAGAAGGGCCTGGGCAGGGGGTGAGGGGAAGGAATGATGGGTTACTTTTTTGACATCGAGGCCCAGTGAATCCAGGCGGGCAGAGGCAGCGGGCACCCTGGCAGGTACCTCCATGAAGGCAAGGCTCTGGCAGTAGGCAAGGGTTCTCTGCATGTTCACAGTGGTCTCCTGAGGGGGGAACAGCACTGATTGGCATCTGGCATCACAGTTCTCATTCCTCAAGTGATTTGTAGTACACAAAAGAGGGGGGTATAAGTGGCATTATTACTATTTCCCACAGAGGGCATCAGGGACTTAGAGAGGCTGTTACGCACCCACATTCACCCTGAAAATCGGAGGGCTAAGACAATGAGAACTGGATTCAGAATCAAGAGTCAGATGCTGAATCCAATTGGGTTTGAATGCTGGCTTTTTAACTATCTGGATGGTCAAGATCTCCTCTGTAAGGAGAGGGAGCCTGAGCAGATGACCCCAAGCCCTTTTCTAATCTAAATCCTTTTATCTTAAAGTTTTTTATCTTAATCTTTTATCTTAAAAGTGTCTGAGCTGGGACTTGAACCTGGGTTCTCTAGCTTTATGTACAGCCTTCCTTTCCCTTCAGCACACTGGCTCTGGGTCATGGGGGCTTCAGGGAGTACCCATCCATTGCCCTTTTCTTTCCCTCCCAGAGAGAGACCACTTGCAGGAAACCCCCATCTGTCTCCCTTTCCTCCCCCCTCTCTCCCCAAGGAGATCACGGGGCACTCACGCACCTTTGAAACCATCAAGGCACAGGCACTGGAACTCATACTCGCCAGCAGGCATGCAGGTAGCACCATTCTGGCAGGGCTGGCGCTCACAGGGAGAGTTGTCATAGCACTGGCCCACGCCGTGGCTGCCTAGGAAACTGTAGGTCATGTCCAGTCGTTTCCCATTCACTGACACCTGAGGCCCAGGAAAGCAGAAGTCAATGTTTGGGACAAGGAAAAGAGTGAAGGGCCCCTAACGACCAGAGATGTGGTCACTGGTCCAGGGCCTGGTGGCCTGACCTCATCTCCTTTGGCCTGGTGGGTTGGAGGCCAGAGTTCAGAGATGCTCTCCTTTCCCCACATTCTCATATTTTCTCAGGATCCTGATGGTGGGAAGGTCAAGGAGTCAGGGAACCAGCAAGGAGGAGACAGTCCCTGCCTTTGAAGAGACAGATCTCTGTCTGATGGAGAAGACAGCGTCCCTCCCCAGGACAGGTCCACCACCCTAGTGATGTTTAAGTTCTGTATTTCCTCACTTCTTAGCTGGGCCATTCCAAGAGCTGCTACTGGGTCTCCCTGCCTCTAGACTCTCCCCATTCCACTCCTTCCTCCATACAGCAGCCAAAGTGATTTTCATAAAGTATGAGTCTGACCATTTCATTCCCCTGTTCAGTAAACTGCAATGGCTCCCTATTGATTTTATTATCAAAAGATCCCTTCCATTGAGCTTTTCAAGCCTTTCAACTTTCTTCATTCTCCTCCTCTTCCCACATTCTGTGGTCTGTCCACACTGGCCTTCTTGCTACTGGTTCAACCCATTTCCCATCTTGCAGCTTTTTCTCCAGCTGTGCCCCCTGCCTAGTGTACCCCCTCCTCACCTATGCTTCCTTCAAGACTCACCTCAAGTACCATCTCTTTCAAGAAGCTCTCACTGATCTCCAGCTTCTAATTATCTTACCATGACTTTGCATGTGCTGAGATTTATCCATGGGTCCTCCCTCCAACCATCCCCTCTCTCAAGTGTATATACACTCCTTGAAGGTAAGGACTGTTTTAAGTTCTCTCTGTCTTTCTATCCCCATGGCCTGGCACATAGTAGGTACTTAATTAAATGCTTATTTATTCACTGATTAACAAGAACAGCCATTCCCATTTTCACAGTACTGCAAAGTTAACAAAGCTCTTCTATTACCATAGTCCTATGAAGGTATTATTGCCAGCCCCATTTTACAGATGAGAAAGCTGAGGCTCAGAACCCTATAAAATAATAAAGTCACGTATTCTGTAACAGGTCACAGCCTGGTAGCATTGGACTTGGCAGTCAGGAAGACCTAAGTTCATATCTTGCTTCAGAAACCACTTGCTATTTGACTCTGGTCAAGTCACTTAAATCTCCTTTGGCCTCAGTTTCCCCATCTGTGAATTGGGAATAACAATAGCCCTGCATCACAGGCTTCCTCTGAGGGTCAAAGGAGGTAAGAGACATCAAG
>CM053771.1:48264217-48304787 GCA_028658325.1 Potorous gilbertii
CCTCTAGGTCCTCAAGTGCCACCCTTTGACTGAATCCTAACTTCACAGAACAAATCCCCTTAATAAAAGAATTTGTTCTCTACAACTTGGCCTCAGTCAAAAGGCTGCATCAAAGACCTAGAAGGCCACATGTGGCCTCATGTACCCCTGATCTAGAAGATCATATAACCTGAAGTTTCTCATAGTCTCTGGAGCCTGGGGTGGCACCTCACAGTGGGGGAGGGGGGGATCCCTGCTAGCTGAATGGTACCTGTGATAACCTGAGACTTCCTGGTGGAGCTGACCCTTACCTTTGTTTCTGGCTTCCCAGCAAACTTCGTACATACCAAGTGGTTTTGGGAGAGTATGACAGATCTGTAGAGGAAGGGGAGGAGCAAGTCATTCCTGTCAACGCGGATGGCCTTTTTGTTCATGAGAAATGGAACTCCAACTGTGTGGCCTGTGGGTAAGTGGGATAGCCTCATAGAGTGTAGAAAGACCTGAGTTTGAATCTCAGATGTCTATTAGTAAGTCATTTTTCTTTTCTCTGCCTCCGTTTCCTTATCTTTAAAATGAAACTAACAGTGGTACCTACCTCACAGGGGTGAATCATAAGTAAAGCCATTTTCAGACCTGCAAACGCTATGTAAATAGCATTTACATAGTCATTATCACAATGACAAAATAACTCACAAGGTTTTCCCTCTCCCCCAATTCATGCTTGGAGAGTTCAGTGTCCAAGGAAGGCACATACCTAGCAAGATCTCAGGCAGAGAGTAGATAGACACAGGCAGCCCTCAGAGCTGGTGCAGCCTTGGTGGATTAGGTCTCTATGTCCTTAGAGGGAGCGCATTTTCCTTCCTTGGACCCAGGTTTCCAGAGTGCTCACATCTCTCTGGATGGTGCTCAAGACCTGCACTGCCCTGTTTAAAGATTAGTCTGTTTAGGGATAGAATCCTGAGCCAGAGGAATCATAAGATCATGGGATTTTGAACTGGATAGCACTTTACATCCGAGGAAGCAAATGTGGTGTGGTGGAAAGAACACTGAATTTGGAGTCAAAGATCCTGGGTTCGAATCTTTCCTTTGCTACTTATTGTCTGTATGACTTTGAGAAGTCATAGCATTTCTCTTGACCTCAGTAAAATGTAGATGGTTTTTGAGGTCCCTTCTGGCTCTAACCCAGCTCTATACTAATCCTGGGAAAATCACTTTACCTCCTGAGCCCCATTGTCCTCATGTGTAAAATGACCGGGGTGGACTGCAGCAGGGGTTCTTAAGCTTTCTTGTGTTCTGGACCCCTTGGACAGTCTGGGGAAGCTCACAGACCCCTTCTCTGAATATTTTTAAATGCAAAAGATAAAATGCATAGGATTACAAAGGAAATCAAATAACACTGAAATGCAGTTATCCAAATACCTTTCTAAAAGTTCATGGACTCCTAGGCTAAGAGCTCCTAGACCAGCTGACCTCAAGGTTCCTTCCACTTCCAGATTCATCAATCACCAGGCATTTCTGAAGCACTGAGTATGGGCCAGGCACCATGTTAGACTCTGAGGATGCAGAGACCAGGAGACAATGCCCACCCTCAGGGAGCTTACCTGTTGTGGGGAGAGACAAGATATACATAAATGAGCCTAGAGAAATTAACCATAACATAAATAAATGCAAGGCAGCCTTTGGAGCAGAAGGCTCAAGCATTCAGGGAGGGCCCTAAAGGCTTCAGGTGGGAGGTACCTCTTGAGGAGGAGCTCCCAGGAAGGCCAAGAGGTGGAGGTGAAGGGGGAGGGCATTACAGGAGTGGGCAGAGGCACAAAGAACCAGTGATTCTAAATGACTCTCACTTCAGGCTTCCTCTCTCTAAAATGGGGGTGATAAAGGCACTAAATGCATCATGGGGCTGTGAGGGAGGGGCTCTACAAACCTCAAAGGGTGATGGAAAGGTGAGTGATTTTGTGGTTACTTGTCCTTTATTCTCCAAGAGGACCATGACATCAAGGAGGTGATACTATGGCATACAAGTGAATTGGATCTAAGTGAGGCAGGGCTGTGCAAAGTCACCAGCCTCACTTTCTCTTCTGGAACCATCTGGGTCCAGTGGCCAGGTATAGATCAGGACAACTGGAGATGGCCTAGGATGCAGTGGGGGACCTTGGCCTTTTTAAGCTAAGGCTTTTAGCATGTCTCAGTTTGAGTGAGGCAAAGTACATTCAGTGATTAAGGCTAGGTAAGAAATGAGGCAAAGAATAGTTCCCCCACCCCCAAAATCAAATCTTCAGGGTTTCTGGTCAAAAAGAAACAATTCCTATTTACATTCACTCTGAGTTAGTTAAAAAAAACAACTATGAAAAAGTGAGTAGTTTTGGGGGAATATGGGAAGAAGTCAGGAAAGAGGGTGATAACCAAGCTGCTATATCAGGGCAGGCTGCAGGGAGGAAGTCCAATTGAGAGGAGGGAAAAGAGGCTGGGAGGTAGGAACAAGTTCTGGGTGCTGGGGAATCCAAAAGCAGGTCTGCGCAGTCTGGCTTCCTCCATAGCAGTGCCCACTGGGAGGAAATTCCCCTCTCTGATCTTCTCTCAGCTTGTCCCCCCAATCTGTTTCAGGAATGACATTGCCCTCGTCAAGCTCTCTCGAAGTGCCCAGCTTAATGACAAAGTCCAGCTGGCCTGCCTCCCTCCAGCTGGTGCCATCCTGCCCAATGAAGAACCCTGCTACATCAGCGGCTGGGGTCGACTCTCCAGTATGGCTGGGCTCTGGGGGAGGGTAGACATGAGGTGGAGGAGGGAAGGCAGGGGGCCTGGGTGGGGGGAGGGCCCAGCGAGGCTGCCAGGAGGCAGGGGAGAGCTGCACTGGGGGGAGGGGTGAATCACAATAATATTAATAATAATATTTAACATTGATACTTTTAATGTATCATATGATCTTAGCAACAACCCTGGGAAGTAGATACCATTATCCCCATTTCGCAGGTGAGGAAACTGAGGTAGAGTATCTAAAGGGCTATCACAGGGTAAAGGAAATTGATTTATAGGATCATAACTTTAGAGCCAGAAAGGGTCTTAGAGGTCAATCCACCTCATTTTACCAGGGAAGGAACTGAGGCACACGGAGAGATTACGTGATTTTCCCAGGGCCATACAGCTAATAAGTTTCTGAGGCAAGATTTGAACCTTGGCGTCCCTGGTCCATTCTCTAAAGACATGAACTATTACACTTGAGAGCAGAAGTTAATATTTGAGTTACTTCCCCAGTCTTGACTTTTGAGCTTTCAAACTCTCAGTTTTGGGGGTTGGTCTGGGTTGGAATCTAGGACTTCTGTGTTTTTTTTTTCCTGTTTCTCTGTCTTGGTCTCTCTCTCCCTCTTTCCTTCCCTCCTATCTCTTTCTCTTTTTCCTGCCTCTTCCCCTCTCTTCTGTCTCTGTCTCTTCTTCTCTCTTGTCTCTATCTCCCTCTTTTCCCCCTCTTCTTTCTCTGTCTCTCTGATTCCCCCAGACATACCTAACTAACTTTCTCCCCCTCCCTCACCCCCCCTACAGCTGGTGGACCCCTTCCTGATAAACTTCAGCAGGCCTTGCTCCCCGTGGTAGATTATGCACACTGTAGTAAGTGGGATTGGTGGGGCTTCACTGTGAAAACCACCATGGTGTGCGCTGGAGGGGACATTCGCTCTGGCTGCAATGTAAGTGCTGGGCCTCTGGGGGAGGGACCCTCTTCCTGCTGGTTCTGGGTGGCACCCAAGCCCCTTGCAGAGGGCGGAGAGTGGGGAACTTTGAATAAGAGGATAGCTCTGCTTGGAGATCCCTCCTCCTCAGTCCACTGGACCAACCTTCCTAGAGGTCTAGGATGCCCAACCCATGGCTTCTGACTTAGGGCAGATGAAGTCACCAGTGCTGAACCTCAAATCTCATCCAGCAACATGCCTGCCCCATATCTCTACCATGTTCCCTTGACACATGAAGAGAAGGATCCACCCCAGGCTGGGATGAGGGAGGTGACAGTTCCAGTTGCTTTCTGTCTTTCCTTGTAGGCCAGACAGCTGGTATCCTAGAAAGTGCTTTGGGCTTGGAGTCCAATAATCTGGGTTTGCTTCAAAGAGCACCCATTTACTATCTGGGATGCCTTGGGTAAACTCTCTAAGGCCTCTGGACCACACTTTCCTCATCTAAAAAATGAGGGTCATGTGCTCTCTTTATATACTGTTCTCTAATTAGACCCTATCTGGGATACTGTTTCAGGTCTAAGAATCACTCCTTCCCAGGGACATTAACGAGCTAGAATCCTTCAAAAGGAGAGGAACAGAGAGGGGAGCAGAGGCCATGCCATGTCAGTGAAAGAAACTGGGGCCATTTGACCAGAAGAGAAAGGGAGGGGACATGTCAGCTAATTTCAAAGATGTAAGAGGCAACATAGAGCAGAGGGATTAGATTTATTCCACTTGTTCCCAGAAGAAAGAATTAATAATAAATTCAGAATTTAATTTACCTAAATGAAATAACCCAATTATTTAATTTAATAATAAATTTAGAGAGCTTAATTATAAATTTAGAACTAGAACTGGGTCCTCATCTAAGATGGCCCCTTTATTTTGGTGATGAAGAGCCAGAGGGTTAAGTGTCTTGCCCCAGGTCATATAGGCAGTAAACCATCAGCCAGTCAACCAGTAATTAGGAAGTGCCTACTAGGTGCTAGTCACTGTGCCAAGTTCCAGGGATACAAAGACAGACAAAAACCAAAAACAAGCAAAACCCAAGAAATTGCTAACAGAATATCAGAGGTCCTCTGACTCTTTCCATTCACTTAATCATGATGAGCAATGATTGGTAGGTAGTCACCGAGGGGCACATAGAGAGAAGGACAAACTTTGTCATAGGTTGACAAATAGAATGGTCTAAAGGCTTTACAAAGGGGAGAGTTCTTCATCACTGGAAGTTTTCAAATGGAGACTGGCCAGCATCTGGCAGGTTCATCTTAGAGGGATTCCTTTCCTTTTATGAATTGGATTCTCACTTTGAGAATCCTTTCAACTTGGAGATTCTGGGAAGGAATCACTGATCCCAGATTTAGGATTGTGATGCAGGGACCCCCAGCCTTCCTACTCCTCCCTCTAGACTCTTTGCCTCCTAGCACTCACACAGATGAGTTTGGAGAATATTCCATTGCTCCTTACAACCCAAAGGTGGCAAGGTTTGGGGCTGGGACATCTCCAGAAGCTCAGAAGTTGCGCCCTAACAGTGCAAGGATGGAACTAGCCTGCCCTCCCAACCTCTCCCTGTCTAATCACCCCCACTGCACTGTGACTGTTTCAGGGTGACTCTGGAGGACCCCTCAACTGCCCAGCTGATGATGGCAGATGGCAGGTCCATGGTGTTACCAGTTTTGTTTCTTCTCTTGGCTGTAATACCAAAAAGAAGCCCACCGTGTTCACCCGAGTCTCAGCCTTCATTGACTGGATAGAAAAGGTAGGACTTGAGGGGAGGAGTCAATTAGCCAAGGCCCAGGTCCCATGCAGAGGCTGGGGTGGGAGGAGGGGGAGAGAGAAGACACTTTACTAGGATAACAATACCTTAGAGTCTGAAAGCAATATTATGTTATGGAAAAAGTCTGGCTAATGGGAAGACTTCAGTTTGGGGCCTGGTGAAGTAAGTTAATTCTCAGATACTCCTCCGTCAGTCAGTAAGCATTTATTAAGCTCCTACTAGATGCCAAGCACTGTGCTAAGGACAGGAAATACAAAGAGAGAGCCCAAAACAGGCCCTGGTTTCAGGAGTTCACTTTCTAATAAGGGAGATAACCTAGACCCCACCATGTATAAACAAGATACAGACAGGTTGAATAGGAGAGAATTAATAGAAGGAAAGCATACGCCTTAAGGGGGAGCAGGAAAGGCTTTCTGGAGAAGATCTAGCTGAGACTTGAGGAGGGAGGTGGAGATGAGGAGGGAGGGCACTTCAGGCATGGAGGACAGCCATTGCAAATACTCAGAGTCAGGAGACAGAGGCTGTTGGATGATGAATAACAGAGAGACCAGTTTCACTGGATGGAAGAGTATATGGTGGGGGCTGGGCTGAGGTATAAGGTGGGAGAAGACTGAAAAAGTAGGAGGGGACTATATTATAAAAAGCTAGACCATCCAGTTAGCTGTAGAATAATGAATTTCTTGCCCTTAACAGCCCTTGAAGCTATATAGAAGGGCTGTGATCTGAAAATACTTACACGGGGGAACTTACTTATTCAAATACTGAAATAATAATAGCCAGCATTTCTGTAGTACTTCACATAGATTATCTTGATCTTCCCAACAAGCCTGGGAGGTAGGTGCTCTTATCAGGCCCATTTTACAGAGAAAGAAACTGAGGCTGAGGAAGACTAGGTGACTTGGCCAGCGTCACACCGCTTAGCAAGTGTCTAAGGCAGGATTGGAGCAGTGGTCTTCCTGACTCCAGGTCCCACACTCTAGCCACAGGGCTACCTAAGCCCTTGACAAAGACTGTCTCATTGTATCTTCACAACAACCCTATGAGGAAGATACAGTAATGCTTCTCTGAATCATTGTGTGGGTGAGAATAGTAGGGCTCAGAGAAATGAAGTTATTTGCTTCTGGTCACTTTGCCGGTTAGAGTCAGAGTGGGGACATAGCCTTGCTCTCTCCTGACTCCACATTCTGGCTACCGTATCCCAAGAAATAACACACATTGCAGTTGGTTCAAAAAGGGCTTTATGTAAATTCCTGCATACTAGCTCGATGATACATTACCATGAGAATATTTGGGGGATAAGCTACATTGGAATGAATTTTAATTTTCAATCGGATGCATTTATGTTTTATTTAGTCAAATTTTTTGGTCTCAGAACCTCTTAACAGTTTTAACAGTTTCTGGAGAGCCTAATGAGTTTTGGTTTATGTGGGTTATACCTACCAATATTTACCACTTTAGGAATGAACATCTTAATGTTATTATGAAAGTAGTTTTGATCTTGTGGACCTGCTGGAAGGTTCTTTGGGGATCCCCAGATCTACTTTGATAACCACTGTTAGAAGTAGTAGGGAGCCGTTGAAGGTTCTTGAGCAGCGGAAGGAGAAGGCAAACTGCTCCTCAATACTTTGATGGGAGCCAGGCAGCGCATGTAAGTCTGACTGGCTGGAAGACTGGGCTGACCCAGAAGACAACAACATTTCAACACTGCCAAAAGAGGCCTGTATTTAGTTAACTTGGGCCACTTAGTACCTATATGACTCTTTCCCTTCTCTGGGCCTCATTTCCTTCCTGTAAAATGGGGGGAAGGGTTGGAAGAGATGGTCTCTAAGGTGCTTTCCCTCTCTAAATCCAATGCTTTCTTTACAGATCATAGCAGAAAATTAGAGAGGACCCAGGGCCGTGTGGAGGGAGTCCTTTCAACATCAGAAATAAAAACACCTTGGAAAGCTGGTTTTCTGTTTCTCTTTGTTATTTCTTCCCCTTCCCCCCTCCCACCCCGCCCCTCATTCCTTCTGACTGTAACAACTCTAGACCACTAGAAGGACCAGTGGAAAGGACACTGAGCTTGGAATCAAGAAGTCCTGAGTTCTAATCCAGCCTTAGACACTGATTAGCTATGTGACCCTGGGCAAGTCACTTAAATTCATCTTCTTGTTTCCTCATCTTCGTAAAACGAAGGTCATGGTAACATCTTCTTGTTTCCTCATCTTTGTAAAACGAAGGTCATGGTTAACACCTACCTCCCACGGTTGTTGTGAAAATCCAATTAGATAATATTTGTAAAGTGCTTAGCACATGATAGGTGCTTCATTCCCTTTCTCCCTTCCCTGCTTCAGCCTTTGATCTCCCTGAAGACTAGAGCCTTCCCTGGGTGACCTGGTTCCTTGAAAATTGGTTGTGTTTCTTTTTTAGCAAATTGCCCTGGCTCCCTAAAAGTCTCCCAACAATATTGGGTCCCAACTCTCCTGGAGGGAATCTAGGCTGCTCACTGGGAACAGAAACCAGCTCAGCTCCATAGCTTTGGTTAGGATAAGGGGGATGTCTACTGAAGAGTGGGAAAAGTGCTTCCTGTATATCTAATACCACACTAGGTGCCTTGCAGGGAGCAGTGGTCATTGAAATAATAACAGTTAACATTTAGATAGTGCTCCCTGTGTGCTAAGCACTGTGCTAAGCATTGCACAATTACTATTTCACTTGATCCTCAAAACAAGCCTGGGAGGGAGATACTAATATTATCTCCATTTTACAGATGAGGAAACTGAGGAAAAGAGGTTCATTACTGTCCTAGCACCAAACAGCTAGTAAATTTCTGAGGCTACATTTGAACTCTGGTCTTCCTGACTTCAGGTTTAGCATTCTGTCCAATATTAACAAGTATAAGATATTAATTCATTCATTTATTCAGTCAATAAACATTTACTGAACAACACACACATAAAAGATATTGTTGGGCATATATATGTTGAAGGGTGTGTATATATGTATATATCTTTATATACACATACATGCCCTTCAGTGCTAAGGACAAGGCCTTTTATATACATATATACTGTCCAGTTGTTTTTCTGTCTTATTCACTCTGTGACTCCTGCCCTAAGCACTGAAGGACCTAGTAGGATGAAATGACCGAGTCTCTGCCCTCAGGGACTCAACTCACAGAATCTCAGAAATGGAAAAGACCTCAGAGGGCATCTAGATCAGCTAGTACCAGGATAAGGATCTCCCTTCTAATGTACCCAATAAATTCTTATGCAGCCTCTGCTGCATGGTTTCTGCTGAAAGGAAACCTATTACCTCCCAAGGATATTACCTCCCTTCCACCTTGGGACAGCTCTAATTGTTAGTGGTGTACATCCCTATCATGTATGCACAGGCTGAGTGCCCAGAGAAATGACTGCTACTACTCTCAAGATTCTAATGGTAACCTTGGGGGACCTATTCTCCTAGGGTTATAACTCACAAGCCCCCATCAGTGTACTTCCCCTTAACAATTAGCCAGTATACTAATTTCTTAGTAAAGACATTTTACTCAAATGGCATAGCAGAAACAGCATTGTAAAAGAATTTACCAAACATCCTCTCTTGTACCTACATGTAGAGTCTGTAGATTGGGGAAGAATGGTAGTGAGGCACACATTTGGAAACACACATAGCCAAGGCAACTCACAACTTTGGAACCATAAGGCCTTGGTATCCTTTCTTTTGCCAGAGCAGAAATTCTAAACTTGGTGTCTGCAATTTTAAAAAATATCGTTTGATAACATATTTCAATTTAATTGGTTATCTTTTGTGATATTATGTATTTTATTTCATTTATTTAAAAAGATTATTCTGAGACTTCATCAAACTGCCAAAGGGGTTCATGACTCGAAAAAAGGTTAAGAATCCTTGGTCTAGAAGGTGTAACTGGGTGTGCTCTGGAAACCCCCTTGAACTCTCCTTGAATCTTCCCACTTGATCTGGTGTTTGCCTGAAGCTATAATCCCCTCTACTGCCCTTTCATTATTTCTAAACCCAATTCTCTGTACACTTAATCTAGCCTAGGATTTCATTATCTATTACCTCCAAATTGGTTCCAGCTACTTTCCACTCTTGATCCTATCCAAACCCCATTCTCTTGATCCTGGCCTCTGACTTCTAGTCACCCCAGACTACTGGCCACTTCCATCAAGATCCTCCCTAGATTTCTCCAATGACCCCAAGCTACTTGGCCAACCCTAGATCCCTCCCACAGTATTTCTGTTATAAAATCCATCTCAGCTTCCATTAAGGTGCTGATTCAATCTGGCCCACTTGTGTTAGCAATACAAATGTTCAAATTCCATTAAAGTCTGGCTAACATGGCAGAACTTTAATAAACATTGTTCATCTTTGACTGAAAAAAAGGCTTGAGTTGAATTCATTCAGGCAACACCCATGTGTTGCTATTTCAGGGTTCCAGAACCCCAAACCTAACCTCAACAGGTGCACATGAAATTTGCTGCAGGGCATGATGTGGGTAATGGATGAGTTGCTCAGGATTAGCCAGGGTGGTTTCTTGCAAGGCAAAGGATCTCGGATGGATGGGTCAGTCAGATTCTAAGCTGGCACCCCATCTATCAGATTTCCTAGGTTCCTAGGTCTGCGGTCTGGGAGTTACATTACTCTATTATATTTGTACTTTTTACATTGCACTTTTTGGGCCATGGGCCCTCCTATTTGGCTCCCTCAGAGCCTCAGTCCTGAGACCTGACTCTTCCAGGCAGGTGGTGGGGAAAGTCTTTCTTCTCCTATTCAACAGCTCTTCCTGGTACAGAAGGAGGATTTCCTCAGTTTTGGACTCCACTTACATTTATAACGATCAGCCAAGTTAAACTTCCGGGATTCCCATTGGATCTTATGCCAATGGGGACTGGAGGCACAATTATGGTGGCAGGTTCTGCCCTGGGACAAGTTCATTGTCTCTCCTTGGCCTCATCATCTGCAATCGGGCTACTCCAACCTCTGATCTTGGCTAAGATGGTAAGATGGTAAGATGGCCCTTTCTATCTGAAAGGGCCTCATCTTTACATTTCAATGTCTCTGCTGGTTTCAAACTTGGATAAATTTTTGCATCCTGGGTCATCTCCAGTCATCCTGATGAATATCTGGTCACTGGATTCAGATGGCTGTGGAGGAGACGTGAGGCTGGTGACCTGCACAGCCCTCCCTCACTCAAAGCAAAGTGCAAGTCATGTCATCATTTCTCTGATGGCATGGTCTTCTTCGGCAACGAAAGACGAACACAATAACCCTGCAAAAAGATCACTGAAAGTAAGAGAGAAATTCCTACCAAGTTATTAATGAATGCTTATTGACACTACTAGGTCTGGATACCAAAAAGACCATAAAAAGGGAAAAAGATTCACATGTACAAAAATATTTATAGCAGCTCTTTTTGTGGTGACCAAGAATTGGAAAATAAGGGGATGCCCATCAATTGGGAATGGCTGAACAAGTTGTGGTATATGAGTGTAATAGAATACTACTGTGCTCTAAGAAATGATGAGCAGACAGATTTCAGAAAAACCTGAAAAGACTTACATGAACTGATGCTGAGTGAAGTGAGAAGAAACTGGAGAACACTGTACACCGTAACAGTAACATTTTATGAACTATGATAGCAATTCCAAAAGACTCATGATGGAAAAATGCTATCCACATCCAGAGAAAGAGTTTTGCAGTCTGCATGCAGATCAAAGTATACTATTTTCACTTTCTTTATATTTTTGTGGGTTTCTTTGGTCTGTTTCATCTTTCACAACATGACTAATATGGAAAGATATTTTACATGATTGCTCACATATAATCTATGTGAAATTGTTTATGGTATTAGGGGTGCGGAGGGGAGGGAAAGAGGGAGAAAATTTTGGAACCCAACATTTAAAAAAATGAATGTTAAAATTGTCTTTATATGTAATTGGAAAAAATAAAATATTATTTAGAAAAAAAGAAAAAATAGTGTTTGTTAAATTGAAGGAATTCAGGCTCACTAAAGGTTTATTCAGCCTCTGCAATGTGCAGAGTGGTGTGCTGAAATGCTGAGGGAGACAGAAAGGTTAGATAAGACTTATGTCTCATCCGCAACTGAGTCAGATGAGTACACTGAGTTCCAGTAAAATGCAATGAGTTGGAATGAGAAAGGGAGACTACAACCATCCAGGAAATCAGGGAAGATTTCCTGGAGAAAGGGACATTGACCTACTTTGAAGTCCTGGGCCCATGTGGAGTTCTCTTCAGCTCCCATCTCCTGCAGGTGATTCACAGATCTACATATCTACCCTTCACCTCTTTCCTGATCTCTAGTTCTGTGTCATCAACTATCTTTTGGATATTTTGAATGGAATGTCCCATAAAGAAGATCTCAAATGAGATATGTGCAAAACAGAACGCCAACATTAACAGGTGTAAGATATTAATTCATTTATTCAGTTAACAAACATTTACTGAACAAATTACATATTATATCTATATAATATATGTTGTTGGGCATAGATATGTTAAAGGGGAAGTATAGTTGTAACTTCAGGCAGGTCATTTAAACTCTTTGTGCCTTAGTTTCCTCATCTGTAAAATGGAGATAAAATTACACTTCCCTTTAAGGATTGTTGTGAGTATCAAATGAGGTAACATATATAAAGTTCTTAATAAATCTTAAATTATCATTTTATTATTAATAACAAAAGATAAGAATAGTCAATATGAGAAAGGTTGTGGGAAAATAAGGCTCAGTAGTGCATTGTTGGGTAGGTAGGTGATACAGTGCTGAGCCTAAAGTCAGGAGGACTCATCTTCCTGAGTTCAAATTTGGCCTTAGACATTTCCTAGCTGTATGACTCTGGGCAAGTCACTTAATCCTGGTTGCCTCGGTTTCCTCATCCATAAAATGAGCTGGAGAAGCAAAGGGTAAAGCAATCCAGTATCTTTGATAAGAAAACCCCAAATGAGGGAGTTAGACATGACTGAAACAACTGAAAAATAACTACAAAGTATATTGTTGGTGGAGCTGTGAATCAGTAGAACCATTTGGGAAAGCAAGTTGGAATTATGCAAAGGAAGTTACTAAAACATCCATAAGATTTGACCCAGGAATTCCATTACTAGGCTTATATCCCAAAGAAGATATTGAGAAAAAGAAGTCCCCATGTAAACCAAAATATTTATGGTAGCATTTTTTGCGATAACAAAGAATTACTAACAAAATAAATGTCCATCATTTGCGGAATGGCTAAAAACATTGTGGCATAAGTTAATAGAATATTATTGTGCTTAAAAAATGAATGTGAATCCTAAGGACTTATGATGAAAAATGCTATCTGTCTCTAGAGAAAGAACTGATGGTGTCTGCATGTAGATCGAAGCATACTATTTTACTTTATTTTTCTTATTTTTTGTCTGTTTTCTTTCACAACATGACTAATATGGAAATTTAGCATGTTTAGCATGTTTAGCATGACTACAAATGTATAACTTATATCAAATTGCTTGCCTTCTGAATGAGAGGAGAGGAGAGGAGAGGAGAGGAAGAGAAGGAGAGAATTTGGAACTCAAAGTTTAAAAAAATGAATGTTAAAAATTGCTTTCACATGTAACTAGGAGAAAATAAAATATTAAATGATAATTTGGAAAGTTTTAAAAATTAGTAATGTGATGAATACAGAGAAGCATTAATAGATCTTCATGAACTGATGCAGTAAAGTACGCAGAGCTAAGAACATGATATACACTATGATTGCAACAAGGTAAATAGGATGAACTACTACAAAATGATCAAAAGTGAATGTTGCTAAGTTACAAAGAAGAAACCTAAGATATAGAAGTCTTTACCCATACATGATGCCTGTAACCCATTCTATACTTTCCTATGCTTGTGTCAGCTCACAGCAGGACCCTACAACTGGAATGTCTCTCCCCCCACATTCATCTGTTAAAATTCCACTCAGACTATGAGTCAACAACTATTGATTAAGCTCTTACCATGGACCAAGCACTAGACTAAGAGTGGAGGATGCAAAAAAAATCAGGAACACAAAAATAGGATCCCTGCTTTCAAGGAGCTTATACCCTGATGGGACAAATAATGTGCAAAAAAGCCTAGATGAATATAAAATATAGACAGGGAGAGAGTGACAACTAAGAAATACCTCATGTAGGAGGTAAAATTTGTACTGATTCTTTTTGCTTATTGGAGGTAATTGAAGTTAAGTGACTTGCCCAGGGTCACATGGCTAGCCAGTGTCCGAGGTCAAATTTGAACTCAGGTCCTCCTGACTAGTTTTCTATACACTATACCACCAAGTGGCCTCAATTTATGATGATTCTTGAAGGAATCTACAGAACTATGAAATAGAGATGAGATAGGAGACCCTTCTAGTTACAGGTCACTGAACCTGGAGATGGAGAGTCCTGTGCACAGAGCAGTACACAGTATTGCTGCATCATAGAGCTCATGGAAGGAGGGAAAGGGTGAGAAGACTGGAAAGTAAGAAGGTGCCAGATTATCAAGACTTTTAAATGTCAAACAGATGGATTTCCATTTGATTCAGAAGATGGTGAGGAGCCACTGGAGTTTATTGAGCAGAAGGATGACATGGTGAGACCCTCATTTTGAGAAGATCACTTTTGCCACTGAACAGACAGACTGGATCAGAGAAAGACTTGAAGACAGGAAGAACGATGCAGAGCTTCTTACAGTAGTCCAGGTGAGAGGGAATGAAGACTGAAATGGGATGGCATGAGAGGAGAGACATTGTGAAGACAGAATTGACAGTATTTAACAAGATATTAGATTTCTGGGGTAAGTTAGAGAGGAGTGAGCTTGGGTGACTGGGAAGATGCTGATATCCTCAACAGAGACAGAAAAGTTGGGAAAGAGGGAGGGTTTGGGGGGAAAGGGAGATGACAAGTTCTGCTTTGGAGAACTCATTTGAGAAATATATGGGACATTGCATTAGAAATGTCCAAAAGGCAGTGGGTGACACAGAACTGGAGATCAGGAAAGAGGTGAGGGATGGATATCTATATCTATGATCTATGAATCACTTGCAGGAGATGGGAGCTGAATCAATGGGAGCTGAAGAGATCTCCAAGAGGGCCCAGGACTTCAAAGTAGGTCAATGTCCCTTCCTCCAGGAAGTCTTCCCTTTTTCCTGGCTGATTATAATCTCCCTTTCTCATTCCAACTCATTGCATTTTACTGGAACTCAGTGTACTCAACAGACTCAATTGTGGATGAGGCCTAAGTCTTATCTAACCTGTTGGTCTCCCTCAGCATTCCAGCACACCACTCTGCACATTGCAAAGACTGAATAAACATTTAGTGAGCCCGAGTTCCTTCAATTCAACAAGCATTTACCAAGCACTTATGGGGTTTCCTTTTTATCTTGAATGACTTTTTTGCAAAAATTCACCCAGAAGAAGGGTGCCCCAAGTTAGATTTAAATAAGGTTGAAAAAGGCAGAGACACTGAAATATAAAGATGAGGCCCTTTCGGATAGAAAGCCCCCATTTTAGCCAGGATCAGAAGTTGGAGTAGCCCAACTACAGACGATGAATCCAAGGAGAAACAATGAACTTGTCTCATGGCAGAAACAGCCACAATAATTGTGTCTCCAGTCACCCATTTGCATAAGATCCATTGGGAATCCAGGAAGTTTAACTCATCTGATCATCATAAATAAAAGTGGAGTCCAAAACTGAGGGAAATCTCCCTCTGTACCAGGAAGAATTACTGAATAGAAGAAAGACCTTTCCCACTACTTGCATGAAGGTGACAGGTCTCAGGACTGAGGTTCTAAAGGAGCCAAATAGTAGAGGCCTCTGCCAACTATAGGGTAAAAGTCATTACTCATGTCCAAAATGTGTCCTGTTGCATTAGACTTGAAATGTCACTCCCAAATGTATCACAGACTAACTACTGAACCTAGGAAATCTGATGGATGGGGAATCAGCCTAGAAGTTGACTGATCCATCTGTCTGAGATCCCTTGTCCTACAAGAAACCAGCCTGGCTAATCCTGAATAACTCATCCATTACCCATATCATGTCCTGCAGCAAACTTCATGTTCACTCTCTAGAGGAGGGAGTTCTCAACCATTTTCTGTGTCACGAACTCCTTTGGCAGTTTGGTGAAGCCTCCTTAGAACAATCTTTTTAAATGAATAAATAAAATATATAAATCACAAAGGATACCAATTAAATTGAAATAGGTTGTAAAAATATTTTTTTTTTTAATTTCAGACACCAGGTTTAGAATCTCTGCTCTAACAAAAGAAAGGATGCCAAGGCCTTATAGTTCCAAAGTTGTGAGTTACCTTGGCTATGTGTGCTCCTAAATGTGTCGCATTTTCAATGTAATATAAGTTTGTGCTCATTCTTCCCCACCCCACAGACTACATGTGTAGTTGCAGAAGAGGAGATTTTAGGTAAATTCTTTTAAAATGCTGTTTCTGCTATGCCATTGGAGTAAAGATGCCTTTACTAAGAAATGAGTATACCGGCTGATTGTTAAGGGGAAGTACACTGGTCGGGGCTTGTGAGTTACAACACTAGGAAAATAGTTCCCCACAAGGTTACCCCTAGAATCTTGGAAAAAGGAGCAATTATTCCTCTGAGGACTAAGCCTGTAAGATGGAGGTGGGAGCCCAGAATGTGAACACCAGTAACAATTAGAATTGTCTCAAAGTCGAAGGGAGATAATAGGTTTCCTTTCAGTAGAAATCATCCAGCACAGGCTGCATAAGTATTTATTGGGTACATTATAAAGGAGATTCTTATCCAGGTACTAAATGCCCTCTGAGGTCTTTTCCATTTCCATTTCTGAGATTCTGTGAGGGCAGAAACTCTGTCATATTCATCCCTCCAGGTCCTTAAGTGTTTAGGCAGGGGTCATAAAATGTCAGATAAGACTGGTACATTACATTTTGGAAATTATTTCTCTATTTCTTTTGCGTTCTCTGTTTGGTTGACACATGATTGTGTATAGTAAGTTCTAATAAAATTTTTATTTCTTCTTGTTTTGTTACAATGTTACTTAGCTCATTAGCTATTTTATTGACTTCATTTTCTGTCCTCTGTTTTGATCAAGTAAAGCTTTATTATTTTGTTAGTTGTTTTTTAAAAAAATTTAATTTTACTTATCATTTCTATAGTCTTTTTGACTATTTTTCCTCTAATTGTCAATATCTTATTTTTGTGCTTTCTTTGAATTTGTTCAGTTGTTGGCTTTCTAATTTTTTAGTGAATATTATTAATTTCCCCTTTGTTTTGTTTTGTTAATATATATTTGTAAGAGATGTGATTTTTCTCCTGAGAACTGCTTTAGCCTAATCCTAGAAATGCTGATGTTTATTTCATCTTTTTCTTTCATTTAATTATTGTTTCTATGATTTGTTCTTTGACCTGCTTGTATTAATTGTTCAGACTCGATTTGGGTTTTCAGCTTAGACACTTCATTTTCCAAACTAAGTCTGTCCCACCTCTGACATTCTGTGTTCTAAGCTTCCTCCTAGCTCTGATATTCTGATAAACCTACTTCTAGATCCAAAATATTGCGTTGTAAGCTTCCTTCCAGCTCTGACGTTCTATTCTATAGTACAAATTTATCTAGCCCATCATGCCCTGCATGTGTGCTCTTTGGATCCCCATGCAAAGCTTTCACTGGAATTGATGAGTGTGTTCCAAAGGTCATTCCCAGTCTGGTACCCAAAATTAGACCAATGAACAGGAGAGCTGAAGTTGGGGTAGCTTCTGACTTTCATGGAATCCTCTAAATAGGCTTATCCCAGGGGGAAAGTCCTTGCTTAGGAATAGTGCTCTGACCCCATATGACCACTGGGGGTCAGCAGAGGGTTTCAATTCAATTCAATAAAGATTTATTAGGGCAGCTAGGTGGTCCAGTAGATAGTGCTGGGCCTGGAATCAGAAAAGATCTGAGTTCAAATCCTACCTCAGACACTTACTAGTTGTATAACCCTGGGCAAGTCACTTCACCCTGTTTGCCTCAATTTCCTCATTGGTCAAATGAGCTGGAGAAGGAAATGGCAAACCACTTTAGTATTTTTGCCAAGAAAACCCTAAATGGAAAGGTTGGACATGACTGAAAAAACAATTGAACAACAAAAAACATTAAGTACCTACTTTGTGCAGGGCACTTACTAATCTCTGGGGATACAAAAAGAGGCAAAAGACAGTCCCTGTCCTCAAGGAGTTCACAGTCTGATGTTCTTGTGCTTAATTAACCAGCTGGGTGACCTTTGAGGTCATCTAGTCTAATGCCAAAATTTTACAGATGAGAAAACTGAAGCCCAAGAGGTTAATTTACTTGCTCAAGATAATAAGTAGCAGGACTGAGGTCAGATGACGCCAAACTCAGTCCTCTCTCTTTTTATTGCCTCATGTTTCCTCCACTAGAAATGGGTTCACCATACCTTCAACCTCACCTCTAAAGAAAGGGCTGGATTCACCACTCACCAGCCACCTAGATCTTTATTTTTTTTTTCTTTCAAAATAAAAATCCATTCATTGACCACTGGGCTGTGTTGTATAGTGGAAAGGGAAATGTGAGGACCTGCAATTAGATCCTGGCTCTGATATTTATTACCTGTAAGATCTTGGGCAAGTCACTAACCTCTCCGGACCTCAGTTTGTCCATCTGTAAAATGAGAGGATGGAACTCTGAGATATTTTCCAGGGCCAGATACACAAACAAGCATAGGTCTAATAGTAAAACCTAAGAGACAAAAGAGGGTCTTGGAAAGAGACCCAGGCTGGTCATGTGACATTGGACAAACTCTGTGAGCCTTTATTTTCTCAGCTGTAAAATGGGAATAAGTTTCTTCCGATTGAGAGGATCCGATGGACTCATGAATACAAAAATTTTTTTACAATGTAAAATGCTGCATGAATGTTTCTATGATTGTCACATTGCTCTCTCCCCATTCTCCTACTTCCTGGATTGCCCTTTCTCAGTCTCCTTTGCTGTATCACCACCCTGCCTTCTAAGTAGGGCATCCCCAAGGTTTTGTCCTGAGTCTCCTTTTCTCCCCCCTCCCCATCTCATCTGTTCTCAAGAATTAAATTATCTTCTCTGTGGAGAAGATTCCCAAATCCATCCACCTAGCTAGCTAAAATCTCTCTCCTGAAGTGGCATTTCTCACCAACTACCTGTTGGACATTTCCACCTGAATGCAGGTCTTTTAAACTCAATTATCTCCATCCTGGAACTCGTAATCTCTCCCCTAACCCACTCCCCAAACATCTCATGTCTCCAAACTTTCTCACATCTGTAGAGACCTTTGCCCCAGTAATCCAGATTCACAACTTCCGAGATACCCTGGCATTTTCCTATTCCTTCAAGCACAATATCCATCTTACCTCCCAAACTTCTCTTGAATTTGTCTCTCTGCGTATCCATTACAGAATTATTTCCTAATTTGTTTCCTTGCTACTCGATCCCTCCATCATCCAATCCATCTTCCACACAGCTGCCAAATCGATTCTCTTAAAACACCTATCCCTCCCTTACTCGAAAGCCTTTAATGGATCCCTACCGCCTCCGGGATGTTTGCATGATGGTTTTTAAACCAGATCTAAGTTCTTTACTATAGGGAGATCCAGGTGAAGAGCTAACTTTTTCAGAAACTTAGACCCAAGAGACCCCAGGAGTCTACCCAGCGCTTAGCACAGTACCTGGTACATGACGAGGGCTTAATAAACGTTCATTCATTCATTCATTGGTTGATTGATTGATACCCTGGACATGGGCCCTTTTGCCTTGTAAAGCCAATCCTGGGAGGCTTACAAGGGCTAAAATCAAGAAACTTCAGCCAATGGCTTGAGTTATAGAGTGATCCTAAGAGAAAGGTGTCACCCTCCTCTCCTCCCCCACCCCATTCCCAATTAGACTCGACTTTCAGCCCAGACTTGCGCTCAGGAATCCCATTTTGGCAGTTGGCTGCTCTCATCGCCCTTCCCCTCCCTCTTCGTGCCCCTCTCTCCCCTTCTTTCTCCCTCCCCGAACTCATCTCTGGGTGGGTATCAGCAGACCGATTGCTAGCGCTCTCTCTTTCCCTCCCCTCCCATTCCCTCTCTTCCCGGGAGACTACCGGTTACTTGGGGAACCGGGAGCAGCCCCTCCCTTCCTGCGCATCACTGCCTGCTTCAGTGTAGTGGAAAGGGTCGGACTCCGGAGCCCGAGGGCGTGGATTTCAATCTCACTTCTGGTGCGCTGCGACCTTGGACGAGTCATTTAATTACATTGAACTGTGCGTGCCTCTGTCATCCAAGATCACTGCTTTACAGTTCGGTGCCACTGAGCTGCCCGTCCCCGGGACCCTATCGGAGTACACGACCCCTTGACCTAGAAGTCTAGAAGTTCCCTAGTTAGCTGTGTGACTGACCTAGGGCTAGTCACTTAATTCCGTCCTGCTCAAGCCTCTTCTGTAACTGAAAGGCCCCTTCCTGGTTCTAGACTGATGAATTTAGAGACCAGTTTGAATTCAATAAACAATAGCTAGAGGGCTTTGCAAATAACTTTGATCTCAATAACATCTAAAACTATGACTGGGAAATTCAAGTCCTCTCTGGAGCGTTGTTTCCGCATCTCTAAAGTTGGGGTAAGGGGGTGTTGGAATAGGACCAGATGACTTCTGAGGTTCCATCCAATAATCAATCAATAAAAAGTTATTAAGTACCTACTAAGTATGAGGCATTCCCAGCTCTAAATTTATGATCCTATGATTTGGGGGTGGGAAGGGGGGAATTCTGGTGCCCCTTTCTTATCCTGCCCTTCAGCCCTACTGCTCCGAGGGATGACAGCCCTCTCCCCTTTCCTCCTCCTCCTGCTCTGCCTCAGCCAATCCTCCTTGGGGACTGTAGTCTGTAGGTCTCCGGGGCTCCATTTGTGTCCCCCACCTCACCCCCCCCCCCAAGTTTGAGGACTGAATCCTGGTCTGGGAACCCCGGGCTGAGATGTATTGGGTAGAGTCCAATGAATGAATGGACCTCAATTCTCTCATCTGGAAGATGGAAAAGGTTGAACTAAGTCCCTTCTAACCCTACATCAATGATACACTACCTGTGCAGATCTGATGATCTGATGCATTTCCAGAGGGATTTTCCTAAAATAAGTCTGGCCATGTCATCTGATTTTTCCTATGTTCCTGGAATCAAATGCTTGATTTTAAAAACCCTTTACAACCTGGCCTTAGCCTTGCCTTTCCAGTCTTCTTATATTTAACTCTCTTCTGCACAGTCTATCTTCTGGGAACACCGACCCTCTGGCATTTCCCTATCCACCACACTCTAGTTTCCCACCTCCAAGATTTTGCATTGGTTCTGCCCCATGCTTGGGAGGCTCTGTCCCGTACACTCTAACTCTTTCATCCTCTGACTTGCTTCAGGGCTCACCTCAAGTCTTTCTGGTGGGAGCCCACAGCCAGCCCCCACCACAACTGCCAGTACTCCTTAGTACTCTCAATAAACAGTTGTTGATCGACTGATTACCTAAAATCCAATCCACAACCTGTGATGAGATTAATAGCACTATGCAAAGTACTGAGGGGATTTTTAAAAGGACAAAAAACAAACAAACAAAAAACCAAACACACAAAAAATCTGCCCACAAGGAGTTTTCATTCTAATGAAGGTTGTTGTTGTGGTTGTTGTCTTTTGTAGAAGAGGACCAAAATGACATCACCATGACAAAGTGAAGTTTCCATGTGTCCGACTATGGCTGATCAGACCAATACGAGCTCAGAATGCTCTATCACAGATTGGGCACAGATAGTCTGTGTGGATATTTGGGGTGGATACCCCAAATTTGAGCATCCTGCGTTTACTTTGTGTTGTCTCAATTCTGTTTTCCTCATAGAGCACAGTACCCTTTCTGATGTGGGCACACCATGCTGAGCGCTCCTGTGCCAGTGTCCCCCATGTCTCACAATCAGATCCAGAGTTCTTGAGAGAGACCTTGAGAGTGTCCTTGCATCATAATGAAGGAGGCCACAAGGAAATAACCAGAAGGAAGGTAGTCTCTGAGGGCAAGCATTAGCAGCTGGGGGGATGGTGTAGGGGGCGGGGGCAGGGGGTGGGGACTGGAAAAAGCCTCCTGCAGACCGTATGATTTGAGCTGAATCTTGAAATATGCCAAGGAAACTAAGATGGAAGACATTCCAGGCTTGGGGACCAGCCAATGCAAGGGCAAGGAGCTGGGAGAGTAGCCTTCCTGTATTTGAGGAACTATAAGTTGGCTGCTGTCTCTGGTAAGAGTTCTTGGAGATGAAACAAAGGGTAAGGTGTAGTAAGGCTGGAAAGTTCAGAGGACTTTTTCGTGACAAACCAGAGACATCACAAGCATTCTAATAGGTACAAATTGTGTTCCCTTGTCAGTACTTTCCATATACTGTGGTTGGAAAGGTACCAGAGAACTTGATCTGACTTGCAAAAGACCCTGTTGGAAATTTGTCTTTTCCTTGCAAATTTTTAATAATCAGTTTTTCTGATAATATGTAAGACTTTCTCTGCATAGACCAAACCCTTAACCAATGGCTGTTAAGCCTCAAAGACTGACTTATCAGTCTCCTAACTTTGTACCACCTTCCTTTGATTTTTGTCTTTTCTTCTCAAAAGATTATGAAAAGCTCAACTTTGTTGTGATTGAGAGAGAAGCCTACTCTCTGAAGTATTTGAAATACTTCCTCCCTTATAGCTTTTAAGCAATAAAGAACAAAACTACCTTGGCTAAGAGAGACAAGTCAGAGTAAGAAATAAATCCTTCCACTTTGGGGGCCTTCTGATTTCTTCCTGGTTGGTAGGAAATTTCCACCTCAGCTCTCTTTTGAAGCTCTTTGGAGGTCTAAGAGTTCCTTGGGAGATGTTAAGTGACTAGCCTAGGATCACACAGCTCTCTTGGGAGTCAAGTGGCCAGATTTGAAATCTAGCCCTTCTATCCATTCTACTCAATGTACAGTGTGTCCAACTGACTGATGAAAAACCTGTGTTTTCTTCTTGTTAATTGTTTGTCCAAATTAGCATGAACAGCAAAGCAGCAGAGACTTAATCCATACTTTGTTGTAATCAGGCTGTGTTGAGTGCACAATCATCTGGGAAGAAAAAGTTGAACACCTACTCAGCCCATTTTAGACTTGACTTGTAGCCTTCTCAAGTTAAATAGCTGACAATCAGTACTGCAGCTGACCTTGAGGCCATTTTCATCCTCACTGAAGGCATCTGACATCAACAAAGGCCACTGGTGCTAGATATTCAGGGAGAACAAAAGAGTTGCGAGCTATGATTAGAAATCACAGGACTTAGCAAATGATTGAATATATAGATTCCAGGTGAAGGAGAGAAAAGAACCACAGTTGTGCCTGGGTGACTTTGCAGTATTGGTATCCTTGGAGAGATGAATTTCAGTCTGTCAGTCAATTACATAGTATGTACTAAGTACCTTCTATACACCAGGCACTGTGCTAAGGGAGGGAAGGGGGAAACTGACAAAGACAATCCCTGCTCTCAAGGACCACAGATCAGTGGGGGAGATAAAATGCAAACAACTATGGTGGTGGTTGGTGGTGGTTGGTGGTGGTCCTCCTTCATCTTCAAAGAGGACCCAAATGACATCACCATTGTAAAGTGAAATTTCAGTGTGTCCCACTGTGGCTGATCAGACCCATACGAGGTTGGAATGCTCTACAACTATGGACAGACAAGATAAACACAGCATAAAGTGGGGGAGATGACATGGTCAGACCTATTCTTTTAGGGAAACTACAGTTATCCCTTCCACATCTCGAGGACTTAGGGGCATAGCACTCTGAGATCTATACAATCTTCATAAAAATTTTTGGCCCTCCCTTCGTACCAGAGAAGAAATCTGATTTTTTCTTTCTTTTTCTTCTATGATACTGATGTTATAATACTGTACATATATTTTATGCATTTCTGAATTCCTAAACTTTTTCTATGTCATCTGCTGACTTTTTTGTGTTGTCTGCATCTTCCTCAAAACTCCCAGAAAATTCCTATTTAATTTCTTATGCTGACCTTTAATGTATAGAAAATATATTTAGGAAAGTCGTAATGTGGAAGGAATAACTGTATTATTTCAGTTTTGGACATGCTCAGTTACATCTTAGGTTCCTTCTAATTTACTGCAGGCATCCAGAAGCTTAAATTAGCAAATTTATATAGTTCTGGGAGTAATTTCAGTGGTGGCTATTATTACTATGATAGCCATTCCTAGTCACCTAGAGAAACTGCCTTCTCCTGGCCTCATTCTTTCACTCTGTTTAGTGGGTATTTTAAACAAACAAACGAACAACAAGGCCCTTCCCCTCCTAGAGGCAGGGAATGCTAATGGAGAAAGTTTTTGTTATGCTAAAGTTCCCCAGTCCAAATGATCTATTTTTTATTCTTGTTCTTATCCTCCAGTTCCTAGGCCTTTCTCCCCCTCTGCTGGGACGCTTCTCTCCCACCCCTTATTCCCAAGGGCAAAGGGGAAGATGCTTTACCTGGTGCTTCTTCTACTCAGCTCATTCTCTCTCCAGACCTGGAGGACCAACCTACAGATCCAGGATTCCCGGATTCTCAAGAACTCACAGGTCTAACGGAAACTTGGAACTAGGTAGGTTTGTTTGATTTCTAAAGGCAGGAATCCCCCAAACCTGCAGAACTTTGGGGGTAGGAAACCTTTTTTGACGGTTATATTGAAGTTCAATGACATGGTATTGACAGTCAGACTTGATGTGAGTGTTCGAGTCAGAAAAAGTTGGTGGACACTTGGGGTAAGTGGGAAACTGGATCTCACTGACCTCTTTGCCTGTTACTCTAAGCTTTCATTAGTTTGGGCAGGGACCGGGAGAGTTTGGGGGCGATCCCTGCACTCATTTCTACACTTGGCCATCCTCTCAACTACTTATTCTTGAGGACTATGTCCCTGATGACTAGGTAGGGAGCCTGATGATATGGAGAGAAGTGGAAACTTTCTTTCTTCTGCCATTATGGGTTGGATCCTTTTTTCTTTCTCGGTGAAAGGTTTAGATAATGGCGAACAACCTGTTCTCATCCATGCCCTCCTCTCTGAAACTGGTTTTGTGAGTGCCTTGGAGAACTCTCAGTCTGAAGGCTGTTCCAGACCATTAAATGTGTTGGAATGGAAGGGTGTGGCAGAGAAATGAGTGGAAGGATAGGAAATACCTGGATATCGTACGCATTTTCTATATATTAAGAGGAGAATAAGCATTTAAACTCCTACCAGGCACTGTGCTACAAATGTCATTTGGTCCTCACAGTATCCCTGGGAAGTAGTTGGCTGGAATTAATCCTATTTCATAGTTGAAGAAACGGAGGCAGACAGAGGTTAAGTGACTTGCCCAGGGTCACACAGCTAGTGTTTGAGCCTAGATTGGAACTCAGGTCTCCCTGACTCCAGGTCTTTCTCCACACATCTCCCATCATAGCCCAAACATCAACTCCCCTGGCTCTCTATACACCTTTTAGTTTTCTGAAAACTGTTAGAGAAAGCCTAAGAGGAGACCTGAGGATCCCTTTCTTGTATGGATTTGTTTGGATGGCTGCCAAGGTCCTTTCTAACTGAGTTGCTGTGATTCTGGACATGGAATTTCTTGGTTTTAAGAAGATTTTATTAAAAGGAGGCCAGCCCAAGGAAAGCAAAAAGAAAATAGAATTTCCTAGGGCTTTAGTAATTTTTTTTTTCCAAATTCGGGACGTTAATGGAGTGAGGGCGTGGGGCCAACTCCGGGAGAATTGGGTGGTCTGGGTGCACTGTATATTCTGCTGTTTTGTCTTACTGCCTCTCAATAGATTCCTGAGAATTTCTGTTTCTTGATTCCTTAGAGACTGGGGCAGAAAACCAGGATAGGCAAGCTAAGCTGTCTTCCTGCGTGGGAATGCCAGTGCCGATGGCACTCCAAGCTTCACTGCAAGAAACGGAGCCCCTGGTGGTGAACCAAGAGGAGGATTCCATCCAGGACCAGGACACCACTGAGCCCAAGAACTTCCAGCAGAAGTTTAGATGCGCCCAGGACAAGGATGCTGCTGGACCCTGGCAGCTGCTTCAATACTTCCGAAGGTGGCTGCACCCAGTGGTCCGCACAAAGGAGCAGTTACAGGTCATCTCAGCTGAGGACATCCAGGCCCTATTCCAGGGATAGAAGACAGATGTTTGAATCACTGGTTATGATGCCTCCCATGGCAAGGGTACCCTTCTTGTCAAGGAGTGAGCCAGGTCTCTGCCGAGGCCAGAGAACCTGTGCTGGGGACTTAAGCTACTACTTAATGCTTTTCTTGGACAGTTTGATCGTTTTTCTTTTAAATTTGCTGCATGCATCTTTATTTTGATTCCAGATACCATATTAAAATTTGGTTTTGACTGAGACCGGTATTTTGGTGATAGGTGCTTACTGCTTGGGAAAGGTGAAACAGTATTGGGTGGTGAAGTGGGTAGGCTTAAAGATGAGAATTCTGCTGCTGCTTTGTGAGTTGGTAGAGATTGGAATAGTTTTGACCCTTTACTTAATTTTACCAAGGCAGGCAGTTAGTAAACATTTATTAATCTCCCACTGAATGCCAAACCCTGCTGGTGCCAAAAAGAATCCCTGCCCTCCAGGAGCTTAGGGACCACTGGGGTAGATTGTATGCACACAATAATATAGAAAGCCAGCCTCCTACAGGATAAATAGGAGATAATTAAGAGAAAGAAGGCATTAGAATTAGGAGAGGCTGGGGAAAGTTTCCTGTAAAAGGTGGGATTTAAGGACCCCAAGTTGTCATGAATAAAGGGGACTGTTAAAATTTAATCAGGCCTTCGATTATTTCCATATACTGACCTTTCCTCTGTCCCTATACCTTTCAGATAACCAGTGGGGACCGTTACAATCCAGGTCTCTTTACAGGGCAATGCTGGAAGGCAGAAAAGGACAGACGTTACTTTCTGTTCCAGCATTCCTTATTGAGCACCAAAATTTTGTTCTATATTAATTACATTTCAAAGGCATACCTTTCTCTGGGAGAGGTCCTTTAAAAACTAACAAAAACAGTGAATATTTAAATAGTGCTTACTGTGTGCTTGGTACTGTGCTAAGAACTTTTACAATGATTATTTTCTAATTTGTCCCTTACAACAACTCTGGGAAGTTGGGCTCTTGTGATGCCCATTTTACAAATGAGGAAACTGAGGAAAGTAGGTTAAGTGACTTTCGAAGGGTGACATAACTAGTAAGTGTGTTGAGGTAGGATTTGAACTTAGGTCTGAACTCCAGGCTCTGGGGGCTCTATTCATTTCACCATCTAACTGCTCTTCCCCTTATGCCCTTTGCTGTACTTTGGGAGGTCCCTTATTCCCTATTAGCAACTCAATCTTCAGAAGGCTGGCTTACATTAAGTCCTAATGCCCTCCTCTGGCATACAAGATAAACACTAAGCACCTCCTGTGTGCATTGGTTGGTACTTGGTGAAGGAAAGAAGAAGGGAGCTCAAAGTTTAAATAAGAAAAGAGTTCAAGTGGTCCTGGAGTTTAGAGACAGTTTAGCGGCTGGAGTTGGATTTGGAGGTGAGACCTGAGTTCAGATCCTGCCTTAGACACTTTACTATGACTGTGGATAAGTCACAACCTCTGAAAACTTTAGTTTCTTAAACTTTGTTGTTGTGATAACCAAACGAGAAAAGAAGTGCTTTGGCAACCAAAAAGTGTCATATAAAGGCTATCTAGTATCAGAGTGTACCAGGCCAACACGAGCAAGGCCAACAGAGCACAGGGCTCTGGACCTGGGTTCATGATCCCACTCCTGACATCACCTGCGTGATCTTGAAAAAGTCACTCTCTGAGCCGCAGTCTCCTCATTCAGAAAATGGGGATAATGCCTGTCTAGCGGATTTGGTGAAGTTCAAATGAGATATATATAAAGGACTTTGCCACTTGAAGCCACTCTGTAAAAGTCAATTATAGGACACCTTGGAACAAGGCCTGGGATGGGGCCTGGCTTAAGACAGGCCAAGGGTGGTGAGCTTGGGGCAGCAGTCTGCACTTGAGGACCATAAGTGGCCCCGAGGCTCCATTCCTCACCCCTGGCTTTAGGAAGCCCCTTTTGAGAGATGTCTCTCCACTGATGATATCTGCACTGTCTCTGAGGCACCTCCCAACCAGTAAATAATCTCAGTCTGGATTTGAAGTGGTCTTCCTGACTCCAGGCCCAGCATTCAATCCACTCTGCCATGGAGAGATACCACCACAAAAATCTCTTGGAATTTCTCTATCTGTACTCACACCACTAGGACCTCATCACCTTGACTAGTGTAATCAGCTATTTTTCTAAATTAAATTTTTTTCAATTATCAAGCATTTCTTTTTTCCCTTTCTTTGAAACAAAACAAAAATCCCCAGAGTCTAGCAAAAACAAACTGTCATGTTGACCATGTCTAAAAAATGTCATCTCATTCTACATTTCTCTATCACCCCCATTAAAAATGTCATCTCATTCTACATTTCTCTATCACCCCCATTAAAAATGTCATCTCATTCTACATTTCTCTATCACCCCCATTCCCCCACCTCATAAGATGGGTAGGAGTCTTCATTATCTGGTTCATCTGGTCTCTCCAATCCATGCTTCACATAGCATCAAAATACATTCCTAACATTTAAACCACTCTCCTGTCACTCTCCTGTTCTAGAAGCTTCCGTGGCTCCTTATTTCTTTTTTGATAAAACTACACTCTTCTATTTGGCTTTTAAAACCCTTTACAATCTAGCTCCAACCTTTTTTCTGGGTGGTTATACATTACTCCTTGACTAGGAGAGGTAGCTCAGCTTTCCAGGAAGCTAAAGAAATAGCAGATTTTCCTCAGGAATAAACCTGGAGTCTGGGGGATAGTTGAACTATTTCAAGACAAACTGAGGCAGGCAGAGATTGACATGGCCAGGGTCACATATCTAAATCTGACAGGTACATCTGAATGCAACTTCCTAGCTCTTTGGCGCCACCTAGCTGCCTTTTGACTGAGCCTGTCAGTCCAGTTCAGGGCTGTACCAGAGAGAAGGAAGAAACAGCCTCTCCCCCTGCCAGGGGTTGGTTGAAGTCAGCTCAAACAGGCTCCAAAGAGTTGATGGTTAAATTTTCAGGGGCGGGGAGAAACACATCTATACCTCTTGTGATTGTCCTACTACTTGTGACTCCATTTGGGGCTTTCTTGGCAAAGATACCGAAGCGCTTTGTCATTTGCTTCTCCAGATCATTTTACAGGTGAGGAAACTGAGGCAAATAGAGTTAAGTCACTTGCCCAGAATCACACAGCTAGGAAGCATCTGAGGCTGGATTTGAACTCATGAAGATGTCTTCCTGACACAAGGCCCAGCACTCCATCCACTGAGTCTCCTTGCTGCCCATTTTTATACCTCAGTAATCAACAAATAACTACAAATCAAAGCTTGATTTGTTGATTGTCTAAGCTTTAAAAAGTGAGAGTAAATGTATATAATGCAGATTAAATTTAAAAGTGTGTATCCCCCATTCCAAGCAGGCTGCCAAAGTTTCGGGTATGTTACTTAAACCCACAGGAGCTCATCCTAGACTCCTGCTGGTATCAAGGAAGCCAGCAGAGACAGCAAAATAAGGCAGTTCTTAAAGTACTATCCAAGGACTACTGAACCTTTCAGGGGGTCCTTTGGACCAAAACTAGGTTCATAATAACACCAAGATGTTTTCTATTATGGCAAGCATCAGTAGATATAACCCACATAAACACAAGCTTTTTAAGGGGGGAAATGGTCCTCAATAATTCTAAAGAACTGAAAGAGGTCTGGAAATCAAAATGTGTGAGAATTGCTGGGATAGAGAATGGATTTTGTGATCGGGAAAAACACTTGATGCAAAGTGAAGTAAGTGGAATTAGGAGAACATTTTATGAAATTGACTTTGTAAAAATGAACAATTTGAAAGATTTAAGAACTCTGACCAGTACAATGGACTATAATGACTATAATGAAAAATGGGACCCATTTCCTGACCCAGAAGTGATAGAATAATGTACAGAATGTGACATATATTTTTGGAAATTTGCTTCACTTGTTTATACAGAATTGCTGCAAGATTTTTTTCCAGAAGAAAGAAGAAAAATATATTTAAAAAAAAAATTAACAGTAACCATAACAAAAGCTAGCACTTAAAAAGCACTTCACAAATATTATTTCATTTGATTCTCATGACAGCTCTGGAGGGTAGGAGGTGCTATTATCCTCATCTTACATATGAGGAAACTGAGGCAAAGTTCTATGAATTTATCAAAGGGCTAAGAAGTTTGAGGCTAGATTGAAACTCAGGTCTTCTTCATTCCAGGAACAACATTCCATACACTGTGCCACCTCCCTTTTTTTTAATTAAAAAGATTACATTTTAAAAAATGTTTTACAGATTCATTTTTTTATTGAATAAAAGCTACTTGGATTCATACCCAAATGAAATGTGTGAACCTCACCTCACCTATATCTTAGAGGTAAAAGAAATTCTGACTGCTAGGTAGTGCAGTGGATAAAGTTCAAATCTGGTCTCAAACACTTATTAGTTGTATGACCCTGGGCAAGTCACTTAACCCTGTTTGCCTCAATTTTGTCAACTCTGAAGTGAAATTAATGTGATATTCTAGCTATTATACTATGCTTCTTCTATGAAATATCTACAAATACCCAGCTCTCCAAAGGGGAAACATCATGAAATAGGATTACAAGATTTGGAGCTGTAAGAGACCTGAGAATGTTGGGGGAAGGGAACAAGGATTTATTAAGCACCCTACTATATGCCAGGTGTTATACTAAGAGATCTGCAAATATTATCTCATTTGATTCTCACTGAAAATCTGGGAAGTAGGAGCTATGACCTCCATTTTATAGTTGAGGAAACTGAGGCAGATAAAGGTTGAGTGACTCTCCCAAGATCACACAGCTAATAAGTGTTTAAGGCCAGATTTGAATTCAGGTGTTCCTGACTCCAGACCCGGCACTCTATCTACTGAGCCATTTAGCTGCCTCAGAACAAAAAAATGTTCTGAGAACAGGAAGGGATCTTACCATGGAGCATCTGATATGGTCTAACTTTCTTTTACAGAGGAGGGAACTGAAGGCCAGAGAATGATCTACTTTGGATCACACAGGCTACACACAAAAGCCAGGGTTTAAACCAAGGTCTTCTAATTTTTAAATTTTTTTGCATCCCTCCATGGAATATCTTTTCCTTAATTTTTTTCCTATCCTTGCCGTGGTGCCTCAGGACTCTATGAACCACTCTAAAGTGAGTCCAGGAACATCGAAATGGATTCCTTCCAACCTTGGAATTCAGAGACTGATCAGACCAGCTCCCAGCGTTCCTGGTTCTCACACCTAGCATCAGCTTCTGGTGATGTGTTGTAACTGCAAACAGGGGGCTTTACTTGGACAGTTGGTATTTATTAAGAAGATTGTCGTTACTGTGACCTAGGGGTGGATGGATGGTGTCGACTTTACTTGGACGTGTGATACTGATTAAGGATGTTGCTATGAATGCCATGCTTTATTTTATTGGACAATGTTTGATTTATTGCTGAATTAATAGAGAGTTCATTATACTATGTGAATAGACCCTTGAAATTATTCACAACAGCAATGCTCAGGTGTGCTGCTGAGATTGGTGTTACATGTGTGTGTCTGCTCCCTGTCCCCTGGTCTCTTCCCTGTTTCCAGAACCCACTGCTCATGGCTGAACTCCAGTAGTAATGAGGGATTATGGAAAGAACATTGGATTTAGAATTCACATCTCTACTCTGTTCTCATGTCATCTTAGACAAGTCACCACACCTCAGAAACAGGGGCCTCAGTTTCCTCATCTGTAAAATGGTTAGATGTTATCTAAGTTCCTTCCAGATCTAAGTGCTGTCACTTATGTTTATGGCCATCCCATTTTTTCCTTTTGATCCAAACTTCCACTCCTATTTAAATAGTTCATAAACTTTTGTGGGTGAGGGAGGAAGGAATGGAAGAAGTTTATAAAAATAATGTTTTCCGTGACTACACATGCAGAATATCAAATTGCTTGCCTTCCCAATAAGAGAGGAGGCAGAGGAGGGAGAGGAGGGAGGTAGAGAATTTGGAATGCAAAATTTGGAAAAAGAATATTAAAATTATTTTACATATAATTGGGGAAAATATTAAATTATATTAAAAATAATGTTTTCTTCTTATTTCTAGGTAGCTTCTTTTTCATGCATTTATTTATTTGGCTCTTCTTTTGTTTATTATAAATTTAATGGACTGCCATGGCCATAGAATTCTTCACCTAATGTTACCTATCCTCTGAACTCCACATTCCATCTTTGGCCTCTGTTTAAGCCCACAAACCCTTTCCCCTGTCTACAATTCACTCTTTCCTCATTTCTGCTTCAGAATGCTAGTCTTTTATTTATTTGCTTGTTTTTAGTTTTCAGCATTCATTTTTATAAGATTTTGAGTTCTAAATTTCCCTCCCTTTCTCTCCTCTCTCCTCCCCAATACAGCATGCAATCTGATATAGGCCATACCTGCACAATCATATTAAACATATTTCCATATTAGAATGCCAGTCTGGCTCAGCTCAGATGCCACTTCTTTCATGAAGCCATCCCTGAAAAGATACTCTTCCCCCTGGTGAGAATGTTTTTATGTAGTGCCTACTATGTGCCAGGTACTGTGTGCTAAGCCCTTTATTTCATTTCATCCTCACAAAAACCCTGGGAGATAGGTGCTATTATTACCCACATTTCATAGATGAGGAAACTGAGGTAGACACAGGCTAAGTGAGTTGCCCAGGATCACACAGGTAGGAAGTGTCTGAGGCTGGATCTGAACTCAGGTCTTCCCAAGTCTAGGCTCAATATTCTCTTTCCACTATGCCACCAGCTCCTTCTACTTCTACGTGTGCATCTTGTATCCCTGTGGCACAATGTCAGCTCCTGGAGGGCAGGGGTTGTTCCAGTTTTTTTTCCTTTGTATCCCTAGCATATAACACTAAACCTGGCATATAGGAAGTGCTGAACAAGTGTTTGATTTTTAAAATTTTTATTTTGTTTTCATAAAGATCTGTCTTCTTTCCCTCCCTACTGAGAAAGCAAGAAAACAAAATTCCCCATTACAAACATGTATTGCCAAGCAAAGCAAAGTCCCTCATTGACCCTGTCCAAAAATCTGTGTGTGTGCGTGCGTGTGTGTGTGTGTGTGTGTGTGTGTGTGTGTGTGTGTGTAACAATTAGCACTCAATCAGAAGGTTAATCATATATTTCCTCACGAATCCTCTGGAATTTTGGCTGATGGTTGAATCTATAGGTCACCAAGTTGATTATTTTCACAATATTGCTGTCATTGTATAAATTGTTCTCCTGCTTACTTCACTCTGCATCTGTTCATACAAGTCTTCTCAGTTTTCTCTGAAACCATCCCCTCTGTTTCTTATGGCACAACAGTATTTGATCACATTTATATAACATAACTTTGACAAGAGCATGTTGAATTGAATTGAACCTGATGGGGCTGAAACCCTCACACAGCCAATGCAATCAGTATATGGAACTATATTCAAACTTCTCCAGTGTGGTAGAATATGTCAGAATTGGAGCTTCCTTGATGACAAGGCATTATCAGAAAAAGACTTCACCGAAACTATTCTCATCAAATACAAGCAAACAAAATAGGGAGGAGGTCTCCAAATAAAACCCTAAAATTGAGACTATATTTCCTTTTTTAGTGATCTTTTTAGGATTGAAGATTTAGATTTGGAAGGGACTTCAGAGATTATTGTGTCCACTTCCCTCATTTTACAAATGAGGAAACTGAGGCACAGTGAAGCTATGTGTTATATAAATATGTATATGATACATAAAAAATACATGTGTCACAGAGATAGAATTTGAAGTAGGATCTGTGTATTTGTCGCCTTCTCAGTGGATGAGGGATAGAGTAGAGGGAGGGAGAGTATGTCAAACTAAAACTAAAATGAATAAAGCTGAAGTAGAATTGAAACCCACGTCATCTAGAGTTTTAGTTTTAGTTTCCTGAGCTACCTCCTTCATTTCCAAATATTTCCTTCGTCCCTTCCCCAGTAAATAATCCCTCATAAAAAGCGTGGGGGGAAAACAATTCACCAAAATCAACCCACACATCAATACACAATGTTTCACATTCATATTCCCCATGCCCCATGTCTTCAAAGAAGGGAAGAAAGGTACATTTTCCTTCACATGTTCATTAGAAAATAATACATATAATTGGCATACTGTACATGTATAATCTATATCAAATTGCTTGCCTTCTCAAAGAGGGGGAAGGGAAAAGAAGGAGGGACAGAATTTGGAACTCAAAATTAAAAGAAAAGTCAAATGTTAAAATTTGGTTTTGCATGCAATTTTTTAAAAAGTTAAAAACAAAAAGAAAAGTCTATATATAATCCTCAAGGAAGCATAAGAATGAATGGTCTTAAACAGCTTAAAATTTCAGGAATGATTAAACTAGCAGAAAGAGACCTAATCTGAGATACCTGGTGCTGATTCAAGATCTCCCAGTGACAAGTTACGTTATTTAGGGCAAATTATTTCACCTCTCTAGATTCCATCTTTCTCTTCTGTAAAATGAGAGTACTGAACTAGAAAATACTCAAGATTCTTAATTTAAGGTCCATGAAATTAAAAAAAATTGATAGCCGTTTCAGTATAATTGGTTTCCTTTGTAATCCTTTGCATTTTATTTTATTAATTTAAAAACATTATTCTGAGAAGGGGTCCAGAGGCTTCACCAGACTGCCAAAGGAGTCCAAAACACCAAAAAGCTTGGAAACCCCTGAACCAAGTGACTTCTCAGGTTTCTTCCACCTTTAAGGTTCTATGTATAACCCATAGCTCATTGCTAGTGCCCTGGACTCACAAAGACTAGGTTCAATCTTGAAGACACCTCAGTTTTAATATTCTTTGGCTTATGCTTCCATCTAGAAGTCTCCCTGGGAACATCAGAATCGGACTCTCACTCTTCTATGGACACTCGTTTCCCCTAAGAGCACAACATGAATAAAACACAAAACATAGAATAGTTTTAATAAAAGGGACATAAAGAATAGAAGACAGGAACAGTTAGGCAAGACAATGGATAGAACATCAGCCCTTGAGTTAGGAGGACCTGAGTTCAAATCTTGCCATCTGTGTGACCCTGGGTAAGTCACCCCCAACTTTTTTGATTGCCTCAAAAAAAAAAAATAGAAGAGCAATGAGTATCCTAGCTCCTTGGAAAAGTAATAGTATGTGCTATAAGAGAGGACTAGAGAGATGGTTTCAGAAAAACCTGGGAAGACATGATGCAAAGTGAAGCTAGCAGAACCAGAACACTGTACACAGTAACTGCAATATTGTAACGATAATCAACTGTGAAAACTTAGCTGCTCTGATCAGTCCAATTAAGGAAATCAAATTGATACTGTCTCCATTTTTGTAACGAATTCAATTCTGTATCATTGCTGACATTTTGTATACTGTCACATTTCTTTGTTTCTAAGCATATTAGTTCACAAGTTCAGCTTTCCTCTCTAAATTAGTTAGGGTTAGAAGTTTAATTTCCTGGCTAATCACTGTTCTATTCTTTTGTCAAGGAAATCTGTTATCTTTGAAAGATGCAAGTGGACAGGTGGATGCCAGGGGGTCTGGTCTGTTTTTTCTGCAACACTAGCTGTCCTTCAAGGAAGGACTATTAGCACTGTGACACTACCTAGCCATACAAGTGGACATCACCAATGACCTTTCCACAGTGAAAAGATGGAAGGAGGCGCTGTTCCTAGCCCCGCATTTCAAATTTCCCTATTTATGATGCTGCCTTCTTGCTTTATTTAATATGTTCCTCCTTTTATCCATAAAAATTATCTCTCTGCCCTCTTGAGGTCTTTTGGCTTCCTGGGGAACTAAGAGACTCCTTTTGTTGGTAACTGACCTTACCAATGAATTGAATATGCTCAGAACTTTGTGCCTCAATTTACTTAATTTCAACTGAGACACAATGATCCAAAATGATGAAAAATGCTCTCCACCTCCAGAGAGAGAACAGATGCACTCTGAGTGTCAAATGAAGCATACTTTTTCATTCTTTATTTTTCTTACCTTTTCTCCCCCCGAAGTGGCTAATGTGAAAACATGTTTTGCATGACTTTCATGAATAATGGTCAATGGGTGGGAGAAGAGAAAGGCTCAAAATTTAAAAAAAAGAATGCTAAAAAGAAATAAATGAAAAAAGGGATAACTATAAGAAAAGAAATTTTAAAAAGAGAAATTTAGTACTGCTTTTTCTTCCTACTCCTTCCAAAAGAAAAAAAGGACAGACCATGGGAAGTCCACCAGAGTCCAGAGAAAAAACAACAACAAGAACAACGTCATGACACTGATAGCTGAAGGACGGGTCACTGAAAAGCAGCATTGAAGTCTCTCTGCTTGTCTGCTTCTTTCTGGACTCCTGGCTTCCTCCAGGCCTCTATCTGCACAATCATGCTAGATCCAGTCATGGCACAGCCAGATCCTTATGGTGCCTGCAGTCTTGGTGAGGCAGTTGTTGCCCCCATCTTTTCTTTTCACCATTGGGAACCCCCTTTGTGGTTCTTCTCTCTCCCACTTATCCCTGCTTCCAGAATTTTCATGCACCCTAGAACCCCATCTATCCTGTACATGGGAGAGAGAACTACTTGAATCCTTTTTGGAATGACTCTTTTCCACATATTCCTTGCTACATTTGGGCCAAGGTTCTTCTCCCCATTAATGTTCTATGATTCTAGGCCCTTTTCTTCCCTTTCTTCTATTTCTCCCTATCTGACATTTCCATGACATCTCATTAAAGGCCCTTTGCTAATCTTCCTCCAGTCAGAAGTTAAACCCATCACTCTTGGAACCAATGCTAATTTTTGCATTTAGCTCTTAAAGCTGGGTATGACATTTGGGTTCTCGGTTAAGCATAGGGCCAGACCAGTCATGGCTCTGTATTATACATGGAGCTCTCCTCCATGTCCTCGGAATCCGGCCCAAAACAGCAGTGTCTAGTTGTGAGCTGCTTTTTGGAGTTCCAGGACAAAAGGGCAATTATTTGATTGAAATCTGTATGCTTGGGCATCATGGGCATTGGTATCTCTTTCCCTGATGCCCCCCTGCTCTTATTTCACACCTTTCTATGTTTTCTCTACCTCTGCCTTAAGGCAACAAAATGATCCAGTGGATAGAGACCATAGTTCAGAAGCAAGCTAAAACATTTCCTGGGTGAGTGACCCTGGGTAAGTCACTTAAACACTGTTAGTCTCAGTTTCATTAACTGCAAAAACGGGAATAAAAATGTCACCTTCCTCCCAGGGTTGTCATGAGAATCACATGAGATATTTGTGAAGTACCCAGCACATAGTAGGTACTCTATAGATGCTTGTTTTTGCCTTTCTTCCATGTGTTTCTATTCAGTTCTTACTCTTTCTACCATGTAATCATGGTAGACTCTGCCAATACATCTCCTACCTCTAATCTCTTCTTTCCTTCAATCTCTCTAATGAAGGCTGAAAGATACATCTTCCACATAGTCAAGGGGACAGTCCCTCTGCTTTATGGGTATCTAAAAATTTCAAGAGAAATCAGGAAAGGCTCTCAGTTTAGGAGAGGATCTCATAGACCAGAATGACTCTGAATTAGGGGGTGATGCCTAATGGGTAGACAAGATCAGAGAGATCCACTGGGGTATGTGAGGATTTATTTAGTTGTGCTCTGCTAATGTTATTTTCCCTGACTTTGTGTGTTTCCCTAATACCTCTTAAAGTACAGACCCTTTAACTGAGCCTTTAAGCCTTCATCTAATCTTATTTCTACCTTCCCAGCCTTATTCCCCTCTACAGGTCATATACTCTATATTCCAGCCAACCTGTCTCTTAAAGACATTCTGTGTTTTCTTACTTTTTCATTTTTTGATACTGATCATGCTGAGCCCTACCCTTGGAACACTCTGCTGCCTCCTGGTGACATTCCAGGTTCAGCCCCAAATTTACCTTCTCTATGGGGCCTTCCCCCTATCTGCGTTAACAAGAAATACTCCTAGCACAAGCCTACCTTAGCAACAGAATAACCATTAACAATTAACAAGAATTAGAAGCCATCTCTCCCTATTTCATAGGATTTTATATTGGATTCATATTCTAATTAAGCAAGCAAGGCCTTAATAAGTGTTCAATGTGTGTGATGCACCGTATAAGGCTCATAGGTGTAAGGGAAACAACATGGAGGGGATGGCAAGGTAATTTTAATGGAGGAGAAGAAACTAGCTATTAGACAGACTGTGAAAAGCCTCCAGCAGAAGGAAATACTGTATCCCAAAAAGATCATAAAAAAGGGAAAAGGACCCACAGGTACAAAAATATTTATAGCAGCTCTTTCTGTGGTGGCAAAGAATTGGAAATTGAGGGGATGCCCCATCAATTGGGGAATGGCTGAATAAGTCATGTTATATGAATATAATGGACTGCTACTGTGCTATAAGAAATGATGAGCAGGTGGATTTCAGAAAAACCTGCAAAGACTTACATGAACTGATGCTGAGTGAAAGGAGCGGAACCAGGAGAACATTTTGTACAGTAACAGCAACATGTGTGATGACTGACTTTGCTAGACTTAGCTCTTCTCAGCAAGGAAATGATTTAATTCTAAAAGACTCATGATGGACAATACTATCCACATCCAGAGAAAGAACTATGGAGTCTGAATGGAGATTGAAGCATAGTGTTTTTGTTTTTTCTTTCTCATGGTTTTTCCCTTTTATTCTGATTCTTCTTTGCCAGTTTGACTAATGTGAAAATGTCTAATATGATTGTACATGTATAGCCTATATCAGACTGCATGCTGTGTTGAAGAGCGAGGAGGAAAGGGGAAAAATTTAGAACTTACAATCTTATAATAACGAATGTTGAAAACTAAAAATAAACAAGTAAGTATATATGTACACACATATGTATGTGTACATATAAAGAAGGTGATGCCTGGGCTGAGTTCTAAAGAAGACAAGAGATTCCAATAGTCAGAGATAAAGAAGGAGAGAATTTGAGACACGTGACTAAGACAAGAGGTGATGAGGACCTGAGTAAGGGTGGTGGGTTCCTGGGTAGAGATAAAGGGACTTGGGCTAGAAATATTTATTAATGGAGGTGAAATTGATGAGATTTAGCAATTGGCTGTCAATGTGGGGGGAGGGAGAGTGAGAAGAGAATGACACTGAGATTGAGAGCCCTGGAGTCTGGAAAGATGGCGGTGACCTTAACAGAAATGGGGAAGTTGGGACAATGGGAAGGCTTGGGGAGAAGACGGTAAGTTCTGTTTTGCGCTGGGAGTTTTTGCTGTTCTCTTTTTTCTTGCGTGAATTTAAGATGTTTCCAAGGGCATCTAGTTAGAAATGTCCAATAGTCATTATATTTTTCTTTTTATTCGTCTTAATTTCCCTGTTTTCAACTTAATACCTGTGTAGCCTCGGCCATATTATTTCCCCTTTTGGGTCTTTGGTTTCTCATCTGTCAAATGAAGGATGTGTCCTCTCAGGTCCCTTCGAGCACAAGATCTCAAAATCCCATCTAGAAATGCTGAATAATAAGACCTTAGACCCGTTTAGCCTTTCGGTCCTGATCTCTGATTTCACAGTCAAAGTGACTTCCTCTCTCTACCAGCTCAGATCAGCAAGGGTGTCACAGTTTCTATTCTGACAGAACTGGGAGTTTAAGTGATTTTCTCAGTGTGTGCCAGGACAGCTCCAGGTCCTTCCTGGCTCCCATGGTGGTGCTCTACCCACTAAGCCAGGACAATAGCTCTCACAATATCCCTAAAAGGGTGGGCATGCAGAAAAAAACCAGGCCAAGAGAAATGAAGAGAACTCTTCCATCACAGAGCTGGGACTTGAACTCAGGTCCTCCTGACACCAAGGACAAGGCTTTTTTCTAAAACATGCTCAAAATCATCGAATTAAGAGCTGAAAGGACCTGAAGCCACCAGCTCCTTCATTTGACTGAGGAGGAAGCTAAAACAGAGAGAGGAAGTTGGTCAAGGCTTCTGACCATCCAGGAAGCTGGGTAAGACTTCTGACTGCTGCCTTAGGTTGAGGACAAGCCTTTAAAATGTAAAATTGACCTAATGGGGAGTAAGGAGGGGGGGAAGGTTGGTGAAGTTAAAGATTGAGCCTTAGGTGAAGAGATCAGCATCTTCCCATAATTTAGAATTTTATGTTCATGTAAAGCTTTTCTCTCATTGAAAATATCAACTTTCTCCAAGACCAATACCAATTTATCTTCTATCTATCTATATATCTTGTTTGTACACAATTGTTTAGATGTTTTCTCCTCTATTAGACTGTGAGCTCTTTGAATACAGATTCTGTCTTCTACCTTTCTTTGTATCCCCCAAACACAGTATTTGGCATAGAGTAGGTGCTTAAAAAATGTTAGTTCGCTGCCTGCCTGCCTGCCACAAAAGGAAAAATTCTCATAGGCAGATCCATATTTTCTTTTTCCTCTTTTACAAAATAGTCAAACTTCATAAAACTGTAGAGGGAGGGTAATATGTTGTGGGAAGGTTTGGAAAGACCTTGATATAGTAAAAAGAACCCTGAAATAGAACTCAATCTAATTAAGACTTTATTAGACACTTCCTAAGTTCCAGGCACTCTAGTAAGATCTGAGATACCCACTCAAAACTTAAAATCTATCAAGGAAATGAAGTACACATACATGAGTGCTATAATAACAGCTAACTTTTATGTAGCACTTTGAGGTTTGAAAAACACATTTTTTTTTGTATTATTTCATTACCCTCACAACAAGGGTAGATGCTGTTACTATCCTCATTTTACATATGAGGAAACTGAGGAAGACAGGAATTAAATGATTTGTCCAGTCTAGAGCTAGAAAGTAGCTGAGGGAAGATTTTGGGGGAGAGTAAAGGAGAGGGTGTGGAGAAACTAAATAAATTTTTCAATGAACGAAAAATACCTTTCTCCCATATCTCCCTTTACCCATCAACAAGGAAAAAAAAAAACCCTTGCAGCAAA
>CM053771.1:48304887-48334248 GCA_028658325.1 Potorous gilbertii
TTCTTTTTTTGTATTATTTCATTACCCTCACAACAAGGGTAGATGCTGTTACTATCCTCATTTTACATATGAGGAAACTGAGGAAGACAGGAATTAAATGATTTGCCCAGTCTAGAGCTAGAAAGTAGCTGAGGGAAGATTTTGGGGGAGAGTAAAGGAGAGGGTGTGGAGAAACTAAATAAATTTTTCAATGAATGAAAAATACCTTTCTCCCATATCTCCCTTTACCCATCAACAAGGAAAAAAAAAACAAACCCTTGCAGCAAATGTGCATAGCCAAGCAAAAAAATTCCCTTTTTGGCCATATCTAAAAATATGTCAGGGCAGGCCAGTGGTGCCTACAGTCAATAAGATTCAGCTTTCTGGGTTCAAATCTGGCCTCAGACACTTACTAGCTGGGTGACCCTGGGCAAGTCACTTAACCCTGTTTGCCTCATCTATGAAATGATCTGGAGAAGGAAATGGCAAACCATTCCAGTATCTTTGCCAAGAAAACCCCAGATGGGGTCAGGAAGAATCAGACTTGACTGGACCTACTTAACAACAAAAAGTATGTCACATTCTGTATCTTGAGTTCATTATCTCTCTGTTAAGAGGTGGGTAGCATCCTCAGTCCTTTGGAACCTCATTTGTTCAGGGAAGATTGGAACTTGGGTCTTCCTGACTCTAAATTTAGCACCCTATCTGCTGTAATACTTAGTTGTCTTGTACAGTATTTACAAGGTAATTTTAAAAATGGGGAAGCACTAGCATTAAGATTGGGAAAGTAGGGATTCTAAGCTATAAACTATATGAAGTTACTTCCCCACCCTCACTCCCACTCCCATCCCCATACCACCTTTGTTGTCATGTTCCCTTTCTGCTAAATGAGAAAGTCTTAAGTCTTTTTTTGTGCCACGGATTGTGGTAGCAGTGGTGTCACCTATGGGCCCCTTCAATCAATCAATCAAAAAACATTTATCAAATGTCTACTATGTTCCAGGCACTGTGCTAGGTGCTGAGAATACAAAAAGGGGAAAAAAACCAAGTCTCTGCCATTGATATGTAAACAAATACATACAAAGCAAGTTATGTACAGGATAGATAGGGAATAATGAACAGAGGGAGGGCACTAGGATAAAGAGGGGTTGGGGAAGGCTTCCTGTAGGAGGTGGGATTTGAGTTGGGACTTAAAGAAAGCAGGGGAGGTCAGTAGCTGGAGATGAGGAGGAAGATCATGGGGGACAGAGAAAATCTCCAGAGCTGAGAGATGGAGCGTCTTGTTCGTGGAACAGTTAGGAGCCAATGTCACTAGATAGAAGAGTACGTGTTGGGAGTAAGGTATAGGAAAGGTAGGAGGGGGCTAGGTTAGGAAGGGCCTTGAATGCCCAATGGAGCAGTTTGTATTTGTTCTAGAAAGCCATTGGAGTCTATTGAGTGGGGGTAGGGTGGAGGATGATGATATGATTGGACCATTCCATATCTCAGAGGAATGTCTTTAAATACATGAAATAAACACACGATAGGAAAACAGAAGTATGATAGCACACAGAGGACCCCAGATCCCCAGCAAATACTCCAGCAGGGTTTAGAAATGCACCATGGGAGAAAGAATTAGGATTCCTCTCTACACCCCACCCAACCCAGGAATCCAGAGAGGCCCCAGGACTGTGTGGATAAACTCTGAGAGATAGGGTCTGTGTAAGGCCTAGAGAAGGCAGCCCCTGAGGCTCCAGGCAGATCTGTTGTAATACTAGCAGCCTAGCCCTAGTTGCTTCAAAAAACCCCTAGGCAAAATCCAGCCTAAGCAGTGTCGGAGGCCTGGGGCAGCAGCACAGTCCAGGAGAAGCCTCAGAGCCCAGTAATTGAGGGAAAGGAAGAGGGAGTTACCAGGGAGAGGTCCAGGAGGCCCTTTCAAGAGGGGCCTAATCTGGGACCAGGCAGACTCTGCTCATGCCAATCAGTTTTGGAGCTTGAACCAAGTATAAGCCCTCAACCTAGATACCAAGGAAAACTGAATCCCACAAGGCATACCTTGGTTTGAGAGATGCATATGAGGAACCTTGAGGAGGAAAGCAACCATATAAGTCCAGGTTAAGCCTCAAATGACCAATTATCCTGGGCAGGAGGACTTCAGGACTGTCTGGAAGAAATAAAACAAGAGATACAGATTTGAAAAACTGGGGATGGAGGAATGGTAACACTTTAGAACAGAGAATAGAAAACCTCATTTAAGAACTGAATGCCCTGAAAATTATTAGAATGGGTCAGACAGAAAATAATGACTCAATAAAACAAGAAACATTAAAACCAAAGGACTGAACAGACAGATGATGTATGTAAGAAATATAATAGCAAAAAGCAACTGACCAGGAAAACATCAAGAGCAGATAACCTTAGAATTATCAGTCTACATGAAAATCAAGATACAAAAAAGTTTGCCTGCCATATTTTATGGGATCATAAATGAAAACCTCCCAGAACTCTTAGAACCGGAAGGCAAAGTGGAAATAGAAAGAATCCATTGGGCATCCCTGAAAAGAAACTACAAAATGAAAACTGCCTAAAACATCACAGCTAAAACCTAGGATTTTGGAATCAAAGAAAAAATACTACAAACAACCAAAAACAAAAGAGTACAAGTACCAAGGAATCACAATAAGGACCACAAAAGGCTGGCACATTAAAGGATAGGAAAGGTGGGAATATGATGCCAAAAAGCAAAAGATAAATACCACAACGAAAGATAACCTATCTTGAAAAATGAAGTATAATCCTACAGGGGGAAAAAGGGAGTCTTTAATGAAAAACAGAATTTCTAAGTATTTCTGATGAGAAAGAGAGACATGAGTAAATATTTTGAAATGAAAATGGAGGTTTCAAGAGAAGGGCAGAAAGTTACAAATATCTGTCTAATTGCAAAGGAATATGTTGGGATGGGGGCACCTAAAGTCAGGAAACCCGAGTTCAAATGTGGTCACAGATTACTTACTAGCTGTATGATCCCAGCAAATCACTTAGCTCTGTTTGCCGCAAGTCTTCATCTGTAAAATGAGAAGGAAATGGCAAATCACTCCATTATCTCTGCCAAGAAAACCCTATATAGAGTAATAAAGAATAGGACAAGATTTAATCTACTTAATAACAATAACAAATGTGAAGATTGTTTATATGTTAATAGGGGAATAAGGAACAAATGTCTTTTCAGATGGTTTTTCACATGGACTTTTTGTTCCTGACCTGGGATAGAGTCTTTTGAGCTCACACTGGTCTGATTAGCCACAGACTGAAATGCTGTACCTTGATCCCAACACAGTGATGTCATTTTCCTCCTCTTACAGAATAGAGGGTAACAAGCCATCAACCAATCAATCCTTAAGGATCATAGAGAATGGTAAAAATGACAGAGGGTAGTTTTGTTCTGCTTTAATGATCTTAGGAGAAATTAAAAGGTGGGGGGGACAGGAGACTATAATGGTGAAGAAAAGTTAATCAAATTAAGGGAGAAATAGACAGTAAAACTATTATAATAGGAGACTTTTCAGACATGGATAAAACTAACCAAAAGACAAACAAGAAGTTAAGTACTTGAATAGAACTTTAGAAAAATTTGAGATGACAGATCTCTGGTGATTACTTAATAAGAACAGAAAAGAATTTATACATACCTTTTAGTTGTACACTGCACCTTCACAAAAAATATATCCATATACTGGGTCAAAAAGACCTCACCAAAAAATGGAGAAAGTAGAAATGCTAAACATCAAATTTTTTGATCATGATATAATAAAAAATTATATTTAATAGAGTCCTAAAAGAAAAAATTAAAAATTGGATACTAAATAAATGAATTCTAAAGAATTGGTGGGTCAAAGAACAAATTACAGAATAGAATATTACATCAAAGAAAATGATAATAAAGAGACAACATACCAAACTAATGAGATATAGCTAAAGCAATTCTAAGGGGGAAATGACATCTTTAAAAACTTATAGAAAAAAGAACAAACAATGCAATAAATTGGGCATGCAATTAAAGAAACAATATACAACAAATCAAAAATCTCTAAGTAATGAAGTAGAAACTCTGAATGTTAAAAGAAGAGATTTTAAAAACTGAAAGCAAATAGACTATTGAATTGATAAATGAAACTAGGAGTTTTAAATAACTAATAAAAGTCAGTTAATTTGATGAAAAATCAAGGAAAAGAAAAACAAATTAAAAAGAGAACATATAAGCAAGAAAAGGAAATTACTGGGAATTATTTAGCCCAATCATATGCCAACAAAATTGATAAATAGAAGAAATTGATAAAAGAGATGAAACACTTACGTTATTATAAAATATAAAAGAAGAAATAGATTATTTAAACAAATATCAGAAAAAGAAATTGAATAACCCATAAAAGAACTCCCAAGGACAAAACCAAAAAACAAAAATCTTCTGGAACCAGATGGATTCATAAGAGAATACAATCAAATATTCAAAGAACAACTAATTTTAATACTATCTAAATAATTTGCAATAATAAGAAAAAAGGTACTTTCCCAATATCTTTATATAACACAAATATTATCTTAATATCTAAACCAGGGAGAAACAGAGCAAAGAAAGAAAACTCTAGAAAAAATACTACCAATGTCCAACAAGGCAAAAATTTAAACTAGATATTAGCAAGGGTACAACAATATATTAGACAGTTTATACTCTATGACTAGATTGGATTTAATACCATGAATTCATGGTTAATTCAACCTAAAAAAGTCTATAAATATAATAAACTATGGAAATATTATTTTAAAAATTCTATCAACAGATGATGAAAAAACTTTTGACAAAATTCAGTATTTAAGAAATAAGTATTATCACTCTCTGCAGATGATGTGATGGTGTATATAGAGAACCCTAAAGAATAAAATAAAAATTGAATGAAACTACAATTTTAGTGAAATTACCAAACATAAAATAAATCCACACAAATTATCAGTATTCTTGTATATAAACCAAGAAAACTCATGCAGAAGAGTTATAAAAAGAAATTCCACTAAAAATAAGTACAGAGGCTATAAAATATAGGAACCCAACTATTAAATATTTTTTTCCAGAAATAAAGACTTCAGAATTTAGAGAAATATAAATTGTTCCTGGGGAGGTCAAGTAAATATAACAAAAATGATAATACTATCTAAAATAATATAATTATTCAATTTTGTACCAATCAAAATGTGAAGAGGACATTTTATAGAGCTTAGAAAAAACAGTAATGACATTTGTATGGAGAGGGGGAAAATTCAAGAATCTCAAGGATAACAATGCATAAAAGTGGGAAGAGTCTTATCAACACCAGATCTCAAAATAGTAATTATTAAGGTAATTTGTTATTGGTCTTAAAGAGAGTTTAATAAAAGGAATAGATTAGATACGCAACATATAAAAGTAAACCCAAAAACTAAATCCAAAACTCTCAGTTTAGGGCAGGGGGATGGGGTGAGTGTTGGGGAGAGGAGGACTCGCTATTCAAAAAATTTGGGGGAAAACTGGAAAGCAGACTGGCAGAGATTAGGTTTAGATCCGCACCCACATCACATGTCAAGATAAGCTATAAATGGATTTTTGTTGTTTTTCAGTCCTGTCTGACCCATAGTAACTCCATTTGAGACTTTCTTGGCAAAGATACTAGAGTGGTTTGCCATTTACTTCTCTGAGTCATTTTATGGATGAAGAAACTGAGGCAAACAGGGTTAAGGGACTTATCCAGGGTCACCCAGCTAGAAAGTATCTGAGACTGGATTTGAACTCAGGAAGATGAGTCTTCCTGACTCCAGGTCAGGCACTCTATCCTCTGTGTCACCTAGCTACCCACCAAATGGATACATAACCTAAATATAATAGATCACATGATAAATGCCAAGAGCAAGAATGAATTTTTCAGATTTATGGATAGGAGAAGAGGTGATATCTCAAATTAATTACAGGATCATGCAAAATAAAGTAGACTTTGGATAATCTAAAAAAGTTTTTGCATAAACAAAAATAAAGTAAAAATTAGAAAGGAAACAGGCAATTGTGGAATAAATCTTTGCAGCAAGTTTCTGTGATGGAAGTCTCATTTTCAAGATATATAAGAAAACAATTCAAATGTCTAAGACTTATAGTCATTTTCCAATAGATAATTGCTCAAAAGATATGAACAGGAAGTTTTCAAAGAAAGCAAACCAAGTTATCAATATTATATATATGATTTAAATTATTATTAGGTATGCCATATATAATACATGACAATAATATTATTTAAATACTTTGAATCACTAATTTATTTTCTTACCCCTTAAATGAGCCATCTATTCATTTCACATTAGCAGCTCTCCTTTGGACTCCATTATGTCCTATTCAATTGTCTTCCTTCCCAACGTCCTTTCAGCTTCTTTCTGTGTGTCTTCCACCATTAGATTTTTAAGCTCCTTGAGGTCAAGGACTGTTTTTCTTTTTCCTATTTGCATCCCAAGATTGGCACATCCTAGGTACCTAATAAATACTTATTTAGAGAAATGCAAATTAAAGCAATTTTGAGGTTACTCTGCACACCCATAAGATTGGCAAAGGTGACAAAATTGGAAAATGACAAAGCGTCTGCAAGAACACAGGTTCACTAATGTACTGTTGTCAGAGCTATGAACCAATAGAGCCATTTTGGAAAGCAATTTGGATCTATGCCCAAAATGTTACTAACCTGTACATTTCTTTTCAGTCATTTATACAATTCCTAGTCCTATACCACAAAGAAGAAATGAATCTATGTGTACTAACATATTTATAACATCTTTTTTTCTTAGCAGTCAAATATTAGAAACTAAGTATATATCTTCTTTCGGAAAAAAATGGCTAAACAAATTGTGGTATGTGAATGTAAGGAAATAACTATTGTTCCATAAGGAATGATGAAATGGACAATTTTAGAGGAAACTGGGCAATTCTACGAACTTATACAAAGGAAGCCGAACTGGCAGGACAATATCTACAATGATAACATTACAGAGAAAAAAACTTTAGAACTCTGATTAACAGAATGAATGGAGATGAAATTCTACTTGTCTCCTGTCAGAGAACTGATGAACTTAAAATGCAGGAAGAGGGAAACATTTTCGGATCTTGCCAATGTGGGGATTTCTTTTGCTGGATTATGCATCTGTATATTGAAGGCTTAATTTTTTTCCTTTAATTTGCTCAGTGGGAGATGGGTAGTGTAAGGGGCAGGTTAATAAAGGAAAACACAAAACGAACAAACAAAAACAGGAGAGGAAAGGGAAGATATATGGGAGAAATTTAGATGATGTAAAATAAAACACCAACAAAATTTATTTAAAAAATGAAATATACACATGAAATACAAGATCACAAATTAAAACAATTATACTGACATGCCATTATGAAAATATTTTTTAAACCAAGTCTATGGCCTCTCTCCACTACACGAACTCCCAATGTCCATCTGAGCTCTCACACTCTATGATTCTTTGAGCTCCACCCCATCCCATCTAGTGATAGAAATTGCTAACTTTGCTGCTCCAGAAACCCCCATTAATGTTAGCGCCTTCTTCTTTCGATTATCTCCAATTAATCAAATATGTATCTTGCTTGTCTGTAGCTGTTGGCATATTGTCTTCACCATTTGACTGTAAGCTTCATGTGGGTAAGATCTTTCTTTATATTATTGTATCCCCAGGACTTAGTATAGTTACTGGCACAAAGTAGGCGATTAATAAAGGCTTCTTGGGGTGGCTAATAAATGCTTATTGATGACTTTTCCATCCATGAAAATGGATCCACCACATACAAACCAAATCTGACGATATATGTAAAGTGTTTTGCCAACCTCAAATGACTATAGAAATATTTATTATTTACTATTTTCACCACATTTTTGATGAGTTGTGAAACCGAGCAGAGAGAGCACTTAAGAAAACAAAAACTGAACATGAGTAATGTGAAAATGTGTTTAATAAGAATGTACGTGTAGAACCCATATACGATTGCATGCCATCTTGGGGAGGGAGGTGAGAGGGAAGGGGAAAAAATCTAATTCTTATGAAAGTGATTGTAGAAAACTGAAAACAAACAAATTAATAAAAAAGAAAAGAAAAAGCAAAAGCACAAACAATGCAGGGCAAAAACAAAGAAAGAAAAAAAAGAAAACAAAAACTTAGAAGCCATTTAAGCTCTGTGTGATCCTGAGTGCTAGATTTGAAGTCACCAAGACCAAGGTTCATATCTGACCTTTGGCAATAGCTCTGTGATCTTGGATATCACCTTTCCTCCAGTTTCTCATCCGTTGTTTTTGAAGTGGAGACAATAACAGCTACTAATCATGCCTCAAAGGGTTGTCTGGAGGATCACATGGCACGTTATATATAAAGTGCTCGGCAATACAATCTTCAAGCTGTTATTATTACAAATTGTATTGATCTGAGAGTCTCAGCTTCTCTACAGCCCTACCCATGCTAGACTATAACCTTCAAAAAACTCCAACAACAGAAATCGTTTTGCTTGACTAGGCATATTTGTTATGGGAAGTTCTTTTCTTTCATCTTGTAAGGAGGGAAACAGGAAATAATGATAGCTAAGATTTCTATAGTCCTTAAAGTTTTACAAAGCACTTTATAAATACCTCATTTGCTCTTCATGATAACAACCTTGAGAGGTAGGTGCTATTGTTATGCCCATTTTATAGATGAGGAAACTGAGGCAGACAATGGTTAAGTGACTTGTCCAGGATCTCCTACTGGTATCTGAGGGCAGCGTTTGAACTGATTCAATGCTCTATGCACAACACCACCTTGCTGCCTTGATTTTTGTCAACTGGCGGAAAAAAACAACTGTAATTAAAAACATCCCAACAAGAATTTGTTTTTGCCAATTGAATGTAACCCTGTCTTTCTCTTTTTGAGCTCATTGGCTACTCTGCTTGAAGAATGCACAGTGCACAGTTCAATTGCAGCCAGGGGAGAACATCCCCAGTTCTCAAATACCAATTCTCCCCAGAAACTATCATAGGCTGAAAACAACTTCTTTCTTCTCTATTTCAAGGCTGTCTAAATAGCAAGGTACGGTCTGCCAATGATTGTGTCTTTACCTTTGCAAGGCTGGGTTTGGATGCCCTTTCCGGATGGGAGCCCCATCTCCCAGCACAGAGGACACAATGTTCACCCTTTCCATTCCCCAGAACTATCTTGATGGGGTGTCGCCCAGCTCAACTGCTTGGCCCCCTTTCTCCAGACTCTAAGCCCTTCTTTAACACATTGTCCATTGTGCGCATCCATTTTTTTTTTTTTTGGTGCTGTCTCCCCAAACAGGGTTATCAACTTCTGATGTAAGCAATTCAATTCATATTTCATAGGCTCTAGGTCCGGAAGGGAACTTAGAGGTCACTCAAGTCTAACCCTTTCACTTTACATATTAGGCGACTGAGTTCTGGAGAGGGGAACTTACTTGTTTAAGGTCACAGAGAATATATGGGAGGGCTGGGATTCACACTCAGATCTGGTAGTTTTCCCACTATGGTACGCTTAGAAATCATAGGATTTATAATCACAAGGTGGCTTAGATGCCATCTAGCCCAACCTACTTTACAAATGAGGAAAATGATGCCCAGAGAAGTTGCCCACGGTCACACTGGGAGCAATCATTCAATCACTAAGCATTTACTAGGCACCTACCATGTGCTGGGACTTGTGTCAAGGGTTGGGGATACAAAAAGAGTCAAAAGACAGTCCCTGCCCTTGAAGGAGCTTGCTGTCTAATGGAAGAGACAACAAGCAAACACGGACAAAACAAGGATAAAAAGGAAATAATTAAAAGAGGTAAGACACTAGGATTAAGAGGGATTGGGAAAAGCTTTCTGTAAAAGATGGAATTTTAGTTGGGTCTTAAAGGAAGCCAGGGAGATTTGGAGAGAAGGAAGGAAAGTATTTTAGGCATGATGGACAGTGAAAGAAAAGACCTGGAGTGGATGGAGGGTCTGGTTTGTGGAAGAGCCAGGAGACCAGTGTCACTGGATTGAAGAATACATAGTGGGGAGCAAAGTGTAAGAAAGTCTGACAAGGTAGGAGGCAGGCAGGTTATGAAGGGCTTTAAGAAGATTGTGTGTTTGCTCCTGGACATGATAAGGAGCTGTTGGAATTTATCCAAGAGAGTGGTGATCTGATCAGACCTGTGCTTTAGGAAAATCATTTTTAGTGGCTGAACAGAGAATGGATTAGAGTGGGGAGAGACCTGAGGCAGGTAGATCCATCAACAGCTATTGCAACAGTCCAGGTATAAGGTGATAAGGGTCTGCACCAGAGTTGGGGCAGTGTCAGAGGAGAGGAAGGGGAGTATTCAGGAGATGGTGCAAAGGTGAAACGAACAGGTCTTGGCAATAGCTTGGCCATGGGGGGAGGTATCTGTAAAGCCAATCATGGCAGCACACCTGAGCACTGCTGCTGTGAATAATTTTAAGGGTCTACTCGCATATGATGTATAATGAACTCTCTATTATTCAGAACTAAACATTGTTCAATAAAGTAAAGCATAACATTCATAGCAATATCCTTAAGCAAAACATATTATTTGATATATTGAATTATGATATATTTTAATATATTGAATTATATGTTTTGATAATATTGAATTATGATATGCTTTATTTAAGGATATTACTATGAATGTTATGCTTTACTTTATTGCATAAAGTTTAGTTCTGAATAGAGAGCTCATTATACTATGCGATTAGACCCTTAAAATTCTTCACAAGCAGTCCTCAGGTATGCTGCTGTGATTGGCATTACAGTATCTAAGATGACTCCTTGGTTATGAGTCTGGGGGACTAGGAAGATGGTCTTGCCCTCTACAGTAATAGGGAAGGAGGGGTTTAGGGGAAAGAATAGGGGGGAGGTGGTTTAGGGGAAAGATAATGAGTTAGACATATTGAATTTAAAATGTCTAGTGGACCACCAGTTCGAAAGGCAGTTGGAGATAGGAGGTTGGAAGTCAACAGAGAAGTCAGGGCAGTTCAGGTAGATTTAAGAATCATCAGCATAGAGATGATAATTAAATGCCTAGGAGCTGATGAGATGACAAAGTGAAGTAGTATAAAGGGAGAAGAGAAGAGGACCCAGGACAGAACAGGGGCATCTATGATTAGAGGGCATGATCTAAAAGAGGATCCAGCAAAGAAGACTGAGAAGGAGAGGTGAGAGATGTAGGAGGAGAACTAGAAGAGAATGGTATTCTAAAAACCTAGACAGAACAGAGTATCTAGGAGGAAAGGTTGCAGAGAGATTGAGAATGAAAAGAGAGGAAGGGCCACTGGATTTGGCAACTAAGAGATCATTGGTAACCTTGGTGATAGCAGTTTTGATGGAATGATAAGGTTGGAAGCCAGACTGTCAGGGGTTGAGAGGAGAGTGAGAGAAGAGAAAGTGAAGGCATTTATTATAGACCGTCTTATCCAGGAGTTAATCTACAAAAGGCAGAAAAGATATTATAGGATGATAGTTAGTGGGGACAAAGGATCAAGTGAAGTTTTTTTTCAGGATGGGGGAGACAAAGGGGTGTTTGTAAGCAGATGAAAATGAACTAGGGGACAGGGATGGATTCAAAATAAGTGATAGAAGGGATGACAGAGGAGGTGATTTGTTGGAAGAAATGAGATGGAGAAGGATTGAGCAGGTAGAAGGGTCAACCTTGGCAAGGAGTGAGGCCACCTCATCATGTGAGACAGGGGAGAAGGAGGAGATAGTGGCAGAAGACACATGCACAGCAAACTCCTCCCACAGGGCTGAGGAGGCACACTCCGGAAGCCACTGTATCAATCTGAATTCACGTGGACCATGTTCTCCATCCCATCCTTCCATATACTAGGATGTCAGCACCTTGCCATCTGCCTTGACACTGCACATACAACACTACAGCATCATTCTACTGGAAAGGGTACAACAACTAACTGCTTTCTGTCTCCACTTTCTAATTCTGTGACCACCTAGGCCAAGGATTCGTTTTTCTTTACTTTATCAATTTTTAAAATTTTTATTTTTCATTTATGTAATAAAACAAGCAATTCTATAACATCACAATAAAAAAATGACTGCATGTGAAACTGCAAACCTACTATGCACAACTTGCTATTTCTTTCATATATACAATACAATTATCATGTAAAATTTTTTTTTCTTTCCTCCCCCCAAAGAAGGTTACCATTAGACTCAAATTCTTAACCCTTTTAATATCCTGGACCCCTTGAGAAGTCTGGTGAAGCCTTTGGACCTCCTTTTAGGATGTTTTTAAATGCATAAAACACATAGGATTACAAAGGAAACCAATCATACTGAAACAGAATAATCAATCAATAAACATTTATTAAGCGCCTACTACATGTCAGTCACTGTGCTAAGTTGTAGGGATACAAAAAGAAGCAAAAGATGGTTTCTACCCTCAATGAGCTTATATCTAATGGGGCAAAAGTATACAAATAAATATATGCAAAATAAACTGCCTATCAGTATAAATAGGACATAATTAGCAGAGGGAAGGCATTGGAATAAAGTGGTATTGGGGAAGACTTCCAACAAAAGATGAGATTTTTAATTGGGACTTAAAGAAAGTCATGGAAATCAGATGTATATAGATGCCATTTTTTATGTTCAAATTCACATATATCTAGGGCTTCTCTGAACCCCAAATTAAGTTTGTCTGACCTGATCCAAACCCCCTTTGCTGGCCATCACTACCCTATATATGTTATATCCCCTTATTAGTATATAAGCTACTTAAGGGCAGAGACTTTCTCAATACTGTATCTGTATCCTCAGCACTTAGCTCAGAGCTTGGCACATAGTAGTCTTTTTAATTGAATGAGCAATTTCCAGCACCTCATAGTGCCTTCTCAACCCTTCCCCCAGTAATCACCTTCTGTCTTTCCCTAGCTCCATATAGTCCTTATCTTTCCTCTACCTTCTCAAGATTATTTCAAGGGAAATTTCCAAAGTAGGGTAGGACATGTGACTGGCAAAGTTGGTGTCTAGGTCATGGGATTCCAAGGTCCAATTAAGAATAAGTTCCACAGTGGGAGTCAGGATTGGTCCTGGAAGGTCCCACAGAGATGGCTCCTGGCAGTTTCCACTCATTCCACTCATCCAGGCCTAAAAGTCTTAAGCAAGAACCCTCTGACTTAGCAGACAGGTTTGTCATCTCTCCTAAGGATACTTGGACTGGGAACAGTCCAGAAAGGAAGAACTGAGGGGAAATTATTAATTGTAATGATGAATATTGAAGCTGTCTTGGTCTGAGACCTAGACTATCAGAGGAAGTCCTGGGAGAGGTGGAGGAGGCAGGATGTTGGATGGGATCCTATTAACAAGGTGCTTAGCTTTACATTGAGAGATGTGGTTTACAGAACTGCTGGCTCTCAGGATTCCAGTTTTAGAGTCAGAAGGACCCTTAGAAGCCATCTAATCCAGACTTCTCATGCTATAGATCAGGCAACTGAGGCCCAGAGAGGATATATGCCTCAGGTGGAATAGATATTACACTTTAAAGTCAGGATTGGAACCCAAGGTTTCTGACTTCAGATTAAGCTGTTTTCTTACTATGACATACTTAAGAAATCACAGCTAGGAGGGTCCTCTTCTCCAACCCCGTTATTTTATGGGTGAGGAAACTGAGGCCCAGGGAGGTTGTAATTTGCCCAAATCATTCAGGTAGTAAGTAACTGGAGAAGACAACAGAGAACAGTGTGTGTGTGTATACACACACACACACACACACACACACACACACATAATACATACATACATATACAAAAATATATATATATATACACAAATAGAGACTGCTGGAGCACTTGATCTATGGATGTGGGTCCTGACTCCAAATATCTGCTACCAATCTCTTTGGTTAAATCTTGGATCCAAGCTTTGAAACTAGAAGGGACCTTAGAGACCTTAGAGGTAATTAATTACTCCAATCTCCTCATTTTTACAGATGAGTAAACTGTGGCCCAGCCTAGGGAGGTTATAAGTGATCCAAGGTCACACAGGTGGCCTATGGCAGCCCCAAGCATTTAGGCCTACATCTTCCAAATCTTCATCTAGTACTCTTTACATTCCATAGTATCAAAGTATTCAAAATGGTAGGTGATTGCTTGCTGTAGACTGGAGCATTCAGTTCCCTCTGTCTTACTCAATGTCCTCATCTGTGAAATAGAGTTAATGCCTGCATTACCTACCTTATAAGACTATATAATTTTAAAGTATACTCTATAAACACGATTTTTGGCCTTAAACTTGGTAAAAATAAGATCTAGGATTTGTTCCACGGATTTGATAGTTTAAAATTTTGATCTTAATTTTTATAGGTAAGTTTAACAACCTGTTGACACTTCTTAGACTACATTTCAGGTCCAAAACTTGATAGGCAAGGGTTTGAATAAGCTTTTAGCCAATTCATACCTAGTTCCATAGTTTAAGGATCCCAAGCATGGTGGATAAAGCACCAGTCCTAGAATCATGAGGACCTGAGTTCAAATGTGACTTCAGACACTTGACCCTGGACAAGTCACTTAACCTCAACTGCCTTGTCAAAAAAAAAAAGACAAAGGATCCCATATATGGGTTAGCATAGTATGGTAAGGTAAGAGATGGATTATGAGTCAGAAGGTCTGAGTCTGAAGCCTTTCTTGGGCCCTTTTCTATCTGTGGGATCTTGGGTGAATGGCTTGGCCTGTCTGGCTTCTCTGAACCTCCATTTCCTCATCTACAAAATGAGTGGGTTGGACTAGGAGGCCTTTAAAGTCTCTTCTAATTCTGAATCTTTCATCCTAAGATTTCAGCAAAGTGCCCACACAGATGGGCACACAATTCTGCTATGCCTCACCAGGTGCTTTTCATGGATTGTTGTTGTGCGAGGCATCTGCTAAAGGGTTGGACCTGGAGACAAGAAAGCCTGCTTTAAATTCTGCTGTGTGATCTCTGGAAAGTCACTTAATCTGTCTGCCTCAGTTTCTTCATCTGTATAATGGAGACAGTAATTATACCTACCTCCCAGGGTTGCTGAGAAGATATAATGATATAATATGTGTAAAGGACTCTATACCACATAAAAGCACCACATAAAATTATTGCTGTGGCAAAAAAAAAAAAATTCCCTCTTGGGTAACCTTCTGGTAATGAGACATGTCATGAAGCCATTAGACAAAATCTTTCCTGCTCAGTAAGACCTGTCAGAGCTTGTACTCATGTGGCATCGCCTTCCAGAATTCACACTCACCTTCATATCCTGATGAGACATTGCAGTAGGAGTTTAATGTTGTTAAAAACAATGCCTGGTAGAAACACATCAAAGGTATAGACCTGTTGGAGCAGACGTGGGAGAGATCACTGGTGGAAAGCAGGGAAGGCTTTCTGAGTTAAACTGATGGGTGCAGAGGGTAAACTATCATATCAGTGGAACAAATCCTAGATCTTATTACTACCAGATTTAAGGCAAAAGGAAGTAAGGCCACAGAGCAAAGGCAAGCTCAGGAGGAAAAGAGTACTCCCCTTTGAATAAGTATAGCAGTTATGATGGACTATAATAGGAGATTATGTGTGAAAGGTGGGTGGTACCACATAGTGATGGGTCTTGAGTTCTATGCTAAGGAGTCTGACATTTACTTAACAGTAGGGAAATATTAAATATTACTATTTAATTAAATTGAATTAAAAATTAAACATTAAAAGATTTTGACATTGGAGTAAAATAACCAGATCTATGCTTAAGGAACATTAGTAGTGTGAAGAAAGATTGGAGTTGAATGATAGAGGGGATAGGGGCAGTAGGAACATACACAAGTAGTCCAGATGGGTTGGGATGAAGGGGCTGTCCTAGAGTGGTGGGGGGTGGGAATAAAGAGGAGGTGACATGTAAGAGTCAATTGTTTAGCCAGTCAGCAGGCAGCTGAACTTTAAGGGAAAAGTAAGGAGACAATAAAGAAAGAGAAAATAGGTTGGTGAACAAGTATTTAGAAAGAGGGATAGAAGAATGGAGAACTCTTTTGTGCAGCCAAGATAGACTTTCCTCAAGGTACAAAGATTCATACAATTTCAGACCTGAACATTACCTTAAATACGATCAAGATAATAGTTCTTAATCTTTTTGGTCTCAAGACCTCTTTTAAATGATCGAAGATCCCCCAAAGAGGTTTTCTTTATGTGGGTGATATCTATCAATATTTATTATGTGAAGATTATTATGAAAATAACTGACCTTGTAGACTCCCTTAAATGGTCTCAGGGACTGACAGCCAGGAGTTCACAGATACTTTGAGAATCAGGGAACTAGCTCAATCTCTTAATTTTATACATAACCTGTGGTCCGGCATTCCCAGCTCTGGAATTTTACAGAAACTGGGTTCAGTCTTGAGATCACCCCCAAATAACATCCCTCTTACTTGTTTTGTCTCCAGAGTTGTCTCTGGAAACTCTTATAATATAATTCAAATAGAGCTTGTGTGAATAAAACCATTCCCACAAACTGCAACAATATTCGTTAGCATTTATATACTGATTTAAGATCTGTAAAGGGCTATACAATATTATCTCACTGTATCCTCACAAGGACCTTGTAAGGGAGGTGCCAAAATTCCATTACCTTCTCAGAGGGCCAGGGAGCACAAGATCTTTGGCTGGTAAATGGTTGGATGTAGGGAATTGGGCGGGGGTTCTCCTGGTCCATGAAATTTTTAAGAAAATGACGTGGCTTGACTGGATGATCTCTAAATTCCTTTCCAGGTCTAAATCTATGACAAAGATCACAAAGCTGAATGAGGTCTGTAACTGGGCAGTACACCTATAATTTGCCTACCTATATATAGTATGTACCCTGAGAAACCTCAGTCTTGTAGTCAGGTTGCATTTATAAACAACTTGCCTGTGTATGAAATGAAGGATGAAGAGGGTGAACACTTGAGAGATATTGGGGAAAAGTTGCAAAGCTATAGTTCCAAGAGGACCCCCAGGTCCTAGTAAGGTGTACGTAGTACAGTGGATAGAGTGCTGGATCTGCAGTCAGGAAGACTTGAGTTTAAATCCCATCTCAGGCACTTTTTAGCTGGGTGACCTTGGGCAAGTTACACACTACTGTTTGCCTTGTAAATGGGTATAATAACATTACCTGTTTTGCTTGGTTATTGGGAGATTCAATTAAATCAACATTTATTAAGTCCCTGCTATGTGCCAGGTACTCTACTGGGGATACAAAGATGAAAAAGAAAGACAATTCCTGTCCTCAAGGAGCTTACAATCCAATGGGGAAGACAACCCATAAAAGAAAGCTGAAAAAAAGAGGGGCTGAGGCACCAGGGAGTACCCAGCTCAGTGGCATGATGTTCCTTGGAGCCCAAACCAGGTAGAGCTGTTGATGGAAAGTTCTGATTCGGAGTCTACAAGGGAAGGATTTGAGAGGGGTTTAGTGCCTCATCACTAGCCTTCCAATTAGAGGGGAGAGACCACAGGTGATGATCATCAAAAACTGAGTCAGTTAGCATGATGATGAAGTTTCATGTGATCAGGTATCTTGGGTGGAGCATCCTGTTCTCTGGAGACCAAACCAAGGAGAGCTGCTGACGGAAAGTGGCCAGGAAAGTTCTGAATAATATTTGTAAAGTGCCTAGCACGGTGCCGAGAACATAGCAGGTACTACATAAATAAACGCTTGTTTCTTTCTCTTCTCCTAGTAAGAGCTTTATACATGTCTGTTGACTGGCTGATAGCAACAGCATATGATAAATGCCTCAGAGAGGTCCTGAATCAGGAGCCATCTATGTAAAGTGGAGGTGATTACATCCCGGAGGGATCTGGGAAGACTTCCTGGAGAGGGAGGTAACTGAATTAGTCATCTGTAAAGCAGAGCTTCCTACACTTAGGCTATAAGGAAGGTAGACAGGCTGTGATGGACTGTATCTGGATTTTAAAGTGAATGGAGGGGGGTAGTTGGTGACATTGTAGATAGTGCACCAGCCCTGGAATCAGGAGGACCTGAGGGCAAATCTAGCCTCAAACATTTACTAGCTGTGTGACCTTAGACAAGTCACTTAACCTAGATTACCTCAAAAAAAAAAAAGTGAATAAGAGAAGGCTGGATAATCTGGTGGTTTGTTGGTTGTTGTCCTTTGTTGAAGAAGACCAAATGACATCACTGCTAGAATCCAGTTACTGTGTGCCCGAATGTGGCTGATCAGACCAATATGAGCTCAGAATGCTCTGCCACAGGTTGGACACAAGTAGACCATGTGAACCTTTGGGGTGGAGTCTTTAAATTGGCACATCTCATGTTTCTTTTATGCTACTGCAATTTTGCTTTGGTCAGAGCACAGCATGCCATGCTTGGCAGTCCTGTGCCAGTGTTTTCTATGTCACACAATCAATTAGACTGTGTAGGAAGGCAAGCTGAGTAACCTGAACTTTATGGGCAATAGGGAGCCACAGAAATTTTTTGAGGAGGGAGGTGCAATAATACAGTGGAAAAAACTCTGGAGGTAGAGTCAGAGGACCTGCCTCTGACACACTTATGTGACTTTGGACCCATCATGGCAACTCTATGGGAGGGCCTCAATTTTCTTGTTAGTACTAATAATAGCTAACATTTATATAACACTTACTATGTGCCGGATACTTTGCGAAGGGTTATACAATTTTTATCAATCTAATTTGATCCTCAATGCAACCCTGGTAGGGAGGGGCTATTATCACTCCTATTTTATAGATGAGGAAACTGAGACAAACAGAGGTGAAATGCTTGCCCAGGATCATAGAGCCAGAAAGCGTCTGAGACTGGATTTGAACTCAGGTCTGTCTGTCCTGAGGCTAGATGCTGACTTTTAAAGCCCCTTCCAAATGATTACTTTTAAAAATGTACATGTATTTTTTTTCAATCAACAAATATTTATTTCCTTTCCATCCTTGCAAAAGAAAAAACTTGGTAACCAATGGCCCCCTCCAATTCCAAGTTTCTAATGCCACAATAAAATATTACCCGATATCTTCTAGGCAGGGTGTGCTAAAAGTCAGTGCAGTTTCACTTTTGGCACACCCTGTATATGTATGCATAATATATAGTTTTATATTTCACCTCAATGCCCTCCTTGCCTAACCTCTCCAGCACATAGTAGTATCTCCCATGTGCTATGCACAAAAAAAGATTTTTTGAATTGAATTGAAAATAAAAGAAGGGAATCCATAATTATTGTTTCTCTGATTAAGGGAACTTTATGCTAAAATCTCTTGCTCATACTATATGCTTTCGAATCTTGAAGGACCACAGCCTCTGAGAAATCCGAGTGGCAGTCATCCCAAAAAGGCAACAGAGGTTAGGTTTAAGAATCTGGAGAACAGTAGCACCCACTCACCCTGCTTCAAGCCTGATTCCAGGCATCATCTCCTGTGGAGAGGGAACCTGGCCACTTGCTTTGGAACTTGGGCTCCAGGAAAACTCATCAGCCACAGCTTCTGAAGACCCACAGAAGAAAGTTCTTTCCACCAAAGTCACTGGCATCATCAAATGATTCAAAAGATCTGATTTCATCAATGGCAATGACGTTCATGACGAGGCATTACCATCTGTTCCTCATTGGACTCTAAGGATCATTCAGTAGCTTTTCCAATTTTACCTGCAGCTGAAACCTCCCATCAGTTTTGGGAGCTGATTGATGGAAGTCTTCCTTTTTTATTTCTATCTCCAGCTTTTAACACAGAGATAGGCCCAATTCTGATCTTTCTAGTGCCTACTTTCTACTGGTTATTTATTTATTCTGCATATAGCTTGTTTGATTCATGTTATTTGCATGCTGTCTCCCTCCATTAGACTGTGAACAAGGCAAGGAGTCTTTTGCCTTTCTTTGCATCCTGACCATTTAGGATAGTTCCAGGTATAGTAGGCACTTAATAAATGCATATTGATGGTTATAGTAAGTATTTAATAAATGCTTTTTCATTCATTCACTTATTTATTCATAGTGGGCACAAATAGGCTAGAGTATCTTTCCAACTATGACCTATGGATGTGGTCTAAAGGATATCAAAGTTGCATATTAGGAAAAGAGGTGAGCCAGTCCTTGTAATGGGAGAAAGGCATCACTGATGGACAGCTGGAGCATTCCCTAGTAGCCAGCAATGATTACAAGACCTAGAGGAAGGCCTCCAGTCTATCAGATAGATCTTCTGGAGGGTTTCTGGAGGAATAGACAAGAATCTCACAGTTTTGAGAAGGGATGGGTTGCCATCTAGACTAGCACATGCATTGTCCAAATACAATACTACACACTGAAACATGTAGGAAAGAAAATTTTAATATTAATTTTATAAAACAACTGTCCCAAGATATTATTGCAACCATTAGATGACTCAGATGATATTCATCCTTATTCCTATTCTGCTTAAGGAGGAACCTTTCCTTGTATCCCAAGTACAACATAATCACTCAGTCCATGTTTGTTGACTTTACCTGGCTCTTTGGTCAGGGTTCCCCCAGTCAGTCACTGGCTGAGCTGGCAGTCGATCCCAGAGAAGAACTTTCCTTTGTCTGTTCTCTTCACTCTGACCCTTCGGCATGGTTCCACAGTGGACCAAGCTTTGGAGATCATTGTATGTGTGATCTTGGGTAACTTTCCTGGGCCTCAGTTCCTTCACGTGTAAAACAAGGAGGTCGGACAAGGTAAGGCCTAAGTACCCTTCTACTTTCTGATCTAGAATCCTATTTCTAGAAGGGAGATATTGCTAGGCATAGGTAGATTAGATAGATGGACATTTGTAGATTATGGGACCATGAATAGACTGGAAGGGACTTCAAAGCCCATCTATTCTTTTCTTCTTAGTTTATGGATGAGGACCCTGAGGGCTGAGAGAGTTACCTGTTTCAGGTCATACAGAAAATACTCAACTTCCACATGGGTCCTTTTTTATTAGCCTTTCTTTTTTTTTCTGTCGGATCCCAAGGTTCTTCCCTGTCTCGGTGCAGTACACTAATACCTACCCAGGACAAGCAAGATCTCTAGTGGAATCCTTACAGGATTGATTGGGGGCCTAGGGACCTGGGTTTTAGCTCTACTATTGACATCACTTTTGGTGACTCTATTTCTTACTTTTGTGACTGTGGGTAAATAATTTCTCTTTTCTGACTTTCCCCATCTGTAAAATGATCTGAATGAAATTAATAATCTTCTAAGATCACTTTCCCAGGCGAAAATACCATTTATCTATGATTTCTTTTCCCCCAGCCCTTTTCTTTCTTTTTTGGAAGGTGATCAGGGTTAAGTGACTTGCTCAGGGACACAGTTACAAAGTGTGTAAGGCCAGATGTGAATTCAGGTTCCCTTGGATTCCAAGGCTGGTGCTCTATCCACTGTACCACCTACCTGCCTCTGCCTCCTCCCCTCTCCCCAGACCTTTTCTTCAAAACAAAACATTTGTTATCTTTTGTAGTTACATCACATTTCCCAATATATCCCCCTGCCCTTGCCTTCCCAGAGAGCCACTCTTTATAATAAGAAATAAAAGAGCAGAGAAAGAAGTTTGGCCAAATTAGTACATCCAGCAGGCCTGACATTAGATGATGCTTTCTATACATACTCGCAGACCCCCATCTCTGAGATAAGGATGGGAGGAGAAGTCTTCAGTGCCCTGTTTTGGAGGCAGAATGGATGGAGAGCTGGACTTGGAATCAAGAAGCCCCTGGTTGAAATTCTCCCTCTGATTCTTAAATGTACCCTGTAAAAGTAGGGGGTTTGAGCACATCGCCTTTCAGCTCTCATCCATGGGCTGGGGTCTCTTCTTTCTCATTTCTTTTCTAGAAGACCCACCCTTCTTCCCAGAGGGACAGCTGAGTGGGAAGTGTAGGGGTGGAGATCCACTGCTCCCTTCCCTTTGAAAGCTCTTCTGCCTTTTACACACACAAAGGGTTTTTTAGGCACCTTATCTCTACTTCTCCATTCCTTTGGAACCCAGTCTTTGCCGGTTCTGGGAAAAAGGATAGCTAAGAAATAAAATCTCCCAAGCTGCCTGGAGGGAACAGGAGGGTGGAGGGAAGAGAATGAGATTTAGTTTGACTTGGGGCTTTCTAAGAGAAAATGTTTTCAAGATACTTCCTTTCGGTTTAAGAATCCAGCCCTCTCTGGGCTCCCCAACCAGAAGAAGGAAGTTTTTTTTTTTTTAGGTAGGGGGAGGAAAGAACGGTGGAGTGGGGGAAGGGTTGTCTCCTGTCTTACAAGTAGCGCCCAGCTAAGAAGCCTCCTACTCCGTTTGCATAGTGGATTCTCCAAGAGAATAGGACTGTGGTCTTCTCCCACCAGGACCTCTCCCCCTTAGTTCCATTCTCCCACCACTCCATCATCAAAGGAGTCCCACAGCAGGAAGGCTTCAGTTTAGGGGGCTAGCCTGCTCTGCATGAGAGCCTGGGGGACAGAATCTAAAGTGGGGGCATTTATAAACTTCAGGTCCTCTTCCCCTTTCTCTCTCCCTCCCTCTTCGCCCATCTGGCCTTTGTGATCCTAGAACAAGCTAGTCAGGGATGAGGTACCTGCTGCCTTGAGGCCTCATGCGGCCCTCTAGGTCCTCAAGTGCAGCTTACTTGAGGATCTAGAGGGCCACATGTGACTTTGAAGCCACAGGTCCCCTACCCCTGAGCTAGAGCATAGGGCCTTCCTTATAAACATTAGGTGCTTAATATATGTGCGTTGAATTAGATTGAATAACATTAGTGACTTTGGACAAATCATTTCCCCACTTGGAGACTGACCTTTCAGAGCTAATATTAGGAAAATCCTTGGCCAGCTTTGAACATGTTATAAAAATGCAGATTCCTAATTTTCAAAAATCTGGAATGAAATTGCAGTTTTCAGTGCTATAAGATTACTGGACAAAGTAAGGGAATCTGAGTGTGGAGTGAGGGTAAAGGAGGAGAGAAAGAGAAACTTCCTTATTTGAAGAGGTGTGTGGGAAAAGAGGCTAGGAGGCCATAAACTAGAGATGGTACCAGGGGGATGTGTACCCTGGTTGTGTGACCCCTCAGCTTGGTCCCATGCACTGCCTTTCTTCTCCTTAATAATGACTTAATAGTTAAAACTCCCTTGCACAAGTGGGAGGGGAGTCTACAGGTGTGGAACATTGAGTATAAATGTCAGATTTGTTTCAATGGTTTAGTGAATTTTTTCTCTTTTTTTGTCTTATTCTTTTAAAAAATTTCTTTGTTATACCATAATTGAGCGGAGGACGGGTGACAAATAAAGGGAGGGATCTTGGCTATGGAAAAAGAGCAGCTATCAATATTTAAGATGATAAGAAAGGCGTTATTATTCCTATTTCAGAGAGGAGGAAACTGAGGCCAAGAGTTCCGAAGTCTGAAAGGAGACTCAGATTCAGACTTGCCACTTCCTTTTGCTAAGTCACCTGTACCATTAATGCTTAGACAGAGTTATTAAGGTTTAAAAAAGCTCTTTCTTCACAATAGTTGGGGTAACTGGATGTCATTCCTATCCTTATGTTACAGGTTGAGAAAATGGAGGCTTAGCAAAATTGAGCTATTTGTCCCAGGGGTCACCCAAGTAAGCACCCATTAGCTGCCTCTCCTTTTCAGAATTAAGTCTTCTCCAGCTCCGAATCTGGAGTCAAAAAGTCGCAAGTTCAAATATGATCCTAGCCCTTAGCTGGGAGACATAAGCCTGTATCTGCTTCAATGTCCTCATTGGTAAAATGGGGATATTCTGGGCTGTTAATAATAACAGGAGACTTATAGAAACCTCTAGAGTTTGCTAGGTGCTTCACAAATATTTCTTCATTTGATTCTCACAACACTGAGTGGTAGGTGCTATCATAAACCCCATTTTACAGATGAGGAAATTGAGGCTGCAAGGTGGCTTAGTAGATTAGAATTCCAGACTTGCCTCAGACGCTAGGGTGGTGTGACCCTGGACAAGTCACTTCACCCTGTTTGCCTCAGTTTCCTCATCTGTAAAAGGAGAAGGAAATGGTGAATCACTCCAGTATCTTTGCCAAGAGAGCCAGAAAAGGGGTGACAGTGGGATACAATGAAAAACAAGGCTGAGGCAGAGGGCAAGTGACCTGACCAGAGTCTGAGGCAGGTCTTCCTGATTGCTAGGTCTGGGCACCACGTGGCTTGCTTGATTGATAAAGGGAGATAATATTGGTAAAGCATTTTGCAAACCTTAAAGAATAATGTAAATTATTTATTGTTAATATTATTTTTTTTTAGGTTTTATTATTAACATTAATTATTTTGCACACGATCCTCTAGATGGAACGTAAAGCAGATGCTTCCTTTCGGAGTGGACATCGCTTAAGAAATTAACAAATGCGTTCTGCCTGCAGTGACGTCAGAGCTCAGCCCGCTGAGGTCCCAATCCACAGGTCTCCTCTACAGGAAGAACAAGGTTCTAGGGAGGAGGCTGGGAGAGAGGAAGTGTCTTTGTTCACTGCGCATGCTCAACTAGCGGGAGGGCCTCGGGTGAGCGGGGCGGGGCGGAGGGAGGAGGAAGAGAGATGGAGGCTTCTTTTGCGGCTGCGCAGCCGCTTCCCCGGCCCTTAGGCACCTCCTTCACTTCCTCCTGCCCTCCTCAGACAGCCTTTGCGCCGCCTGGCGTGCGCGCTGACGTCAGAGGCGTGCCCCTGCCCGGGAGCGGAGGAGACCCCGCGCAGTGCTGCCAACGCCCCGGCGGAGAAGCTGAGGTGAGTGCTGGGGGCCCGGGGGCTTCTTTCGGGGGGTGAATCACCCCTTTCCCCCCGACCCGAGTCTGGTCGTCTTCCGCCCCTGTTCGGTCCCCGGCGCCCGTCGCGAGCGCGCGAGGACGCTGGCACGACCCCGGGCGCTTCGGCGGCGAGGGCAGGTCCATCCGGGGCGCCTAGGGGGGCCCTGCTCGGGCCGGGCTGTCACTGGCCGCGGCGGAAGCAGGGGGAGGGGAGGAGAGCGGGAAGGGGGCACCTCCCGTCGGGGTCTCCCGGACCGGGCCGCCGCCCGCCTGCCCTCCCTCTCCCGGCTCTCACTTCCTGCTTCGCCGCCCGCCGCGGACATTTTGCTGCGCTGGGGGAGGGGAGCGGAACCGCCGCCGCCGCCCCGGGGAAGCGGGGTCCGGGGCCCCCGAGCCGGGGCCGAGGCGGCGACGCCCTTCCTGCCCCACCCGCGCCACCTTGGGCAGCCCTGGGCTCCCTCCCCTGGCCGGGCCGCGAGCCCCCCCTTTCCCCTCCATCTGCCCATCCCCGGTCCTGCGCTGCCGAGGGCGAGGGCGAGCTGAGGCCCCCCCAGGGCGGCGACCCTGCCTCCGGTCCCCCCTCGCAGAACTCACCTGATCCCGCCCGTGGGCGCACCTCGTCTTTGTTCTTTTATGCTTTTTTTAAAGCCCTCTAGGAGTGCGGTGTAAAGATGACGTCATTGCCAAGGGCTGTGGGGAGAGGGTTAACTCTTTGGTGGGGTCCTGCCCGTTAGTTTGTGGCTCCGTTCGTTCTGGGGGGCCTTTCACTGGAACCGGGGGGCTCTTTTAAGGAGCCGAGGCTCCTGCCTCTGTTATCGCTCACCCCGGCCCAGGTGTGTGGTAGGGCCAGGTCGGACCTGACGAGGGTGAGGTTCTCTGGCGGGGCTGCGTTAGCTCCAGGTAACTTTTACAGGTGCCCGGGATTCCTACTGAACCTGACCAAGTGAAGGTGGTTTTTTGTTCCGAGACAACCCTCCTCTCCCTCCCTGGAGGAGCCTATTAAATTGCATTTATTTTAGCTTTTTACTTTGGTTTTTTTTCCTGCAATCCAGGTGGTAAATGTGAAACAGCTCATTTCACCCATATTTTGTTTACTATCTGTGTTTCGTAGTTAAAAATTACGTTTGGGAGATCAGGTTAGTTTTTATACAGACATCAGGGTCAGGAATGAACTAAGCATTACTCTTTTGACTACAAAATGCAGTAATAGAGAAGTGTGTGTACTTTGAAAACTCGACACTCGTGTGATGCATTAAGTAGGGTCCACTCATGTTTGAACATGTAGCTTGAACTGGTTTTTCCTTTGTGTGCCCGAGAAGAACTTGAGCCTAAGGACTGAAGTCACACAGGTTTGAGTTTTGATATGAAGTTTTCGAGCATACTTTTTGGGTGTGTTGCGGCTGATAATCCTTGAGCTGAGGCTTTTCGCGTGGTCTTGATATTTTGAGGAAGTCAGGAGATACACCTTGAAAAAGAGTAGTACCTTGTTTTAGAAATCCTAAAATGAGACTCTTACCTGTTTAATGCAATAGTTACATATTTCCCTTCTGTGGTAGTAGCCTCACACAGTTTAGATTAGATTTAGTCACGGGTAGTTGACTGTAATCAGCAACTGTGGGTCGCAGATTCGTTAAAAACAAAATTTCTACAAACCCAGAAAATAAGTATTGTTGTTGCTGCTTATTGTGGTGAATAGGGTGTTTGGTCTTGGAATCAGAAAGATCTGAGTTCAGGTTGTTCTGCAGACATTTAATAGCTGTCACACTGGGCAAGTTAGTAATTTCTCTGTACCTTTATTTGTAAAATTAAGGGTTTGGTTTTGATGGCTTCCGAGATCCCTTTTACCTCTAAATTGATGATTCTGTGATTATTTTTAAACTAATTACTACTTAGAAACACCTGTAAATGCTACAGCTTGTCTACTAATTATGCCCCCTGCTGTGCAGAATTAACTCCTTTAGGTTAACTGATCATGAGGGTTTTTTGGTAGGAAGTTGGGACAGGGATCCAATTTTAGAACTAACGAAGGCAACCTGGAGGATTTAGGGAGAGCTAACATCAGACAGGTCAGGTATGGAGTGAACCTCAGTGCTTGGTAAAACTTAATCTTGGTTTTAGTAGCTTATTTTTTCTTAGTTGTTTGTATCCCTTTCAGGTTATTGTTGAAGTCTTGCTAGTTTTTTTTAAATGATTAAAGAAATAAAAGGAAGAAAATGTTTTGAATTTGCTTTTCACATCCAGAGAATGTTAAGAAAAGGTCTTAGAAATTCACATTAACTATGTTGTTGGCTGCATGCTCACAAAATCTCTCGAATGCTTCTTTCTTTGATGCTGTTTCTTTTGTTTGCCTGCCTTGGGGTCATTTCTCTTTTCCTCAAGAAAGGAAAATGGATTGATTCAACTTCCTATGTCTAGGAGTGTAACTTTTCTGACTTTGTTAGAATTGTTGAGTATGCCTAGCAGTTTCTCAGATGTGATAGAGTTTAGCCACAGTCCCATCCCCTACAGCTTGACAATTTTATCTAAGCTTCCTTAGGCTGGTACTTTCAAAAAATCAGCTGCATTCTATTCTAGACGTTGATGGTATTGCTTCATTCTGATTTATCTTGTATAATGGAAAGAATACTGATCTAGAGTTAGGGGTCCCTAGTTTTTTATTGAGACTTGCCCCTTAAGCTTTGAGGGAGTCATTTAACCTCTCTTGAACTTTTATCCTGTGTAAAACTAATTCCTGCATAGACTTTTAAAATAGTGTTGTAGATGGAGTGAGGAGTGATTTTATACCACTTAACTGTTGTAACTCTTTACTGGTTCAGTAAAGTCCTGTTAATGCTGTAAAGACCTTGCCAAAAGAGTAGGTAGGTCTTGTTTTGTCGATTTTCTGTACTTTTCCCTTAACTTTTTAGGATTCTTAAGTAACTGTAATTTGATTTTGATTTTCATATGATTCTTCTTGATCTACCTCTCACCATTGTCTCCTGCTTCCTGTCACCATCCATAGATTTTTACCATGACCTCAAAAATATAGTAACCCATTCCCTTGTTTCTTCTAGGCTTAAATTATCTTTTCTGCCTCATCTTCTTGGTCATTTTAAAATTAATAGGCTTTTCAGTTTTGACCATAACACGTGTCAAGGTTCCCCCTCCTCCCCTTTTAAAACCCAGAATCTAATTCCTGTTTAGACTCCCCTTTTCATCACTCATCTAAAATATTTCAACGAAAATCTTCATCACATCTTAGATGCTGAAATCTTCGGGTAGGTTATGTTGCTTTATTTTCTCTTCCCTTTATCACCTTCCTTGCTTCTAGAAGGGAATCTCTAGGAGGATTGTGACAAGCTTTTCCAAGTAGAGAAATAAGTCATTGTTCTGAATGGCATCCAGACATGACAATACAGATAAGGTAACTACTAAGGTATTAGGAATTCTCAGTAAGGTTAGTGAGAAATATAATTGTTGTGGCAATAATGAGGTAAGCCACAATACAGATCACCTATATTGTACCAACTATTTTTGTTAAGATTTGATTTGTGTGCAGCAAGGGTTTTGTTAGTAGAAAGGAAATCTGAGGTTTCTTTAAAAATATATATAATGTAAATTCTTATTAGGGATGACCTGAGAATTTTTAGGAGTATGGCATATAAAGAATTCGCTTGCTTCACTGAGTGCCATGAGTTTCAGCGTCTAAAGTGGTTTCTGACACCATTGGCGTGTTCAACCTAAAGTCTGTCTTAATTAGACTAGTAAATACTAGACTTGATGTAAATATTTTTGAGCAATTATTCTGGGTTATTTTACTTTTGGTCCCTTAAGTTACTTATTTTGCTCTGTTCATTTATATAACTATTGGGAGTGACTAATTAGCATTTAAATATAATTCAGTAATGCTGACAGATAATCTTTGTGTGGGGGTAAGGGGGAAAGGTGCAAGAGGAGGGTTTTGTTAGTTAAGGTATTTTATAGGTTTAGGAGTCTTTTTTTGGACTCGGGTAAGAGCAAGTCCTGTGGAAGAAGAGGTGATTTTACCTTGCTTTTGCTTCTGCCTCCTGATAGGTACTGTGTCCTACTGAAGAGAAGTTTATGCCTACCCTAATTGGAATTACTTGGGAGGAGTGTAGTGTTTTCTAGGTTAAAGAGAGTTAGTGGCTGAGTGGAAGCAATGCAGAAGAAATAGACCTGACCTGGGAGTTACAGGTAATGAAATCTTTCCATTCATCCTATTTGGCTCAAATGATGAAATAGCTGCAGTAGGGTTGGTTCCTCACTGTTCGGGGCTAAGGACTCGGGGCTGCGGACTATCAGCCAGTCCGGGACTAATATGCTCGGGGCTCCCAAGCCTTCCCCTTCTACTCACCCTTCCTGGGTCTTCGGACGTCTCCGGCCCCTCCTTGGGGTGGGGGAGGGGGCAATGACCAGACAGGACACCAGAGGTGCCGTGAAGTTGCTACACTTTATTGATTCCCTGAAGCAAAAGCCCTGAACAGCTCAATACCTGCTCTTTTATCCCCCTCTGCGCTCTCCCACTCGAAGGGTGGCCTTGCTCCTCCCCAGTTCCTCCCCATGGGCGGAGCCTTCCTCCTGTTACTGGGGCGCCTCGCTCCGATACTCGGAGGTA
>CM053771.1:48334748-48429867 GCA_028658325.1 Potorous gilbertii
AAAAGACTGATCACACTAGGGTGAATGGAGGAAAAGGACTTGAATAGTTTCCCATCCATGTATATTTTGTATTCAGATATGGTATTGTGTATACGTTTTTCACTTATATCCATTGTGCTTCAATGAAAAGGTCTCTAGAGTCAGAGCTTCTGTGTTCAAATTCTGCCTATCACTTTTACTACCCCCTTTGGCCTTGGGCAAGTCATTTCAGTTTCTTAAGCATCGATTTCCTCATCTGTAAAATCTGAGGGTTTGTCTTTGAGTTCTCTTCCAGCTTTCCTACTGTTGTGGTTGAACAATCAAGTCTGTATTTTGGTTTCTCCGTGTAGCAGATTGCAGGTCTTGCCACAATTCTTTCTTTAAGGTACGCTGCTGGCTAACTTTTTTTTTTTCCCCCAGTTATTGTAAACATGTCTTAAGAGTACTAGTCTGTGGCTACCTCATGAACAAAGAAAAATGCAGAAAAGGCCCTTAGCCCTTTGCTCTCCTACATTGAGGGGCAGAGAGTAGAGAGTGCTAAAATCAATCTTTAAACTGCCTATAAATAGTATCTTAAAAACCGAGATCCTTGTTCAGTGATGAAAGAGCAGACAAACCTACCAGAGGAGCTGAAGGAATCATCAATTTTTATATTCTTGCCAAAAATGTAACTAGAAGACGAGTATATTGCCTCTCTTTGAATAAGGCTTATAAAGGGGTTGTAATGATCTACTGTGCATTCAAAACCGACGAGAGATTTATTTCATGGGATGTTTTCTAATCTCTTATTGAAGTGCTCCTAATTAGCTTTTACAGAAAGAATAAATTGAAAGGTAATTGTTATTCATGTGCTACTCTGTTAGATGAAGAGGTAGATAGTACTGCTGGATAGGTTAAAAACTATGACCTTCCAAATGAAATAATCATATTCTTGGTGATCTTGATGCACAGTTGGGAAGGATTTTGGAAATATGTTGGAAGCTAGGGGTCAAGGAATAAGAGAAGAGGCAAAATAGTATAGAATTTCCTCTTTGCAATACTGCCCCTGACTCTTCCTCCTGCCCCCACACCATTGATGTAGAGCAAGGGTTCTCAAACAGGATCCCTTCCCCATCCCCAAGACCTTTCTTTATGTGGGTTATATCTATTGATATGTGCTGTCAAAAATAATAATAGCTAATAATAGTTAGCACTTAAATAGCAATTTAAGGCTTGCAAAGCATTTTAGGTAGTAACTCATTCGAGTATGATGAAAATACTTAGACCTTTGACCTTGAGACTTCTTGAAAAGGGTATTGTGAATCCTTCAGAGGTCTCCAGGCTACACTCCAGGTGAAAAAGCTCACTCAACATGTGAAGATCAGCATCCATTTTACTTCCTTTTGGGGAGGGGTGGGAGGGAGGATGGGCCTGGAGGGGGGTTGGGGCTTAACTGAGATTGCAAAGAGTAACACAGCCAGTGAAAGTTATCTAAGGGAGTTGAATCTAAGTTTTGACGGTTCTCTAGCCACTCTAACTTGCTGCCTCTCTACTACTTTATGTCATGCACATCTGAAGAAGAACATAGGGAGGTGATGGACATAACATCACAAGAAAGTTTCGCAACTCTCTTTATGAAGTAACGGTTGTCTATATAGTCTTATCCGTTTCCCATTTTTCTCATTTTGTGTAAATGAGTCTAAATGGAATCGCCTCAGTTGCACTTAGATGTATTTTTCCTCCTTTTTATTCTATTTCCGGTATTGGTTTTGCTCTTTGTCCAACTTGTGTCTGACATGACTCCTACATCAACCAGTTATGTCCTGTCTATCGTGATTATTATCAGTTGCCATAAAAGAAATCCGAGGAGCCTGGCTAGCGTCCGCCAGCGGATGGGGTCTGGAGAGGCGTGGCAGCCGCTGGCAACACCAGCTTACAATCAACTTGTTTTAGAATTCTTGGCTTGGAATATTCTTCTGGCGTCTCCATTACAGACAGCAAGGTGGTTTCTGGGAAGTTTAGGGAGAGACCTGATTAAACTATCGGACTTGTAATAATAAAACTGGAACAGATAACGATCGCCGTAAGCGGAGCAAAGAACGCTGAAGATTTCTATAACTTCTTGTCTCCGTTGGCAGTAATGGAGCTACCACACTTGAACTCAGCAGTTCTTGATGTTCAGCATGGGCAGGTAGAAATGACGTTAAACACAAAAAGATTGGGAAGAGCAGCTGGGAAATACCATGAAACACACGAGACCCCTGTTGAGCGGCGTGGGGTGTGACTTGTTTTCGTGTATTGAGAGCTGGAGTCTGTGTAGCTCCAAGACAAAGGGCACCAAACTCTTTGCAGAGCTAATGGTCCACTTTAAAAACCACAAAAATGGAACCAAGAGATTATCAGTTTCTTAGCCCATATACTTATTTTTCCATTTCTCTAATTTTTTTCCTAATGTAGTCAGGAAGACCTGAGTTGAAACCTTGCTTTTACACTTAATGATTTTGATCCTGAACAAGTCATTTAAAAGGTGATCTGAGTGACCCTCTAAGACAATTATAGTACTGCTTTAGGAAAAGAAACATCTTCCCCAGCAAGCTCCTTAAACTGATAAAATCACAAGTGTAGGACCCAAAACAAAATCCTGTACCAAGGGCATCCTAGAAGGTATGAGAACAAAATAAATCAGGCTTTCCCCAAAGATTACATAGAATTGATTGTGTGTACAGTTCTCACTGGGAGTAATAGAGATCTTTTTATTAATTAAAAGCAAAGGCATAAAGTGAGAGATGTCTACCAAAGATATTTGTCAGTCACTTCATGGAGGACAGCTCATTGCAGAGCCCAGATGGCTTAATATGGAGCCCAAAGTGCTCAGCTCTCCAAACAGGAAAAAAAAAACTTAAGTGGATATTAGCCATCTGATTTGATGCTCACAATTGAATTGGAAGGTAAAAGTGGCCGGCTGCAAAGCTGTTTTGGAATAGTTAGATTGCAAATAAGGTGAAGGGCAAAGGAAAGCAGCATTTTGGATGTTTAATGACTTTCCTGTGAGCTCATGTATTACCTGAAAAGGAGTTAAGGCTGAACTTGTAACCAGACTACACCTGTTCAGCGTTATATGTACTTCAGTAGCATTGAGATTAAAAGATGAAGAGGAAGGTGAAGCCAGTTGAGTTGATTCCCTCAGTGAAGGCTTTATAGATGGCACAGGGTATGTATGGAAAGTGGTAGTTCACAATTGCTGTGGTTTATGAAGTTAAATGTTATGTTCTTAAAGCATTACTCAGTTTACCTCAATTCATTGTATTAAGGAATTTGTGCTCAGAAGTGTTAGATTCTTTATTCAGCTAGCCCTAGGAATATAAAGCCTACTAGGAATAGTAAAACAACAAATCATTTTAGTGTTGTTAGATTTATTGTCCTGTTCCTCCCAGTCCCCTACCCCCAAATCTGATTTCATACATCAGGAAGCCTGAGTATTCCAAGTCTTGAACCCTCTCTTAGTTACAAAACCCTCAAACAAAAACGATTCCAGTACCCTCAGCTAAAAGCAGTTTCCTAGTGGTTAAAAGCTGTTCAAGAGATAAGTTATCTGCTGGAGGCATCTATCTCCTGTTCCCCCTTTGCCCCCCCAAAAAGGAACAAAACACTTTTTTATTCTGTTTAAAGAGTTCATAGTTGGTTCCCAGATCGATTCACCTGGGGGTGAAGTTAACGCGTATTGCTGTAGGTTTGTGCTACAACTACAACTTTTGCCCTCAGTCCAGGCTAATTTTTTGGGAATATGCGAGATTAGCTCAGATCTCCCGAATTCCACACAATAACTCAACAGATTTATGTTCATTACAGCCTCATTAGTAATCTTGGTCTTTTTTTATGTTAAAGATAGCTTTCAATTGATGTAAAAATGTCAAAAGTTCCAGATGGGACTGCTTGCTAGCTTGTTGGGGTCTTGTGGAGTCTTGAGTTAAAATGCTTCCATAATTTGGTTCCAAAGTTTGATTGTTTACCAGACTTACAGCCTTTCTTACAGTCTACTACCTTCTTAAAAGAAGGGAGGTAGGTAGTTTTTCACATCTTTTTTGGAACCATCTTGGTTATTGTAATTATACAACATTCAGATGTTTTCCCCCTTTTAATGCTGTTGTCATTGTTTATCTTTTACTGGTTCAACGTGCTTCATTTTGCATCAGTTGATACTAGTATTCCTGTATTTCTTGGAATTCTTCAGTCATCTTTTTTGTCACATTCATGTACTGCAATTTATCTTTTTATTGTTGAATGAGTTATCTACTTGGTTTCCAGTTCTTTGCTACCACAGAATGTGCTATTATAAATATTTTGGTATCTGAACCTTTTTGTCATTGACCTCCTGAGGGCATGTGCCTAGTGGTGGTATCTGCATGAGAGTGATACTTTCTTAGTCTTAGCATTTCACTGGTCAAATAAAAGTGACCTATACTTTAATAGTGGTTAACAGTGTGTACATTTTCTTAGGCAATGGAGATTTTTGTTCCTTTTAGAAATACGGAATGGGGCTTGATTTGTGATTTCATGGATCTGGAGTTCCAAGATGTAGAAACTGCCCAGGTAACACAGCCAATATGTATTAGAACCCATGTCTTTTTGGTTCCAAAGCTAGAACTCTGTCCATTTAGCAAGCTGCCTTGTATCTCTTATGAACTTTATATTTGGGTCAGGACAACTCCATTATTCTGGGTCTTCTGGGTTAGCCGAATTAAGCATTGTTTACATCTCTGATCCCTTACCAAGCTCTGTTTCTTCCTTCTCCCTTAGTTCATCTGTATCATGGCAGTGGGTCGGTTTATCCCTTTAACTCCTCTCATTTTCACTTTGCCTGATAGTCACTCAGTAAGCATTCATTAAGCATCTGCTCTGCTCCCAGGTACTGAGCTAAGTGCTGGTATTAGGAAGGACAAAAGATAGTTCCTGCTCTCAAGAAATTTACGGTAATGGGAGTGACAAAATATGCGAATGAAATCAACATGATACATTTGAGATAATAGGAGAGACAGCACTAATGTTACTTAGAGTTAGGAAAGATTTCTGGTAGAGAGTGGAATTTTAACTGGGTCTGGAAGGAGACAACTAGAAGGTAGAGCCAAAGAGGGAGAGAATCCAAGTCATGGGAGACAGCCAGGGAAAAAGTCAGGAGATGGAGTGTCATGTTCAAGGAACAGTAGGGAGGCCAATGTTACTGGAGTGTGGGAGTGAGGTATAAGAAGACTGGAAAGCAGAAAGGGACTAGATTGTGAAGGGCTTTAAATGTCAAGCAGGATTTTCTTTTTTTATTCTGAAGGTCATAGGGAACTTCTGCACTTTATTTACTCTGTGACCATGGTCAGGAAGGTTAATTTGACTTCTGAATGGAGGATGGACTGGAATGGAAGAGACTGGTAAGGAATACAACTGAAGGTTATGGAAGTCGTGGATGTGAAGTAATGAGGGTTGCACTAGGGTGGTAGCAGTGTCAAGAGAAAGAAAGAAGGTGTTTGTTTACAAGAGATGTTAGAAGATGAAATGGACCAGCTTTGGCAACAGGTTGGATATGGGAAGAGTGTTAGAGAGTGAGGTGTTGAGGGGATGGCACAAAGATGACACACAGCTAGGGGATGAAGTGTCTCCAATGAACTAGAGAAGGAAATAGCAAACGGGGATCTGAAGAAGCAGACCCAATTGGAAATAACCATCAACCTAGGTTGACCTGGGGGACTGGGAGGATGATGACGTCCTCACAGTAACAGGGAAGTTCAGAAATAGGGAGTGATTAGAGGGGGAGAGATAATGAATTTAGTTTTGGACATGTTGAATCTCAAAAGTCTAGGGAACATCAAGTTTGAGATGTCCAATAGTCATTTGAAGGTTTGGAAAGAAGTTAGGACTGGATATGTAGATTTGAGAATCCCCATATTAAATCCATAGGAGCTCATGGTCAAGGGAAGTGTAGTGTAAAGTGAGAAGACAGGACAACTGTTGCCAGACTTATTTTCCAGAATGTCTCTTTGATCATTCTTTTATACGCACTTTAAAATGACTTTGTGTGACCTCCTCCATTAAGTCTCAGTTTCATTGCTTTGCTTTTTAAGGCCTTCCCTCTATAATGTAGGCCCACCATATATTTCCAGTCACTGCTGAGGACTGATCCATGTGCTTCATGTAGGCTGTTTGCAGTTTCCTTCTGCAATTGACAAGTATCTGTTAACAGACATTCTACTTACTAGCTACTGGAGATATTAAAAAAGAATGCAATTAATTTCTGTCTTCAGGGAGCTTAATCTAATTGTCTGAGGTACACTTATAAAAATATATATAGTTTAGTTATAAAATGCATGCCTGATTTTTTGAAGAAGGCATTAGTGGATCGGGAAAATAAAAGTCACGTAGAAGATAGCACTTAAGCTGAATCTTGAAAAAAAGTCGGAAATGAGAGTGAAGAGTGTGTGAATTCTTGGTATCTAAGCCATTGCAAAGGCTTGGAGATCACGTGTGGAACATGAAGAGGCCCCCATTTGACCGAACTTCCTTGGGGAATGGAGAGGAGTGGTATGCAGGGAAAGCTGGAGAGGAAGTTGGAGTAAGGTTATAAAGCCCTTTTTATACCGAACAGATGGGTTTATATTTGATTTTAGAGTTAATAGCCTTTGAGCTTTGATGTTTTCCCTTATCACTTGACTCTCTGTGCTATTCTTCTGGAATTACTTCCTTTTACACTGTAATATCTTGTATGTAAATGTTATCACATCCATTAGACTATGAACTCACTGAGGGCAGGACTCTTTTTTGTATTTTTTTACTTTTTTTGTATTCCCAGGGCTTATGTCAGTGCCTGAGATGCAGTAAGAGTTTAAAAAATGCTCATTGATTGGTTGACTTTGTGGAGAATGGATTGGAGTGGTTAGAGACTTGAGACACAGTGAACGGGAACAGGACTGGATGAGAACTACTCTGCCTGGTGAGGAAACTACCAATGCAGGTAGAGTTTCTTAGCAGTGCCTAGAGCACTGAAAGGTTGTGACTTACCCAGTTTTACACAGTTATTATGTGTAATAGTAAGACTTGAACTCAGGTCTTCCTGCTTCCAAAGCTCCCCCCTACCCCTACTTTCTGCTCACTATATCAGTATTGACTTTGCAATCCAGGCAGGGATACTATTGCTGAAATCCAAATAAGACTTAAGGAGGGTCTGAGGAACTTATGTGATTCGGGATTTGAAAGATATGAACGTAAAAATTACATAGATTTGGCAACTATGGGTGAATATGCAGACTGAAAGAGAGTGAGGGGTCAGGATGACCGGGGTTGTGACCCTGAGTTTAGAAATATGACTCTGAGCAATTAGATAATGGTGCCTTTGGGAGAGTATGGGGAAAGTTTTGAAAGAGAGGTGGGTTTTGAGGAAAACACGATTCAGTTTTGGACATGCTGAATTTGAAATGTCTAAAGAAATTAGATTTGAAATGTTTCCTGTGTATCCCTTACCTTAAATACTAACTTGTTCTTCATTGTCTGGCTACGACATAGGCCAGGTTAATGGTCTTAATTAAAGGGAACATCCTTACCTGCTTAAAAAGACTATAAATTCTGAGATCCAAATTCATAATTTGCACAGTTATAGTTCTGAGCATGTAAGTCTTTAATAAATATTGGACTAATTTTCTTTGTGCTTTGCCTCTGCTAAAAGATGTTATTCTATCATCTGCTTATAGACTTTTAATTTTGTTCTTGAGTGGTAAAAATTAGATACCATCTCTACATACCTATCCTTGCTCCAGTCTATTCCTTTGGTGACCAGCTATACTCCTTCAGAGTAACAGGTGTAATTCAAAATTCTTGTTGAATTTCGTTAAGTAAAGGGAAGGCACTATACATTTATATTTTAATATTTATTTAGTGCCTACTTAGTGCCAGGCACTGTTCTGAGTGCTTTATAGATAATATCATCTGAGATAAAGAGCAGAGTTAGCTGCCCAGAACCTGCCTCTGCTAAAAGTGTGAAATGTTTTTGACAACATTATGGTACAAGCAGATTCTGCTTGAAGTTAACTTTTTGGTGGTAGGGAAAAAATGTATTTGTAATGAGGGACTGGGAACTACTGAAGTTTGAGGGGAAGTTTGTGATACTTAAAGGTGGATTATATTAACTACGTTTTATTGACGATGTTACAAAGTTGTGCTGTTTACTTTCTATTGCTTGTGCAATTACAATTTAGCAAAGATTAGTCTGTTGCTCCATGTTGTAGTCTAAAAGCAACATTGATGTTTCCTGGAAGCATCTTTAGGTAACCAATTCCTTAACTGATTGTTTCAAGGCATGTGCCTTGAAATTAGTAAATATTTGTAGAAAGATCTAAATAATTGAGAATTAGTTTTAAAAAAAAGTGTAGAGGAAACTTAAATGCCTCAGTGTAGAATTATAGAATATCCTTTTGGCTAGAGCTTTTTAGCTTAAGGCCATACATAAGCTGTTCTTTGAGATTCCAGTTCAGGGATTTCAGATAACATGAACAAGTTAAGGTAAGCTCTGCCAAAGAAATCACTTAAAAATTTTTTTTTATATAATCTAAATTTCTTCCAGTCTCCATCCTAGAGAGCTGTCTCATTTAACAAATGATATTTTGAAGAAAAAGTGGAAGAAGAGAAATAAAATGAGCAAAAGCAATTAATACATAGAAAAAGTCTGACTTACGTGTCTCCTACCTCTGCAAAAGAGTACAGGGACACATCTTATATTTCTCCTAGGAGTCATGCATGTTTTTTGTAATAATGAAGCATTCACTTAAAAAAATTATTGATATATATTTTTACATTGCTTAAATTCTAGTATCTTACCCCTTTGCTTCTTCCAGGAGAGCCATATAACAGAATAATTCTTTTCTTCCTATTCCTTCTCAGAACATTGCTGGATTGTCTTTTAGGTTATGTCAGCTAAACATAACTATTTACAAGGCCTCTGTCCTGGCCAGGATTCTTTTCTTTATTTTCCTCTGCTGATAGTACTATTTCACCTAGTGATTGCATCAGCTTTTGTGGAATCTGCTATCACCTCTAGGCTGATGATTTTCAAATCTACTTATGAAGCCCTAACCTCATTGCTGACCTCCAATCTCCAGCTACCAATTGGGCATTTAAACTGAGTGTCTTAAACTTGGCATGTCCAAAACTGAATTTCTTGTCTTTTCCCCCCAAACATAATCCTCCATATAACATTCCTGTTACTGTTGAGGGCACCACCATCCTTCTGGCCAACACAGGCTTACAACCTAGGTGTTCTCAACTCCTGATGTCCAATCTGTTGCCAAGACCTCTCAGTTTTACCTTTGGAACAATTAGACCCCTTTCATGGAAGCAAAAATATGCCTGTACTTCACCTCAAACCTTAGGGCCAGAAGAAATATTTTAACTCTGAGGCATTTGAGCACTTCATATATCATGGGAGCACAGGATCTTAGAGTTAGAAAAGAATCCTAGAAATCTAGCCCATTGTTTTATATAAGAGAAACACTGAGGTCCGTGAGGTCCAAAGGGAGTAAGTGATTTACTGAGTTACATAGGTAAATGAGCAAGGGAATCCCTCAGGTCTTCAGACTTCAGATCTATTTTGTTTCTATTATGCCCTGCTTGCTTATGTAGTAATAGTACATACATCATAGGGGTTTGGGGAAATAATAACATACAAAACATGTTCCCCATTGTCATGTATCTGAAATTTTAGTTGAGAAAAGAGAACTGACAATCAGGCATTTTAATAAGTACTTATGTGCTTGGGATACAAAGAATGGCAAAAGCAGCACCTCACCTCAAGAAGTTTATATAATGAGGGAGACAGCATATAAAAAACTAGTAGGTCCATACAAGATCAGTACACAATAGATGGAAGAAAATCTGAGAGGGTAGGAACATCTGTCTGCTGAAGATGGGATTTGTTGTTGCATTTTGGAGGAAACAGGATAACTGAGAGGTTGAGGTGAAGGGGTCAGAACCTACCAAGGAGCAAAGACATAGAAACCAGAGTTAGGGGAATGGAAATGTTCTCCTATTAGAGAGACTGCTGGGAGGACAGTGTAGTTCTGTTAGTAGTAAAGGTGTGAGAAGGCTGGAAAGGGGCCAGGTTATAAAGAGTTACATGGCAGTGGCATTAAACATTGGATTCTGGAGTTGTTCTAACTAGAGCTTATGAGTGGGGGTAGAGAGGAGAGGTGACTTGGTCAGATCTGCAATTCAGAAAAGTCACCTCCATGGACTGTACGGTCCAAAGGGTTTTCTTGGCAGAGATACTGGAGTGGCTTGCCATTTCCATCTCCAGTGGGTTAAGGCAAACAGATTAAATGTCTTGCCCTGGGTCACACAGGACTCTTTCCACTGAATCACCTAGCTGCCTCCTGGCATGTAGTGGGCACTCGTAAATGTTTATTGATTGGTTATTGACGCATGTTGAGTACGAGATACGTATGAAATATTCAGGTTAAGATTTCTGAGAGTCAGTTGGGGATTCATGACTGCCTCAGCAGAAAGACTAGGACCGAAAAGATCTGGGAATTGTGTGCAGAGAATACCAAACATGAGTTCTGATGAAATCACTCTGTGTATAGTATATAGACTAGAAAGGTAAGAGAACCAGGAGGAAACAGTGTCACAGAAATCTAGAGAGAATATGAGAAAGGTGATCATTTCAGAGTCTGAGATTGAGAAATGCCCGTTTGATTCGACAGTTGGTAACTTTGGAGAGCAGTTTTATTTGAAGGTTAAAAAATCCAGGAGCCAGATAGAAGATTGAAAGGATGGGGAGACAGCTTATGTAGACAGTTTTCTCAAAGAGTTTAGCCACAAAGGAGAGCAGAGAAAGAACTAGAGGGATTGGTGTTAGTGTGGGTTTTTTAAGGATCGGTGAGACAGACATATTTGTAGACCTTGGGGAAGGAGTCAGCAGATAGTAAGAGGTTGAAGGTGAGAGCGGAATGTGATTGTGGAAGGTATTTTTGCTGCAGAAGGATGGAAGTAAGAACATATGGTGAGGTATTATTAGCAAGAAAAAGATCTACCTTTTCATCTTAGATATGAGCAAAGAAGGAAATAGTGAAAGACTGATGTCCAGTGTGAGACGAATAGAGAAGAGGGATATCTGCAAATATTATCAGTTTTACTAGTTAAGTTTGAAGTCAAGAATTCAGAAAGTGATTAAATTATGTGGTTATACAGATTGACATAAAATCAGAGGAGAAGGAAGTCAGTCATTGCTTGATGGGGTTAGAAAAGGTTTCATGGAGGCAGGCAGCCTTTAAAATTTGAAAATTTTGAATGTGCTAAGAAGCCATTCAAGGGAATTTTGGGGATGAGTAAAGAGTGGAGAAATATGGGAACCAAAAATGTATTGGATGACTGACACTGCCCAAGCTTAGAGCATTTCACTAAATGGGTATTTGGAAACCACCGAGAAGACTGGGGATTCTGACAGCCTATTTCTCTGCTGCCACAATTCCTGATGGTGACAGCTCCCAAGATTTAGGGATTGAGCTAAACCATCTGCCAGTTCCATCTGGAGATGAAATACAGTCCCTGTTTGCAGCTAGAGGCCCGAAGGGATTGTTTGCCACTACAGGTCTTTGTTTTCCATTTAGGGATTGTTTTCTGTTTTTATGCCTTTGCTCTTATTAATTAGGATCACAGGAATGGAGATACTTCTTGTAAGAGGAGCTGAGGACAAATTTGGATTTAAAAATAGAGGCACACTGTTTGCAGGGATCTAATTCTTGATCCAAGACAATTTTTAGAAAAATTGAGTCACTTACTATTGCTGTTGATTTAGGAATATATATATTGAAACACAGTGCAGATTATAAAGTTAATTCAGTTTTTAAAATGTTCATATCTTTTGTTTTTACTTGACCTACATGTTTTAGTGTTGTAGGAGCAATGTATGTTAGCACATTTATTAAGTGCTTAGTATGTAAAAAGTACTATTTGGAGTAAAAAACACTTTTGGAGAAAATTTCAAAATCCATGTCTGTACCAAGTATCTTGAAGATATTTTGTCCTGGGCAACATTTGCAAGGCACTTTTCCAAAATCAAGTTCTAAGTTTCCTTATTTGTTTTAAAATTTAGTCAGATGCAATTTGAAATGAAATTTAGTCATTTTGTTGTTGCATCTACTTGGTTTCCAGCCCTTGGAGCACAAGAATTGTTCCACCCTATAAATCATCATTTAAAGACCTTCTAGCTAGGGAGGTAGTGAATCCTAATTTTTTTTTCCTTTTTGAGAATGGCCTTGGTATCTAAAGTTGAAATGCACTATATATAGTATTGGAATCATACTATCTTTACGTAGCACTTTAAGGTTTATAAAACACTGTCATTTTCTCAGTTGATTTTGTTATAGAAAAAACCTTAGATACTAATCAGAACTTTGTGATCTTGGGTCAGTTAACTTCACCTTTTCTGAGAAAGTTTCAGTGGTTCACTGGATAAAGAATGCAAGACTTGGAAATGAAAAGACCTAAGTTTGAATTCTATCATTCTACTGTCTATCTGTCTGATCCTGGACAACTTTTCTAAACCTCAGTTTCGCCATTTCTACCTCTCAGGAGTAGGACAAAATGAGAAATTATCTGTAAAGTGCTTTGCAAATCTTACCACACTATATAATGATTTGTTTTATTCAATAAAAACGAGGCTGTTCATTGGTCCCTAACAGTTCCTTCCAAGGCAGGTATGAATCTGTCTTGCTTTTCATGTTGAAAACTGTATTGTGGAGGATAATTTATATAATTTATTTTGTAGGAGGGTAGAGACCAGTAAATGCATGATAGGGATAGATTTGTGATTTCAGTGGTGGAGGAAACTCCTAGTTAAGGAAAATCCTTCTACCAATATCCTTTGGGAACTTTTCTGCAATTGATAGTCTAGAACAGTTGTCCTAAAGCATCAGAGGTTAAGCACCAGAATTGCCCAGAGTCGCACAACTAGTGTGTCAGGTAGGACTTGAAAACACATATTCATGGCTCAGAAATAAGCTGGCCAGCCCCCTCAGGAAGTTAATGAGTAATAGAAAAGGAATTGATCCTTCGTGCCTCAGTGGGATGCTTGGAGGAACAGTATATGACCTTTTATCATTTGATGTTAGTGATTCAAAAACTCAGTTTTCCAGAAGAGAAAATGTTCTTAGGAAAAATGAAAACAAAACAAAACAAACAACTCCAAACCAAAATCATTGTCAGACAATCTTTCTCTTCTCCCTTTCAAATGCAGAGCCATTTGTTAACTTTTGTCTTTTATCCTTACGTGTTCAGCCAACTAACTTTTTGTGAGATGCTTACTTCTGTGTAATGTAGAGTACAGTTATCTTTGGGGCTGCCCAGGGGTTATTTAGAAGGACAGAAAAGTGTGGATGGGAATGATGGGACTCTTTGCTCAGTGGGTCAGCCAGAGCTTATTTTGCCCATGACTGGTAGAAGGTTAGCCTGGTCACTATAGCCAGGCCTTAAGGTTTGCTCCAGGGCGTGGAAATTGTCCACTCCTTTCAGAATCCAATTTATTAGACTCTAGCATTGAAACCTATTTGTCAAGGGATTGAGTTCTTGAACTTGGCTACTGTAATGAGGATTTAAAAATTCTAGAAAGACTACTTTCCAGCCATGTTCACAGAAGGAAAACAGTAGGGAAGGATTTTTGGATAACTTGGTCTACAAGCCAAATCTTGGGGATTGATTTTTTTAAGAAAGTTTTTAATACTACTTTTTGGGTTTAATACCAGTCATTTTTCAGTTACCTTTCATTTTACATTGCATAGAAATCAGATTCTAGATTTATTACTTGCTACCTATATAACTTTGGATGAGACAATTTTGAGCTTCAGTTTTCTCATTTATAAAGTGAAAGGACTACGTGATTTCTGAAGCCCCTTTATTAAATCTTATTCTCTGCCCCCTAACACCCCACTCTCTCCATAGTAGTAAAAAATAAGTGAATCCAAAAACTGGAGCTGTTACGGACAATTACTAATCAGTAGTACTAATATGCTGTATATTTACTCAACTCTCTTTGTACGAAGTGGGAGGGTGCTGTCTTCTTTCCAGATTCAGTTTGTAAGAGGAAAGGATTAGAGCTTTATTTCTCAGGCAGAAACATTTTTGCCATTTAGCTGACTTTTCTTCAAATCTACCAAATTTATGGGTATTTATGGGAAGGAAATAATAATAGCTTACATTTTTACAGCACTTTGAAGACTGGAAGTGCTTTACATATTTTCTCATCCTACCCTGTTTTTGTGGTCCCTGGCTTCTTTTGGGCAGATAATACTTGTTTATTGATTTAATGATTGTGTTTTCTTCCTGTAAGGTAATAGTAGATGCTACCTTTTTCTTGAGTGATTTCTCAAAATAAGTGCTCTGTGCAGCCACGTAAATCTCTGTACTTAGTGATACTTGCTAGTACTTACTGACTTAAGCAACACTACAGTGGATTTTGGAAAATTGTGGTAATTTGGTCTGTCTTTTGCTCTGGAACAAGAGTTCTTAACTCTCTCAAATAAATTCCTGAACTTATTTGAAATCATTTTGATAACTATATTTTGATGTAATTGGTTTCCATTTTAATTATAAATATTGTATTTTAATATTTTAAAAAACCTTATGAGGAGTCCATAGGCCACCTGCCTAGGGGTAAAAGGAGAGGGGTTTGTCAGTGACACAAAGGATGAAGAGCCCTGTAGTACAGAGATACTAGTATTTAATATTCTGGAATCAGGGGGAAAAATGTCAGATAACTTAGTACCAAAGAGGTCCTTGTGTTGCTGTTATTGTCTAGTTCAATAATCCTCTTCTTACCCAATGTCTTCTTCAATCCAATTTCTTTTTTTATTACTGTGAAACACAGCGCAAGGGAGACATTTTTGGGGAGTTTGATTGCTGTTATTGCACTAGCTAGAGGTAGAAAGTAATTCTAAGGGTGTAATTTGAAAATTGATGAGAAAGTGAAGAATGGGTTAATTCTTTGAAATTTATTTGGAGTTATTAAAATAAGTAAGATGTCCTATTTTTCACTGAGAAAAATAAAACTTTTCTAAAATTAATTTAAATTGGCAGTTTTCAATGTGGAAACTCTTCTTATTAGTGAAATCTGCAGGCAAGCCACTATAAATCCAGCCTCCTGTGGATTTCAGAAATAAAGTTTTATCTAAGAAATACTTACATTGGGGAAAACACCTCTAGTAGGCTTGCATCTGTCTTTGAAAAAGTGCCAAAAGTTTTCTAAGACTACTTCCTGTTTACTCTATGGTCTGACAGCAAATTATAAGGTTCAAAATAGATTTCCACATTTTATTCTGGCTATAAATGAAATACTCTAGAACTACCGAGAAGTTTTTGGCTCCTATGAAGTTCAGTTATCTATCTGGAGGTGGATAGCTTTTATATCATGAATCCTTTGGTGTTGTGGTAGATCATTGTATTGATCAGATTTTCTAAGACTTTCACAGTTGCTTATCTTTACAATATTGCTATTCCTGTGTAGATTTTTGTCTTGGTTTTACTCGCTTCACATCAGTTCATAATAGTCTTTCTGAAACCACTCTCTTCATCATTTGTTTTCCAGAGAAGTTAGACCAGTTCATAACTCCACCAACAGTGCATTAGTGTACCTGTTTTCCCACAGCCCTTCTAGCATTTGTCATTTTCCTTTTCTGTCATCTTAGTGTGATTGGTGTGGATAATGATTTTTTAGATAATAGAGTTAGAAGAAATCTTGAGGTCACTTAGGCTAACTCCTGTTTTACAGAGGAGGAAATTGAGGCCAAGAGAGGTAGATTGACTTACCCTAATTATATAGGGTAAGTGCTCAAGCTTCAAGATTTGAACCCAGGCCCTCTGATGCCTAATTCTTTGAATTACCCCAGCTGCCTCTTCTTTTGTATACTAGCTGAACTAGAAAATATTTTTTTTTTGACAGTTTCATTGAGAATAGAATAATTGTTTGTGAAATCATGGCTTTTTAAAAAGGACTTTTTAATTTTAAGTTTTTTTTTTTTGTAAAGGGAACAGTTTTCCCATTCATTCATTCATAACAGAGTAAATGCTTTATGTCTGTAATGGACTTAGAGGAAGAGCTGAGAGTAGAATGTCTCTTTAGCATATGTAAATGTTAAAATTACCTTGGGTTTGGGGCCTGCAGCCTTAACCCACTTACTTGACAGCTACATGAAAGAAACCCAGGGAATTCAGCAAATTAATTAGGACATAGGAAGCATTTAAATTGATTGATTTTATCAATAAACTTCCTAACTTTCTTAATCTTAAAAAATTTTTAGAATATGTCCTTATGTGTCTTTCTATTACACTGCAAGTTCCCTGTCCTGAACTGCCTTCTCACACTCAACAGCCTGGCACATAGTAGGTGCTTAATGCTAATTGATGGTTTAGTTGACACCCACATGAGCATGCCAGGTCATGGGGGATAGTGAGTAAAAATTCATGGAGCTGTGTAGATAGCGTCTTATTGAAGAAATGGTATGGAAGCCGGTGACCCTGGATCATGGAGGAGTTATGGAGGATATGTGGAGGCAAGTGAAGCGGCTGAAAAGGGAGGAAGGGGCCCGCTAGGCTGTGAAGGGCTCTAAAAGCCAAATAGGACTTTCCCACTTGATCTTGAAAGTAATAGGGAGCTAATGGAGTTAATTGTGAGATAACATATGCAAAGTGCTTTGTAAACCTTTAAAGTGCTAAATGCTCATGAATGCTGTGATGAAGAGGAGGAGGTGAGTGACATGGCCAGCTTTTACATATTTCCTTGTAGAGTAATATCCATTCTAAAAAAACCACAGAAATAAAACACACACACACGAAATTCAGCACTTGAGCACTCAGCTAATATCAGTTATCACAGATGAGGAAACCATCTTAACCCAGCTTCATTGGTCAAGGTCAGATTTTGGGTGAATCAGCTTAGTTTAGTAGAAGCACATCCATGACTATTGCTGTCACAAAGTAAAACCATATCTGAATTATTGCTTGTCCCAAGTAATTCATACAACTCTAGGCTAAGAGGGAGGGTAATGTATTAGGACGGTGGAGATTGCCAGTTTCGTAATTTTGTCAGTGACCACTAGAATCAGTGCTACTTTGTACTATAAGTTGCCAGACCCCATTCTCAGCCACATGGCAAACGAATTAATGAACATATGGTACTTGATTCTTGGAGAGAGAATATTGAATGCTTTATGCCAAATAAAATTTTTTTTAACATGCTTAACAGTAAAATCACAATTGGTAATATAGTTTGCTCTTTTCTGCTACTGAAGTGACAGGTTTTTGACAGAAAGTATATACAAGGATGCATTACTATATTAGGCCTAGTCTTCCCCTCTTCCTCCAGCTCAGTTGCTACAGCTGGTATGCACATTGCAAAACTTTTGTAATTTTGCATTAATCTTTTCTTTTAAGTTCAGCTCATTAAGACTGTACAATTAGTTACTATGTCTGATGTTCTTAAATTTGCCCTCTAAGCAGTGCTTAGGGTTAGTGACTCCTGAAACTTAAATTTTCACATATAACTGGTTGTAGTCGTAGCTAGTGTTGCACCTTGATGCAATTAGCCTTGAGTTTTTTCCCTTTTTTAAAAACATGCATTAAAGCTTCATGAAATGCCTTCCTCATAACAATTCTGTAAAATAGGTGAAACAAGTATTATTGTTCCCTCTTTATAAATGAGCAGATAGAAACCAAGAAAGATTAATAACTTCCCAGGGTCACTCACACAGGATGTGTGCTAGGACTGGATTCAAGATCTTCTGACTCCAAGACCAGTCAGTGCTCTTTCCACTATACCACCTTGCCTCTGAAAAATGTTGGTATTCAACTCCTGACTCTTTTTAAAAAATGATTTTTATTCATATGCTTTATTTCCACATCACCTGTATTATATTTCTTCTCACAGAAAGCTATGCTTTATAATAAAAAACAGTTTAGCAAATCTAAACAGTAAATCAAAATAATTTATTGTATTCATACCCATAGTTCCCTTTCACATCCCTACTCTCCCTCATCTGTAAAGAGAGGAAGATGAGTCTTCTCGTGTCTCTGGTTGCAAACCTTGGGCTATATATCTAGTTCAGAGGTAGGAAACTTGTAGCCTTGAGGCCAGACGTGGCCCTTTAGGTCCTCAAGTGTGGGCCTTTGAACCCAAACTTTACACCTCAAACCCCCCTAAGAAAAGGATTTGTTCTTGTAAAAAGGACTGCACTTGAGGATCTAGAAAGCCATACGTGGCCTGAAGGCCACAGGTTCCCCATCCCTAGTAGGATATGGACATTTTAGTCACTTTGAATAATTCTTGGTACCATTCTAGGATAGATTCTTATATTCCATGTGTTAAAAATTAGGTAGAATGAGTTGCTAGATCTAAAAACTGTTTAGGATTGGGTTAGAGTTGCATGACAATCATAGAATTTTAGAATTGAAGGATTTCAGATATCTTCTTGTCCCACCCCTATGGGAATCCTTTATTGTAACGTACCTTAAAACTTTTTAAAGCTGCTTCTTGAAGGCTTAAAATGAGAGGGAGCCCACTATCTCCTGAGCCAGTCAGTTCCATTCTAGATAGCTCTGTTCGGCCTTTTGCTGAACAGTTTCAACTTCCACCTATTGCTCCCAGGAGAAGTCTACTCCCTTTTCTGTGTGTTGTTGAAAGCTATTGTCTTTCCTCTCCCTTCCCCTCCCCTCTTTCCCTTTTCTACCTTAATCATCCCTAGTTCTCTCAACCTCCTCATATAACACAGACTCAACTCTTCACCACAAAATTGTGAAAGGTGTCACACTTCTTAGAATATTTTCTAACTTACAAATAGAGCATGGGACTTAGAAGCAGGAAGACCTGGATTCAAATCCTGTCTCGGACGTTTACTAGCTTTGTGACTCATGGCAAATCGCTTAACTTCTATCTATTTAATTTTCATTTTCATATTTCATTTTTCTCTTTCATCAGATGGGGATAACTGCTTATTTTACAATGTAGTTTTGAGTATCAAATGAATAAAAACACTGTGAGCTTTAAAATGCTATATAAATGTTAATAGTATTATTGTTAATGCTACTGCTACTAATAATAAACTGACCCCCCCCCCCAACTGAAGATGCATAACCAGTACAGAGTACAGAAGGACTCGCAACCTTAATGTTCTTGGAAGGTATGCCTCTCAATGCAGCTAAAAATCATATTATCATTCTCCTATCTCATAATTCTCATTTTGAACTTTAATTACACAAAAAATATAATACCTAGTATCTATATGGTAGAGTTCTTTGAGGGTCTTGGGGGACCCTTCAAATATAGAGTGAAAAAAAGGTAGTAAATAGAGATGAAAGACTTTAGGGGAGCTGTGAAGAAGATCATCCTGGAAATTTTGAGTGTAGGAAAAATGTGTAGCCAAGTGGCGAACTTGGGAGTTAAGGAAGTGGCTATCACTCCCCAAAACTAAGGGAGATTTCTGATTTGTAGGGAGTAGCTTTCTGAAAAGGGTAGAACTCTTCTATAGAAGTCAAGAACATGTTTTTATGAGAAACCTTTTCTGACTCCTCAAGTCTTAAGGCTGCCCTTAACTGTACCTCCATACCTGCTGCCACATCTTGTTGAAGTGTGACATTTTTTCCAGAGTTCTCTCCCATCTCTCCCTCCTTTTCCTTCCTCATTGAGAAGGTAAGCATGTGCAGTCATGCATTAGTCTCATACTGTGAAACATGACCAAAAAAATCCCTAAGAAAAATAAAGAAAAAGTATGCTACGATTTCCATTCAGACTTCAGCAGATCTTTCATCTTAAGTCCTTCAAAATTGTCTTGGATCTTTGTATTGCTGAGAATAGCTAAGTCATTCACAGTTGTCATCATACAGTATTGCTGTTAGTGTGTACAGTGTTCTGGTTCTGCTCATTTCACTTTGCATCAGTTCATGTATTTCCAGGTTTTTCTGAGGACATCCTGCTTGTGACTGTCATACCTGCCCTCTATCTAAATCGTGTGGTTCTTTCAAAGCCCAACTCATTGCCTAGCTGCATGGCCTTCCCTGCTCCAAGTTACTCTATACATAATGTATCAATTTCGTATGATGTGTACATGTTGTGGGGTTTCCTCACGAGACTACAAACTGAAATGCCTACTGTGTGCCAGACATAAGGCTAAATACTTGATGTATTTGATCCTCATGACAACTCCTGCGAAAGGGATGCTGTTATTGTCCCCATTTTTACATTCTAGGAAACTGAACAATACCAGTGATTTGCTCAGTCACACAGCTAGTAAGAGTCTGCGACTGGATTTGAACAAAGATTTTCCTGATTCCAGACTCAGGGCTCTTCCCTGCACTGCTGAATTTAGTGCCTGGCACATGCTTAATAAATGCTTCTTAAGGGTCAGTCTTTTTTCTGGGTCTTAGCAAAAGGTTTGGACTGGAAAACTTCTAGTTCTTTTTAAAAAATTCTTTTTTATTTGTTAAATATTTTCCAATTACATGTAAAAATTCATTTTTAAAAATTTTGAGTTCCAAATTCTCTTCCTCCCATATGAAGTCATGCAAAACATTATTTCCATATTAGCCATATTGTAAAAGAAAATACATATACAAGAAAAATAAAGTAAAAAAATAGACTTCAGTCTGTACTCAGTTTTCTATTCTCTCTCTTGAGGTGAATTTCATCATAGAGATTGCCTCTAGTTTAACTTTTCTACCATTTCTACAGTCTAACAGTTTCATGTCCTTTTCACATCCAACCTAGAAAAAACTGTCTGTAATTCTTTTGACTAAATCTCTTACTTCATTTCTCAACCCCTTGCAGACAGTCTACTGTCCTGTGGAAAGAGTTTTATCCAGAGTTCCCAATGATTTCTTAATTGCCCAGTCTGATGATGTTTGTATCATGCAGCACCATTCTTGTCACCTAGGTATTCCCTTCTCTGGTTATGACTGTTGTTTCTTGGCTTTTCATCTTTTTCTACCATTCCTACTCAGTTTCCTTTGCTAGGTCATAGTAATCCCCCTTTAATTAGGGGTATGCCCTAAGAGTCTCCCTTGAGCTTCCTTTATAATCTCTACAGTCGCTTGGTGACTTCAGCTCACAGAAGTTTTAGAGTTATATATCCAGTCTCTCCTGAGCTCATCACCAACTACTTTATTGACATTTTTTAACTGGATGCATCTCAGATTCAACTTGGCCAAAATTTTAGAACACGTTATTTGGAAAGTGTTTCTCCAGATTTCTTGTTTCATTAGGAAACTACCCATCAGTCACTGAAGAATCATCCTTGAGTCCTTGCTTTCTCCAAATCCACATGTCCAGTCAACAGTCAGAACTTATTCTTTCTTCTCTCCATTCACAAACTACCACTCTAATTCAAGCCTTTAATAGGTTTTTAGTGAGTAGCTTTCTGCAAAGAATGTCTGTACTTGACCTGCACTATGGTAATTTCATAGCCTCCAAATTAGTTTCTTTTGTTCTTCTTTTCATCCCAAATCCATCTTCCTAATAACATACAGTTTGAGTGTTGCGATGCAGTTCTCCCCAACCCCTATATGTCTACCTTCTCTCCTTTACCTCTTAGAATACTTCTTCCCTGCAAGTTTCATTGCATTTATTTTGTTTAATGTTCACATTGTCATTTCTTAAGGACAGGACCTTTCAGTTTTATTTTTGTGTTCCCAGTGCTTTGGAAACAGGTACTTAATAAACAAACTTTGATTTTAATCATTTTATTACTTTGTTTTGGTGTAGTGTCTTAGAATTATGTCTTAGTTTGTATTCAAATTGAGGCCTTTATCAACTTGGTTGAAAAAAAAAAATCTTACCATTTTATTTCCCCATGACTACAAATCTAGTGGTAACAAGTCCTACCTTTGACAGTCACTGCAATTCTGGGCAAATCACTTGGCCTTTCAGTGTTCCTAATGTCTCTAAGACTTGTAGAAGAACTGTGTGGAGTCACCTGGTTCCCTACCTAATGAAATGAGCAGATCCTGTCATTGGGAATGACTACTGAGAATGAATCAGGCAGTTGCAATTGCACTTGTGACCTTGATTTCCTGTGCTTTACTCCCTTGATATACTTCAGTTCTTGAAAATATGCTTCACCTATCAAAAAGTTTCAGTGTTATTTTATATTCTTTAAACTTTTGGGTTTGTCACTTTATTTTCTAAAGAAGAAGCTACCGCTTCTGTTTGAAGAGGAGGGATCATTTCTCTTTTCCAAGGGTAGGCAATTTTTGGCTAATCACATAATCTCCATTTTATGTTCTATCTGAGGTCCAGAGGTTGCAATAAATTGTTGGAGATTTTGGGGAGCAAAAGCAGTTGCTACACTCCCTTATTTCATTCTGGGGTTCCCTTCCCACTGAGTTTCAACAGGAAAGTTGGGGGTGTTAAAAGAAGTAATGCTTGCCTCCAATTCTTGAGTTTCCTTTCCTCCTCCCTTCCTTGAAGAATATACAGCTCCTACATTATTGCTGTTAGGTTAGGTTTACACTGACTCTACTGTCTCTGTAGATTCATAGACTGGTTCTTTGTACAGTCAGTGAGTTTTTCTATTAAGTTAATGAAATAAGTACCATGTTATGTTACCACATATGCTAATCTAGTTTAGACTTTGCATCTTAGCTGTGTGACCTTGGACAAGTCACTTAACCTCTGCCTGCCTCAGTTTCTTCATTTATAAAAATGGGAGGATAATAGTAGCTACCTCTCAGAGTTGTTGTGAGGAGCAAATGAGACATTTATCAAGTGCTTTTCCAACTTTAAAGCACAATATAAACACTAGCTGCTATTGCTGTTATTATTTTATTATTTTTTGCTAATGAGGATTGTGATGCAGTAGAAAATACTAGGTTTGTGTTCCAGTCCTGCTGTTTTATTGCCTCTATTACCCTAATAAAACTGTCACCTTTTTTGTGGAAGCCTCAAGTTTCTTCATTTCTAAAATGAGGAATGAAGAGACTTACAGCCCCTTTTTTGTAGAGGAGCGGGGGATAGGATGCTATCCTTGTCCTCCCTTTTGCTGTGACTGGGATTTAGGGCAAGAAAGGAGTTTAGGCATTTGTGTGTGTGTATGTGTGTGTGTGTGTGTGTGTGTGTGTAATGGGCCCCTCTCCTGTTGCCTATGGATCTTTTCTCAGAAGAGTATTTTTCATTGCATAACATACATGGGATTGCAAAAGAAGCCAGTTATATTGAAATAAAATTCTACAAGTAGAAACAACAAATCAAATTCTTACACCTCACCTTAAAGACCTTTTGGAAACTGAAGGGTTCACAAAGTGGAGTCCTTCTCCTGACAAGCTTCTTGTTGTTTACCCTACTCTCCTTTCTGCTGTGTGTGCTAGCTTGCCAGCATATTTTACTTTTTACAAATGGAGACTTTGAAGAGAGCTATAACCAAGGGTTACCAAAAAGGGAGGATTAATATATTTAAGTCAGTTATTAGATATTTACTTTAAAATTATCTTGACAGATGAAGTTCAGAATATGGTTCCTTCCCCTCCTCACCAAAACAAAAAGTTATTAGCTATGGATGAGTTTATTTTTGCTGTGCTACCACATGAGGGAAGTGGTGCTTTCATGCTTCAGCTTTTCAGCCCTAGGTCCAATTTGGATATCATATTGGTTTTAGACTCAGGATTTTGATAGTTTAAAGAATAGTGTCTATCATATTCAGGTACCCTTCCAGTATTACTTACTCTTTCAGTTTTTAAACTTGTTTTTTTCTGCCATCTCAAAATCAAATTAGATCTTTAACAAATAGTTTCTTTTCTCTTTGGAATTTATTTAAGGCTTCTGTCAGATAGCATTTGAAGGGTGGTCTTAAGCAGTGGGACTGGTATGTTTGGAATTTTTTTTTTTTTTTAACAATCCTTACTAATTATCAAAGAACCTTTGTTTTTGCCTCTTTTTTTTTTTAAAGTACTTGTGCTAGAAAATAAAAGGAGAAATTCTCTAACTAGAAAAACCTAGTTAATCACAGTAACCAGAAAAGAACCAGGAATTTGGAGGAAGCAAAAGATGAGGAAGAAGGTGTGTATTATATTTCTTCCTTTTCCTGCTGGTACTCAGCATTTATTTAAACAGGATATATGATAACTATTTCATTGCCTTCTTCTGAAGACTGGAAATAGGACTTGGAGTAATATAGACTCCACAATGGAGTTTCAGAACTTCCCAGGAGCTTACCGTTTTGAGAAATGAATTTCGATTTACCGCATCCTATTATTTTGGTTGTGACTGATAATGCATTCATCTACATGACAATTTACATCCTTTGAAGGATGCTCTTGAAGTTTGATAAAGTTAGTACCAATGTTCTTGAATTTTTGAGGTGGAAGAGAATGCTTTACATTGTGTTAAGGATGATGATAGAGTTGACACCTGAGTGGTGATCGATCTTTTGAGAGGTAGAATTGAGGGAATATATTCTAGAAAAGGAAGATTATTTTAGGTCATAGACTCCAGTTTGACTCTATCATTGAAATAAAGTGATTAATGTTAAATTAGGATGGAAAGTAGGTTAGAATCTGGCCTTGAATGACAGACTTAGGAGTTTGTATTTTTTATTGTAAGCAGTAGGAAGGGTCAATGTTTTTGAGCCAGGGGAGTGTGGTGGTGAGACCAGATTATTTTGATAGCAGTGGGAAATATTTCCATACAAAAATTTTTGCTTGTTCCTCATTATAGTGTGGAGGTGACCTTGTGTTCTTGAAAGCTTTTTTATCAGAAGGTAAATTCTGGTAGATCATATTGAACTAGTTAAATTCATCACCAGAGATGAAGTTTTTTTGACCAGATTCTCTTCTCTTGAAGAGGATTTAGGAAGTCCGTAGATTTGTAGTCAAGTGATGAGATCACAGGAAGGGTGGAGGAATAACTGGAGATAAAATTGCTTGTTGGGAAGCATGAACACTATGAATTGAAGGGGGATGGATAGGAAAGATGCTGTGAAGTTAGAATCTATAGTAACTGTCAGCAACCAATAGAGTTTGGGGGATGATGGAGAGTGAAGGGGGTAGACTCGGAGGTTTTGATTGAGTTTGATTGTATCAGCAGAATCCAGGAATTTGGGGTGGAGGATGGTGAGATTAGACTTAAATATATGCATTTGGGAGGCTGCTGCTTAGATAAATAAACCCTTGGGATGAGATTACCTTGGATAATGTGCAGAGATTTAGAGGGATTCTGACTGACCTTTGATCAGTCCCTGAGGTTAGGTTGCTACTGAGGGCAAAATGTTAAGAGCTTAGAATGTGTGAAGAAGGTAGGGGGATGGTCAAATACTGAAAGGATGCTGGATTTTGTCAGATGATATTAGTTCATTTCATAATTCTGTTGCTTTTCTTACGAAGTCTTTTTTGCCTCAGTTTTCACATCTGTAAAACGAAAATTGTTGGATTTAGTAGTCTCCAAAGTCTTTAATTTTATGATTCACAATCTTTGAATGGAGACTTGTCCCATGAGACAATTAGCATACATTTTATTACCAGTAAGCAGTTGATAAAAGAGTAATACGTTAGTGAAAAGAAGAGACAAAAGAACCTAAATTTTAAAATAAACTAGCCCACAAAGGCTAGAGAGGAAGTAATGGTAGATTGACCTCTTCGCACTTCTCTTACATGGCTAATTGTTGGCCCTAGTTTGAATTAGTTAGGAAGATATGTTCACTCTTTTTCTACCAAACAGTTCCACAGACAATCAGACTCCTGGTGGAGTTTTTGGGCCCCATCAGAAAAATAAAATTGTTGTTGTAACTTGATGTTTCATAACTTCCTTATTGGGTTTGTTTTTTTTTTTCCTTGATTAGAGAATCCAAAATACAATTATGGGCTTTCAAAAATTTCTGTCTAATTTTCTGGGACTTTCTTTCTTGCAGTAAATTTGCCCTGCCTCTTCTCTGGAGCTCCTTGCCTGTGACATAAGAGGTAGGAAATTAAATAAATGCCTGATGAGATTGACCTATGGGCCATGTTACTAACCCTGTAGTGTGGGAGTATAACACTCTAATTTAGTAAGCCTTGGTATAAACTGGGTGCCAAGTTGGGCAAAACCCTTTTCTACTTGAGTCATCCTTCTGTCCTTTGTGGCAAACGTTAGCCTGAGGATCATCTCACTCAAAGTCTAGTGTTTCTCCCACTAGCTGAGTTGAGGCAATATCTTTTCCCTCTGAATAGCTGATAGTATCCTGGGTCTGGGTGTGTGTGTGTCTTTCTTTCCCTTCCTCATCCTTTCACACCCCACCTCCCTTCGCCTCGAGAAGTTAAAAGAATTGATATACTATCCCTTTAGTGGGTTGTATGAAATCCAATTTATTGAGAACTGTATCAGAAATGCTTTTATTCTATTTTTGTTTGATATTCAGCACTTACTGAGTGTCTGTAGTATAAAATACTGTTACCTGGGGATAAAAAGGTTGGAGGAAAAAATCCTGTCTTCAGGAGTTGAGATTGTATATAACATTTATTCAACATTGTATATAGTGGGGGGAGGCGGGGAGGAAAGCTATTGGATTTAGAGTGAGCCACCTTGGATTTGAACCAACTATGGCAAAGTCACTAATTTTCTGGGGCCAGAGTTCTTCAGGTGGTTAACAAAGAAGAAAAAAGGAGTTAGACTAGTGGGGCATCATAGAAGGCTTTTCTGGTGGATTTGGCATTTGAGTTGAAGGGGATAGAATGGTGAACACTTAGCCATGGAAAATAAAATGAAGACTTGAGACCAAAGCATGAAGTGGGTGGTTGGATGTAGAGTAGACCACTTTATGTAGAGAGTTAACTGACTTATATATTCAGTGTATTGTTTTCCTTCAGTGTGAGCCAATAAGAATTTTATGTTGCTTTCTACTTTCACATATGTTACCTCATTTGAATCTCAACCCTGTGATGTTGACAGGGAAATGTCTTTTCTTTCCATTTTTGAGTAGAGAGGAAGATAAATGGCTTTTGAGTGGTAGGTTTTTAGTGGTAGACATAGTTGAGTGTTGTTCTGGTGTTCAAATCATCCTGCTTTCCTTGAGCACTAGCCTGGAAGCAGGAACCCAGGCACTGGGACAAGTTAATTCATGAATTCTTGGAACCTCTTTTTCCTCCTATAAAATGCCAGTTTTAACATGCAGTGATTATTGTGATTAAAAAGTACATTTTTCCAGATTTTGGAGGAAATTCTGTTAGAGTGAGTTTTTGTAAACTTCTTGAATTTTATCATTCTTTTCAATATGTTGGGAAATAAGTTATAGGGTAAGATGAAGGGCATATCCATATTGAATGTTAGAAGACCAGTCTAAAAGGAAATGGCATCATCATTGAAACATAAATAGAGGGATAGGGTTCTTGGGATACACTGTGGGACCCAGGAGAAAAGGGTGGACATTAGGACTTGGGCAATAGAGAATTCTTTAGGGATTAACTTAGCTTTGTTTTCTAAATTTGTCAGCACTAAGGGAGAATTGTTTTAAATGTCTTTACTAGAAACTGTATAGTAAAATGGAAAGGTGGTTTCAATATAGTGCAAACGATGACATGATGAGTGTGTAAGGGAGAAAAAGTTTACATAGGTTTTATTTGTACCCTGGGAGGGAAATGCTTGTCTTGTGTGTGTTGACCCCAGTTTTGGGCAAGTTTTTAAAAAGCAAGCATGACGTAGCTAGAACAGAAGTTCTCATAGGGGCCCTTCTAGCTACTTAATGTGGGGAGAGAGGATGGTTCTGATGGCTGTATTTTGAGTTAATCTTTATCTTAGCTAGTGGTAGTGGTCTTTCTTTAATTCTCCAGGGATATGGGGTAAATGGCTTTAAAAGAACAATAAGCTAGCTGTTGTTGATCAATATACTTACAAAAAAGTAGTAATACATTTTTTTCTTTACTTTTTCCGTAGATTACGTTGATTTGAAATACTGAAAGTGGATACAAAAAAGCTTCAGCAATGCAGACTATTAAGTGTGTTGTTGTGGGTGATGGTGCCGTTGGTAAGACATGTCTTCTGATTTCATATACAACAAACAAATTTCCATCTGAATATGTACCAACGGTAAGTGTTAATGCCTTTATTTATCAATGAAATGTTTAATAAATTCATCTTATAAACCATTAATTTTTATGGATATTTGAATTTTTCATGCAGTTGCTTTCATCTACTGCCTTTAGAGAGTATTTGATATCAAGGATAGTTTTATTTCTTTAAAATTTGGTAGAATAGTAGGTGAGGGAGATGGAGTTGTTAGGGGTCTCAGGAGACATTTTCAGAAATAATATTTTAATGGTTAATGTGTGATATTTAGGGAAAGGTGGTCTATTTTGGTTTGATATTTATGTCAGCGAATGATTGGAAAGGGCACTGTTGCAAGCAGTCATGGTGGAGCTGGACTTTGCTCTTTCTCCTTGAAATACAGTAAACTTGGAGCTGTTTTCCTTTGGGGTTTTAAAGACCTCCATTTCTACTAGGGGCCTTCTCAACCTCTGCTTCCCAAGGGTCATGTTAGGGTGTGCGTGTGTCTGTGATGTGTCTGTGTGTGGGTCTCTGTGTCTCTGTCTGTGTGGGTGTGACAGAGTTTTCACACATTGAGCCAAAGGGGAACTCCTTTGGTTTGGGTGGGACATTAGGTAACATCTTGAGGTTTGAGCAGGCTAATTGATAGTGAGAAACTACTATTCTAGGTTAGGTTATACTCTAATTTAGTTTATCTCAAAGCAAATGATATTGGGGATTCCATTCAGTGTGAAACAAAATTGGTAATATGAAGAATGGTTCATAAAATGAGAATTCCCAGAAAGATGAAAATAGAGTGGAAGGGTGAGACATTAATAAAGATAATAAGCAAAAGGTTAACAAACTGGAGGGCAAGGCCTTCCTTCCAGGAATTTGTAAGTCAGTTCCTCTAGTAATTTGCCTGTCACTTCTCTTTTGATAGCCTATGCTGAATTCCAGAACATTCCTCAAACTGCTATGGATTCTTAGTGAGAGTATAGTAATAATTGTTTGTAATATAGCTGTTTTTGTGCTGTGTTTTTATCTTTCTATCCTCAGCATCTTGCACCCTAGGCTTCTTAATAAATGACTAGTGATGGGAATCCATTGTATAAGTAAATGTGATTGTCCACCCTCCCATTGTTTGATACTGCTAGAACCTTGTATCTGTGGCTTCACTCATTGGATAACATTATGATGTCCAAAGCAGGGAAACTAGTTGAAGATGGGATTGTTTTATGTTATCAGGCAGTGACTGTTACAAAAAGGGGGGAAACTTAGTAGTATTTTATTCACGGTGGCCCTGGCAGTGAGTTTCCATTCATTGACCAAGGAAGAGTTTCAAGGCCTTCTGTGCCAGGACAGTGTACTTTACAAAGCAAAATGAAACCAGTCCCTTCTGTTTGAAAGGAGTTCACAATCTTATTCAGTCAGCAAGCATTTATTAAGCACTTAGTCCCAAAAGTTGTGCTAAGCTCTGAGGATACAAATACAAGTTAAAAGGACAGCTCCCGCCTCCAAGGACACAGAAAAGATCCAGGAGTGGGAATATATGATAGCAGTAATGATGACGTGATTTATCTTTTATCTTACAGAATTCTGCAGCATTTGTTTTACTTGCTAACTCCTTGCTAAGTTATTTTTTTTCTCCTACAGACTTAGGATATGATTGATGTGATTTCTCAGAGTACATTTAAAATTTTTGTTTAGCTTGTTACAATTTTTTTTTTTTAACACAAATGGACTATCTTTGGAGTCAGTTATACTCTGAAATGCTGAAAGATGGCCACTATAATACTATAATAGGAAATTCTTTTTTAATTGAAAGGAAATATATAATAAACAATCTTTTAGAAACTGAATGGACATTTAAATAAAACAGGCAAGTGTAACCAAGACTTTTTTCTGCCATAGACACCTGAAGGTTTCTACTCTGAGTAGGAGTCTGGAGTATTTTCCATTTTTTATTACTACTTGCTACCTTTTGAAAATGAGTACTTTAAAATCTCTCCTGCTTATTTATTTCATAAAATTTGGAGAAAGCAGAAATTTAGTTGGTAGTTATGGCTGAAGAAAAATGACAGGCAGTGGGGTAAGAATCAGGAAAGAAGTACTTTTTTGGGTCTAGGCTACTCTTTCCTTAATTTCTTGTGTGTTTTTCTAAGGTATTTGACAACTATGCAGTCACGGTTATGATTGGTGGAGAACCATATACTCTTGGACTGTTTGATACTGCAGGTGAGAACTTGTTTGGCATGTTTTATTCTGTAGATGTACATATTACTAATGTTCATATTTGCTTTGGATCGGATTAGTATACTTGAGTTCTGACAGTCAAAATCATAGAACATGAGAATAACCACCAGTTTTTCTGTAGTACTTTGCTTTTGTGTATAAGTACTTTCTTCACATAAATCCTGTAATGTAGATGGGGATGTTGATCTAGGGAAATATAGAGCCTTTCCTGGATGGAGTGGGTACAGATAGGAGAACAGTTGGTGAAATCTTTGCACAGTGAAATCTAGGAGGGATGGAGACTGGAAAAGACCACTAAGAATATCAAAGGAACTAGAAACCTGACTTAGTCCCCTACTGATGACCCTTGAACTGTTTGGTTTACTTCATTACTTAAAATGTCTGTAATTTCATCCAATGGTCCCTTTATTGTTAGGGCTTTTTGAACTGGTGTCCATGGACCTCTTAGGGATTGTGAATAGATTTAAGGGTTCATGAACTTGGATGGGAAAATAATTAACATTTTAAATTTTTAGTAAATTCAAGCTAACGTAGCATTTCCTTAAATTATGATTATTTCATATATGTACACATTCACACACTTAAATTATGATTTTTATACACATGTACATTTGCACTGTACCAAAAAATACACCACACACCTGCATCATACCCAAAATCATACCCAAAATCCTCAAATCTTATTGCGAGAAGGGGTGGGTTCATCCCCATTCAGGTTTACAGTCCCACTAGGTATCTGAACTTGTCTAAACTTAGGCTGCTCTTATTTCTAGCTTAGACAAGAACAAACTGGCACTTTCTGAGATAATTTAGTCTTTCAGGGCCTGGGGACATTTTACTGTGGCAATAAAGCATCATAATTAACACTTTGGTTTATTAGGGTCAGAGATAGGTCAAGAAACTGATGGAAATAAATAGAATTTGGCTTTGTTGTCTTTGGCCCCCTTGATTTGCTAAAGATTTCTTTGCAAGGTGCCATTTTTAAACCCTTTACTGCAGGTATTTTCCAAGTAAAGACATGTAGTTGACAAATAGCCTATAGAGCTCATCCATCAGTATATATGTATGTGTATATACAGACACAGACACACATACACACACACACACACACACACACATACAATATTCAGTTCTTTTGTATAACAAATTACATTGCCTTCAAGAAATTGCCTAACTCCCTTAATACTCCCAAACCTTACTCAGAATTGAATGCTTATAGTATTAATACCAACATTCTACTGGTGTTTTATGACTGCCAGTCATAGAACCATTGTAGTTATAGTTTGTTAAGTTAAAAAGAGAGAATCACTTAGAGTGGATGGTAGGTAGAGCAGACTGTAGCATATAAAAAAATGAATAGAATGTTACTGAAGTGTAAGAGATGTTAACAGAGAAGCATAATTGAAAAACAGAGGTGGGCTGATCAGAAGGGCAAGGGTGGATAGTTCATGCCCTTTTGGCCTCCCTGAGATGTCACAAGAAAGCTCTTGCTCTAACCATGAGCCTGTCACCATCCTCCCCTCCCTCCCAAGCAGTGAGCTTGTAAGAATTATACATGATAGACTAGCATGGATGAATTGTGATCTGTGCAGTTAAAGGGGACACACAACTGCAATGATTATATTGTGTATCTGGGTTTGTCATCTCAAGTCCTTAGAAAGTTATTTAACTGGAAGGGCTTTGAGTATGAGACTAACAGTGGATTGGTGCATTCCTGTTTTCTGAAGAGAGAGGCTCAATGCAAGAAGATTAGCTGTAGCATCTTGCTTAAAAAATGTTTTTTTTGATGTCTTCTGTTTTTACATATCACTGTAATTTCCCTCAGTATTATTCTCATTTCTCGTGCCCCTCTCAGAGAGCCAACCCATATAAAGAAAAAGTATATATATTTTTAACAAGGAAGAGGGAAAAAGAAATCTCATTGAAAGTGTATGTAGTGTATACTGTATCTCTGCCAGAGAATGGTGTGGGTTATCCTCTCATATCTCTTCTTTAAGGCTATGCTTATTTATGAATTTTTGTTTTTATTCTTTTCCATTTACATTATTGTAGTGTGTTGCTTGCTTCCCTCTATGTTAGCATGTGTAGATCTTTCTATGCTTGTTTGTATTCAGTCACATTTATTGGTTCTTATAGTCTAGTAATATTCAACATATACCACAGTGGTAGACACTTTTCAGTCAGTGGACATCTACTTTGTTTCCATTTGTTGGCTATCAAAAAGTACCACCATAAATATTCAGACTTTGTTCTTATCAGTGGCATCCTTTGAGCATACGCCTAGTGGCAGAATCTCTGGGGCAAAGGTTATCCATATTTTAGTCACTCGATTTGCATAATTCTCTGTTGTTTTCCAAAGCATTATGTTGATTCCCAGCTCCACCAGCCCTAGTATCCCTCCAGTATCAACCCTTCTCATCTTTTGTCAATTTTCCCACTTTGCAGAATGGGTGTGACGTAAAATCTTAGGGTTCATTCTCTTACTATTTTGGAGAATTTTGTCATGTGGTAATAGCTTGCTATTATTATTGAGAACTTTGGTTTATGTTTTTTGACTATCTAGTGGAGAATCATAGTGGCTTATAAAGAAAATCTGAAGAGTTAGAATCTGTATCAGTGAAAGGTGTGTCCATACCTTTAAATATTGAAATAGTTCTTTTTCCTGAGTGTGCCAAGGATTTCAAAGGAGAAGGAAAGTGTTCAGATAGATCACATAACAAAAGTAGAATTTCGGTAGTAACATCCTTTGGGACAGCTTGGTAGCACAGTGGATGGAGCACTAAGCCTAGAGTCAGGAAGAGTTCAAATGTGGCCTCAGACACATACTAGGGAGTGACCCTGGGCAAATTTCTCTACCCTGTTTGTCTCCATTTCCTCATCTGTAAAATGAGCTGGAGAAGGAAATGGCAAAGCAGTCCAGTATCTCTGCCAAGAAAAACCCAAATGGGGTCATGCAGAGTTGGACACGACTGAAACGACTGAACAGCAGCAGACGAAAGAAGTAACCTTTTCATTATCCTAAAAAAGTCACCAAACCAAATCTGTGCATTTTGAATGTTAAAACTTAACACACATGCACACAGAGTGCTTTTAGGGTCGCATAGTTCTTTACATACATGATTTCATGTTAGCTTCACAGATTTGTGAATCCTTATAGCTGTTATTTCAGTCTTTCAAATAAGTAACTAAACTGCAACAGAGGCCTAGAGAAGTAATTTGGCCAGCTGGGATTTAAACTTGCATTCTTTGACGATTGAATCTCTCCTTTCTTTGCACATTGCTGTCTCTTTTTTGAATCCAAAGAAATCTGAAATATTGTCTTCTTTTTAAAATGTAGAGGCAGTATGGTGTAGCTAGCTATCCTTGGAATTAGAAAAAATTGGGTACAAGTCTCATCCTACTGTTGACACTTAACTGTGTGAGTCAGGGCTACTTAGCCTCTCATTTTCCCTTAAAGCTCTAAGATTAATTTGCAGAGTATATATTTGTCTTTGCACTGGGACATGGGGACTTTGCTCACTTGTAATTCCATTTGCCAGTAAAATAACAGGTTCAAACAGAACAGATATCAATATTGCTTTCAAATCCATGTGAATATTTTCTTTTCTGAACAGTTGTATCCTATCCCTATCAGTGTTTGACTGTTTCCATTCTATACCAGCCTAATTTTTCTCAGAAGGAAACTGATCAGTACTAGAAAGAATGCTTAATTTTGTATTGGAAATTTGTATTTGAACCCTAGTTCTGTTATTTGCTAGCTGGTCAATATTTAATCTCTCATCCCGTTTTCTCGTCTACATATTTTTATTGCTTGCTTCACAGGGTAGTTGTAGAGAAAGTGTTTTCTAAACCCTAAGGTACTTACTGCAAATATAAATTTTTAGTGAAGAATTGAGATTTGCTTATAATATGCCTATCATAAGTCTGATTCCATGATTTGTTGGAGGATAATTCTTTATATTAGAAAGTCCTCCAAATACAACCCTAATTGTGAGGCTGAATACTGCACAAGTAGAATAAAATGGCTGTTTCATTATGATAAAAGTGGTAGACTTGGGGATCAGATTTGGGTTTGGATACAAGCTCCACCAACCAGTTCTGACTTTGAGCAAGTCACTTAAATTTCTCCGAATCTGGTTTTTTTTCCCCCACCTTTAAAATGAGGATAATATCTACTTCAGAGTTGAAGATTTTCATTTTATGTAAAGTGCTATAAAAATATCAACTCTAGTGGTGTTCTTAAATTTATAATAGCAGTGGCTTCTTTCATTTTATATAGATGTGACCGGATGTTGCCCAGAGGTTACTTCCATTTGTTTGCTAAGTCTTGATAGCGGTATTCAGACAAGGATGAAAAGACAGTTTTCAACCAAGAGAATTCTTGCAAATATCTTAGTGTTGATACTCTTAACACTAGGCATTGTCTACTCTTAAGTCCTAATGTGGAGGTTTATTAATGTGGTTTTTATTAAAGTTTTGATTTGTTCTTCAACTACTTGTAGCTAGTTTGGTTTTCTGGGTTTGAGTCATTTTCAAGCGTTAGTATGTAATAGTCTAAAATAATTGTATTATTGCTATTAGCCGGAAAGTCAGTCAATAAACATTTATTAAAAACCTGTCATGCATCAGGAACTGTGTTAAATACTGGGACTATAAATAGGAAAAACAGTTTCAGCTCTCAAGCTTATAATTTAATGGGAGAAGACAACATGCAAAGACAGCTGAAGTGGGGAGGAGGTTAAGGTGGGGCCTTCTTAAATAGATGGAGGTTTTGGATGAGTTGATCACTCCACACTTCAATCAGAGAGTACTGATAAAATATTAATACCAAGGCTGCTGTCTTTGCAAGATTAAGTTTCTAGTGATATGACTAAGTAATTCTAAAGAGTATAGCTGGGAGAGAAATGGTTTTAAGTTAGCCATAGAAATCCCATGCGATAATGCCATTAATTTACTGTGAGGCAAATTGCTTTTTATATAGCCAGAATGTTCTTACTAAGTTTATAGGTGCTATGGTGAAAGCTGGTTTGTGTGTATATTCATATATGTATATAATTTTCATGCTATGAAATGATCTAGTTTCAGTACATGATAATTTTCCTTTTTCCTTCTAGGACAGGAAGATTATGACAGATTACGACCTCTAAGTTATCCACAGACAGATGTGTTTCTTGTCTGTTTTTCAGTGGTATCGCCTTCCTCATTTGAAAATGTGAAAGAAAAGGTGTGTTGATCAGATATTTCCACCTTCTCTAGGTTTCCTTGCTTTGTGAACTGTTTTGGAGGTCTCAAAATTAACTGGTATTTGTATGTTTCATGCCTTTAGTGGGTACCAGAGATTACTCACCACTGTCCAAAGACTCCTTTCTTGCTTGTTGGGACCCAAATTGATCTCAGAGATGACCCTTCTACTATTGAGAAACTTGCCAAGAACAAACAGAAGCCCATCACTCCAGAGACTGCAGAAAAGCTGGCCCGAGACCTGAAGGCTGTCAAATATGTGGAGTGTTCTGCGCTCACACAGGTGAGGCCTTATTTGGAGATGACGCACTGTACTGCAGTTCACAAGTGGTAGTACTTTTAGGTCGTCTTAGCATATCAGGGCTATTGCTACTATTAGTTGGTCATCTCTGTCCAGAATAGCTTCCCAGGAAGAACACGAGAAGACTCATCAGAATAGTAAGTGAAAGTCTTTTTGGGGGTGAAATTTATAGCTTTTAAGTGTATTCATTATCTTGCTATTTATAGAAAATTTAACCTTTTTCTCTCATGTTGTATTCTTGATATATAATGCTTGTAGACATGAAAGTTCACCTTTTAGAAAAGGGAAAATGTTCAGTTATTGAAGTTTTTCAGTTCTGCTCTCCTGGGCCTAACATTTTTTCAAAATACATTTTTACTCTGTTAGTATTAACATGTGGAAAAGAACTATTTTGATGGTTAGTGGAGTAGAGAATTTAGTCACAATAACTGAGAACTTTCTGTTTTCAAGTAATACTCCTTTGAGTATTGCTTTCATAGCTAGGTCTAGGGCTAGATTGTCTTAATATTTTTGTTTGCTCTCCTCCCCAATTTCCAAGTTTCACAAAGTTAAACTTTTCAGGTCCTTTGTGACCCCCTTTATTTCCCATTGCCATAGTTTTATGCTGATTCTACTTGCCTAGTGGATGCTGGTTGTGGAGGTACTGGGATGTGTAGGTGTCTGAGCTTTGGGGCCTTTATTGGTGTTCGGATAGTAAGGAGTTTTAACTGATGTGTTATATCCATTATTTTAATCCAGATTTTTTTTTCCTGACAGTCTTTTTTGGATGTGGGAAACATGATATGAGAAAGTAACTAGTATAGACATCTCACCGAGACCTTGGGTTAGAGGCTAAACCATTCACACATGGTGTGATGAAGATTATGTTAGTTTCTGTTAACTTTATGGTTTGCTTTTTGTCTGTGGATCCCGATGTTGTTCTTTGATTATTTTGGAGGGCGGTGGTTATCGTGTACTTGTAGATATACTTCAAGGCCATTTTTCTCAGTTATTTCAAAGATGGTTTTTTTAATATTGATTTGTTATAGTATAGCTATTATATAATTCCTTTTTGCTATCTATATGTGGTTGGCATGTAGTACATTTTAAATTTTGGTTTATTCCATGATTTGGTAGTTTATTAACTTTGGCATTGGGCATTTTATGGGAAAATGGCTAAATTTATATATTTTATAGAAAAATTGCTTATATTTAGGCCTTTGCTATGAGTAAGATAAAATTTAATAGTAAGAAACAAAAAGCTTTATGCTTGGTTGGGCTAAAAAGTTCTGTTTGAAGAGGATCTGAATGTTTTATTGGACTTCGTGCTCAGTGCAAGTCAGTGCTGTGATGTGGGCAGCGTGCATTTCCTTCCCCCTCCCCTCCCCCCAAGAAAGCAAAGCAAAGAAAAAGTTAACGTGATCTCGGACCGTTAAGAGACACCGATTCTCCAGGAGTAGGAGGCGATCGTCCTGGCTGTACTTTGCCCCGTCAGACCACACTTGAAATAATGATTTAGTTCCGACGTCTTCAGGCTAGGGAGGAGTTTGGTAAAGTGCAGTGTCAGGAGGGAGCGACTGCACTGATTGCATGTCATGAAGATTGGCTGGAGGAGCTTGGTATGAGAAGACCTAAGAGGTTTGTTGGATGAGGGGCATGGATGGATAGGATGATAGCGATTTTAAAAATACTTGCAGATCTAGTATAGAGGCAAGTGATTAGACTGTTCTCTTTGGCTCAGGAGGTCAGGGAAGCTTCCTGATAAATCAGGCTGTCCAGAAGTGTCCTGAGCTGTCTCTGGTAGTGGGTCCCTCTTTATTTGGAAACATGTAAGAAAAGACTTGTCAGGTATAATGCAGTGGAGATTTCTTTGTTTGGGGTGTGGGTTGAACTAGATGGCTGCTATTCTCCCTTCTAACAGTAAAATTCTGTATTTTTTTAATGTTACTGTTCAGTCTCTAATACCTAATTTAAAAAAAAAATAGCAACTCTTTAGTTGTCATGTTTCACATTCCTCTAGTGGAATTATATCCTGTTCTCCCTCCCTTTTTCGTAGGTGAGTTGCTTTGGTTTCTCTTTATTATTTCTCCACATAATTTTTTTCCACATAATTCATTTGAATTGTTATTGAGCACTTAGTTGTTTGAGGTGTTACAGCATTCTAGCCATCTCAGTGTTCAAAGTGACCTCAGCCATCTAGTACTACCGCACAAGGGTCTCTTGTACAGTGTCTCCATAAAAGTCTTCGACTCTAAAAGTCTTTCCTCCACATAGCAATGACATGACCTTTGTACTCAAGAGGCCTATGTTATATCAGCATAAGCTAAAATGCTCTTATTCTTCAGTGATAGAGCACACGTGAGCTTTTCTTGGACTTCAATATGTTCTTCTGTTTTATGTGCTTTAACATATATGTCAGTTAAGGAGAACTGGAAGTGATGGATTTATCCAATTCTGATGCAGAGCTTTGGTGACACATGAATTTCTGTGTATTAGTCTCTTGGTCCTGGAGTGGGTTGGTTGTGCAGCAGGAGACTCCTAGCATGCTGTGAGGAATTTTGGCAGGCTTTGGCTCTTCCAGGAGTTTCAAGGCTATTGGGATACTCTTTTGGGGGGGGGGGTGTTACCTTTAAATTCATTCTCTGTAGAGGAAACCTGAGTGAGTGTAGATAGTCACTATCAGGCTTTTAGGTCCCACTGCTACATTCAGAGTTTCTGGCTATAATGTAAGTTGATTCCTCTCTGTATCTATGGATCCAGGAGGTAATTCTGTTCCTCTACTCCATGTTTGTGCTCTGATACACATGTGCATAGATCACAAGCACGTTGGACCCGCTTGCTTTTATAGTATAACTCCTCCTTTGTACCTTCCTTTGTTTTCCTATAACTTGGGTGATGATGACGTGCTTTAGTATTACTTAATAACTAAAGCTGACCGCATTTCAGAGCTTTCTTCTCTAAGCTTCTGCTAAGCAATTAAAACTAGTTCGAAATTGCTGAGAGTTTGTATTGGCAAGGATGATCTTATTCAGAAGTCTGGTTTTAGTCACAATGGGTATATTGTTAACATTTTGAAACAAATAGCATGCCCGTATCAGACCGCTGTTTGTGTTCTTCAGTTATTCAGAGGCTGAATTCACATAAGTCAGAAATTTGAATTATTATTTTAAACTATTATTTTTGGACAGTCATGAGCTTTCTTCCAAATGAGCAAAATGAATTTGCAGGGATATTCCAAATGCTTAATTATCCATAACCTTTGTGTTCAAACACCTGGATTTCTGCCTACCCTGTAATTTCCATTCATTTGTTAAAAAGAACAGATGTATCTATCTGAAATACATTAGGATTTGGCATGTCCACACTGTTTCCATTACAATTGAATTCTTGCCCTTTACCATGTTGACAGCATGGTGCTGTAGCAGATAGATCATTGTACTAACACTCCAAAGAATCTTAATTCTGCTTCTAACTCTGCTACTCTAAAGTATTTAACAAGGAGCAAATCACTCCTTTTGAACTTCCATTCCCACATGTATAATGAGGTGGTGAACAGAGGCCCCAAAACCTTGTCTCAATCCTGTCTTCTACCCTTTAATTCTTTTATATTTCCAGGTGTAGTATGTATTTTCTTTCAAATCTCTTTTTAAATCCTGTACTCACCCACTTGTTTATGTGCATTCAGCCCTTTTTTATCCTTGGGTGCTGTTTGTATCTGCTAGTCTCTTTGTAATCCTCTAACCTAGCTGCTGTTCTCTTTCCTCCCCTCTGTCTTATAGAGAGGTCTGAAGAATGTGTTTGATGAGGCTATCCTAGCTGCCCTCGAGCCTCCGGAAACTCAACCCAAAAGGAAGTGCTGTATATTCTAAACTGTTTTCTCCTTTCCCTCTTTGCTGCTGCTTCCTGTCCCACCACTGTAGAATCTCCGTTTTAAAAAACAAAAAACAACACAAAGGAATAAAATGATCCTGTTTGAAAGCCTCTGCGTCTTTTTACTTACCACCTTAGAGCAACCTCTGTATTAGTTTTTTGGTTAAAACTGCATTATATATCTATCTCTATCTTAGTAAAACACAAAATACTTTGTTATTAGGCAAATTTGGACTGGATGAATGTTGTCTGTCCCTTGGTTGCCCAGTGCTTGGAGCTTTATGGTTTCTTGGTACCTGGAATAAAAGGGGGCTCAGGTTTAACATTAAAAGATGCCCTCTAGGAGAAAATGAAAGGAATACCCACCACTTGGCTGTGGATGGAATCATGCGCACATCTCATTTTATACTTGTGAAGCTGTTATTAATTGTACTTGCATGATAAACTTACAAGGGAAGAGGTGACTTGCTAGTAGGCGCTGTAATGTGATGGATTCTTCCTGGTTTTTTCCTTGTGCATCAAACCCTTTCTGTTGCTAGTGCTTTGGCTGTCTGTGCTGTAGTGAAGTTATTTGTTAGGCTTGCGGGGTGGGGAGGGAGGAGGACAAGTTGATGTATCTGCTACTGCTTTACAAATGCATTTGTTACAGTAACTTTTAATACCCCAACTCCATTTTGAACAGTTGAACTTAAGGTTTGTTAATGTTGACTTGTAAAGTTCTGCTGCTTTTATTTTCATGCTTCTTCTGATTTGTCATTATGGGGGAAAACTAATTGTAGCTACCTTAAAATTTTGAAATTAAAAGAATTGCGATTGTTTGTATGAATGCCTGATGAAGCTTTATTCCTGTTGCACTGACTGGCTTTAGATTGACCTGTGGACAAGGTACCCATCTTTCTTGCTTTCCTTATATCTGATTTTATGCTCACACATTCACTGCTCATGGTGTTGGCCCAGCTACTTTTAGTGGGTGGGACAAGGGGGGCTCTCAGTGAATGACCCTTTGCTAACTCAGGCATACTGAAGTCTACTTGACGCTCTTCATCAGTGCTTGCATCTCCCATATAGCGAGGATGCCCCTGCCTCATATTCTGTACTCCCTGAACTCACTTGAGTCCATATCCTGCTGCTTCATTTGAAGGCAGTCATTACACTATATCTCTGTGTGCCAAGTTCTAATACTTCACAAACTTGCCTTGAATTGAGCAAGTTACACATGTGCTTGTTTGCTTCTTGTGCCATATGTTGATTTGCAAAAAAATCCTCAAAAGCCCAGCGTTTCTGTCATGAATATCTTGGCTACCCTGCTGCAGTACTGTCTAGTCTTTGTAATACATACCTTGGACCAAGCTTGATGGAAAGAGGTGGAAGGAGATGATGGAAATGAAGCCCGGGGGGTTGTTCCCTGTTCTCATACCTTGTTTACCATTCTGGGGGTGTTTGCTTTCATTTTTATAGTTATTATTATACTGAATCAGACTGCCCCTTTTCTCTCTCTACCCCTTTTCAGAAAGGCCTAAAGAATGTATTTGACGAGGCGATACTGGCTGCCCTGGAGCCTCCGGAACCGAAGAAGAGCCGCAGGTGTGTGCTGCTATGAACATCCCTCCAGAGCCCCCTCTGCAAAGCTGGTGTCGGCATCATACTAAAAGCAATGTTAAATCAAACTAAAGAGAAATTAAAATTCGTTTTTGCAATAATGACAAATGCCCTGCACCCAACCCCATACTCTAGTGTGAGATCCGGCCTATTCGGGCCCCCAGTTTCTCTCCCAACTTGGTTTAAATGCTAGTTAATTTTCAGTAATTATGTATTGTCAGAAAACTGATCAGTACTAGTTTTTTATTTTTGTTTACTGTTTCTAATTTTTTTTTTTTGGTTTAAAAAGCAAGGCATGCTTTTGTGATGACTCTGTAACAGACTAATTCTAGGCTCAAAATTTTTGAAGCTGCTCCCTGGTGCCAACCTGGCAAGTAATCTGGGACTTACTAGTTTTTTTTCTGTTTTTTTTTGGGGGGGTGGTATTGTGGTTTTTTGGGGGGTTGGTTTTTTTTTTTAAAACCTATTAGCCAGTGGATAGTTTTTTTTGTTTGTTTGTTTGTTTTTTTTTTTTTTTGAGGAGGGGTGGTTTGGAGGGGAGGGAAGAGGTTGGATTCTCCTTCCCAGATCTGGTTCAGGAAACAGATACTCCCCTCCTGGTGCTCTTTAGGAAGGAGTATAGGGAATGCTCCCCTCAATAACTTATACTCCTTTTTGAAAGTTGCCTTTTTGTTCCCCACTCTGAGTAGGTCCAGTGTTTAATGAAACCATCCCAAGTGGGGTGAAGCATGTATTGCCCCTTCTCCTTCCCCCTATTATAGGTTGCACTGTATTCTTGACTATGATTGAGGAGATTTGCCAGTTGCTGCTTTTAAGGTTAAGGTTCAATCTTTTTTCATCAATAAGTGAAGAAAAGCCTGTTCCTTTGGAACCACACCAGATGGGTTTAGATTAGAATTTTAAAAAGAAAATATAATTTTGTTTTCCTGCCACTCCTGGTCTGATATGAGCCAAGATGTGCAGTTTATTATGGTTCATAAAACACAGCTGATGAACCTGGTGTGTTGAGAAGAAAGGTTAATAAGAGTGGTGCTGGCAGCTTGGGATAGATAGCCAACTTCATTAAGAAGCTTGGTGGGAGGGAGCCATGATACCATAGGGACCAGTTGGGACCCATTTATCTGTGTTTTGCATATGAGAAACCCCGGAGTCAGGGGATGGGGCTCTAATACAATAAAAATCATGGGGAGAAGTCTTATGGAAGACTCCAGTGTTAATAGGGATTTTATCAGAAAACTGTTGGTTTGCAGTTCCAATTTTTTAAATATCTAGGGACTCTCATTCATCTTCCGAAAATCCTAATTCTTGTAGATTCCTTAGTATTGAACCAATGCTTTTCTCATGTCTCAATTCTTTGTATATGCATTCTTTTCAGATGTATTAAACAAAAAAATACCTTCACAAACCCGCCTGAGGGTTGTTATTTCCTCCCCTCTCCACTGCCTCTCACTTCTCAGCTTATATAAAGACATGGAAACTTGACTCTCTCAGGCACCAATTTTTAGCATTGAATAAAAGAGGCAAAACTTTAAAAGCTTTATTTTTGTATTTCCTTTCCTGACACTTGACATTATTTTCTTCTTTTTCACATTCATGTTGACATTTTCACATTCATTTTGACTACTAGAATCCTTTCCCTCAATAAAATATGGGAATTCCCAGGGCCTCTTTTTGTTTGTAGTGAGGAAATGTTCTGTGTGTTGGTTTCTGGATTATTAATACATCTCTTATCATTGGATTCAGATTCTGTGAGTAAATCAGGAAAGAGCTGTTGTAAAAACTGTAAAATAAAAAACCTGTTAAAGCTTCTAGAATATCACTGTGAATCTGCATACAGGACAGATTGCTTTATGTAATAGGAACAGTTCCCTTCCTTGAGGTTTAATTGATCTGTATCACAATCTTGTGAGAAACTCCTCTCCTGCCTCTTTCACATCTGAGCATCCACAGAAAGCTCTTATCTTATGTCTTATCTTATGGAGTAGCAACATTTTGCCCTTTTGTAATCCTGCCACAGATGTGGGAGGGGAGGGGCACTTCTAGGCTTTTACTTGCTCTTAGCCCTTCATAGCTTCCATTTCTGCTTAGAGTGTAGAGGTGGTGATGGGGGTGGGGGTGGATTTCCTGTCAGTGACCCATTTGAAGCAGGAATCTCTGGCTCCTTCTTTTCCTTCTACCCAAATTGAAATTATCAATGTGTGTCTGGCTTCTCCTTTTCTGCCCTGCTTCCTTTAGGGAAATATTTTCATTACTGTGATTTCTAAGTATCTTTTTTGGTCCACTTCTCAGGTTTCTCCATTTCAGCTGTCAAATCCTGTATTGAAGTATAAACTTCAAAAGTTAAATGGTTTCTAAGATCCCTTTTAGTTTTGATAGTCTGGTTTTTGTGCAAAGCTCATAAATGATCTAAGAGTGGCTAATCTTATACTAGTTGTGGGGATGGGAGAAACTTTTTTACTTCATATTCAGGAGATTTAATCCATTTTATGAACCAGTTAGGAATATCTCTTCACTATCTTCTTTTTTGAATAGACTGTTTTCTTAAAGACAGCTTCATAAGATACATTTGAGGGGGCCTACCAAGCATGTCTAGACCTGGACCCTATTGCATGACCAAGCTAGAAAATACCTTTTCAAGTGAGCAAGATCCTACCATTACTGCCAGAGGTAGAGAGAGCATCCACCAATCTGTCTTGTGAGCTTGGTGTTGTCCAGGTCCCTTGTTTGGGGTTCTTTTCTTTCATCTTGAAGTTTTTCTTTTTGGCAGTTTTTCAAAAATGCTGTTTGTTCTATTGCCAGAGAGGACCTGACATCATGAAGATGGGTGACGGAATATAGGCCGCTTTAGGAATATAGGTCACTTTAGGTGCCACATGTGTAGTACATTAAAGTGCCTTGGTAAGCTTTTGGAATTCTTTGCCAAAGATGTAGTCTTTGTAGTTGTAAACCTATAAATTGCAGCACACATGCTATCCCTTGCTGTTTTTAATAATTTTAAAAGTAAAGTTTAGATAAGCATTTACTGTTAAATCTACTTCATTTCTAGAGGTGTCACATGAGGCTTTTTTTCTGTTTTTATTTTTTAACTTTGTTTCTATGGATCTTGAGATCCATGTTTTGAAAGTTTAACCCTTGACTGTGAGCAAAGAGAACCTTTCCCCTTTCATATGCCATCATTTAAGGTGTTGTCCCTGAGAGTCTGTCTATAAAACCTGTAGCAGCTGATCATTAGGGCCTCTTAGTAAGCTGGCATTTGTTTATATCCTTTGTGTATCTAGAAGGGCTGCACTGTACCTCCTCTCACAGGCTGCACCTCTTCAAAATTTCCACTGCGTTTCAGCTAGGATGTTTAAGAGCCCAAGACCTGATTCCAATCAGTCCTAAGTTAAGTATATAAAACCTGTTTTCATTGTATTTCCCAAATGTAGCAGAGACTTTCTGAAAAGTAGAGGGACACCTGCCTTTGGAGTGGGGGTTGGGGTTGGGGCAAGGGGTGGGGAAGGGAAGATTCACAGAGTCATCTCCTTTTTAACTCTTTTAAGTCCCAAGAAGGTTAGATAATTGTCTGGTTGAGAGAACAGTTATGTGCTGGGAGTTGGGAAAAGAAGAGTGGGATAAAACCAAGTGTGGGGAAGAAAATTAGGATAGCACTTAAGTCTTATTAAGATAGTACTATCAGCTTTTGGAAGGAGGAAGAAATACAATACAAACCAGGGAGGGAAGCTATATTGATGTTCAAACACTGGAAAATATCGCATAGAGAAGCTTTTTGGTGAGGAAGCTTATCCTGTTTTACTGGAATCTTGGGATCTTAAGGAAGATATAGCTGCCAGTTATATGCTTTGGACATACCATGTGAAGCAGAGTGGTGTGGGGGAGAGTTGCATTATCTGTCTCTGGATTTCTACCAGGTAAGGCTTCAAGTTTTGTGTGTAGATAAATTCCAGTTTTCAAGATTGGTGATCCTTGGTAGAGCCAGGATTCTTAATTTTTGTGTCTGTGTCACAGTCGTCTTTGGCCATGTGTTGAAGCCTGTGGACCCCCTAACAAAATGTTTTTAAATGCACTAAATAAAAAATACATATGATTACAAAGGAAACTAAGTATAAAATAAAATTATCAGTATGTGCACACACTTGCATATATATAAATTATCCATACATACAGAGAAACATATTTTAAAGGTCACAGCAAGCTACCAGCCTCACCCCCCTCCCACTCCATACTCCCCAGTTAAGGGGTGGGTATGTACACATGGATCCTATAAAATCTTGCATAGTGGGGTAACTATTTAAAAAACAGCCTTGTAAGGTAATAGACAATGTTCCAAACATGCCTCTCACATTTATTAAGAGTTCTCTGAAGAACATGAAAATGAATATAACAGTATATTCTAGTGGTAAGTAACAGCTGCCTCCTTAGGAGTGGTTATGCCCAAAGAAGGGGTTGTATTGAGTTGAACAAAGTAGTAACTTATACTGGTCAAATTTTGGTTATTTGAGCTATTACTAAATATATTATTTAAAACAAAAGCTGCTGACTAAAGGATTTGGGAGTGATACAATACAGTATATGGCAAATCCAAATTGAGTAGAGAGTTTGCTGTAAATACATATTTATATTGACCTGGAGCCAACTCCCATATCTTAGGTAATTACAACTTTAGCACTAATGCATTCACTCACTTCCTGGGGTTTCCATTTGGTAATGTTGGATGCTACTAATGATGTATAATTTTGGGATGGGCATATCCTCATCATGAAGTGACATTCTACAGGAGAAATGATTCTCCTTTTGGGTTCTGAGACTGAATAGAAATATTTCATTAGAGGAAGTGGTTTTAAGTTTTCATTTCTTATTTCAGTATTCACTGTTCTTTGTCTAGACCGCAACTTTTCAAGACCTGTGATCTCCCTAAGTTAAGTGCCAGAGGTTTTAATTTGGGTTCTCTGAAATAAGGGTAAGGGCTTTTCTAGGGCTGCCTCAGTCAGTGTATGATACCTTGAGTTAGTGTTTTTTCAAAGCATTTTTGTGTTTTCTTAGCTTCTCAGGTCTCTGTTTCACAAATGAATATATTGAGGCAGCTAAGTGCTGTAGTGGATAGAGGGCTTGGACTTGGAAGTCGGCAAGACTTGAGTCCATATCCAGCCTCAGACCCTTCACTAGTTGTGTGACTCACTTAAGTTACCTCACCTCTCTTAGCTTACAGTTTTGCTCTGAGGTTTGAATGAGATATGTGAAGAGTTTTTGCACATCCTAAAGTTCTAGCTGTTGCTGCTGCTTGTTGCCTGTTACTGCTGCTACTGTTACTATTGTGATTTAATGATAATGACAGTAGCAGGCAGGACCAGGGGGTTGAGATTGCAGCGCTTTTTTCTTCTTAGACTTTGGACCTTGAGCAAGATAATTAACTTTGAGATTCAGTTCATTGATCTGCAAAATGAAGGTGCTGGTCTAGTTTGGGGGTTCTTACTCTTTTTTGTGTCATGGATTCGTTGGGCAGTTTGGTGAAACCTGTGGATCTCTTAGAATACTGTTACTAATTGAAGGAAATGCAAAAATTTAGTTTAAAAAGTCAGTGAAAATAAAAATTCAAACATTTCCCCCAGTCCAAATACATAGGTCATCTACTATCTATCCATAGAACTCTAGGTAGGGTCAGAGGGAGTGTCTTTGGATCCCCTGATCTAGATGGTCTCCTAGGTTTACTGTATCACATCTGTGATCCTATAAAATGGGTGTTAAGGTTACATAATTTGTGGTGGGGTTACAATTGGAACCTTAACTCCTTGCAGCACCATTGGTATAGTTCTTGAGAGATGGCTGGGGAACAAGACTCTCCCACTTATTTCTAGCATTTTTTTCCCTTGAAATGAAAGATGTGGAATATCCTGCATAGTCTCAAGCTAATTACTTCAGCATTTTATCACACAATATTGGTTAATCAGCAGAAGTTCAGAAAACTCCCATTAGTGAATTAATACTTAGATATATTGGGTAGATTTCATAGTTCCCCTTGAATTTCTAAGCCAAACTATTTTTTATAGAATCCTAGCATTTTGGAGCTGAAGTTCCTCTTGTTCATTTTTTAAAATGGTGGCATTTTGTGTCAGGAACCACTTTGATCCAGTCCTCAGTATGTGAGGAGAGAAACTAAAGCAGTTCTCCAGGGCTTCTGGGTTATCCTTCTCATTGGTAGGCTGACGCCGTGATTATTATAGTTTAACATTAATCATTGTCTCATCTGGTGTTAAGTGACAGAGGAGCGGAGATTTTTTTTTTTCTTGTGTCTGCTGTTGCTGAGATCAGAGCTGAAGCCTACAATTTTTCAGTGTCATCTCCCTAAATGGGCCTTCTAGCAGGGAACAGCCTCAGACCAAGGCCTTGCTAATCTTCGAAGTGCTTTTCACCTGGCCTTTGATTTTCTTCCCCCTTAGCCACTGTCCTGGGTTTGACAGCTGTTTGGGTTGACAGCTGACTGTTTGGGTTGACAGGTCTTGTTTAGCTTGAAATAGTTGTGTCTGGTAGAGATGATCTCAAGTATCTACTTGGGTTCAGGCAGAGCAGGGTAGCATTTTAGCTTGCAGGGAATTCAACGCAGATCCTACCAAACCCACTAGTGGCCAGTTCTTTGTGTGATTTTGCTTTAAGAAATGAAATGGAAGATGAATCTGCATGGAGTGGAATTCAAGGTGTTTAAATTGACCTTTTCATTTTACTGTGGAAGACTCAGTACTTGAAGTTAAACGAATGATTTACTTAGGGTCTCTTAGCTGGAATTGGGATTTGAAGGCTTATTATAATGTCGTAAGTGTATTAGTTACCCTCCATTTTGCCAATGAGAACACTGGGGCTTTGAAAAACAAGCAGACTTGTGACCCCAAACTACTTGATTTGCAAGTGTTCTTTTCATTATCTGCTACTGTTCTAGAGTTTAAGAAAGTACTTCCAAGAGATGTCTAGGGAAGTCTCAGCTGTACAATGAAAGATAAGCCTTATAGTCCTATATAAGTGTTTATTATTAACAATAGACACAATGATCGTATCTCTTGTTTTTTAGATTAGATTTAAATTAGACCAAATAAGATCCTGTAAGGATGCTTTGTCTGCTATTATATTGTAGCAGGAGAGATTTAGATTAGATGTTAGGCAAATATTTTCTGGTGGTAAAGAACAACCTGAATATGAGGGTCTCTGGAAGACCTCTAAATTCATCCATGGTCATTATATGCTGCTTCTGTGGAGGACCTCAAAAATGTTAATCACAATATAATCTAGATAGCAGTCAATAGTTTATCAAATGTTTAGAACAATCCTATGAAAAGTAATTAGCAAGAATAGAAGAATTTTCATTTTACAAATGTGGAAATAGACTCAGGTATATGGCACAATGTGAACACAAAGTAAGTGAATATGAAAGCTAGTTATCCAGATAACCAGGTTCAGTTTCCTTTCTATCATATACATGCTGTCATTATACAGTGGTTAGAAATGGGAAGGACCATCTTCAGGGGTGGGGGAGTGGTCACATGTGGCCTCAAGGCTGCAGATTCCCTACCCCTGATTTAGCCCAGTCTCATTCATCACATGAGGAACTGAGACTGTAGGAAGTTTACAGCTTTACTTCTAGAATTATTTGATATCACGTTTTTTCTGAGCATCTCCTTGTGTCTTAAAAAAATTTGCCTTTTAAATTTCTTTGCTGTTCCCTGGGAGATAGGAAAATGCCAGGTCTGCTGAATATACCAGTTGGTATCATTTGTCACTGATTTCAGAGTTGCTTATGTTAGGCAGTCACTAACTGACATAAAATAAACTGAAACATCAAAATTTCATGGGTTCTGAATGTCAATTTGATATAGTCTATGAGTAGCACAACAACATTCAGCTATTAGTTTAACCAAGACTTGAAAAAGCCTGAGTTTTGTGTAAGAGAATGGGAGCTTGTGTGTAGGAGTCAGTAGCATTTCTGATTGCATGTATATATTAGGTACTGGGAGACAAAGAAAGAAGCTTGTCACTTCTTGGAAGAGCTCAGTCTAGTTCCTGATTGAAAATCTTTATAAACTAGCCTTTATTTAATAAATAAGGATTAAGATCCCTGTAGAAGTGCTGAAGTGATGGATTCATAGTCTTGAGTGTGGTTATATCCATTTTTGAAGTGTGACACTTGGAGAGCTAAGTGACGCCTTCATCCGTAATTTAGGGGTTGGACTTGTTATTAAGAGTGGTTCTTTCCAGCTCCAAGTTTTGTAATTAACTGGCTCCATGACTATAGGCCAAGCCATTTCACCTTTTTTGGCCAGTTTCTTGAACTTGATTCTTTCAGAGAATCAGCATTTTGTAGCTGGGAAGAGACTTTAAGTATTGGTTGACAGTGACCCTTAACTGAAAAGCAACCATCTCTGTAACTCTATCTGGCAGGTAGTTGTACAACCTCTGTTTAGAGTCATATTATTATGAGGGTGTCTACTTAACTCACCCCCTCTGGGGCACGTTTCCTATTTTGGAACTACTATAATTGTCGATTTTTCTTTTTGTCCAGATAAAGTCTACATCTCTGCAACTTTTACTTGTCCCCAATTCTGTCTTCTAGGGCTAACCACAACAAAAGTCTTATTCTGTTCACCTGAAAGCACTTCACATAGTTGAGGAAAGCTGACCCTTTTCACCAATCTTCATTCCAAAAATCTTCCAGCTCCTCATATGTCACGGTTCTCTAGCTCTCTTACCATTTCATTTGCTTTCTTTGATGCTTACTAAAACAACGCCCAAAACTGAACGCTATATTCTTGCTATGAGCTATGCGGAACAGTTAATGTTGAGCCTTCTATTTTTGTAAGTTTTTTTTTTTTTTTTTTTTTTTTACAAATTATACAGCGTAGAAAGACAGAATTTGAATTCACTGATATATGTCTTTTCTCATGATAAACACTATAGTGAACATTCACTACAGTGACCTAATTTACCTGGCAGACTTTCCTTCTGTCTGAATGTATTGTATTTAATGTAGAATCCCATTTTGCAAGCAGCTTTTCAGATATGTCCAAACTTCCTGGATTCCAATAAAGTTGATGGCTAGAGATGGAGACTGAAAAGGTGTGTTACATTTTAGAATATTTGTGAGTAAATTATTTCTTGAGGCAACTCTCCGTGCTAATGTCAGAAATTACTACAAAATGGTAGTTATAAGACAAGAATGATAAATGCTATGAGGTAAGAAAATCCAGTGGTATAACGAAATCTTGCTTATGGCACTTAGGAGGTTCCTTTGCCTGTGAATCCCTTAAAGATAGTACCCATGACTGCTCAGGGATCATGATGCAGAGGGGACAGTCTCAGCCACTTTGAGTGCTGTTTTTCTCCTTGAGAAGTAGTGCTCCTGATACTTGTTTTTGTTGGATTCTTCTTGAAGGTGGGGCATTATTGCACACAGGGATAATATGGGGCTGGGGTGCCATGGGAAGAATGCTGCATTTGAACTCAGACTGTAGGGTCATGTTCTGACACTTAGAGGCTAGTCACTTGTCTTTCTGGGCATTGATTTCCTTATATGTTAATTAAGGATGTTAAACACAATCATAAGGGCATTAAGATGTTTCCTGGGAAGGCAGCATTATAATGTACAGAGATGGAATCAAGAGTTCCAAAATTTGAACCTTAACCTGGCTCATTCACATGGTGCTTAAGTGACCTTCGACAGGTCAGTTAACTCAGCATTTGGACCAGGGTGGTTCATCTATCTTTTAAGTCTTAAGGCTTTAGACAAAGCAATAAGAGGGAGATAGACAAGCCAGAACCAGATCCCTGCCTTGCTTCTCAGCCATTTCCAAACCATGTTACCTTCATTCTTGCCATCCTTGTCTTCTGCTGGAATTCCCTAGCTGTCCCAATGTGTCTTCCATAAAGATGTAGAAAATGCACCAGACTAAGAAAAAAGTCAACCATTTTTCTAGAAATTTAGACCAATTTGGCATATGTATACACTGGGAATGGAGGCTGGTGAGAAATGTATCGGAAGGAGCAATTCCTGCACCCAGGGACTGAAGGTGGACCAAGGCTCAGCCTAAGAGAAAGAAGAGGAACCAGTCCCGTTCTAGGGCATCAGTCTTTTGCAGGTTGTGGGGACAGGTGTCAGTTGGCAGCTTTCTTGCTCGGTATCTGGTTTCAGGTAGTTTGCAGATCCAGGATATGCTTAGGAAGATTTCGTATGTCAGCCCTAAGCCACGTATTGAGCTAGTAAGCTCAAAAGCGCCAGTGGCTGTGTGGTTGTAATTACAGGAGTCTGTTCCGGACCCTGTAATGGAATAATCATGTCAGGAATCCCACACCAAAGGAGAGGCCCCAGTTCTATCACTGGAACTATGAAGCTTATCTTGTTGGCTGAGAATGGCTAAATTCAGCAACAGTCTATTGGAATTTCCAAATAGGAGTGTTGTTCAAACCCAGACATGGGTTAGCAGGTTGATAAAAAGCCAGGAAGGAGGGCAGTGATCAGTCTTTTCCCTGGATCACAACACTTTGAAACCACTGAAAACTTGCAGGTTCCAAGCTGCAATCTGAGCTGTCCCTAAGAACCTAGAATAGTATCACTTAGTAGCCCAAGAAAGCAGCAGAAGGAACTAATTGGACAAAAGCTCAATGTAGGCATTCTCCACCCGAGAAGTACACAGAACTCAGCTCTAGCACCATAAAGAGTTGTTAGACCGATTCACAAGGTGGACACAAACCCAGATGAAGAGAACGACTTAAAATATCTACAAACCAGCTCAAAGAAAAGCCCAGCTTGCTCACAAATTCAACCAGATTCCTGGATGGGTTAAAGCCAAAGTTTAAAAAAGACCTAAAAATGATTTTTAAAACCACGAGTGCTAAAACAACTACAATAAAAAGACCAAAGAAATGAAAGTTACGGAATAAAGAATTGGAAAGAGAACAGTTTGGCACAAGAGATACAAAAGCTTACACAAGGGGAAAAACTCATTCAAAATTCAAGTTGATCAGACAAAAATAAATGACTCGATGAAACAACCAGAAACGGCTAATCAGAAAGATTGAAAAAAAAATAGAAGAAAATGTAGGGTATCTCATAGCAAAACAAATGATCTTAAAAATAGCACTTAACAATCAAACTGCCCAAAATCCATGACCAAAAATATAGGCTAGATATCATATTTCTAGAAACATGAAAGCAAAGTAGAAAATGAAACCCCACTTAAGAGTCACCACCTAAAAGAAACTGCACACTGAAAACTTCTAGGAATATTATAGCCCAAATCTAGAGTTTACATGTCAAAAGAAAAATACTGTAAGAAACTAGAATATTCAAATATTGAGCCACAGTCAGGATCACATTTAGCAGCTACTACTAAAGAAATGGAGCGCTTGGAATACAGTATTACAGATGGTAAAAACCAACAACAACAACAACTTGGTTTACAACAAGAATAATTTACCATAATCTTACAGAACAAAACATGGATCTTTAATGAAAAAGCACTTTCAGGCATAATTGCAAAAAGTCAAAGTTGAGTGGATTCTTTTAAATACAAACAGGATTCAAGAGAAACAAAATGGTAACCATATGAGAGCAGTCATAAGGTTTTAAAAAGGACAAACTTCTAAAATGGGGAAAAATATGGACCCCCTCAAACTCTATGCTTAGTGCGGTATCAGAAAAGAGCCTTAATAAAGGGTTGAGGAGTGATCCCATTATGTTTTGATGTTTAAACCTTAAAAGAAGAAAGGAAGTGAAGAATAATACATGACTTAGGAGGGAAGGGGAAGGATGGGGAAAATTATCGTAATTGGTGTGCCTCAAGTGAATTCTCCAAAAAAAGGGGGCCAGTGATAACTGAGCCTCACTTGGATCTGAACTGAAAAGGAGGAGAGAATACACTTGAAGTTGGATACAGAAATACATTTTACTCATCAAAGAAAGGGAAAGATTAAGGGGAAGGATTAATTTTAAGGAAAACAAACTTGAAGAGGAGGTGGGAAGTATGGAATGTTGGAAGGAAATAGACAAATGTCTTTGTAAATGTGATTCGCTCAAAACTAAGGATAAGTCAAGTTGATTAAGAAAGTAAGATCCTATGTCTTTTAAAAAACTGCATACAGATTTGAAAATAATAGATTAGAGCAAATCTTGTAAAGTTCAGTTGAATTATCAAAGGTAGGTAGTGATCTTGATCTCAGACAAAGCAATAGCAAAAAGTTAAATGAGAAAAATAGCAAAATTACGGCTGGGTGACAGTAGATAAGAGTACTGGGTTCAAATTTGACCTCAGACGCTAAGTGTGTGACCCTCAGCATATCAGTTCAATACAATTTACCTCTTTGCTCATCTGTAAAATGAGCTGGAGAAGGAAATGGTAAATCATTTCAATATCTTTGCTATGAAAACTCCAAATGGGGTCATGAAGAGTGGGACACGATCTTAAAATGACCAACTGAACCGTAGACAGTGGATTATTATGAATACCAATTCATACATGTACCAATTGACATAGCATCTACATTCTTAAAAGTTAAATGAATTTTATAACAAGAAAAAACCCCAGCAAAACCCTATCATTGGGCATGTTGGTTTAACCCTTAGACCTGGATAAATCCAATAAAAAAATTAAAGATTTGGGTAGAATTTTAGAATTTAGATGTTCTAGACTTGTAAATTAATGAGAGTCAAAAAACACACACATCTGATCCTTCACAAAAATTGACCATATATTAGACTGTCAAGACTTGCAAATACAGAAGAATAGAAATATTAAATACATCTTTAAAATACATAAAACACCAAAATACCCTAAATACATCTTTAAAAATTGCATTCGGCAGTGGCTTTTGAAACAAAAAGTGAAATAGTTTGGGACTTATTTAATCCTAAGGAATGATTAGATCAAAGAACGAGTCGTAGTAATTTCATTAAAGATAATGCAAACATTGAGAATATGCCAAGATTTTGGAAAATGTATATCTAAATATGTCAATAAAAGAAGAGCAACAGATTGAGAATACAACTAGAAAACCAGTAAATTAACCTCCACTCTCAAATAACAAAATAGGAATCCTGAAAATCAAAAGATAAAGTTAAAAAAAAGTCATTGAATTAATAGACCTAGGAGTTTTTTTTTTGTTTTTGTTTTTGTTTTTTTTTTTGCACGAGGATGGGGGAGGTGGTAAAGCATTATCTAACTTGACTCAAAAGAAGACGAAAGCCAAATAATTGGAATAAAAAAAATCACAGGTAAAATCAGGACCAATCAAGAAATAGAGAACTTTTACCTTACCACACATGCCAGTAAAATTGAAAACCTAAATGAAATGCTTTAATATTTCTAAAAACAAAATTCCTGCGTTAATGGAACAGGAATAGAGGACAAATCAACTTTAGAAAAAGAAACTGAGGAAATCATAAATGAAGTAGCAAAGAAAAAATACTGGGTGGATTTGTATGTGAATTCATCAAAAGCTTAAGGAACAACTAATTTCAATACTTGGAAGTGGGTAAATATAGATTAATGACACATTGAATTAGTTGAATTTTGATACATTAGTTGAAGCCTTGGATTTTTTACTAGTTCTTGCTGGGTTGAATTTCACCTTTAAATTAAAATTAATTGTGAACTACAACCAATGAAAAATAAAAAATGATTATTAGACATTTTGTCCACAAATTATTTGCCTGTAAAACTGACTAAAATATATGAATATGCAAAAATACAAATTGCTTAAGTTAATAGAACAGGAAATAGAGTACTTAACTTTTCTTTAGAAAAAGAAAATGAACACGCCATCAGGGAATTCTCAAAAAGAAAGTAACTCAGGACCAGATGAATTTACAGAAGTAATTCAATCAAACCTTTAAATAAATGATTCCAATACAAGTTATTTGAGAAAAAGGTAAAGAACAGGTCCCTCCAAATTCCCACTATGATAGAAGTGTAGTGTTGATACCTGAAATGGCGAGTCAAAAGAAATCTACAGACCAATACCCCTAATGAATATTGAGTGAAATTTTAAATATTTACAAGGAGACTAAAAACATCACAAAAATTATACACAATGACCAGCCTGGATTTATTCTAGCTGGGAATGCTTGAGTGTTAAAAGATAAAGAAAACATAGATACTTGACAATATTAATAACAAAATTCGTGATTACTTCAGTAGATGCAGAAAAGGCTTTTGAGAAAATCCAACATCTATTCCTATCAAAAGTACTAGAAGGTAGAGCAGATGGGCAGCACAGTGGATAGGGAGCACTGGCTATGGAGTAAGGAGGACCTAATATAATTTAAAATCTGGCTTCAGACTTTTACTAGCTGTGTGATCTTGGACAAGTCACTTAACTGATTACCTCTCTACCCTTACCCCCCAACACTAGAAGGCATAGGAATAAACAACTTTCCTTAAAATCAGTAGCGTCCAATTGAAAAGCAAGAATCATCATCTTATGATGGAAACAAGCTAGAAGCCTTTTGAGCAGTGAAGGAAGGATATCCATTATCACCATTACTATTTAGTATTTTTCTAGAAGTGTTTCTAGTACAACATTATGCTAAAAATAAGAAACTGAAGGATTAAGCATAAGCAAAGAGGAAACAATGCTATCACTTTTTGGTGGATATTGTTTACTTAGAGAACTAGAGAATAAACTGAAAAACGAATTGAAACATCAACTTCAAAATTGCCAGATATAAAATAAGCCCATACAAAGCATCAGCATTTCTGTGTGTTACCAACAAAATCCAGCAGGACAGGTAGACAAATTCCATTTAAAGTAATTATAAACTCCTTTCTACCTGCCAAGGCACAGGAACTATTAATACAATTATACAAAAATCATCTAATTGAAGTGAGAAATATTAATTGCTTATGGATGGGCCTGACCATTATTACACAGTGACTTCAGTACTATATTAGCCAAACGAACATGATTATAGAGCTAGGAAAAGTAAAATTCGACTGGAGGAATGAAAGGTCAAGCATATCAAGGGAATAAATGAAAAAAATGAGGAGGTACTTAACAGTACCACATCTCACTATATTACGAAGTTAATAAAATTTCAGTTTATTACCGGCTAAGTAACAGATTGATCAGGGGAACAGATTAGACACGATATGTAAAAACATGAGCACACTAGGCTCCTAATGTTTGATAAGCCCAAGGTCCTTGAACTGTATTCAACAAAGACTTGGGAAAACTGGAAAGCATTCTAGTAGAAACTAGTTATGGACCAGTATCTCGCACTGTATAAAAAAACCCCCAAATTGGGTGTGTCAAATAGACAAAGAATATCAGAAGGAAATCAGAGAAGCATGGAAGAAAGTATTACATCTATGAATGGTGGAAGAGTGCATGACAAAACGAGATTGATAGGTAAAGCGAATGATTTTGGTTATATAAAAGTTTTTGCACAAATGACTGCAGCTATAACTAGAAGTTGGAAGTTGGGGGAGTGAGAAAAACAGCACCTTGGTTTCAGGTTTCCTCTGATAAAAGTCATGGTTTAGCTAGTGAATTTAGTCTTTTTGAAGAAAAAGTCATGCCCTCAATGGACAAATGGCAAAAGGATATGAATATGTTTCAGGAAGAAATTCAAACTTTCAATAGCTGTTTGTAAAAATGCTCTAAATCACTATTAACTAGATGTAAATTAAGACAGTTATGAAGTATTACCTCACATTCTTGAGATGGTCAAGTTGACGAAAAAAGAAAATGTTCATCTTACAGAATCCACTGGAGAACAGGTACATTCATTGTGCTTTTGTTGGATTCTAGAATAGTCTATGGCATTCTGGAATGAAGTTTGGACCTATGCTCAAAAAACTATTAAACTATGCATACCCTTTGACCCACTGATATTGCTATTAAGTCTAAACTCCAAAGAGATCAAAGAAAGAGGAAAAGGATCCATACGTGCAAAAATATGTGTAATATGCCCTTTTGTGGTAGCACACAATTGCTACCACAAAGAAGGGGTGCCCATCAGTTGGAGAATGGCTGAAACAGTTATGGCATATGAAGATAATGGAATACACTTGTCTATAAGAAATGATGAAGGGAATGGTTTCAGGAAAACCTAGGAAGACTTGGATGAATTGATGAAATAAGCAGAACCAGGAGCTCCATATATGCAATAACAACAATATTGTAAAAATAAGCAAACTCCATCAGTAAATACGTCACACCCCAGTTGGTCAAACTTGTAGCAGTCTTGTATTGATTGAACAAAACCACTAGATGGCGATTTAACAGCAAAAAAAGACATCTAGGTTTCCTTTTTCCTCTGTCCATCTCCCTCAGGGTCGGTCCATCATTAGATGAGAGGTAGAGGTCTATCTCCTGTATTGGTGTCTGCTAGGGCTTTCTACATTTCTGAAAGAAAGACAACCACATTTGAGTGTAGGGCTATTGAAGTTCTGAAGCATAAGAATGACCGTTTTTTCAAGGTGCAAGGTGCAATGGAAAACACTGAGCTGGACATCACAAAAACATGAATTCAGGTACCGGCTCTACCATGAATTAATCTAGCCACACGCTTTTGAGCAAGTTACTTCCTTTCTCTGGGCCTGAGTTTCTTTGTCTTAAAAAAAGAATTGTTGGGCTAGTTGGTCACTAAGCCTTTCAGTTCTAAGATTTCAGAATGAAACAATGCCCCAGAAAAAAAGGAATTCTTTCCCCTTTCATCTTCTGCTTATAGTTCTACCGTGTTACAACTCCAAACACTTGACTAGGGATTACTATTGTGAATATAATTTATAGTAATTGAGAAGCCCTGAGTAATCATCTTTTTGTGGATGTTGCTGATATATAGAAAATAGCCCTTTCCCTGGACTCTTGGGTACTTAGAGCTGTGACCTTTGGGCAAGTTACCTTGTAACCATGGTCCTGTTTCTTTTTCTTTAAGAGAGAAGTATTAGTTCTATCATTCTGTCCCTCAGAAGATTATTATGAGGGAAACTTTGTAAAAATACAAAGTACCATGTGAATGTAAATTGCTATTGTCATGAAGGATAAAAGAAAGACAATACCTCTTTGAAGACACCTCCAGGGGTACAGAGGGGCAGCTAGGTGGTACAGTGAATAGAGTACCAGGGCAGGAGTCAGGATGACCTGAGTTCAAATCTCACCTCAGACACTTGACACTTGCTAGCTGTGTGACCTTGGGCAAGTCACTTAACCCCAGTTGCCTCATCCTGGGTCATTTCCAGTCATCTTCAGTCATCCTGATGAATATCTGGTCACTGGATTCTGATGGCTCTGAGAAGGAGAAGGGAGGCTGGTGACCTGCACAGCCCTCCCTCACTCAAACTCACTAAGTCAAGTGCAAGTCATGTCATCATTTCTCTGATGGCGTGTTCTTCTTCGGCAACGAAGGACAAACATACACAGGAGTACAGAAGAGAAGTACAACCTTCATTGATCATTGTTATTTTCTTTCAAATGGTTGTGGGTCCATGCAAGATGGACGTGGTTGTTTTCACCCTGTCCATGATCCTGAACCTACAACTGCAATCCTTTTGGTAAGTTAGAGGACCATCAAGCCTTACCAACTCACCTACCCCTGAGTCCAAGCTTTATTGGGTCTTAGCTGTTCTACCACTGTGCCCAGCAGACCCTGTGACATTATCATCTTTTCTGTCGATATACTCATAGGCACCTTGTGGGCCTTGCCATCTGTTCTGTTGCTGCACCGTAAGGTTGACTTCCCTTTTAAATGAGTTCTGTTTATTAGAATGTGAGCTTTTTGAGAACAGATGCTGTTTGAATTTTCTATTTGTTTTCTCAGAGCTTAACACTATGCTTAGTGAGTAATAACAAACACATAATAAATACTTTTCCATTTCATTCCATTTCCCAGGTGAAAGGATAAGTAGTATCCTTCCCTTTCTCCCTCCCCCAGCTGGCATCTCTTGCCCCAGCAGCCTAAAACTTCTGGGACAAAGGGAAGACAAGCCCTGCTGATGAGACAATCAAGTCTTTATTATCTCAGATGTCTCAGGCCTGTCCCCCTCCTGGAGATATACGGCTGGGAAGGAAGGTCAGCCTCTTGGCCTGGGAGCCATTCCAGCTCCCAAGACTGTCTGACTGTTTTATAACAGCATCTCCTGCAACGGTACAATATCCAGCACCCTGTGTCCTGGTCGTCCCATTCCTTCCTGCTAATTGAACGAGCTTGGAACCTACAACAGTGTGCTTGCAGACTGCCTGGGTCCCTGATGTTCTGGCAAGCTTTCAAAGGTCCCTGAGTGAGCAAAGCAGCCACTTGGGATTGGGTGCATTCTTTGGGTTATTGGTAAATGGCAATGATTTGTATTTCTATAGCTTTTTAAGGCTTAAAAAGTGCTTTTCCTTTTGTTAAAAGAGGGAATAGTTTCAGAGAAGTGACTTTTCCAGTCACATGGCTGATGTTAGAGCCAGATGACAGCTCAGTGGTGCAAGGTATAGAATGCTGGGCCTGGAAGTCAGGAAGAACTGGGTTCACATTTAGCCATTTACTAGCTTTATGACCCTGGGAGCTCACTTAATCTCTGTCTGCCTCAGTTCCTTCTACTGTAAAATGGAGATGATAGCATGACCTACCTTGCAGCATTATTGTGAGGATCAAATGAGATAGGACTTATAAAAAGCACTTAGCAGAATGTCTGGTCAAAGAAGACTAAATGGGGAACAAGAGGTGCTGGGAGTGCTGGATGTGCTCCGAAATCTACACTTCGCAAACACTTGAGTGTCTGGGCTCTGTTACTCTTGTTTTGGAAAAATTCCCCGTGTATCTTGACTTAAGGAAGGGAAATGATCATGAAAGTCAATGGCCCTAGTCTAGTGTTTTAAGTTGACAAAGTTCTTCATAACCTTTATCTCATTTGATCTTTTAAGGAAAGCAGTATGAGTAGTTACTGCTACCATTTCATAGAGGAAAACTGAGGTCCACTTCACTAACTTGTTCACGTTCGCATAGCTAATGGTGAAAGTGGGACTTAAGACCACTGGGTGATAACAGAAAGTCACTTAACTCAGGCCTCTGCTTCCTCATGTGAAAAGTCGGGGGGTTGGATTGCTATGTAAGGTCCCTCTCCCCTCTAAGACTTTGGTCAAGTCTAATCTTTTTCTCCAGAGTGCCTTGGCTTCGCATGTTGTGCCAAATGTTAAAGGTTTTTGTTCTGTCATCTCCCTACTATACTATAAACTAGGTGAGGGCAGGGCCTATTTTAGACATCCCTGGGGTGTTTATTAGGCCCTGGCACTCACACTCAGCATGATTGTTTGTGTTGAGTGAGTTGGACTCAGAATTAACCAGATTTGGCTTGACCGCGTACGAAAAACTGACCAACATCTTCATGGACCCCAAGCAGTTTGTACTGCAAAAAGACCATTAGATATTCTGCTGTTGGGGGCCATATGGCTGAATCTGGGACATTAGATCTCAGAAGGGAAGGGAATAAGCCTTCACTATGTACCAGGCACTTTATAAATATTATCTCATTTGATAGCAAAAGAATCCAAATAATGAAATACCCCAAAGGGCAAAGGACAGGCTCAGTGTGGACATATGGCAGGATGCTACAGGAGAGTGCTTTATGAAGAATCAGGAACTGGTTTTGAATTTCACCTCTACTCCTTTCTGGGTCTTTCAGCTTGGGCAACTCATTTTCCCTCTCTGGATCTGTTTTCTTTAAAATTAGGGGTTTGGGGGTGATTATCAAGATCTATCTCTGCTCTAATGTCCTATAGTCCCTGGACTTGAGCTCAGCAAATTGTGCAGAAGACAAGGACATGTATGCTTTGAAAAGCAGGTGACCAATCCTGGTTCTCCCGCCTATCTGACCTCTCCTCTGTCTCCTTTGCTGGATCCTCCTCCAGATCATGCCCTCTAACAACAGGTGTTTCTCAGGGCTTCATCCTGGGCCCTCTTCTCTCTATATATACTACTTCACTTGGTGATCTCATCAGCTACCCTGGATTTAATTATCACTGCTGTGCTGATGAGATTCTTCAATGTACCTAACCTGCCCTAGCCTCTTTGCTGCCTCCAGTCTTATATCTCCAACTACTTTTCAGACATATTCAGTAGACATCTTAAACTCCATATGTCCATTGCAGAACTCATTTCCCTCTAAATCCTTCCTTGCTCCCACCTTTCCTATTTCTGTCAAAGACAACACCATCCTCCCAGCCCCTCAGGCTCACAACGTAGGGGTCATTCTGGACTCTTCACTGTCTCTCATCCCCCATAGCCAAGCTGTTGCCAAGAACTGTCAGTTTCGCCGCTGCACCATCTTTTGAACATACTCTCTTCTCTCCTCTGACACTACCACCACTCTGGGGCAGACCCTTATCATCTCACGCCTGGACTGTTGTAATAATCCTGGTGGGTCTGCCTGTCTCATCTTTCCCCATCCAATCCGTCCTTCATTCAGCCACCAAAGGGATTTTGCACAAGTGTCAGTCTGATCATGTCATACCCTACTCAACAAATTCTGATGGCTCCCTATTACCTCTAAGAAAATATAGAAAGTCCTTTGTTTGTCATTCAAAGCTATTAATAATCTACCCCCCCACTCCGCCCTTTTCTAGTTTTATACCTGAAACCCTCTTCCCCCAACATATTCTTTGACCCAATGACCCTGGTCTCATATTGCTCAAACAAGGCACTCCCATCTCCATCCAGGCATTTTCTCTGACTGACTCCCATGCCTGGAATACTCACCCTCCTCATCCCTGCCTCCTGGCTTCCTTGGCTTCCTTCAAGTCCCAACTAAAATTCTATCTTTTACTGGAAGGCTTCCCCAGTCCCTCTTAGTTTTAGCATCTTTACTCTGTAAATGATTTTCTATTTGTCCTGTATGTATGTAGGTTATCTCTCCCATTAGATTGTGAGCTTCTCAAGGGAGGGACTGTCTTTTGCCTCTTTTTATATCCGTAGCTCTTAGCCCAGTGCCTGACACATGGTAGGCAGTTAATCAAAGTTCATTGATTGACTGACCAATCAGTTATGAGAATTTCTTGATTGAGAATAACTCTTGGGATGGCATCTCCATTGTGCTGAATGATTTCTCTAGATGATTTATGGATAACCAATGTTTAGCAGGAGTTGGTATGTCCTAGTGAAGGAAGTAACCAAAGCTATTCAATTCCATGAAGATGTCAAAGATGGTTTGCAGGGCCCCCTGGTGGTGAGGTGTGGTTCTGATGGCTCCAGAATTTCAGAAAGGGCTGGAGATGAATCCAAGCATGGGGGAAGCAGGAAGGGATAAGGGGGGTAGGAGACAGAGACAGAGATGGAAAATAATAGAGATAGATGGAGAGAGGAGGAAGAGAGAGACAGGTGGGGCCCTGGGGAGGGGCGGGGGAGAGAGAGAGAGAGACCGAGAATGAATGAATGAGAATGAGAACACTTGTGACTATCAATCCCTTCCTACTGGGATCCTTCAGAAGGTGATATCTGGATCAGATCCTATAGTAAGCATTTTTTTCATTTAGACCAATAGGCTCTAACAAAGTTTCATGCATGCCCCAGCAGTGCCTATGTGGGTCTCCCTCCAGGAAGCCCCAGGATTGCAGAGTTGGGAGATGGAAGGGATTCTAGTTCTATCTCCCCTTTTAATAGAGGAGGAGACTGAAGTCCAGAGAAGAGACCTGGTTTGTCTATGACTTCACATTACAGCAGGTCAGGCTCCTGGATGTCTTGATGGCATTGGGTCCTTGTGAGATAGACAATGTGGAGAGGGGATCTGAGTGGGGAGATGAGGGTGTTTCATCACTTTTATGCCATCTCTGTGATAACAAAATTCCCATCTACTGTAGATACTTTGGTATATTCTACTTATACTTTGAACCTCCCCCACCCTGGAGTTGAAGGGCAAGAACTGTGTTAAAGACAATGCAGACAATGAGAATGTGACAGCAGAGGACCAGAGGAATGTGGTTACCAGGAGGGGTAATCAAGGGGGAAGGAAATGAGGGGTCGGCATATTTGGTTTAAGGTCCTTCCAGTTGTAAAATCCTATGGTTTGTGGACCTGTATAACAGAAAAAGGAGATGGGCTGGTCCTAGAATAATGAGGACAGAAAGATAGCAATGAGTATTGCATTGAGATCCCTGAGACATTAAAAGGACAAGGATTAGTCCAGGACACAGGGAATGAAGCAATTATGGATCTCTGTCCATCTCCCTAAGCTCAACCCTTTGATCTTTCTCTGCCTAGTGGATGTGAAAATCCTTTCAAAGTCATGAAATGGAGAGGTTACCTAGTCCAACATATGCCAGAAGAAACATTACCTCTAAAACCTGCCCAAAAGATGGCCAGGCATCATGAGAAAGTTTTTTCTTAACAATGTGATGAAATCCTTAAAATTTACATCCATATTACCATCCACTGAGGCCAAGCAGAGCAAGGTGAATCCTTTGTACAAATACATTACTGTCACTTTATTTCCATAGTGTGGTCTGCAGTCCCCTCACCGTCCTGGATCCTCATCCCTCCAGGATAGATAGGGGCTTGCGACTGTCCTCCTAATAGATTTTTCTCTAGAGTGATGCCTAGCGCATGGTTGATATTTATAGTAAATGGTTGGTAAATTGAATTGAACATCAGTGTTGTCTCTGCTTAGCTCTTTTCTCTGCACTCTCTCCACCCCCAAAATGTTTCTCTTTGGAATACTGAGGAAGCTAGTCCTAACCCCCTGATCTTCCAGCTAAAATCCTAGGAAAGGCTGAATTTTAAATGAGAAAAAAAGACTCTATCTTCTGGTAAAAGCCCAGGAGCTAAGAAGTAACTTACTAGAGGATCATCTGCCACTTCTGTAGTCATTCTTGTTTTTCTTTTGGAACAAATGCTTCTTCCCTTAGAGTTCTGGGAGAAAGTTCCTATCCCACAGACTCCTGGCAAAACTGATTTCCTGGCCTGTACATGTAATTATGAGAACAGCTGACATAATTTGTTAAGGGTTACAAAGGCCTCTTCTACATTATCTCATGTGATCTCCACGACAACCCTGGGAGGTAGATAATATGAATGTTACTCTCATTTTATAATTGAGGAAACTGAGGCCCAGACGGTTGATGTGACATGCTCCAGGTCACAGAGCTAATTCTCAAGTTCAGGTTTCCTTCAAAATCAATTCTCTACAACAGTGACTAGAGCTCCTACTGCCAGCTTCATCATACACCAAGAAAGAGCGAGGGATGGAATCAGACTGAGGCTTTTCCTTTCCTTTCCTTTTTTTAATACTCTAAAATAGAACTGCCTGTAACCCATTCACTGACTTGTTGACCTGAAATTCAGCACCATTAGAAAATCAGTGTCAGAGCTGCAAGACATATAATGTCAGAAAAGGAAGGGACCTTTGAGATCGGGTTTAGCTCTTCACTCTTTGATTAGAGACTCAAGGAGTATGTGACTTGACCAAGGTCATGCAGGAAGTGCAGAAGCTAAGAGTTGAACACATATTCTTTGGCTTCCAGTCCACAGGTCTTTCCATAGTATCACACTGAATTACTGTTAATTTTTTCCATGTGACTATAGTACCTGTAAGATATGGTAGGGATAGAAGCAATCTTAACACCCCTCCAAGTACAAATCTGTTATTTTACAGCAGAAGAAACTTAGAGAGGGGAACTTCTCCCTATTCTTCCTTGGCTATATAGCAGCCTGGGACAAAGGCATTTTTGATTTAATTTTGAGATTGAACTTGCGATAGTCTCAATTGCTCAAGAAGATTTTATATAGTTATCTAAGGATGAGCTCCCAGATTTACTACTGCCTTTCAGGAATGAGAAAGCACGAGAACTGTAGAGTGGCTAATGAGTTGCTCCTTCCCACTAACTTTCTGAACCTCCTGTAGATGGGGAAATTGACCCTGACCCATCATTCTCAACCACCAGTTTCTTCTTGCCCCAGTTGTTCTGACGCTCACATGTTCTTGTGGAAGTATATGAGATATGTTAGGCCCAACACATTCCCTTAAAGACTCTTCAGTTTTACACTGTCCATTCCTTCATTAATTCATTCTGTAAATATTCAGAGACTGCTTACAGTGTGCCTATGGTTGAGCCAGTCATTGGTGTAGATAAAAAAATTTAGATAAGATATTGCCCCTTGATATTTAAGTGGTGTAGCAGATGGAGCGCTGGGCTTGGAATCAGACTTATCTTCATGAATGAGTTCAAATCTGGCCATGCTGGCTGTGTGACTCAGAGCAGGCCACTTAACTTTGCCTCAGTTTTCTCATCTGTAAAATGAGCTGGAGAAGGAAATGGCAAATGACACTCTGGTGTCTCTGCCAAGAAAATCCCAGTGGGGTCACAAAGAGTCAGGATTGAAAGGCTACAACAACAACAAAGTTGTCCCAGCTCAGCCCTTCTGGCTTAGTCTCGCGCATTCCAGGGCAAGTCTTTTCTTCCTTCTGCTCCCGAGCTTCCTTGGTAGTGATGACTCACTCATATGGCACCAAAAAGTTGGCCATGTGCATTCCACATATGACCCGATTTGAGCCTCATGGCAACCTTGGGAGGGAGGTGCTACAGATAGCTTTGTTCCCATTTTACTAAGGAGGATGGTGCGTCTCAGAGATTAAGCCTCTTGCCCATAGCCACACAGCTAGGGTCAGAGGTCGATGTGAACCTTTCTCTCCTCTGACTCCAGGTACAGTGCTCTGTCTACGGCACCAAACATTTTCTCTAAAAGGAGGGGTTTGGACTAGATGGTTACAAAAGGCCCCTGTGGATCTGGTCATTTTGGGGGAGGAACCTTAGCCACAGGGGAGCACAGGAGGGCCATCCAACATACAAACTCAGATAACTATGCAGCACAGCATTGCGGGATAAATGCATTAAAGATATTAAAGATAGCAGAAATGAGATGGAGAAGGGGCTTAAGGAAGACTTCATAGAGGAGGCTGGGCTCTCAAGTATGGGCCAGAATTCAACAGGTGAAGGGAGTGAGGGCATTACAGGTATAGGGAGAGCATGAAGCAATAGGTGGAGGAACACTTGGAATATTCCAGATATGGGAAATAGACTCATAAGGTGGAGTGTTTGATATAGCGAAAGGAGAAATTAGATTAGGCTGGAAACCGAAGGTAGCACCTGCTTGTGGAGAGCCTTGAATATCAGAGTCTGAACATGGGAAGCATCAGCATATTCAAAACTCAGTCATTCAGTTAGTGGCAAGCTATCACAGTGCTGGGTGGTCATGGGACACAAGATTTCTGTCTGCTTAAGAACAGTGGCTTCCTTACTTAGCTGAAACAACTGCCTTCTTAATCAGGCTGTATTAATAGAAGTGAAGGGTCCAGACCTAGGGTGGTGGGAGTCTCATTGTCCCTTGTATTGTTTGGATCCCATCTGAAGTAGTCTCTTTTCATTGGTAAACTTACAGAGGATGGCATCTGGAATGGCACTAGGCCTTGCGATGGTGCCATATGAGAATCTGTTAAGGAACAGGAGAGGTTTGATTGGAAGAAGAAAGATCTCTGGAGGAGCATGTGAGAGGTCTCCAAGTATCCAAAGGACTGCTGTAAGGAACAGAGTATCGGACTTAATTCTGCTTGGCCTCAGAAGGTGATACTAGAAGTCATGGGTGGAGATGTAAAGAGAGAAAAGTCTACGTCAAAAAATCCCCTAATAATTAAGGGGGTTCAAAAGTGAATTGGGCCTAGGGAGGTCCCCCTCTCTTATCTCTGTCTCCCCTCCACGCCACATCCACATCCACTCATTACACTCTCCCCCTCTCCAATGTAAAGACTAGCTATCTCAGGTATGAGTTGAATCAGATGTCCACTAAGTTCCTCCCACAACTCTGGAATTTTGTGATCTCAGTCAGAACGCTCATACTTTCCATTGATCTGAGTCCCTCCCTCCCTTCCCCACTCCCTCTCATCCTCCCATTACTGCCAAAGTGAGGTCTTTTCTGTCTGGGCCCCAGGTTCCACCCTGTAGTTCCACATTATAGCATCTCAGAGTTGGAAGGGACATCAGACATCCATCTAGTCCAACTCATACCTGAAAGAGTCCCAGTGAGTCATCATCCATACAGCCTTTCCTTGAAAGATGTGATGTGAGGGTGAACCTACCAGCTCTGGAGGCAGCCCAGGCTACTTTGGGAGCGCTCCCATTGTTAGGAAGTTTTTCCGGATGTCAAGATGAAATGCACCTCGTGGCAGCTTCCTTCTGCTCTCCCTTGTTCTGCCTTCTGGGGCCACTGAGAAGCTGGTCCAAATCTCCTTCCTCACAGCAGCCTTGGGAGACTGTTTTTCTGCAGCCACCTGAACCCTGAGTGGGTGATCCTCATCTGGCCTTTCTTGGATCTCATTCAAATATCTTTCCTTTCATTTTCCTAATGTTCCTGCTAATGATTCTTCCCTCCTACACTACAGCCCTGAACTCCTTACGAGGCTTTAATTTTAAGTTCCCCCAGACTGCTATGCCTTCCCTCTGAGATTACTTTGCATGGATCTTCAATCTATTTTCTATGACCATAGTTAGTCAACTAGCATTCATTAAGAGTCTACTATATGTCAGGTACTTGTACTGAGCGACAGGGCTGAAAAAAAAAGGTACAAGTCCCTGTTTTCAAGGAACACATAGTATCATGGGGGAGACTGCATGTAGATATTGTACAAACAAGATACAGACAGGAAAAGATATATAGAAGGAAGTTATTTAAGAGGGAATTGAGAAAGACTTCTTGCAGAAGATGGGAATTTAGCTGAAGCTTGAAGGAAGCTGAGGAATCCAGGAGGTGGAGATGAGGAGAGAAGAGAGTTCAGGCCTGGGAGGCAGCCTGTGAAAAATAACCAGAATTGGGGGCAAGAAATCTAGTTCGAGGACCAGTGAGGAGGCCAGTGTCACAGGATTGAGAGTGTGGGGTAGGAGAGTGATGAAAGGATAGAAATGGGTCAAGGGATGGAGGACTTTAAAAGCCAAGAAGAATTTAATACTCTGTGTGACCTCTTGTGCAAGTATGCCCGAGATACAAAAACAAAAAGGACAATTCTCCCTACTCTCAAGGGAGTGATACAAAGATCATTCCCTACCCTCAAGGAGTTATATTCTACTGGGGACAAGTATAAAGGCAAAGAAATGCAAAGAAAATCAAGGTAATGGGTGGGTGGTGTAGAAATGGCAGGCGTTTCTGGTGAGGCGTCCATTGGGTCAGCGGCGCATCAGTGCAGGAGGGTGGGGCTCCAAGAGGCCAAGGGGAGACGAGAGGACATTCCAGGCACAACTTAGGGGTGAGTGTTTGCATGTCTTATACTGGGAGCAGAAGTGGGGCCAGATAGTAATGAAGATGGTAAAGAAGAGCCCCACGAATGTGGGCTCCCCTGCACCCTTGCTGCATTCTTTTTCTGGAGGAGCTGGGAATGTACACCCTGGAGAATAGCAGAGGTGGGGTGGAGTGGGGAATGGGGACAGACAATCTTTGTCATCAAATATTGGAAGGGCCAAAATGTGGAAGAGGCAATAGACTCATTTTACTTGGCTTTGGAGGGTAGAATCAGAACCAAGAAGGGGACGTTGTAGGAAGAGAGATTTCATCCTTGGATGAAAACTCTTCTACCCTGAGAATTGTTTCAATGTTAAAAGGGCCACCTTTCACCATCACTGGGTGGAGAGGCCTGGTGGCCACTGGTCAGGGATGTCGCTGGACTGGATGGCAGCTGAGGGTCTCAGCCTAACTCAATTTTGGGCTTCTGAGATCCTCTGGTGTGAATGGAAGCTCTCATTTCTGCAGGACTTCACAGTTAAAAAAGCCCTGAGAGGTAGATTGTGCCAATATGATTATTTCTGTTTGCCTCCACTTCTATCCTAGTATAAGACATTCAGACTCTTACCTCCATGCCTTTGTCTGCTTGCTGTGTCTGGAATGTCCTGCCATCTTTCCTCGGTGCCTTGGAATCCCTCCCTCCACCACTGGTCAGTTCCATCTCTGCTGCAGGCCTGAGGCCTGACCAGCATCACCCATGAAGTTTCTGATACTCATCTAGTACCTTGATTTTCTTTGTATCCTGTGTTTGTCTTTATGTTTATCCCCAGTAGAATATAAACTCCTTGAGGGTAGGGAATGATCTTTGTATCACAGGCAAGTAGCACAGTGCCTGGCACAGAGTAGTCATTTAATAATACTTACTAAATTGAATTTCCAAATGAAAAAATAAAAAAATAAACAGATTCCAGAAAACAAAATCAGCATCCCAAATCGTATGACTCGGGGGCTCTGCAGCTAGTGTTTGACTCTTGGTTTCCTGACTTAGAGGCAGCACTTTGGTGACTGTTCCAGGCTGCATCTGATTCCTCTGCTGGGATGAGGTGGGCATCTCAGCCTGGTTGGGGAATGGTCAAGGGGAAGAGGAAGTAATGGGGGGGGGGCATTCTGACCTTGCAGGTGCTATTTAAAATAAGAAGGAGGGGCCCTCTGCCCTATCTCTGCCCTGGCTCTCTCCAGCTCCTGAATACATGGTTCCTTGTGTCCCGTTCTCTCTCCCAGCTCCTGCCATACAACACTCCCCTCCTTCCCCCCAAGCTGGCCCTGCGTCTAGAAACAGAGGCTGCCTTTCTCCCGGCCTGAACAGCAAAGCTGAGCCTCAGGGCCGCCTCTTAACCTGAAGAAGGCTCGGGGTTACTGCTGTTTTTCTTGGCCTGTGTTGCCTGGCCCCCCTCAGCAAACAGGGAGGCGAGTGTGCACCCAGGGGCCCGGCCCAAGCCGGCTGCCCTGTTTATGTTGGAAAGGCTGGCAGGGGGATTAGCTCAGCTGGGCTGCTAATTGCCTCCAAAGTGGGGCCCAAGAAGCTGCTGTGGGCCCAGGTTTGGGGTAGAAGGGGGCTTTTCCTCCCTCCTTGTCCCTGGTGGGCCTGGTGCCATTTGGACCTTGGTGCCCTGGCTCAGGGTCAGGGCTCCCTCCCACCTCCAGTCTATGAAGAGTCCCATCCTTCTCCCCTGTCGGCACCTGCCCTTGCAGGTTCTCCCCCTCCTTCCCCTGGCAGATTGGGGGTTATGGGGCTGGCAAGGAGGCCGGGGTCGAGGGCAAGCAGCTCATGATGTCATCTCTGTTCTCTGGCTGTCCCAAGCCTTGCTTCTCAACCCCCTCCCCCATAACACTCCTCACCTACCTCCTCCCTGGAGTGAAGCACTTTCTCCTTTTACCAGGAGGCTGGGCCCCTTCACCTGTAGTCCCCTTCCTCCCCACCAGCATTTCCCTCTGGCTCTGCTCCTTCTTTAACCCACCTATCCTTCAGACTTACCCATTTTCTTCGTCCCAGTTTCTCTCCCCAATTCCTGGCTTGTATACCTTTATCTCCTAGGCTTTCTTCTCCCTAACGATCCAGCACTGGGGAGCTCACCAGTCTCCCTCTTGGGGCTCACTCGCTCCCCCCCCATCTCTGGCATCAGCATTTCACGTTCTTTCTATTTTCTGCCCTTCATATTTGCCAGAGGCCGCTGAGTGTGTTAGTAGACAGAGCATCAGGAAGATCTGAGCTGAAATCCTGGCTCAAGGTACTTCCAACTGTGCGATTCATGACCTTTTCCTAGCCTCAGTTTCCTTGTCTGTAAAATAATGGAGGTGAATTGATGGCCCATTCTAGCTCTACATTTAAGAGAATTTAAGACCACATCCATATTCCCTCAGTCTCCCAGCTCTCTCACTGCCCCCTCCTTCCCCTCCCCTCTGTCTTAACTCTTCTTTAGTCTCTCAGTCGTTTTTCACTGTTCCTCAGTCTCCCCTTCGCCCTCCTTCAGTTTCTCTCCATTAGCTCATTCTTCACTTCTTGGCCTTTGCAGAAGGGGAAATCTTGGAGTTTAAATGAAAGAGACTTGGATTTTAGTCTTGGCCTCGCTGGTGATGTTGATGTTGTGTGACTTGAAGCATCTGTGAAATGGGCATCCCAGTTCCTGCTCAAACTACCTCAAGGGGCTATTTGGAGACTCAAGATGATGTGAAAGCTCTTTGGAGAATATAAAGGATGATAGGTATGAGTCTGGGGGATGGTCATAAGATGCAGCTGGTGGTGTAGTGGACAGAATCCTGGATCTGGAGTCAGGAAGGCCTGAGTTCAAATCCAGCCCCAGCTACTTTCTAGCCATGTGACCCCAAAAGGACCTTTTGTTGTTCAGTTGTGTCTGACGCTGAACCTGATTGGGGTTTTCCTGGCAAAGATTTTGGAGTGATTTGTCATTTCCTTCTACAAATCATTTGCAGAGGAGGAAACTGAGGCAAGCAGGGTGAAGTGATTTATCCAAGGTCACACATCTGATATGTTTCTGAGGCCAAATTTGAACCCAGGAAGATGAGACTTCATGGTTCTAAGCCCAGCATACTATGCACTATGGCGACCCCTAGCGGCCCCTCTGTGACCCTCCACCTATTTAATTCTAGGGCTCAAATGCCAGTTTATTTCTGTGAATATCTACACCGCTTTCACCAGTACTGTCCTGGGCACCCCTGTCAGCTGTTCTCCTCAGAAGGAGCTCTCTTCATTTGGCTCTCTCTCTTTCTTCTCCGAGGCTTGGTCCAAGGACTCCTTCCTCCACTAAGCTTTCCTAGATTCCCCCATTTCTGGGGTGATGCCTACCTGTGTGAGCTTCTCAAAAGGAAGTGCTATTTGTCGTGTCTTTGTCTTTTTATATCCAGGGATGCCTAACCTGGTGCATCAGCACCCAGAATCAGTGAATTTGAGTTCCCCTATCTAATTGTTTGGGGGGCTCCTTTCCAGTCTCCACTGCTGGTTCTTTCATGTCGGCCCCCTTAAGTATGTCCTTAAATATTCTCCAATGCTTTGTCTTGGATCCCCTTTGATCAATGATCCTGTCAGCTCCCATAGGCTCAATGATCATCTCTCAGCAGAAAATTCTCAGACCTATAGGTGAAGTCTTCATCTCTCTGCTGAGTGACCCAGTTTTATACTTACCTGGAAGGAGTGTGACCCTTCATCACCCCTTCCCAATTGCCTGTTGGATGACTTGAATTGGATGTCCTGTAGACATCTCAAATACATGCCCAAAACAGAATCTGTGACCTTTCCCCCTTCTTTCCTTCCAAAATTCCCTATTACTGTGGAAAGCACTATCATCCACTTAGTCACCTAGGCTCAAAAATCTATGTGTCATTCTCTATTCCTAACTCACACTCACCCCATGTGTCACATCTTGTCTTTTTTGTCTTCATAACATCTCTCATTTACATCTCATTCTCTCCATTTATACAACCATACACCACTTTAGACTCTTATCTTGTGCCTGGACTACTATAGCACCTTCTGACTGGTTTCCCTGTCTGAAGTCTCTTTCTGCTCCAATCCATCCTTCTCCACTCAGTTGCTAAGGTGATTTTTCCAAAGAGCTGGCTGATGATCTCGGTCTCTCCCCTTCTCTCTCTCTCTCTCTCTCACACACACACCCCTTTAATAAATTCCTCTGGTTCCCTATTTCCTCCAGGATGAAGTAGAAAAATCATCTGCTTGTAAATTAAAACTCTTCAAAATTCTCCCACTTCCTCCATTCTAGACTTTTTACATGTCACTTTCCTCCACACACCGTATAGTCCAGTTACATTTACTTACTCCCATTTCCTCAAACAAAAAAGTCCATTTCCATGTCCACACCTGAATGCTCTGCCCCTTCACCTCCATGACTAGTTTCTTTATCTTCTTTCCAGATTCTGCTTAAATTTCACCTTCTGCAGGAGAACTTCCTTAGTCCCTCCATCTCTGAGTGTTAGCCTTCCTCACGTTGCTTTTCATCTACACTACACACATCTTGTATGATCTAGTTATTTACATCTTGTCTCCCCCATGAGAAGTTTCTCTCTTTGATGGCAGGGAATGTGTTTTGCCTTTCTTTGGTCTCCAGTGCTCAGTATACATATTCCCTGGTAGGTAGTAAGAGCCTGATAAATGCTTGTCTGCTAAATTGAAATGGACAGTGGCTTAATGTAGACTTCTCCTTTTTTATATACACTACTTATGATGTGCCAGTTACAAAAGATCCTTCATCTTTTGGAGAAGAATGCTGGTCCAGTTTTACACTTACCCAGAAGGAATGTGATCGTTCTTGTTTCATCTAATTATTCATTCAACAGACCTTTGAACTGAATATTGAACACCAGCTGGGTCGCACAATGGATAGAGCACTGGACCTCAAAGACCAGAATTTAATTTTGAGCCTCAGATACTTACTAGCTATGTGATCTTGGGCAGGTCACTTCTATTCTAAGTCTGCCTCAATTTCCTTTTCTGTAAAATGGAGATCATAAATGTACCTATCTCCCAGGGTTATGGTAAGGACCAAATGAGATATTTGTAAAGCACTTTGAACAATTTACTGTACTATATAAATGCTAGTTTTGTATATATCTATATCTGTCTACATATATACATACATATATTATTCAGCACCACATTGTGCTAGGCATTGGAAGGAAAAGGCAATGATGGAAAATAGTCTCTCCTTTCAAGGAGCTTACATTTTGCTGTGGGGGATGAGGGTACAGTGGATCCTGCAGAAGCATGGAGAGTGGGATGGAATTCAGGGGAAGGCTCAGGACTGGAGTGGGTGAAAGGGATCCCCCTCTTATGCCTGAGTGGAAATTGGAAATAGTCTTTTCCTCCAGGAATCAGGGGACCTAAGTTCTAGAGGTCCACCTTGGCCTCTAACTAGCTATGGGATCATAGGTCCCATTAGGGAAGGGGTTGTTTGCAGGCCTGGGGAGCGAATAGTCCTGCTGCCTTCCCTTCTGGTCAGACCACATCTAGGGTATGTGTTCAGGTCTTTGAGGAAGCACAGTGAAAAATCTGGACTGGGTTCAGAGGAGGGGAACTCAAATGGTGAGGGGCCTAGTTTATGGGATGCTCATTTGAAGGAAATGGGATATTTATCTTGGAGAAGAGAAGATTCCGTGGGGGAAATGGTAGCAGTGTTCAGGTTCTAGAAGGGCTCCCCAATGGAGGAGGGGTTTCACTTGTTGGATCTCACCCCCAAGGGCAGAACCAGGAGCCATGGAAGGAGAGGGTGGGGGAGAAGTGGCAGAGGCAGGTTTAGGTGTGGTTTCAGGAAAGGCTTCCCTCAGGAAGCTCAGCACAATTCCACGATAGAATGGGCTGCCCATACAAGTGTTAGTCCTCCTTCCCTGAGGTCTTCAAGCCAATGCTGGATGTTCACTTGTCAGGGCTACAGTGAGGGGATTCCTGTGACATGAAGGTCAAATGAGGTAGCTCTGAAGTCCTTTCCCACTCTGATATTAAAAAGAGAGCTGTAGAAGGGGTCCAGTCACCCCTGCTCTACCTCCCTCTCGGGGCCACCATGAGGGGCAAATGCGGCCTCTGAGGTGAAGCCCCCTGGAGTGGTAAGGGGTTGCCATCATTCCTGCATCAAAGGAAACACTGACTCTAGGATCAGAGTCAGTCAATAGTCAATAAACATTTTTTAGAGCACCTACTTTGTGCCAGACGTGGGGCTAAGCTCTGTTCAGATATCACTTCCAAAGCTCACTACCCAGCTAGGTCATGCCCTCCCCACTATATCACCTTGCCTCCTCTGTGTCAGAGCTGGAATCCAAATCCAAGTCTTGTGATTCCAAGCCCATTTCTCTTTACCATCACATGAATCAATCAAGCCAAAAGCACAGATTGGGGCCAGGCACTCCCTCCTCTTGGCCCTGGAGGTGGGGGAGAGAATTTCATTCTAAAAAACAGGAGATTCCAACCTCCTTCACTAGATCTCTTCACTAAATGAGCAACTCTCTCCCTGCTGATCTTTGCGTTAAAGCAGGGGGACAATGCTCTGTGTACAAAGAGTGAATCTCTAAAGGTGGGATTTCAGGCCTCAGCAGCTGAAGCTGGTTTGGGAAAGGTCCCTCAGGTTCCATCCTGTTGGGTTCTTTAGCATTGCTGATCCAGCCCAGACTCAATGTTTCTGCAGGCCCATGTCTAGACCTGATAGGCTTCTTCAGGTTCAAGTCTGATGCCTGTTCTCTGTTCTGCTACATTCCCAGACCCCAACAAAGTCACAGCCGCACACCCTAGTTAAAGAAATAACCATTTTTATAGTGAACACCACTACAATGTGAGTCTGACTGCTTCCCCCCAAATTGTCAGGTTAGCCTGGCAATTAAGTATAAAAACAAGGATTTGGGATCCCTAGAAGGAAGGGACAGCAGGAGGAGGGTAGCAGCATCCAGAGTTTATGGTACCTCTTCCAGGAAATGGAGCACTCTCCTCCCCCCTCCCCTTTCCACAGGGCATTGAAGCGGGGCAAGAGGGAATTGATCAGATAAACTGCCAATTTCTTGAACACAACAAGGAGTTACTTGGATGGACCAAGGCCAGGGGATAGACATATCCTTTACTCTGGCTTGGACCTTTCACTTTGTCCCCAGGTCTGCACAGATGGGGAAATTGGTGGGGTGGGCACCCACCAGGTATCGGGAAGTCATTGGAAAATCTGACTGTATCTTGATTTATGAGGAGCAGTTTGCAGAAACAGAGCTGGGGAGAGAGGGTAATGAGCTCAGTCTGGGACTACAGGGCACGGACAAGCCCCAGCCAGGCCGTACTTTGGGAGGAAAGCTCCCAGGCGTGAGCAGGCAGGATTGGCCATGGCTGCTATCATTTCAGAATCCAAAGGCAGAGCTCAACCCTGGTCTTCAGACAGTGTGGATGCCTCATCTCTAAACTCTGTGAAAATGGGGACACCATCCTGGAGTGGAAGGTGGGCTGAGGCACCAAATGGAAGTGGGCTGGTACATAAAGGAAGCATTGATTGGTGAAATGGTGCTGAGGGAAATGAGATTGTGCAAGGGGAAGCTATCTCTGCCTTGAGATCTGCCCTACACCAGGCACATTCCTGAGGTCCCCAGGGAACATGAGAAGCAGCCACTTAGGGTTCCACTTCAGTCCTTTCCCCAGGTACTCAGGTTTTCTCAGGACTGGCCCAGCTCCAAGGGGAATTCGGGCATCATGGGGACTAGATGGTCACTCGATGGCCACACGAGACCTCCTGGTGAGTTGACTGGTGTCTCTTTGTCTGAAGGAAGAGAGGTCCCCAACATTCCTTTCAGAGGTTGCCTGTTGGCTGTGTCTGACTTCTCCATAAATAAGTAATTCCCTCCCTACCCTCCTTGGGGCCGAAGGAGACAATTGAGTGGAGCCAGACAGAGCTGAGGGGGCTCGGGATGTTGCAGTGACATTTATGCAGCTCATCTTTCATCCACATCCAAGCCAGGGCCCTGCACCAAAAGCCTCTATCTGTAGCATCTCCTTCAGCTTTGGCCTCTTTCCTAGATGGACAATGAGCAGAAAACTTGGCCCAGGGCCTGAGGTTGCTGACCCTTCCTGAACAAGCTCGGGAACGTGGGGAGGGAAACCGCAAGGCCCTGGGAAGACTTTCCCTACATGTCTAAACCTAGAGCTGAGGACATCCAGTTCTGAGCCCCTGAACCTAGAATTAGAGGCTTCAGTGGAAGACACCCCAGGCTGGGAGTCAGGAGGCCAAGCTTGGAGCTCATTGCTCTGTGACCTCTGGGAAATCACTTTTCTCTGGGTCTCAGTTTCCTCTTCTGTAAAATGCGGAGGGCACAAGACCTTTTTTTTCAGACATTCTGTGTTCTGAGGCCTTACCCAGCTCTGAAGCTTTATATTTAAGGCCCCTTTTAGCTCTGACATCCTATGGCTGGGCGTGGGGCAGAGCTGGGGGTGTAGGTCCTAGAAAAACAGATGAGGAGAGGGACCGGTGTTTGGAAAGTGGTTTTTTATTTGTTCTCTTTAAGGTGCAGTTCCCAGGGAATCATTCATCTCAGATAATCCCTTCCATGGGGATGGGCTGGGGTCTATTGGTGTTCTCAATGAAGTGGATACTTTTTGGAGAACCCCACTGCTCATTGTGGGCAGAAGCCTAAGGGTTGGGGATGTTGAAGGAAAGCTCACAGTGCAGCTGAGTTGTCATGTTTCATATAGGTCATAGTTCTCTGGAAAATGTTCCTCCCTTATTCATTTCCCCCTGCCTCCCCCACCCCCCTATTCCCTAGGCCCAGGGCCTCCTCAGCCCTGGCTCAGATGGGATTTAGTACCTGTCCCATGGTTTTTTCCCTTGGCCTAGAAGGAAGTCAGCCCTCTGTGAAGGATGGTCTTTGCTGACTCAATCTTTCCATGGCTGTCCTGCCCCACCCCAAGAAAGAGATATGGAGCGGGAGAGAAGGGGCCAGACAGGACACTTGGCAGAGGGACAGATGCTGACCCCCTAGAGAGGTTCATCTCCCTGGAGGCCTGAAATCTGACTAAGCCCATATGCAGCCCTCCCACTGCCCACAGAGAGGGGAGGCAGAGAAAATGGGACTCCTAGTCTCTTAAGTGGGCTGTGGGTCCTGATGGCTGGGCTGCAAATATATCCCTTGGGAACAGCTTTCAATCTTTCATGCAAACCTTTCTCCCCCAACTTGGGGGTGGAGGGTGCGCCATTCTTCAGTTTGTTCTTTGGCCCCCTCCTCTCCTCTCCCTCTACAACCTCTGCCTCTCTGGAGCTGTCCCAGAGGCCAGAGGTAGAGTCAAAGTAGCCTTGCCCAAGCCTTGGAGTATAATGGAAAATTTAGGATAGAAACCAGGGCAGCTAGGTGGTGGAGTGGATAGAGCATTGAGCCTGGAGTCAGGAAGACCTGATTTCAAATTCAGCCCCTGACACTTATTAGTCGTGTGGCCCTTGGCAAGTTACTTAACCTTCTTTGCCTTAGTTTCCTTATCTATCAAATAAATTGGAGTAGGAAATGGCAAACCACTCCAGTATCTCTGCCAAGGAAACCCCAAATGGGGTCACAGAGAGTCTGGAATGACTAAAATGACTGAAGGTCTAGAAATGAGGAGACCTGTCCCTGGTTCAGTCCCTGACACTGACTCACTGTATGACCTTTGGCAAGAGGCCCTTTTTGGGCCTCTGTTTCCCTATCTTTTGAGAAGACAAAATACCTCCTTATGCTTCCCCTCCACTGGAAAAGCACCCTGGCAAGGATCCAAGTTCTCTAAGATAGGAATTCTGATAACTGCCTGTGTGAACTTAGGAAAGTAGTTTGACCTTTCCAGTCCTCAGGTTCCTCATTTTTAAACTGAAGGTCTAGGACCAGGTTTTTGAGAACCCCCTCACCTCTTTTAAGCTCTGGTAGGAATATATGCTGGTGATGGGGAAGGTTTGGAGGGAAGAGTGGGTTGGATGGGCCAGAAGCTACTGCCAGCTCAGCATTCAGGGGGGATATGTGTAGCCTCTTCAGGGTCTTCTCCTCTGGGGCAGTAGGTCAGTAGTTCCACATGGGTTGAGGGGCAGTGAAATCCTTGGACTTGGGATGAGGAGACCTGGCTTCTAACCCTGGCTTTGTCACTCGCTGTGTCATCTTGGACAAGCTGTTTCCTGGATTTGCATTTCCTCCTCTGTCAAAGGATGGCATTGGACTCCTTGATCCCTAGGGTGTCTTCCAACCCCGACATAGTGTGATTTTGGGATGGTACCATTTACTCGATGCTCCATCTGCTCAGCCAGGAGGTTTCTAGATCTGCAAGGACACTGTGGCCCCTCCAGAGGCCTCTGAAACAGGAAGGAGGAGGAGCATAACCATTTTCTGAGAGTGGTCTCCTGAGCTGCTTCTGACTGGCTGCTCTTGGCTTCTCAAGGAAACCTAGTGGGCGAGGGCATCTTCCTTCACACCACTCCCCTTCCCCACAGACACATCAGGGAGTGTGGATGCCTGACCATTGTGGTGATTTGTATGTGTTTCTCCCTGAAAGTTCGAAAAGTCTGCATCTACAACAGGCAGAGAAAACACTAGTTTGAGGAGGCTTACTGGGGGGCTGGTGTCCTTCTGATCAGCTGATGAGAGGTGGGGATCCTCTGACCTCTGTAATAAATACTATGAAGACATAAAAAAAATACAACCAGCATCCTTTTTCAGGGGGTGGTGGTGGTAGCCTTTAAATTATTTCCCCCCTCTATTCACCATCTTTCTGTTCCTTTGTCTCCATTCTGGGGGCCATGGGGAGCCCATCACCGGCACGTGTGTGTCTCCACCAGCCGGTGGCAGTGACGACACTTGACAAAACAACACCAGTGGAACTTGCAGCTGCAGCGCTCGACCACCTCGACCTCGGAGGTGTGGAAGCCTCGGCCGCAGCACAGTAGCTCGCAGCCATCGATGGCCTTGGAGGTCTTGTTGCATTGGCGACCCCAGGTGCCCAGCACACCACTGCGGGCATCATGCTCGCAGAAGTCCGGGCTTGGCTCCAGGTACACCAGGTCCTCATCTGTGTGCGGCTTAAACTGGGAGTTCCTGGGCACGAGGGCCTTGGAGGAGCCCACTCGCCGCTGCTCTACCTCCGTGGCCCCATCAAATTTCTCCTTGAGGACGTGACCCACCTTGCGGAAGGGTGGCATGGCTTTCCAGCAGGTCTTCACCTCACAGGAGCCCGACACACCGTGGCATTTGCATTCCACTCGCATGTGGTTCAGGATGGCCTAGGGGTGGAGAGGGAAGGGTGGGTCATCCAGGTGATGATGGGAGAGACAGGTGGGGGAATTTGAGGGGAAGACAAGGTGTCCCAGAGACATAAGCATGAATAAAGAAGTCTCTCATCATCGGATTTAGAGCTGGTCATTTGGTCCAATCCCCTCATTTAAGTACAACATTTTTATTTTACAGGTAAAGAAATGGAGGCCTACAGGTGGTATTTGAGGAATGGGAATATGTTTCTAGGGTGGAGGACATAATAGGGAATGTCTTCTGAATCACGGTGTGGAGGATGCCTGGGTTAGAGGGAAATGTAAAGGGGGATATCTGAGGGGTGGAGCTAGAGAGGATGTCTGAGGGTCCAAAGGAAGGAGGAGAGGGTACATGTGGGGCCCAGATGGGTGCAGCTGGCTTGGGAAGGAGATGAAAGGAAGATTGTGGGATATGGTGGGAGTGTGTGGAGTCAGAATGGGGCGATAATCAGATCTCGGGGGCCGACAGATCCAGCCCTCAAAGGCGCAGGAGCATCCTTCCCTTCTTGGAGCTGCGGAGCATGGGGAGGGGGCAGGACTGAGAAGCGCTCACCTTTCTTCCAGCTTCATTGTTGTGCAGGTTCATGAGAGCTCGGCTGGAGGAGGCCCCTTTGCTTCTCTCTCGGACATCCACGAAGGACTGGGAGAAGGCCACTCCATAGGCGATGTTGTCTGAACAGCCTGACCACTGGAAGCCTGCAGTGGGTGGAGGGGCCAAGGGTGAGGCTTTCCCCTGGGGAGGCCCTAGAAGGCCACTCCAGGAAGGACCCTCCTGACGGTGTGCGGGCTGATAGAACCCTAGTTTTTCCTTCTCCCCTCCTCCTGGCACTCACCCTCTGGGCTGACCCCATGCACGGTCCGGTCACAGCCACATTTATCCAGCTCCCCACTGCTGCAGGCCCGAGTTACAGCAAAGGCTACCCCTGCGGAGGAGATGGCGTAGACGAAGGCTGCTTCTCGGGTCCCTGTTAGGGCAGAAGAGGGCAAGGTGGGTCCCTCCCCTTCTCCCTATTCATCCCCCCACGCCGCTTTGTTCAGAGTCTCCCAGAGTTCACTACGCTGACCACACCCAGGGAAGAAAGGTCAGGTGGGAAGAACACAGTTACATGAGGGATCCCAAAAGCCACACGTGCTTCCAAATATGCCCCGTCTACCAAGCCTAAAAGTTCTGATGTGGCCACTTCGTTAGGTTAAGGCATCATGTCCAGAGGGTCCCTTGGTACAAGACACTTGGCTCCTTGTGAGATGTTATCATAATAATAAGTCATATTTCTATAGTGCTTTTCAACTGTAAAAGCACTTTCCTCGAAATAGTGCAAATATTATGTCCATTTTACAGATGAGACAGGTTGAGAGATATTAAGCAGTATGTTCAAACTTACACAGTTGGTAAGTGTTGGAACCAGGATTCAAACCCCTATTCCCTAATTCCAGGTCTGCTGCCCTAACCTTTATACTATGCTGCCTCTCTTGGGGGCACAGTATATAATATAAACCCATAAGCATTCAAACACGCTGGATAACTAGTCACAAGTTCTTGCCACAGCATCGTATAACCTTGAACAAGTACTGTCTAAGACCTCCGCATCTTCATTTCCTCCTTTGTAAAATGAGAGGCTTGAATAAAATAGTCTTTCAAGTTCCCTTTCAGTCCTAGAATGCTCTGAGTCAGCTTGGTCCCTTTTGATAACAAAAGATACTCACAGTTACATAGCATTTTAAAATTTACTTTACCCACCAGACAGGTAGGGTGATGGATAGAGTTGGAATCAGGAAGAGACTCAGCTCCCTGAATTCAGATCTGGCCTCAGACACTTACTAGCTATGTGGCCCTAGCTAAATCACTTAATCCTGTTTGCCTTAGTTTCCTCAGTTGTCAAATGAGCTGTAGAAGGTAATGGCAAACCACTCCAGCATCTTTAACAAGAACACCCCAAATGGGGTCAGAAAGAGTCAGACATGACTAAACAACAGCCACCAGTCAGGTAGTGAAGGGATTATAATCTCTATTTTACCGACACCTAGGCTCAGTAAATTGAAGAGACTTGCCCAGAGTCAAATAGCCAAGGTCAGCATTCTAACCCAGGACTCCTCTGACTCAACTTTCACCTTCTTTCTGTTAATGTGTCCCTAATTGGATTGGTGGTGGGGAGGGAAGGACAAAGGGGGAGGGTGTCTGAGTCAGCACTCGGGAGAGAGGGGACGTTGTCATGGGCTGAAATAGAAGCCAGTTGGCCTCTCGCTTCCTAGCTTGGGTGCTGGTTGGTCGCCCTTCTGCTTCTCCTTCCCCCTTTTCCTCCTGCTTTGTTCCTCCCTTTGGGACCCTGATGGAAAGCTTTCCTACTATTCTGTCTGCCCCACTACATGCCTCCTGAGAGGTCCCCAAGCTCCACCTCCCTTTCTAGGCACCTCCCAACTTCCTGTGTCCTGGGAGAGAAAGGTATTTGCTTTTTTGACCCAGGGCCCATGGGAAGGGATTCAAAGAGGCTGCTCTTACAGAATCGAAGAACTTCAGAGTTGGAAAGGATCCCAGCAGTCATGATGTCCAATTCAAGGCCCTTCCCAACACACCGGGCAAGTGGTTGTTCAGCCTTGGCTTGAAGCCCCGCAGTGACGGGGAACAGACCACCTCCCAAGGCAGCCCACTCCACTAGGGGACAGCTCTCATGGGAAGGAAGTTTTTCATGATATTGAGCCAAAATTTATCTCTTTGAATCTTCTACTAGTTGCTTAGGTCAGATCTCCCCCCTTCCCTTTGGCCTTTGTCCCCTGCCCCAAGTTTTCTCTTTGTTAACCACCCTCCGTTCCCCTCACCATCCTCCCCATCCTGGTTGCCCACCTCTGGACACTCTCCTTGTCAGTGCCCTCCCTAAAAATGTAGTCCCCACAAGTACTTGGGAGGGGTGGCTGGTGCAGATAGGGGGTCACTTAAGTCTGCTATTAGTGTTATGGGAAAGTGGAAAATGTGGGCTAGAGAAGAACACTCATGGATTCCAAACTGATGAGTTGCCCAAACCCGAAGAATTAATATCATGAAGTCAACTTGGAAAGAAGTCTGCAGTGGAGTGCCCCAGGAGTCGGCTTCACCTTGGGCTTTTTTGTTGGGTCGTTTTTAATATTTTTATCAATGACCTAGGTAAAGACCTAGACGACTCCTTTTCAAACTCAAAGACTGGAAGAGATAACACACTGGAGGACAGAGTCAGGATCCAAAAATATCAACCTAGAACATCAGAGTGAAGCTAATATAATTTTATAATGTTGTCTGTGTCCTGATGAAGCCTGTGGGTGAAGCCCTTCTCAGAACCATGTTTTTAAATGGATACAATAAAGTATGTAGGATTATGAAAGAAACCAAAGATTAGTGAAAATGTCATTTCCCCCCCATCTAAGTACTTAGACCCCCTGAAATTTACCAAATTTAGAACCCTAAGATGACAAGAAAAAAAGGATAAATATAACTTCTTACTCTAGGGTTAAAAAATGACTTCACAATGGGGAGAGCCTATGATTAGAGAGAAGTTTATCTGAGGAAGATCTGGGGGCTTCAGTGGGTCACTTCAAAGTGAATTGATGATGATATGGTAGCCCTGAAAGCTAATCCAGTTCTGAGCTGCATAGAGAGTTATAATATAATTTTCAGTAATAAGGAGGGAATAAGTCTCACTTTCCCCTGACCTGGTCAGATCTCCTCTTGAGTACTGTGTTCAGTTCTGGGTTCCACATTTTAAACTAAGTTTTATGACTGACTTTTGCTGTTATATTCTAGTGTTATCTATCTTTACCTTCCCCACACAAATGAACCTTTTCTTGTAACAAAGAGAAAGTTAAGCAAAGCCCCTGGATGTAATGGACATAATCTGATAGTATATACAATTCTCTGTATCCATACTTCCTCCCCCCAACTCAGCACCAAGGAGAAGGGGTGAGCACCACATTTTATGAAGAAAGGACATCGAAAAGCTAAAGAGCATAGAAGAGGGTGAAGAGGATGGTGAATGGTCCCAAGTTTATACCATGTAAGGATTAGTTGAAGGAACTTATTTAAAATTATAGCTACCCCAAAGTAGAATGAAAGATCTCAGAAGATATTGTCTTTCTTGGTCTTCAAGCAAACTTGGATGATTATTCAGTGAGTTTGTTGTAAAGGGCCAGGTTGGGTATTAGTAGAGGGATTTTTTTTTTCTCCCAGGTGTGGGTTGGATTAGATGATTACTAAAGTTCTGAAATTTCATGGTTCTGTGAACTCACCCTTCTCTCCTGTTTCACTCCCTTGCTCACAACACTTAGGTAGGTTGTTCCTTGGGTGATAGGCACCTTTTTACCCACTGGTTTCATCACTGGTCCAGACTCAAAGCCTTCCTACCTTTGTGGGTCCTGACAGAGCTTACCGCCATAGGTGTTGAGAGCCCAAGAACAATTCCATATCTCAATAAGTCAAGGGAAGATTTTAGGGAGAGACCCTTATTTTACAGAGAGGTTTGATTTACGCAGAACCATAGCATTTCAGAGTTGGAAGGGATCTTAGAAACCATTATAGCTCATCCCATATAGGCAGCCAGGAAAAAAGGGCCACAGGGGCTGGGTTAGCTTGTTCCTCCCATGCTCCTTACCACAAGCTAGTTTTATTTCTGTGACCTTATGACTTAGAGACCATTGGAGCTGTAGTGATTTTAAGACAAGGAATATTCGAGCCAGGAGAACAAAAAAATGCCTATGACGGCAAGCTGGGCTCAGTGAGGGCTAGAACCTCTGTGGTTTCTGTCTGGATGATGAAGGGGATGTGTTTGTAAGTTCTGTGACTTCCTTTAACCTTGAGTGGACCTGTAGCTGGGTGTGTCTCTGCCCTCCCAGGAACCGTGTCCCTGAGGACTCTCTTACTGTGGGTATCAGTGACAGGAGGGTTTCTTTCTGGAGTGAATGTGTGTATTATATCTACACTGAAGAAAGAACACCAGACTAGGCATTAAGAGAACTAAATTTTAATCCCTAGCTGGGCAAGTCCTCTGTGCCTCAGTTTCCTTATCTTGTAAAAAGAACAAAATACTACTTGCAGCATCTACCTCACAGAGTTATTTTGAGGAAAGCACATTGTAAATCTTCTAAAGTTATAGAAATTACTTGTTTTATCTCTGTGTGTATGCACACTGTGTGGCTCTGGCACGGTGTGTATGACCTTCTCCTTTTCCTAGACCGTGTGTAGGGCTCTGTGTGGTGGTGACTGTCCTTCTGTCTCTCACTGGGGGTGTCTGTGTTTGTGGGGGCGGCTGGGGGCAGCCCATTGGCCTGGTGGTTGGCAATTATCTCCTGGGACACCCGGCGCTGCTTTCCCAGCTGTCCCAGAGTAGTCGCCGTGGTCAGGAGGGAACAGTAGACTCTTCTGTGTCCTCCTTTGTGGATGGGCTGGATTGCTGGCCAGAGGGAGGGAGGGTCAGGGCCCTGGGGGAAGGACGCAGCTTCCACCCCAGTCTGTTTGGAGACATGATGCTTCCCACCTTGAGGCTCAGGCTCCAGGAGCCGTCCCCTCTCCCCGTGTGACACCCTCTCTCCCTTCCCTTTTCCTGGACGTACTGGGGGTCAGGGCCTAGGACAGGGTGGGGAGGCCCTGCTCTGGACTGGCATGGGAGCTGCTTTGGGGGCTGGGAGCCTGTGGGCTTCAGCCATTGTGGGGACTGAGTTCTCTCCAAGTTAATGGAGGCTAATAGCAGGATCGTGTTGGTTGGTTTGTACTGTGGCTGCCGTAAGAGAGACGACTTCAGTTTCTGGTATTTCTGGCATTTCCAGGCCTGAACCAGCACAAATCTGGTGCCCCAAAGATGGGGAGAGAAAAGTTAAGTTGGGAGATGGGGTTGATTTGGAGGCAAAGGGAGGTGATGGGGAAGGGGAGGTAGGCTCCCATCTGGTATAGGCCAGGTTCAACCGGATCCTGCCATGCTTAGAGGTCAAGGGATGGTAGAGTTCAAAGTTTAGAAACGATTTATTCCAATCATTTTGTTGAGGAGAAGAGTGATCCTCAGAGACGTTAAGTGACACTCTCAAAGTCACATAGCTAGTAAGGAACTGAGCCAGGATCTAAGCTGGCTAAAGTCTCCCTGGTTCCAAATCCAGGACCTCTGTAATCTGTGTCTCCCTTCCCCCTCCTGCCCATACTGTCTTTCCATCTGGCTTCATCTTCCCCTTCTGTTCTTGCAGTTTCCCTCTCTTTCTTCCCTCCCCCTGCCCCCATTCATGCTAATGAACTCTCTGGACTTAATCACCCTCCTAGGCTGCTGCCCATCATAGAGGGCAAGGTTGGAACCAGATGCCAGAGATGGGACCGGAGACTTGTCTGAGGTGCCTCTTCTGCTGGCCAGCCCACAGAGACTCAGCTCTGTGCCCTCCAAGAGACAGTGGCCTCCTTCTTGCCCCTGTGTCTTACAGGGTCAGATTACACTACTTACCTACCTGTTTGCTTACACACACACACACACACACACACACACACACACACACAAACATGGTTCCATAGTTTCCTGCTCTGAATGAAGAAATAAAAATGGAGAAGGCAATCCAGGAGATAAGAACCCAACAATTGGAGCTGTTATTTACCTGCTGGGACAGCAGCCTGTGCCATGGAAGGACAGATACTTCCTAGGAAGGAGCTTTTACTACTTTTTAAACTTGAGGTCAGGAAGTACTTCCTGATATCTCCCTTAAATCTCTCACACTCTGCTTTAAACCCACTTCCTTTGGTTTATTTCTTCATGAGAAGGCAAGGAGAAGCAGCACATGGGAGGGGGATGAGGGCATGGGATCAACTTCTGAGTTCCAACAGAAATTCTGGTAGTTATTGAGTCATCTGGGTGATCTAGGGCAAATCCATGACCCACCTCTACCCCCCTGTTCTGTGTTCAATGCACCCTCCCAGCTCTGACATCCTGTGTTCTAAGAACCCTCCCAGCTCTGACTTCCTGTGTTCTAAGGATCCTCCCAGCTCTGACATCCTGTGTTCTAAGGATCCTCCCAGCCCTGACATCCTGTGTTCTAAGAACCCTCCCAGCTCTGACATCCTGCGTTCTAAGAACCCTCCCAGCTCTGACATTCTGTGTTTCTAAGGATCCTCCCAGCTCTGACATTAATCTAAACCTGTTCTAAGGCATCTCCTAGTTTTGACATCCTGTGTTCCAAGGTTCCTCCCAGCTCTGACATTCCATGTTCAAAAATCCCTAGCTCCCTTGTAGAGAGTTTCAACCTCTGAAATTCTGTCCCCTTCTGTTCTGATATTTCATAGTCTGAGGTTCCTTATTTCTCCTATTTTTTTGTGTCCTGAAGTTTACTCCAAGGTATAATGCTGGCCTCTTTCAGCCTCAGAATCTTCATCTATGAAAAGAAGAGTCTGACATAAGTGACCTCTTAGGTTCCCTGCCTCTCCCTCCCTTTAAGTTCTAAATCCATGATCCCAGGGCAGTGACTCCAAATCTGACTCTCTCTGTATAGGTTGCTAGTAAATAGAGCATCAGACCTGTAGCCAGCACAATCTGAGTTCAAATCTGACCTTGGACAGTTTCTAGCTGTGTGACCCTAGGCAAGTCACTTAACCCTGTTTGATTCAGTTTCTTCAACTGTGAAACAGAGGTAATAACAGCACTTACCTCCAAAGTTTGTTATGAGGAAATTTTGTAAAAAGTGCTTAATGCCATGCAGTAGGTGCTTAATAAATGCTTATGCCCCTTCCAACTGGACAGAATCCAGGCTTCCCTGATACCAGGACAAGTGGGAGGAATCCTGCCCAGCAGGGGATGGAATCATAGCCACTGCAGCTGGGAGAGTCACCATATTTTATATATGAAGAAAAGGTTTCCTAAGGAAGGGAAGTGATCAAGGTCACATTTAGATGGTAAGTAGAAAGACCAGAGCTGTGAATTCAGGACTTTCCCCAGTAACCTACACTGCCTCCATTGAGTAGGGACTTGGCAGAAGATGCATTTGGGGCACACTAAGCTATTCCCACTCATGACCTTCCACTACCATTGTATCAGCCAACAAACATTTATAGAGTGGTCACCATGTGCCAAACACTGTGTTAAGCACAGGGGATAGATACATAGGAAGGCAAAGGGGACAGTGAGGTGATGCAGTAGATAGAGCACTGGCCCTGGAGTCAGAGGTACCTGAGTTCAAAAGGGGCCTCAGATCCCGACTCACTGTGTGTGACCTCCGGTAACTCACTTAACCTTGATTGCCTCAAAAAAAAAAAGCAAACAAAAAATCAAAACTAGGCAAAAATAGTCATTGCCCTCAAGGCGCTCCCAGTCTAATTGAGAGACAACATGGGTTACCGACAAAATCCATGTAGAGAAGATGGAAGATGGTGTTGCTGGGGGGAGCAACCACCAAGGGTCTCAGAGGGAGGTGGAGTGTGAGATGAACTTGGAGGGACCCTGAGAATTCTAAGTGATGGAGGTGGGGAGAAAGAATATTCCAGGAGGGGGTCAGCCAGGCCAAAGGCCAGTAGAGCTGGACTTGGGGTTTACCTGCTGCTGGACTGTGATAGGCTCCAGGGGAGGAGAGGACAGGTTGGTAAAAGTCTGCCACAGAGATGTGGAGATTTGAACTCAGCAGAAAAATGTACTTAGCACAGGCAGCCACTCTGCCTAAGGTCATCCACTCTAATTCCCCATTTTACAGATGAGGAACCTGAGATCCAGAGCAAGTCACACAGGCAGATTTGAACCCAAGTTCTCTGACTTGGGGTCAGTGCTGTTTCCAGATGCTGGTGCTAGTTGTTCCCTGTGGGTTCCGAAAAGCTTAATTTTTCTATCCTGGACTGAAATTTCATGAAACAGAATTTGAGAGAGACCAGTGTTACAGATATCAACTCAGACCTTCCCAATTGGCGGGGTTTACACAGTCTAAACTTCTTAGCTTGGTCTGCAAACTAATGCTACAGCATAATTCTAGGTACAGTCTAATTCATTTCCCATCCAATCCTGGGTCCTATCTCACCTTTGTTCATCCTGATAAACATGATTCTTCTTCTTTTTTTATGTGGGGAATAGTTAGCTTACAAAGTGTTTTTTCTTATCACAACTCATTTAAAAATGTTGATGATACTACTAATATTAACAATCACTTATATACTATCTACTATGTACTAGGCTTTGTGTTAAACACTTTACAAATATCTTATCTGATCCTCACAACAACCCTGGGAAGTAGGTACTATCCTTATCCCCATTTTCCAGATGAGGAAACTGAGACAAAGGTTAAGTGACTTGCCTAAGGTCACACAGCTAGTAAGTGTCTGGGGCCAGACGTAATGATATAAGTATCATTATGAGGAAACTGAGCCCAAAGAATCAGGAAGATTATGAGTTTCTAGAGGGCAAGGACTTTTGAATAAGGTCCCTCCCAGTTCTGACATTCTCTGTTTTAACATCTCTTCAAACTCTGGCATTCTATGTTTCAAGATTCCTTCTATCTCTGACATCTCATCATCAAGGATCTTTTTTTAGCTTTGATATCCTATGGCCTAAGGTCTCTTCCACGATCTTACATTCTCCTGCCCCAAATGACCCTATGCACCCTGATATTCTCTGTTTTAAGGTCTCTTCTGGTTCTGACGGGTCTGGGTGGGGAAAGAAAGTGGAGATTAGCCAGTGGAATTTCAGTCGTTCAGGAATTATGCAGGGGGAGACGGCTGTGATGAGCCGGTGATGGATAATTTCCACAAGAGTCACTGAGAGGACAGAGTATCTATCTTACCCCTCTTTCCTCCCCTCCCCCATGAACCTAAGAATTGGGTATCTGATAATATGCATTTAAAGTGGGCACCAAAATTATAAACAAAAACTAAGATTCGAAAGAAATTAAGATGTGTGTATGCATGTGTTGGGGGGGATGGAACTAGCTTTCAGGAGAGGGATCAGAGGAGACAAAGTTGTTTGACTTGGCTAGGGAGACAGCTTGGTGTGGGTGTGGGTGTGGGAAGGGTTTTGGGGACCTTGAGGTAATCTGGAGATATTTGTAGGGTGTAAAATCCAAGGAGGAAGATGGACTGTTTAGCCTGGTTGGGGGGTGGTGGTAGGGGTGATCCAGAGTGTTGGGGATGAGTAGGGGCTGGGAGGGGAGCCCCCTGACAGATGCACCTAAATTACGGGGGTAGATGTCCTAGTGGGAAACAGAAGGAGATTTCATGACTCAGGATGTTCTTTTGAACCAGCACCCAGAAGGTCAGTACAGGCTGGTGGTGTGAGGAGTAGAGGACTGGGGTTTGTGAGCACTGAGCCTCACTTAGAGAAAAACAAGGGCTTGGTGTTCCTTGGGGTGGGCACTTTGTGGTGGAATTGAAAGTGTCAAGGAACCTGGGTAAAAGGAATCTGATTTCTAGCACTGACTGACTGGGTGACTTTGGGCAAATAAGGGGCTTAAATGAGTTAATCTCCAACTTCCCTTCCTACTTGAAATCTATGATCCTCATCCAACTGTCTCCTTTTACAGAGCCGGAAACTGAGATCCAAGTAGAAGAGATGAGTTCCTCAAGGTTAGGGAGCTAGTGTGTAGAAGAGCTAGGCTGAGAGATGGTATTGTGTAAAATGAGCATCAGCAAGTTTGTATTTGCTCTGCCATCTTCAGCGTGGGAGTCAATGAGGGCTCTGCCATCTCTTTGCCCTCCTTTTATTTTTTTTGTAGCAAACCTCCCAACTCAAAGGCCACCTCATTCAGGAAGCTTTCCCAGATTCTCACTACTGTACTTGTACTGTCCTCATGGGATCAGAGGGTTGACATTTGAGGTCATCAGGTCCCATTCACTCATTCTTTTGGTTGTGACATATTTATCTCCTTTCTCTTAGCCCTTTATAGCACTCATTGCACTCCTTGATCAATCAATACCTTAATTACTCAGCATACAATTTGGTCAGGGCAATAATCTGTAGTATCCTAATGCCAATAGCCCCTTGCCTCTTTAGTATGCTCTATACCATCCTCTTCTCTTGGGTTTGAATTCTAAGTTTCTCAAGGGTAGGGACTCTGTTTTTCAATCTTTGTATCTCTCTCAGTTTGGTGAATAAAGATAAAGACCCGAGGGGACAGATGAAAGAGATCTTACAGGAGATGTGAGCGAAAGGACTTGACACCTGACTGGAAATGAGAGCTATGGGAGAGAGAACAGTTGAGGTTAACCATAAGGTTTTTACCTAGGTGAATTTTGGCACTGCAGAGGTATTCAGCAAACTTTCTGCTGTCATTCAATCGTTTCAAACTTGACAAAGATACTGCATTTTATGGATGAGGAAACTGAGGAAAACAAGGTTAAGTAACTTGCCCAGGATCACACAGCTAGCAAGGTTGGATTTGAACTCAGGTCCTCCTGCCTCTGGGCTTGGCCCTCTATCCACTGTGCCACCTAGGTGCCCTTAGGACTTATTGAGTCCTAATTTATAGTGGAAAGGGCACAGGATTTAGAGTCAGATGGGATAGGTTTGAGTTTAGGCTCCACTGGATCCTGGCTGTGTGAATTTGGGAAAGTCACTTAAACTCTGTGGGATTCAGTTTTGACCATCTGAAAAACAGGAATAATAATCTCATTGATCAGTCAACAATCATTTAAGTTCTTTCTCTATGCCATATGCACATATAGAGAATACAAAAAAAAAAAAAAGAGAGACAAGAAGAGTTCCTGCTCTCCAGAAATGTAAATTCCTGACATAGAATGTCAGAACTGGAAGGGGCCTTAGAACATAAAATGTCAGAGATAGGGGAGACAAGAAGTAAATAACTGGGTGTAGATATAGATATATACACGCATAGACAAATACATATATATGTATGTGTGTGTTTGTATATATATGTATATACAAACACATACATACATACGTACACACACACAGATGGAGAGAGAGAGAAAGAAAGAACAGAGTGGATGGAAGGCACTCTGAAAGGGGAAGGCATTAGTAGCTGAGAAGCCTAGGAAAGGACTCCTGGGAAAGGTGGGATTTGATCTGAGTCTTGAAAGATTCAGGGAACCAAAGTGGTAGAGATGAGGGAGCAAGTCATTCCAGGCATGGGAGGCAGCCATGGAGGCAAGAAACAGAGATGGAGTGTCCTGTTCCAGGAACTGCAATGAGGCCAGTGTAGCTCTATTGTATGTGGAGGAGATTTCTAAGAATAGAAAAGTAGGAAGGAAACAGGTTGTAAAGAACTTTAAGACTAAATAGATTTTTCTATTTGATCCTGGAGGAAATAGTGGCTCCTGGAGATAATTGTGGATTGTCTCCACAGAAGTGATGCCATCAGATTCACCTTTTGGTAACTGGAGTGGGTAGAGAGACTGGATTGTGGCTGGGAGACCAGTTGGAAGGCTATTGCCTCAGTCCAAGGAAGAGGGGCCTGAATGAGGGGAGTGGCCACATGAGTGGAAAGAAGGGTTTATATATTGGAGATAGTGCCGAGGGAGAAAAAACAAGACTTGGCAGTGGATTGGATATGTGGGGTGAGTGTGAGAGAGGAGTGGAGGAAGCCGCCTAGCTAGTGAGCCTGGGTGGCACTCAGAGGATGCCCCCAAAGAAATGGAGGCATTATTGTTACTGCTATTGTGGAACAAATTACTGAAGGGAAGGAAAAATTATTTCCTCATTGACTTCTGTGAACTTCCTCAAGAGCATGGAAGATGTATGCAAGGAGGTGGTTATAAGAAAGACAGTTTTCAGTACCATCGACAATGATTTAGATCTGGGAGGGACTTTATTAGAACAGACAATGTAAAAACTGAAAAAGATAGAGACCAACAAACATTAGTGTTTTAAGGAACCATAGAATATAGAATGTTGGGGAGAGTTGGAAGTTTAGAACAAAGTCCATCAGGACCAGAAAGGAATTTAGAACACAGAATGTCAGAGCTGGGAGGGAACTTAGAACACAGAATGACAGACACAGAAGGGGCCTTAGAGAACAGGATGTCAGAGTTGGGAGGGCCTTTGGAACACAGAATGTCACAGCTAGAAGGGGCCTTAGAACCTTATCTGAGAGCTAGTAGGAGTGTTAGAACGTAGAATGTCAGAGTTGAGAGGGTCCTTAGAACGTAGAATATCAGAGGCAGAAGGGACCTTAGAGCACAGGATGTCAGAGCTGGGAGGGTGTAAAAGCAAGCAAAGTGAGATTTTTTTGTTTTCTTTTGGGAGTTCAGTTTCCCAGGCTCAGGCTAATTTGTGAGTACCTGAGGGTACCTGATGTCCTTCAAATTCTCATAATTCACAGTTGTGCTGAGTCACATGGGTTTCATGCCTACTGACTCTGAGTCAATCAGGAGCGGAGTCTTTGTTATATATGCTGGGAGGTTGGCATTTTACTTTGGGGTTTGCTTATGAGAAGAACTGATTGGTTCCCTGGTCCAGACTCTGAGTAGCTGTATGTTCAGATGCCCCGACTGCTCAGATATAAAGACTCTCTTGATCCAGGGTTGTATGTCAAGTCAATATTGCTTTGATTCAGGCAGGGAGAGCCCTGTCTGATGGTCTTTATTTCTCTGTTTGTATTTTCTCTGAAGTTCAGCATGCTGACCTTTCCCCTGAACTAGTGAATTAATTAAATAATTTAATTAAGTGAATTAATTAAATAATTTAAGTGAATAATTAAAGTAGGGTTGTTAACCCCTTTTTGAGCAGTCTTTCCTTTAAAAGCAGATCAAACAACCTGTGCTAGCAGGTCATCCTGGGTGTGCTAGGGGGCTTGCTGTTACAGAGGGTCTTTAGAACAGAGAGTGTCCTAGCTGAGAACTTTAGAGACTATCTTGTCCAATTTCCTCATTTTACAAATTAGGAAACTGAGGTATCCAGAATAGTGACACAAATATAATTATACTAATGTTTCCCATCTGTTCTTCTGTTTAGTTTTTCTGAATCTTCTAGGTTGTCAATAATTCTGAGATTGCTGTGTCATGATGTACCCTCTAGGCCCATCCCTTAATTCTTTGGATATTTCAGTGATTTTTCAACCTCTCCTCTTAGTTGGGAGCCGTCATGTTTCCTGAGTTTACTTCTTGTTTATTCCTTCTCTGGACTTTTGGAGATTTTCCATTTTCTGCACATTGACCATTTTCTTCATGATTCTCTCCTAACTTTTTATTTTTATAGCATATTTTGATTCTAGCTTGAGTTCTTCCCTTGACTTAAAAAGCCTTTCCTCTTACTTGTTTCTGTGAGTTTCTTTTCATTTGTAGCTCCTGCTACATTTCTTGAGTAAGTCACTGATCTGTTGAAGGCTGAGAGGCCATGATGGTGAACAGAATGCTGGCCTGAGTTTCAATCACCTCTGACACTGTGATCACTGGTCAATTACTCACCCCTCTAGGCTCCAGCAGCTGGCTGTCTAAGACTCAATTAGAGACAGGCTTCCAGACCTGGCACATAGGAGGGGCTTAGTTCTGTCACTCAGTCAAAAAGCATTTGTTAAGCTCTTGCTGTATGCCCACTCCTTTGCTAATAGCTGGGATACAAAGAAAGGCAAAACTAGCTTCTAACTTTAAGGAGCTCACAGTTTAATAAGAGGGCAACAGCAGGCAAACAACTACGTCTGTACAATGTCTACGGAGGGTAGATGGAAGATACTAAGAACAAATGAGGGGAGTGAGGGGAGCTTGGAAAGGCCTTTTTCAGAAAGTGGGAATTCAGGCGAGATTCAGAGGAAGTCAGTGAAGTGAGAAGGCATTCCAAGCCTAGGGGAGTGGGGGATGGTGGGCAGGGGCAGGGTGGGGTGTTGTGTATCAGGAACAAGAAGGCCAGTGGATCATAAAGGAAGAAAACTGAGAGATTTGAGAGATAGGAAGAGGGAATATTTGCTTGCCTGATCTGGCAGCAGAAGGTATTTCTACACTGGGAGTTCTCACATCAGCAACACTGCAGGTATTTGACTTTGAAATATCTATGTTAGGGACTAGAACCCAGGTTGCTCGACTCTTGTCTTCAGCCCTGTCCAGAGCTGACCAGCGAACAGGACTTCAAAGGGCATCTGGTCAATGCCTGAGAGGTGGCATGGTGATGTGGAAAAGACATTCAGTTTTTGATCAGGAAGACCTGGGTTTTAATCCTTACCAGATTCTTGTTAGTCATATGATCCCTGTTTCTTCATCTAGAGCAGGGGTGGGCGGTTTGTGACTTTGAGGTCACATGTGGTCTTCTAGGTCCTTGGGTGAGACTTTTTGACTGAGTCTATTTTACAGAACAAATCTTTTTATTAAGGGGGATTTGCTCTGTGAAGTCTAGATTCAGTCAAAGGACTACACTTGAGGACCTAGAGGATCACATGTGGCCTTGAGGCCCAGGTTCCCTACCCCTGATTTAGGGGCAGCTAGGTGGTATATTAGTTAGAGTTCTGGATTTAGAATCAGGAAGACTGACCAGTGAACTGGGCCATCCCCCTTATTTATGGGGGGT
>CM053771.1:48430367-48455836 GCA_028658325.1 Potorous gilbertii
TTATATGAACTGATACCAAGTGAAGTGAGCAGAACCAGGAGAACATTATTCACAGAAACAGCCACTACATACAATGACTGATTTTGATAGACTTAGCCCTTTCTCAGTAACAGTTCCAAAGGACTCATGATGAAAAATGTCATCCACATCCAGAGAAAGAACTGTAGAGTCAGAATGCAGAGTGAAGAAGACTATTTTCTTTTTTGATTTATTTTGTTGTGATTTTTTTCTTTCTCATGGTTTCTCCCATTTGCTAAAATTCTTCTATGCAACATGACTAATGTGAAAATGTGTTTAATAGGAATGTATGTGTAGAGCTCATATCAGATTGCCTGCCATCTTGGGGAGGGAGGGGGAGAAAATTTAAAACTTACAGAAGTGAATGTTGAAAACTAAAAATAAATAAATGGGGGGAAAAGAGAATGTACAAGAGCTACAGGAGACCTTGGAACATATATGTCAGAGCTCAGAGGATCCTTAAAACACAGAACATTGAATGTCAGAGCTGGGAGGGGACTAATTACAGAGAATATCAGAGCTGGAAAGGGCATTAGAAGACAGAGTGCTAGAGTCAGAAGGTAACTCAGCTGTCCCTTAACCCAACAAAACACTTCATTTTGCAGATGTGTCTGAGGGAGAGGAGGGATTTTGCCTAAGAATCCTAGCAACTGAGAGAGGCAGGCAATACAAGTTTCATTGTCCCTGATTGGTTCAATAAACTGAGGCTCAGGGAGTTGGAGACCTGCTGAAGTCATATGGTTGGTAAGTCCAAGGGTGGGCATTCCAACACAGGTCTTCTCGCTCCAAGTCTAAATCTCTTTTCATGACACTGAGGGGTCTCAGGAGTTCCAAAACAAGGCTGTCCTTGAAGGCAAAAGAAATTGCAAGAAGAAAAACTGAGTAGGTGTAAATAAGGGAATGGGGAGAGAACCTAACTACTTTGCATCAGTGACTGGTAGAAAGAGGCTGACTGTATGTTCATGAGCCTCAGGTTCCTAGCCTAGGGGCTAGGAAGGTTGCCATTTTCTCTCCCTTCAGTCACCACCTACTACAATCCCCAAATCACAGAGTCCCAGGACCTCGCTTTGCCACCCCCGAGAAAGGGCTTTAGTCTGAGGTGAGTGGCTCGATCCAAAGCCCTCCTCAATTCAGACTCAGGGTCCCATGACCTGAAGGATCCCTGGGCAAGGATCAGGATTCACAGACATCACAACCTCATAGTCTGACTCAGTTCTAGCTCCAGGTTCTGCCAACCTTCCTAACCCCCTGGAGCAGGACTGGACTTGGGAAGAAATGATGAGATTTCCTATTCAGGATTCCTTGAGATTTAGTGCTGTTATGATGACCTCAGTCTTTCCTGGGGTTAGGCAGCATGAAAGAATAATGGGAACAACCAGAGCACCCAGAGTTAGAAAGGACCTGGCCAAGTTTTGATTCCAACCTGGACCTGGACTGGAATCCCTTCCACCACAGCCTGGGACACATGGTTATCCAGCCTCAGTGTGAGCAGGCTTCCAGGGACATGAAACTCACAGCATTGAGGAGACAGCCCATCCCAGTTGGGAATGGATCTGGTTGTCAGCAAATATTCCCTTATATGGAACTGAAAACTGGTACTCACCATTGTTTTTCATTGTGCCCTCTAGGGTCAAGAAGAACAAGTCAAGTCTGATGGACAAGCATGTATTAAGTGCTTACTACATGTTAGGCACTGTGCTAAGAACTGGGGATACAAAGAAAGGCAAAAACAAAAACAAAAAAACCCAGCCCCTGCCTTCAAGGAGTTTACATAATGGAGGAAAACAACATGAAGAATGAATGGATGAAGCAAGCATCTATTCCATACTTACCACGTGCCAAGCCCTATTTACAAATAGTAAAGTCTCTGCTCTCAAGGGGCTTAGATTCTGATAACTATGTCCAAACAATCACTTACAAACCAGATAAATACAGGAGATAATGGGAGATGATATCAGAGGGAGATAATCTCTCAAATCTATAGAGAGACTCAACAGTTCTCTAAATATGTGAAGATAATCAGCATGTCCTTTTCCTCATCATCAATTCTTCTCCTCTTCCAACTAATTTTCCCTTGTTCTCTGCCTTGATCCCAGTAGAATAAAATTTCTATTCTGCCTCATCTCATCATCCTGGCTACCCTCCTCTGGTTATCCTCCAGTTTAGCAAAATTCCTCCTAAAATATGATTCCCAGAACTGAACATAATATTGAGGTTACTGTCCTCCGACCAGCAGGTTAATTACCTTCCTCATTCTGAATACTTTACTGGTATTAATTCAGTCTAAAATAGAATTACCTGTTTTAACATGCCAATCTGCACCTATATATGTGAGTGTATATATGTGTGAATGTCTGTATGTGTGTCTGTATATGTCTGTGTGTTCTGTCTGGGGAAATTGGAATGAAAATGGATCTTTCTGCTTCAAAGGTATCTCTGTGGAGCTCTATACCTCTTGTGGCTGCCTCTCTATGAAGCTTTATCATTACATATCATAGACTGTCAGAGGACTTAGAATATCTCCCCTGCCCCCATATGGACAGGTGTTGAGGAACCCCCACCCACTGAGGTTGACTCAAGGGTACATTTGGTATTGCTCACCAAGCAGTGTTTCCTGCTGCTTATCCCAGATGTCAAAATTGTTAGTTATGGCTCTGGTGTGTGTGAGAGGGCCAAGGAAGGGTTTTTTGGTTTTGTTTTGGTTTGGTTTGGGTCTTTGGGAATGTTTAGAGATTTGGACGTTTTTAAAGAGGTCTCAGCTCATTGTCCTGGTCTTAGAGGCTGATGTCTGCCCTTTGTTTTCAAAGAGATCAATGACATTACAGAGTGCTATCTTGACCAGCAAGTGAATTGGGTTTAAGAGAGGCAGAGTTGCACAAAGGGATCAATCTCACTCTCTCTTCCAGTCATCCAAGGCCAGTGACAAGACAAAGTCAGGATGACTGGTGACCCCCCAGGGTACAGCAGACGACCGTGGTGTTTTCAATGCCTGACCAAGTGCTAAGCGCTCCACAGAATCTGCTTCAGCTACATTCATGGCCTTTGGAAAAAATTATTTTCATCCACTGAATCCAATGGCAAAAGTCTTCACACACTTGGGGTAGACATTCTCCTAACTCACTGATGGGTTTGAGGCCTGTTGGTTATCCTCAACCTTGTTTAGCCCATCTGAGGTGATGGTCACTGGGCATGATACAAGTGGGAGTTGAGTGATAGGTGGACACTAAAAGTAGATGAGCAGCCTTGAAAAAGGTTCAGTAAGGCCTCACACCAGAGGTGCCAGTCCTCCCTGAATACCCCATACACCCTTGCCTTAGAAGAAAAAGAGGTAGGAAGAGTACTGTGTCACAGAAACCTCAGTTTCCTTTTCTCTCAAATGGGTATGATAATATTTCTACTGCCTGCCACACACAAGTGTTATAAGGGAAACATTCAAAGTAAACCTTAAAAGTGATAGAAATGACATCTATGGATTATTCTTTTCCTCTCTCCACAACCCTCAGGGTCACAGAGCTTGGATGTCTGTAGGACTGAGCATTAAGTCCTGTATCCAGAAAGGAGGTGGGACCCCTGCTAGCTTCTGCCCCTATGTGCCTGCCCACCTCCTGCCCATCCATTTCTTGAAGTTCCCCCTCCCATGGTGGCAGCCTCAGCGAGTGACCTGAGCTGGGATTTATGGGGCTGGCCCTCTAGGAGGGGGACGGGGGATAAATCATGGAATATTTAGGAAAGTGATCCACATTTGTTACCCTTAATACTATGTTTAACATGTCCAAGAGGGGCTCATAAATCAGAGCAGCTCAGCCCGCCCAGGCTCTTGGGGGTTGGGGGAAGGGAAGAGGGAAGCTAGGATCCAGGTTTGGAAGCTAGGAGAAGTTTCCCTCTTAATTTAGGCAGAGAATCAGGCTGACGGCTTTTTGAGCAAGGGTGACACGGGGCTTCATACTGGCTTTCCACATTTCTCTCAAGCAGAGACCATGTGTTTTGTGGGTGTACCCTTCTCCCCCACCCCATATAGCTGTTCAGATGGATGGACGTGCCTGTCTGCATATGTCTACATGTGGCCCAAACATGTACATATGAAGATCTTGTATTTAGGTACATGTTGCACCAAAGGATCACATATGTACACAGAATGATGGAGGGTGAGCTAGAAGAGTCCTTAGAACATGGAAGGTTAGAGCATAGGTTGTCAGAGCTGAGAGGGTCCTTAAAACACAGGATGTCAGAACTGGGAGGGCCCTTAGAACCCAGGATGTCAGAGCTGAGAGGGGCCTTAGAAACCAGGATGTCAGATCTGGGAGGGGCCTTAGAACACAGGATGTCAGAGCTGGGAGGGCCTTTAGAACCCAGGATGTCAGATCTGGGAGGGGCCTTAGAACACAGGATGTCAGAGCTGGGAGGGCCCTTAGAACACAGGATGTCAGAGCTGAGAGAGGCCTTAGAACCCAGGATGTTAGAGCTGGGAGGGCCCTTAGAACATCAGAAAATAGTCTATTATAACTAAAAAAAAGACTTCAAAGATCATCTAGTACAGCTCCCTCATTTTACAGTGGAAGAAACAGAAGCCCAGAGAGGGGAGTTCAAATCCTGACTACTTCCTCTGAGTCCGTTGGGCCTCAGTTCCTTTATGTATAAAATACATTCATATAAAATATGAATGAGGGGAAGGCTGATCTCTAAGGTTCTTCCCACTCTGTGTTTGTGATTTTATCATTACAAGTGACTTGCCCAAGGTCACACAGTGAACTAGTGACAAAGCTTGGATAAGATCCCAGCTGTCCTGACTCAGAGGCCTGTGTCACACCAAGCTGAATAAATATTGATTGAATAAAGGCTGTCATTTGGGATATGATCTTTCTTGATTCACTGTGGGTGTCATTTCTGTGTAATGTTCTGCTGTCAGGTAAGTGCCCCCCAAGGCAGGGAGCAGAAAGAGTTCTGAGTACAGGTCAGGACATTGTCAGCATGCCAAGGGCATTTCCCAAATACAACCAAATAAGTGCTCAAAACAAACAAGAGACCTCCTGGGGTTGCAAGGCACCCCACCCCCTCATTTTATACATGAAGATCTTGAAGCCCAGAGGGGTTAAGTGTCTTGTCCAAGGTCACACAGCAAATTTATGGCTGAAAGGAAAATAGAAATTCCGGCCCATGTGTCTTTTCTACTAACCCTGTATGGCCATATGTACATGTGATATATAGTATGTCCAGAGGTGTTAGTGTATGTGCGTATGGTGGGCATGGGAGGTGGTGTTTCCCATCTGGGGTACCTGTGAGGAAAAACGCTATGTTGTACCACCCACCTGCCCAGTTTGGGTAGATGCTTCCTTGTTCCTGAGTACTCCCCACTCTAGATTTCTTTGGAACTTCACTCTGTTTGAAACCTGAAGCCATACAAAGAGCTGAATTCTCATGTACCAGGTAGAGAGAAGGGCTCTGACAGAGAAACAAGTGAATGGACAAGAACTTCCAACTGACCTGCTTGCAGTTTGTGATTGTTTGTACATGGTTGTTTTCATACCTCCCTCATTAGAAGGTAAGCTCCTTGGGGGCAAGAGCCATCATTCTGCCTTTCTTTGAATCTCCAGCACCTAGCACAGTGCCCAACACATAGGAGGTGCTTAATAAATGCGTGTGGATGATAAGGATGATCTCTAGGCTACTGTTCATATCACAGAAGGCACATGCCAGATTAATTTTGAGGACAGAATCTCACAGCTGGAAGCACTTCAGACACCACTGAGTCCAACCTAAAGAAAACTACCACTATTGTTGACCACTTCAGTTTGTAGACCTCCAGAGATGGAGAGCTCATTACATCCTGAGGACATCTATTGAATTTGGGACAGCTCTCATTGCTTGGAAGTTTTACCCTATTGTAGCCCAAGCTCTCTCTTTGTGAGTTCAGCTAAATCTGCCCTCCAAAACCAAGCAGAATAATCCCAGTACCTTTTATACATGACCAGCTTTCAGGTATTTGAGGACAGCTCTCACACACTCTTCTGTGATGTTACTCCTCCACTCAAAAATCTTCAATGGCTCCCCATTGCCACTGGGATAAAGTTCACATTCCTCAGTATGGTAGTCAAGGCCCTCCATAATCAGAGGCCATCATGCCTTTCTAGATGGATAGATAGATGGATGGATAGAAAAATGGATGGATGGATGGACAGATGGACAGACAGAGAGATAGATGGATGGATGGATGGATGGATGGATGGATGGATAGATTAGAAATATAGACAGATGGATAGATAGGTAGATGGATGGATGGATAGATTAGAATAGACAAATGGATAGATGGATGGATAGATAGATAGATAGAACATTTATTAAGTGCTTTCTGTGCACCAGGCACTGTGCTTAGCACTTAGTATAGAAATGCAAGTAAGCAAGACAGTCTCTGACCTCAAGGAACTCCCATTCCAATGGGGAAAGACAACAAAAATGGAGCTAGGAAATTGGTTGGGGGAGGCAGGATGGTGTTAAGATGACTGGAAAGTGGCACGAAGGCCTGGTTCTGAGAAAGAAGAGACCAAAACTTGTTCAGCAGAGCCTGGTATCCCAGGGGCAGAGCCCAAGGTTCCAGTGTTGGGGGGTGGGGGTGTACAGTGAAGGGAGAAGAACTGAGATGAGGATGGTGGCTTTATATCCCACGACTCCCCTTTTCATACTCTATATTCTAGGAGATAGAATGATTCATGTCTCCCATACATTCCTCACTTTCATGATCCCGCACCTTTACTTATGACTGTCCCTTATGTCTGGAATAGCCTTTCTTTTCTCCTCCATGTCTGTATCTATTCAAGTACTTGCTCATCCTTCAGGGCCCAGCTCCAATGTCACCTCCTCCAAGAAGCCCTTCCTTATCTCACTAGGAGGAAACAACTGCTCCATTCTTCTAACTTAACACTTTGATTTCACCTCTTTTAGGCACTAATACTGTTTTCCTTTATGCTGTAGCTATTTCTATGTGCAATATTCTTCTTCCCCTCCTGCCCCTAGACTTTAAGCCACCATGGGGTCAGGGATCACATCTTAACCATGTTTGTACACCCTGCTGCACCCACCAAAAGGTTTTGGAGAGAACAGGTGTTTAATAAAGGATTATTGAATGAAATCAAACTAAAATGAGTTCAGTTTGATTCAATAAGCGTTTGCTAAGTGCCTGTTGTGTGCCAGGTATTGGGAATAGGAGACAAAAAGTGAAATGGTCCCTCCCTTTAAGGAGCCTACATTCAAATGGACAAAATGCCGTGGACACATGTAAGTATATTCAACGTTATACAGTCACTTCAGGGTGGATGGGGAGAACTGTTACATCTTGGGAGACGAGAAAGTTTCCAGAGAAGGCAAAATTTGAGATGGACCTTGAAGGGAGTTAGGAGTTTCAAGAGAAGAGGTGACCAGGTAGAACATTCCAGGCCTGGGGCGGGGGAGGGTATAGTTGGAAGCCTGGGAAAAGAAGCAGGTCTAAAGGAAAAGTGAGTTGCATTTTGAACACAGAGAATTTGAGATGTTGTGGAGATATCTAGCAGGAAGTCCCTACCATCTAGTGAAACAAAGAGGGCTCAACAGAGAGATGAGGGTTGGGGACAGAGCAGAGAACTTGGAATCAGCTGCACTGGGCTGATAATTATCTAGATGGAAGCTGATAAGATGTGAGAGAACAGGAGAGAGAGAGAGAGAGAGAGAGAGAGAGAGAGAGAGAGAGAGAGAGAGAGAGAAGAGGACAGGAGAGAACAAGAGAGGAGAATGAGAGCCAGAGAGATTGAGAGAGAATGGAGAAGATGAAAATGAAGAGGGAAGGAGGAGGGGACCAAAAACAAGAGTCCTGTGGAAAGCCCACATGAAGGGGTTGGGTATGATGAAGACCCAGTGGAGGAGGCTGGGCCAGAGGAGCCACACAGGTGGGAGAAGTAGGAGAAAGCGACAACATGAAAAGTCAGGGAGGAGAGATTACTTAGGAAACAGGGTGGTCACTGGTGTCTGAAGCTGCAGAGAGGCCAGGAAGGATGAGGACTGAGAGAAGGTCACTGGATCAGGTTCAGTCAAATGACGGGTTGGAAGACAGATTCCAAGGGGCTGAAGGGTGAATGGGGATAGAACAAGGAGTCTCTGAAATGGGGAGAGAGATGGGACAATCTCTGAAAGGGACGAAAGTGTCCAGAGAAGGTTTTTTGTTCTGTTTTTGTTTTGTAGAGGAGAGACTTATTCCATTCACAGGACAATGTCTTATAGTCTAAGGAAAGTCCCTTCCATCTCTGACAGTCTTTTTTCCAAAATCCCTCCCAGCTCTAAAATTCCATCTTCCACATCCCCTTTCTGGTCTGACACTCTCTGTTCTAAAACTCTTTCCATGTCTGACAGTCACTGTTCTAAGTTCAATTATTCTGTGCTATTTGGTGCAGAAAAGGTGAGTGCCTGTGAAAGGCTTGGCCTAGGTGACCTGAATGGATGGAAAGGTCTCCTGTACTCCCCAGGTTCCCCGAGGCCTCCCAAGAAGACAGCCTGTCTGAGATGGAGGCCTGGAATGTGAACTCCTGAATGTTGCCTCTTCACCCCTCCCTCCCTGCTGCTGGCTGCAGAATACAATCTTCACCACTCAGCAGAGATGTGTGTGTATGTGTATATGTATGTATGTATGTATGTGTGTGTGTATGTGTATGTATGTGTGTGTGTGTGTGTGTGTGTGTGTGTGTGTGTGTGTGTGTGTGTGTAGGCTAGGGGGAGGGCGGGTGGTCCTGGCACTAACCCTGAGCCCTGGGCAGAGAGAACCAGTCAATGGACCAATGTGGTCTGCAGGCTCTTGACCTCATATTAGGGGCTTTGGGAATTGGGGGGTGAGGAAGGAGAATGGGAGTAGGGGGTGGGAAATGCCCCCCCAAGGAACTTCCCATCGACCCAGCCTTCCCCCTCCTCCCCCAGTCTGGCGGTGGGCTCTCTGTCCATCCTCTGGCCTCTGTCTCTCTGTCTCTCTCTGTGTTTTTCCGGGAAGGGCGTTTTGATTTATGAGCTGCAGACAGCTAGAGCTCAGTGCCCAGGAGGGCTTGCTTACAGTTTCTCAGAGGAAGCTGCCTGTTTGGGGATGGCAGGGTGACAGCGTTTATACAGAACAGCTCCGTGGTCTAAGCAGACTTGTCAACTCAAGACAGATGAAGTGACAGAGAAGGTCCATTACTTCATTCACACCTCAGCAGGCAAACAATAAAACACTTACACAGAGTGAGGACAGGGGGGCAGAGGGGGATTCCCCCATTTCAAACATTCCCAAACTGTCTCAAGGAGAGGGAATGAGGAATAATTATCCCATGGGGGCACCATGACAGGCCTCCTAAGCTTAGGGCCTGGAGTTTGTGAGTGAGCAGGCACCCGGGAGCCTAGAGAAAGGGAGAGTGGGAAGGGGAAAAGGCTGGAAGTCTCAAGACCTGGGTTCAGATTCTTCCTCTGAGCATCTGGGTTTGAAATTTGGCTCCATGATGTGACCTTGGGCAGGTTTCTTCCCTTCTCTAGGCTTTAGTTCCTTCACCTGCACATGTGATTACCTTGCCTGTCCAGTCCCTTGGACTCTAGGAATTTACCAGCTGTGAGGGTTGTACCAGATTCATCCTTGAAGCCAGTCAGGTGACTGCTCTTCAATCTCCCTTTGCCCCCACACATTTTGGCTGGTACCGTTCCCTTTGCCTGCCCTGTAGAATAACCCACAGAACTAGTGCCTGATTCTGCCACTAACTTGCTGTCCTAACCTTGAACAATTGACTTCTCTTTTCTGGGCCTCAGGGTTTCCCCATTTTGGGGAAGCACTCCAGGCTAGCCAACGTCAAGCCTGCCTCCTGCCTCCATTCCTGAGGGCCCCTTCTCACACTAGAACCTCCATTTTGAGGAAAGGCCCCAGATGGGCCATCCCTCTTTCTCCTGACTTACCTTTGGCATTCCGTAATCTGATTTCTAGTTCTGACAATCTGTGTCCTAAGGCTCTTCTCAGGTCTGACATTCTGTGTTCTAAGGCCTCCTCTACCTCTGATGTTCTATGTTCTGAAGTCTCTGCCTTTCTTTCTCTCCCCGCTCTCTCCCTTCTCTCCTCCTCTCTCTCCTCTTCTCCTCCTCTTTCTCCTCCTCTCTTTTTTTCTCTTCTCCTTGTCTCCTCTCTCCTCTCTCCCTCTTTCTTTCTTTATGTCACTCTGTCTCTGTGTTTCTCTGTCTCTCTGCATCTGTTTCTCTTCCTTCTCTGTCCTCTTCTCCTTCTCCTCTCTTCTTTCCTCTGTATCCTTCTTTCTCTGTGTGTCTCTGTCTCCATCTCTCCCTCTCTCTTGTTTTGTTGTTAGCATCTCAGTTACTTGAGAGGGATGAAACAAGAGGATTGTGTGGCTCCAATAAGTCCTACTGTTTTATAGATTTGGAGGTGATAGAGAATTCACCCAGGTAGCATCTAATCATCTCACCCTTCATTTCTACCTGGTTGAAGGTCTTGCTGTTGCAGTCAGCCAATAACCATCTCTGGCAGGATGATCATGTCTCAAAGATAAGTTTTCAATACTTCAGCCTTTTCCAGGGGGGACGCCTCCTTCTTGGCCTTCCTCAGGAGCTAAGAGGGAAGTGTTTACACCACAGATCCCAGCTGAGTCACAGTAGCCTCAGAGCACTGTACACCTGCATAAGACATGTCCCACAGCTGATCCAGGTTTGTAGGTGACATTCTGTGTTCTAAGGTCTCTTCCAACTCAGACATTCTGTGTTCTATGATCTCTTTCTGCAGTGTTCTAAGGTTCTTTCCAGCTCTGACATTCTGTGTTCTCAGGTCTCTTTCAGTTGTGACATTTTATGTTTTAAGGTCTCTTTCAGTTGTGACATTCCATGTTCTAAGGTCTCTTCCAGCTGGGACAGTTTATGTTCTAAGGTTCTTTCCAGTTTTGAGGTCCCATGTTCTAAGGTTCTTTCCAGCTCTGACATTCTGTGTGCTCATGTCTCTTTCAGTTGTGACATTCTATTTTCTAAGGCTTCTTCCAGTTCTGGGAGACAATGACTCCATTAAAGCCAGGAACATTAGTTCTAGGGAAAGGGAAAAAAATAGCCTAAAACCATTAAGTAAGCCCTTGCTATGGGCCAAATGCTGTCCTGAGCTGGCAATACCTTCTACATTCTTACATGCCTTCCAATTTTGTTTTCTTTGTTCTAAGCTGAATTTAAGACAAATATAAGAACATAAGCACTTTGAGGGCATGGTCTCTCTTTTTTTCCCTGCATTTGTATTGCCAGTGTTTAACAGTGATGGTGCATCATAAACACTTAAATGCTTGTTGAATGACGTGTATAATGGGGAGAATGGCATACAACTAACCTACTCCTTTGTCTCTCTCCTAGTTCTTTAAGTCCAGGATACATTCATTCCCTTAATCAATTAGTGATTGCTCTCTGGGGTCACTCAGTTTTCATCTCTAGCGTTGGGATACTGATTCCTGATCTATAAAGCCAGGGACAATTGTGCAGTGGAAAGAGGGGAAAACAACATTTATGAAGTGCTTACTGTGTGCCTGGGAACCCTGGGAACATAAATTCAAGAAAAAGTAAGACAAAGTCCTATCTTCAAGATGCTTACATTCTAATGCAGAAGGTTACACATGAAAGGAGACTGGCAGGAGAGTGGGGGGCAGAGTATGATGGTACCTGGAACTAGAGAAGGATGGAGAGCAGCCCCTGGGAAATGAACAGACAGCTGACCTAGATCCTTCCTTAAATGGAGACTCTTGGAGGAGCCCTCTAATCAGAGGGAGGGGCCAGAGGGCCACAGGACATTTTCCAGATGTGTTTATGAGTTGAAGTGATCTTCCAGGTGAAATACTTTCTGGAACTAATGGAGAAGTGCAGAGGAGAGAAGTGGGGCTGGAAATGAGTCTTCATCTCAGTAGGAAGAAGGCAGGGCTGGGCTTTCAATCATAAGACATGGGTTTGACACTTTCTAGCTGTGAGACTTTGGGCAAGTCACTGCCCTTCCTCTAGGCCATGGGTTCTTCATCTGCAAAATGACAAGGTTGGGTTAGATGGTCTCTGAGGATCATTTCAGTTCTAAATCTGTCATCCTCAGTCTCTCTTATTCTTCTCCCTCCTCCAACTCCTAAGGGATGGGGCATAGGGTTTAGAGTGGAGGGAGAGCTTTAATGGAACCATCTGGGTCTTTGATCCCTGATCCTTGACATGGACATTTCCATAGCAACCAGCAGAGGGGATGTAGGGAATGTGCTGTCCTTGAGGAAATATTCCTACTATTAAGGAGATGAAGGATGGGAGAGGGATAAAGGAAGTAGAGACGAGGACAGAGAAAGAGTAAAGGTGAAGGAGGAGAAGGGCATGAGTGAGAACAGAGCAAGGGAGGGAAGGGACAAGGAAAAACTTTTCTGAGCCCCTCCTCACCAGTTACTAGTGTCTCTCCATGAAAAAAGTTATCTCATGTCTGGTTGGAATATATAACAAGCATTTCTATAGGGCTTTATGTTTGCAAAGAGCTTAAAAGATATTATCTCATGTGACCTTCACAACAACCCTAGAAAGTCAGTGCTGATATTATTCCCATTTTATAGATAAAGAAACTGAGGTTAAGTGACTTTCCCAGAGTTACACCTTAGAACACAGAATTTCACAGCTGAAAAAGACCTTAGAACATAGAAGTGACTGTATAGTTGGTACATGTTCTCTCCATGAAAGAATGTAAATTTGTTCATTATTAACAAAATAATGAAAGTAAGGAGAGAAGGTGATGCGATGGATAGAGCACCGGTCCTGGAGTCAGAAAGATGAGTCTTCCTGAATTCATATCTGACTTCTAATGCTCACAAGGTGTATGACCCTGGGAAAGTCACTTAATTCTGATTGCCTCAGTTTCCTCATCTGTCAAATAAGCTGGAAATGGCAAATCACATCAGCATTTTTGCCAAGAAAACCCCAAATGGGGTCATGAGGAGTTGGCCGTGACTAAAAATGACTGAAAATCTGAAGAAGAAAGAAAAGGAAGAAAGGGCAGGGGAGGAGACAAACAGAATGGGGAGGAGAAGTCAAGGAAAGCGAGGGGAGGGGAGGGGAGAAAAAGGAAGGAGTATGGAAGGGAAGTCTGGGAGAGAGGAAAGGAAAAAGGAGAGAGGATAGGAGAGGAGGTCATGGTAAGGGCAAGAAGAAGGAAAGAGGGAAGAAAAGGAGAGGGAAGAAGAGAAAAGAGGAGAGAGGAAGGGATGAGAGGAAAAGGAAAAGGAGAGAAGAAATGGTATCTAAGAGTAGAGGGGAAGAAAAGAGAAGAGAGGGGAGGGGAAGGAAAGAGAGGAAAGGTAAGTTGAGGGAAGGGAGGAAAGGGTAAGGGAAAGAAGGAAAGACCTAGGGGATTCTAAAGAGACTAGCAGGGTTCTGAGTACAAGTTCACCCCGGGGGGCATATGGGATTTTCTTAGGCCTGACCCCAGGAATGTCACCACCTCCCAGAGCATGATGACTCAGGTGAGCATGGCCCTGTCTCAGGGAATGAAACGGGTCATAACCTGAGGCAGGTAAGGCTTCGAGCTGAACTCTGAAGGATGCGTAGGAGTTGGATACACAGAAAGATAAAACAAGATTCTTCTAGTTCAAAGGAATTTTAGAATCAACCCTCTCATCTCACAGGGGAGGACACTGAAGCCTAAAGAGGGAAGGAGACTTTCCCAAGGTCACTTAGCAAGCTTAATGACCTGGGGAACGTGGGACATTGACTTCTGCCTCTCTCTAGACCTCCCACATACTCCAAGGTTGTCAGAGCTGAGAGGACCCTTAAAACACAGAATATCAGAGATGTGAAGGGCATTAGAGTTCACTGAGTCTATTTTTTACATCTTCAACAGCAATCTCCTTTACATCTATAACATATCATCCTCTATCTTCTACTCTAAGACCTCTAGTGGTAGGAAATTTACTCTTATTACTCAATCAAAAAGCATTTATATTTTAAAAGTCCCTCCCATTTCTGACATTCTGTGTTCTAAGACCCCTCCCAGCTCTAATTTTCTGTGTTCTAAAGTTCCTTCCATCTCTAACACTCAATGTTCTAAGGGCCTTCCTAGCTCTGACATTCTGTGTTCTAAGAGTCCTCTCAGTTCTGACATTGAACCATACCTATTAAGTGTCAGACAATCTGCTAAACACTAGGGGTGCAAAAAAAAGGTAAAAACTGTCCCTATCTTTAAGGAATTCACTGTCTGATGGGGAGGGTGATACATAAATAATTAGGTTTGTAAATAATCAACAGAGACAGCTAGGTGGGTCAGTGGGTAGAGTGTTGGGCCCAGAGTCAGGAAGACCTGTGCTCAAATCCAGCTGTGTGACCCTGGGCCCTGTCTGCCTCAGTCCACTGGAGAAATATTAAACCACTCCAGCATCTTTGCCAAGAAAATCCCACATACAGAATTGGCATGCTATGGTCCAGGGGCTCAGGAAGAGTCAGACACAACTGGACAACAACAGCAAACACTTTGTCCAGAGCAGGCAGGAAGTAACCTCAGAGGAAGGCACCACCAGCTAAGGGAACTGGGCAAAGTTTCTTGCAGTAGGTAGAATTTGAGCTGAGTATAGGAAGGAAGCCTGGGAAGCTCTGAGGCAAGAATTAGGGGGTCTAGCACTGTAGACCCAGGGCAAGCCAGCGCCAAGACACAGAGGTGGGTGATGGAGCACCCGGTTCAAGGACCAACACGAAGACCAGTGTGACCAGATTGTAGCCTGTGTGGAGAATCATGTGAGGAGACAGGGAAGGCAGGAAGGGGCCAAGTGGTCTCGACTATTCTGAAATGGGGTGGGATGTCAGGAAACTCCTCTCTGTATTCCGCAAAGTCTGGTCTGCCGGCACAATGACATCCACTCACTGGTGCTGGCGCTGCTTACTCATCCAGCAAACTGATACTTACCAAATCTGCTCAGTTTCTCAGTGCTGTCAGTGGGGACCTGAGTCATAAGCCTTTGTAATCAGACAAGTCAAGCTCTAATTGTCTGGTTCTTTATTTCACTGAATCTGTAATGACCTAGCCTTTATATGGTCATGTTCATACTATTGATTTCCATTTTTTTCCTTAGTAGGATTGAAGGGGTAGGGTATATGTGTGTGTACGGGGGGTGGTCCTGCCAGGATGATTCCAGATCTACTGCTCCCCTTTGTAAGTCACTTCAAGGGCATAAACTATAAAAAGTTAGAGCTGGAAACGATCTTAGAAGATAAAAATTAAGACAAATATTGCTTGAATGCAGAATGCAAAACCTGAGAGGATCTTCAAATGCATGAGAGACCTTAAGAAAAATAATAGCTAATATTTACATAAAATTAGGTTTGCAAAAAAAAGGATTTGCAAAGGATTTGATGAATATTATCTCATTTCATCTTCACAATGACCCTGTAGGTAGGTGTTAATATTTTCCCTATTTTATTGATGATAAAACACCGTTTGAGCCCCAGTTGGCTCAGAATGAATGTAAATAACAGTTATTTCTATTTTGTCCAGAACCCTGAGCATCGTCCCCTCCAAGATCCATCTTTTTGGTGTTCAAGAGACCACATTTTGACTCATTTTTTAATGAAGCCTTAATTACTGAATGGGTGCTGCCTCAGTAGAACTGAGACCTGTTTAAGACCTTAGCTTGAAAGGGCCATGGTCCCCGCAATGCATCCTGGGCCATCTCTAGTCATCCTAATCCATGTCTGGCCACTGGACCCAGATGGCTCCAGAGGACAGAATGAGGCTGGTGACTTTGCACAGCCCTGACTCACTTAAATCTAATTCACTTGCAAGTCCTGGCATCACCCTCCTGATGTCATGGTCTCTTCCAGAACGAAGGACAAAACAGCAAGATGGGGAAACTGAGGCAGAGAGAGGTTACGTGACATAGCTAGAGTATGAGGTAGGATTTTAACTCAGATCTTTTTGATTCCAAGTCTCCAACTCTATCCACAGCACTACCTAGCTACCCCAGCAGAACATGGAATGTCAATACTGGGAGACACCCTGGAACCCAGAATATCAGAGCTGGGAGGGTCCTTAGAATACAAAAGGTCAGAGATGAGAATGGCCTTAGGATACAGAGTATCAGAGCTGGGAGGTCCCTTAGAACACAGGATGTCAGAGCTGGGACTAGCCTCATCTCCAGAGGTGTCAATGCTGTCAAAACAGGTTAAAAGGTGATTGGGAGCTGTTTATCAAAATAAAAATGCAATACAATATAGATAATGTTAATTTATGGTTTTTTAGTCCATATGTGGCTCACTGGGACCCATTTTCTATTTGAGTTTGACCCCCCCGAATTCTAGGTCAGTCCTTTCCATTTTTACTGAGGCTACAACTGAGGCCCAGAAAAAGTTTGTGTGTTTCCCCAGGTCACTTGCTGGTCATTTGTGGTAGCACTGGGGTGCCAACCCAGGTCTCCCTCTTTTGCTTGACTCCACTTTCACCCTCCCACCTCCCAAAGAGATCCCACACTGGAGGCTGCCCTTCTTCCTGTCAGTTACCATTTCAGGACTTTCCGCTTGGACCGGAGACAGAGGCTGTCAGACATCCCCTCCCTGCCCAGCCTCCCACACCTTGGCTTCCCTTGTTCCAGGCTCTCGCTCCCTCATTGCGTGGCTGCCCTCTTCTCCTCCCACACTGGGAACAGTTTATGGTTGTCTCCCTAACCTCTGCCTGACACCCATGGAATCCTGACTTCCTGTGTTTATCTTGGATGAGGGACACACATCTCCTCCCTCACCTAAAAGATGGGCCTGAAGAGAGATGCACAAGGCTTCAGGGGGAGTGTTAGCACATGTGCACTGGGGAAGAGATAGCAGAGTGGGAGGACCCTCTGAGCACAGTGTGGCCACCGCATAGGGTTGGGCCCATATGTGTCCCTGGGAGAAGGTACCATTGGGTACTAAGGGCCCATAAGGACCTATTCCTCTACAGGCAAACAAAATAGTACCTGAGGAGTGGCAGTGTACTACCGTGGAAAAGGAGAGTGGTGCCATCAGGTGACATGGAGTCAGAGACTTGGATAGGGCACTGTACAGAGTCAGGGAGACATGGGTTCAAATCCTGCTTCAGAGTTTACTAGTTATGTGATCCTGGGTAAGTCACTTAACCTTGTTTGCCTTATTTCCACATCTGTAAAAGAAGGGAATTGGACTCAGTGACCTCTAAAATATTTTCCAGTTATAAAATATGCAATTCTATGCCTGAATTCAACTCCTAGCTTTGCGATTGGATTTACTACCTATGACTGTGGAAAGATAAGTCACTTTTCTCTGGGCCTCAGCTTTCTCATCTGTAAAATTAGGAGATTGGCTTTGATGATGACAGGTCTCTTTTGCAATGATATTTTGTGTGTGTGTGTGTTCATCCTTCGTTGCTGAAGAAGACCATGTCATCAGAGAAATAATGACATGACTTGCACCTGACTTTGGTTTTTTTTTTTGAGTGAGGGAGGGCTGCAATGATATTTTTTGATATATAAGAATGATTGCATGAAAAAGTATTTATTTCAGGTAGCCGGTGGTGAAGTGTACAGAGTTCCAGGCCTGCAATCAGGAGGATCTAAGTCCAAATCCCGCCTCAGACACTTACTAGCTCTGTGACCCTGAGCAAGTCACTTAACCCTCTTTACCTCAGTTTCCTCATCTATAAAATGAGATGGAGAATGAAATGGCAAACCATTCCAATATCTTTGCTAAATAAAAAAAAATTCCAAATGGGGCCACAAAGAGTCAGATATGACTGAAAAATGACTGAACTGTGACAATATATCTGCTTCCAGGGGCAATAAGAAGCCATTGGTATTTAAAGAGCAGGGAGTGACATGGCCAGACCTACGTTTTAAGAAAATCTCTTCAGCAGCTGTGTAGAAGATAGATTGGAATGGCGGGAAAGGCAGGAAAAAACATCCAGAGGCCTATTACAGTAGTTCAGACAATTGCTGATAAGAGCCTGAACTTAGCCCTGAGTTTAGTTAGCACAGTGCCTGACACATAGTAGGCACTTAATCAATGCTCGTTTACTCAACTCAGTGCCTGGTACAGGCACTTCATAAATGCTTGTTGACTTGAATTGGAACAGCATGTCAGCCATGTGAGCAGAGGAAGGAGAGGGAATATTTAGGAGAGGTCATCGTGAAGGTAAAAGCCACAAGCTCTGGCCCCAGAGCTGGATGGCCCCACAGATGGATTTGTGGGTCCAGAGAGAGTGAAGATTTGAGGATGACTCCACTGTGCTCACAGGGGTGGTGTTTACCCCATCAGAGCTTTCAGCTGTGTTCGTTTTCTTGATCTGTTTGAAGCCAAATGCCTGCATGGAATGTCCAAGGGCAGAAGGCAGGGCCTGGGTCTACAGTCCCTTTGCTTCCCCTCCCCAGGTTGGAGAACCAGTGGTCAGCTCACAGACACACTCTCCCAATACACCAGTGGTCTCCGAAGGACACCAGGTGAATTCCCCTTCCCAGTTGTTCTAGAAGCTCAACAGGAATGTGGAGTGGGTGTCCGCCCATGGCCCAGATGGTTCAAGCCTGGGCTCCTTGCTCCTCCCTCCCACTGGGAGAGATTCTTCATCCTCTCTGTTGTCTTATACCTACTCTCTATGCGAATGCTGGAATTCAGGAATGGACCACAACTGATCTTAGAGTCCCTTAATGCCAAAAAAAGAGGGAAACTGAGGCCAAGGGAGGTCCGCAGGAACATAGATTTAGATCTAGATGAGACCCTAGAGGTCATCTAGTCCAACCTTCTCTTGTTATAGATGAGAAAACTCAACAAATACAGTAAAAACCTGAAGCAAGACTTGAACCCAAGTCTTTCTGGCTCTAAGTCCAGTGTTATATCTACCATACCACAATGAGTGTTCTAAGGTCCCTTTTAGCTCTAATGTTCTAGGTTCTAAAGTTCTTCTCAGCTTTTTACATGCTGTGACCTAAGCTCCCTTACAATCCTGACATTCTGTGTTCCCAGGTCCATTCCAGCTATGATACGCTACATTCTGGCATTCCTTATTTTTAACATTCTCCCCAGGTCTAATATTCTAAATTCTACTACGTTCTAAGGCCCCTTTGAACTTTTCCATTCTATGTTCTAATGTCCTGTCCAACTCTGGTGTTCTTGGTTCTAAGGTTTTGCCTAGCTCTAGCATTCTATATTCCAAGATTTTAGGTTCTAAGGTCCCTCCCAGATCTGTCATTCTGTGTTCTAAGGGCCCTCCCAGCTCTGACATACTGTGTTCCAAGGGCCCTCCCAGCTCTGACATTCTAAGGTTCTATTTGATTCTATTAGTCCATATTTTAAAGTTTCTTGCACCTCTAAGTCCATATTTAGTACAGTGGAAGGATCTATGCTTGAATTTAGTCTCTGCCACATATTACCCATGGGATTAGTCTTGTGACTTTGTACAAGTCACAACCTTTCTGGGGCTCAGTTTCTCATTTGTAAAATTAGGGCATTGAATTAGTTGCTTCTAAGGTCCCCTTCATGATCTTGAATTCTGTAATCTAAAGACCCTTCCAGTGCCTAAAGTCTGTATGTCTGTGAATTTTTTCTGTGGTCAGTGGAAAGTCACTTGGAGACTTTTTTGAGCCAGAGACCTGCCCACTAGTATTGTGTGACCTTCAGAGGGCCACTGTCCCCTTCTGTGTTTCCGATTCCACTGGGACTGGAATGACTGAGTCAATCAGTGGGGGCTGGGAGGTGTGCCTGGTTAGGATCTCTGGTGCTGGCCTGGGATTTAGTACTGGGGAGACCCGTTCTGGTCCATCACCACTCACCCCCCAATCAGTGGAACCCTAGAAGGAGTTGATCATGTCCTAGAGAGGGGCACTTGCTGCCTGAATATCTGGGTTTCATAGATCTTGAAGGGTTTCCTTCCCTCATGAACCTGTGAATGTTTCCAGGGAAATCTAATTTTGAAAACATGTTTTCTTAGCTAGAGGAGAACTCGTGCTATTCAAACACCAGAGATGACCACAGATGATAAAGTCCTCCCCTTGTTGTTCTTCTCTCTGGGGAGATAAATCAAAACCGTCCCCTCGGCCGGCTGCCCGGGGTCAGGACTGTACAGTCTGCACCAAGCAGACGCAGTCGTCTGCAGTGTAACTACCGAGGGAAATGGCGACGTGCAGATCAGCAGTATGACTTCACTAAGCAGAGTCATGGAATCTGAGACTTAAAACGGACCTCAGTTGTCCAACCTATGCCCAAAATGGAGCCTCTGTAACACACTGTGGCCCAGCAGAAGGGGAATTGGTTTGGAAACCTGAGTGAACTCTTCATCCTGGAAAGGGATCCCATTCCAACTGAGAAAGATGTGGTAATGAGTACTGAAGATGGCTCAATGGCTGAGCATGTTGATCCATAGATTCCTCCACAGAGAGGTCATGTCCATTAATATGACTGGAAAGGCAACATTATATAATACAGAAAAGGCTCTCCTCTTTACCTTTTTATGCCCTTCACCTGATTCCTGGCACTTGACTGACTATTGCCTTCTACCCTATAGAGGAACTCCTTAAAAACAGGGTTTCTCCACCTTTCTGTGTGTCATGAGCCCTCTGGCAGTCTGGTGAAGTCTAGGGACCTCTTCTCAGAATCGTGTCTATTCCAAATGGAAAAAAAAGCTAAGTTTCAGTTCAAGGTTAGTCCTTATTCCAGTTCCCAGGGTCCTGATCCAGGTTCTTTAGAATGCTTATTTTAGAGAAACAGGAAAGGATGCCACTCACTCAGAGGCCTCATGGTCCCATGGCCTTCCCTAGAAAACAGGTACGTAGATCATTTGAGCTAGATTTCCAGCCATCACCTGCTCCTCTTGGCCTCACTCCCAACTGCCCCATAGGTCCTTTTGACCCATCTCTGGACAATCCCCTTATGAATTCACCTCTATATCTGGTGACCTTCCCAAATGTTGCCCCTTTCCATCCCCATTTTATGGGATGGTTTGCATCTTATTTCAATTATAAGATTCTGGTGTCTTCCCTTAAAATGAGGGAAAGCAGCTGTCAGCCTCCCAGTGGGTTGAATTCCTCCCCCACTCCTCATGCCAGTCCATCAAAAATAAATGGAGCCAACATTCACTGTCTACATGACACTAGGGAGAATGTGGTTCCCCCATGTTCGTGGTACTCCCAAGTCATAAAACAGAAATGCAAATGACTATAATACACAGTATTGCATATAAAGTAGTTTAGAGATGCATAAAAGGAAGCTTTTTGTGAGCGCTGGCCAGGAAGGTCCTTGCCCTTCCAGAAAGAGCAAGGAGGGCTTCCTGCAAAGGGTAACTTTCTCCTTGGACTTTAAAGAATGGGTAGGAATTCAATAAGGGAAGAACAGAGTGTGAGCAAAGGTACAAAGGTGGATAAGTACAAGGTGCATTCAGCAATGAGCATCACATATTTGGTTTGAGCAGAGTTAATGGTGGGATATTTATGAGAAAGCTGGACAAGCAGAGTGAAGCTATGTGGTGGAGGGCACTGAACAACAGGCAAAGGAGTTTATTCCTTACTCTGTGGGTGGTAAAGGGTCATTGGTGATGTTTGAGTAAAGGAATGATATTTGGGAACAATGCCTAATGAAGACGAATCTGGCTCTTCATAAAAGACAGGCAGAGAGGGGCAGGCAGTGGTGGGGAGAAAGCCTGTTGGGAGAGTCTTACCATGGTCCAACTGGCCATGATTAGCCTTCTTAGCACCTTCTGATGGAGGGTGACAAGAGCACTCTTCACTGAACAACTTGCACCATGGTAACCCTGACTTAAAGTCTTTTCTCTCCCACAATGGGTTCAAATTTTAAAAGGGAATTTGGAGAACACAAAGCTTAACCCAAGAAATGACTCTAATATTGCCATTTCTGGCACTTTGGCAAGCTAAGGGGGCAACATTGACCTGGGGAGAGGGTGTCCTCAGATAACCCTCTATTCACTCTCTCTATGGACCAACCACCTTCCCCAGCCTTTCTTTAAAACCTCTGTTCTCATTCTGCACAGAAGAGTTTACAGCTACTCATCAGAGATGCTGAGCACTCTAGGATACCTTCTCTTAGAGTTTTGTCTCTGTTGATTGCCAGAGTGGATTTTCCTACTACTAGGTTTGGAGGCTCCATGAGAGCCGTGATCATGTCTATCTACATTTTGAACCTCCCTTAGCACTTGGCACAACATTCAGCAAATAGTAATTACTTAAACACTTAGAGGCAGCCGTAAGTGGATGGAAACACACTGTTGGAATCTTATCTCCATTACTTACTAAGTGTATGTGACTGTAGTCAAGTCATTGACTCTCTGGACATGTGCTTCTTCATCTTGAAAATGCAAGTGTCAGACTTTGTAGTTTGACGTTTGAGATACTAGGAAAGAATGATCATAGGATCATGGAACCAAGGAAGAGTGAGGCAACAAGAATTTATGAAGCACTTACTTTGCACCTGGAACTGTTCTAAGTCCTGGGGATACAAATGCAAACAAAAGACACCCCTTGTCCTCAAGGAGCTTATATTCCAGTGGGGAAAGATGACACCAAAAAGAAATCTGAAAATAATTTGGGGGTTGGGGGTAGAGGAAGGCATCCAAGGAGTAGGAGTGTCAGTCTAGAAAGTCAGAAACAGAGCCCAGGGGTGATGAAGAGTGGTTAGGTTGGGCCCTTCCCCCAAATGGAAGCCCTGGAAGGAATTCACCAATGGTAGAAGGGGGTTGGAGTGGTGGTAGAGGGATGTTCCAGGGTGAGAAGGCCCCAGGCTTGGAGCTAGAAGGCACCTCAGAAGTCATGAGTCCAGGTCCCTCATTTTACAGAAGAGGAAACTGAGGTTCAAGGAGATTGACTTGCCCAACATCACCCAGAGAATAAAGAGCCAGATTCAGGTTCTGGAGGAATGAATAAATGAATGGATGATATTCTATATTACTTTGGCCACCTCTCTGGGCCTCAATTTCATCCTCTGTAAAGTGAGAGGATTAGGAGCAGGTGGTCTCTAATGAAGAGTGACAGTCTTCCAGCTTTAAATCCCATGAGAGGATGAGATCTTCAAGCAAAGTCATGGAGAGAAGTCTTATCCATCTGGACAAGCATCTTCTAAGACCCCTTCCAACTCTGACATTCTGTGATTCTATATGTCTACTAATGAATGAATAAAACAAGGCCAGTCCTTGATACATCTTATTTTCATACAGTGAGTTGCAATGTGAAACACATTCATTTCAGTTTCAATACTTTATTAGCCCAAAGAGTCAACGACAAGATGCCAGAGTCAATACATCAAATATCTTGGCACAAAAACACAATAAAGGATTATCCTTTTTCCCTGGCAGCAACTTTTTATTCAAGTAGCCAGCCAGACAGGCTGCATTGATGCTCCAAAGTCCCAACCATCCGTCCTTCATCCTCCAATCTTTCTTGGCCAATGGTTTTGATCATTTAGGGGGAGCAATGTGATACTGGAATGACCAAAACATTATGCAACACAAGATCAGATTTTTGGAAAGGAATCCATGGTCCCTCCAAGGAGGATTGATTTGAGAGAGAGAGAAAAAAAAGTTGATGACACATGAGATGCTAAAGTGATTGTGAAAAATCCTATTAGAGGAAACACTTTCAACCTCATATTCAAGAAAGGGAGGCCAACCAAGCCTGCAGGGAGTTTTGTTGTAAGATTATATGAGATGGAATGTTCAAGGCTGACTTTTGCCAGCTGGAGCCCTGGGGAGTGATGAGTCCAGGGTCATCTCTGCTACCTACTTCTACTTGGACAAGTAAGTTATTTTCCTGGTTTGAGTCCTATCCTCCTGATTTGCAAAATGAAGGGGCTGAAAAAGGTCATCTCAAAGGCTCCTTCCAGCCTATTTTCAGACAAAGTCTGCGTGTTCCCCTCATTCTGTGGTTGATCACGAAGATTGTTAACACAGTCGTGGGCTATAGCAAGAAAGATGTTGCTCCCAGGAATAAGGAAGTGATTATCCCATTGTTCAAACACTTTCTTAAGTTCTGGGCATCACACTTGAGAGAAGACATTGATAAGCTAGAAGGCAAAGAAAATGGTAGAGTCTTGAGTCTTCTGAGCTGAAGGAACTGGAGATGCTTAGGTTGAAAAAGACAAAACTCAGAGGGATGATAGATACCATGTGGAAAAAGAGGAATTAGCCTTGTTCTTGGAATAGACAGATATTACAAAAAAGAGCAAACCTAGTTTTGAAGACAGGAAAACTCTTTGGAATGGTTAGAACCATCCAAAAATGAAACGGGCTACCTTGAGAGGTCACAGATTTCTTTTCAATGAAGGTTTTCAACCCAAGGCTGGATGACCACTTATCAGATGTGTTGTAAAACAGATTTTTGGGGGGGGTAGAGGATGAAATAGATGGCCACTGAGGTATCTTCCAACTCAAAGATTCTGTGATCCCATGAGAAACTGTGATTTAAAGTTGTGGGACTCTTCTCTGATATTGGGTCATCACACTACCACCACCATTGCGATCATAAGCGCATAGGACTAAGAACTAGAAAGGAATTTAGAAATTAACTATTTCACCCTCTTTATATCAGTGAAAGGAGATTTCAGTCCTTGATACATCCTATTTTCATACAGTGAAAATAGGTAGGTCAGGTAGATTGTCCAAGATTATGTTTTGGTCAATAGCAGAGCTGATATTTGCACATAAATGTTCTAACTCTAAATTCAGGGTTACTTTTATGGTTTTTTTAAACTTTTTTCCAATTAAGAAGCATTTGTTTTCTTTCCTTCTCACCTCCCTATTCCAAATTGACTTTATAATAAGTATACATAGTCAAGCAAAATAAATTCCCATACTGATAATGTCCAAAGATGCTCATGTCATTCTGTATCTTCAATCCATCACCTCTCTATCAGGAGATGGGTAGCTCCCTTCATCAAGGGTTCTCTGAAAATCATTTGTTGTTGAATTGATCACTGTTCTTAAATCTTTCAAAGTTATTGATCTTTACAACATTATTTTTAGTATATAAATTATCCTCCTACTTCTGCTTACTTCACTCTGCATCAATTTATACAAGTTTTTCAGTGTAGCCCATAATCTCTAAGATTCCTTATCCCAGCTTCACTTCCCACGATAACAGGTTTCCAAACTTTGGTTACATGCCCTCCTCAGGGTTCCAGATTTGGCTGTGAAGGGTCAAATGTAATTTACTAAAATCACTGGCTTAAGCCCCCATTAGTGTGCTTCCCAGTGCCTACCTTCAAGATGATCAGTTCAGAATTTTTTATTCAGTCTTAGATAACTTTTAGAAATGGATATTTAGGGGCAGAGCCAAGATGGCGGAGTAGAAAGACTCACCTATGCTAGGTCCGAACCCACAGCCCATAGATTTCCTGTAAAAAGAACTCCTGACAAAGTCTGGAACAGTGGAAGCCGCGCAGCAACACAGTGAAGGAGATTTGCATTGCAGAGAGCCCTGAAGAACCGACCACAAAGGTAACCCGGACAC
>CM053771.1:48456336-48481760 GCA_028658325.1 Potorous gilbertii
GCTCAACCTTAGAAAACACATATAGTAAAGGGTTAACTCACAGCTCTTGGTTGCTGGGAAATCCTTTCCCCCCATTTATGGAGTGCTCAAGAAGTTCCCTTTAAGCAAGGTGAAACTGTGTCTGTCTGTCCTTAACTCCTGAGACAGACACTTTCATCAGCTGATCTGGAGGGGCTGCTTGTACATCAGTGGGAAAATGGGAAGTTTAAAATCTCCCAGCCTCTTTCAAGCTTGCAAAGTTTTCCTCCAGTCAAAGGGGGTGTCAAGAAGGAAATCTGAAGAAAGCTGAAACCAAGACCTCTCCTCTCCACTTAGGCAATTCTCAAATGGAGAACATACTTGAAAGCTAAACTTACTCCAATTTCTGGAATGAATCCCTTTTCAATTTATTCGATCATTTCATTTTGAGAGGAGTCTTGGAGTCATGGTCAAGTTTCCTCAGCTCATCTGAGCATGATTCCAGTTCAAAAATCATTTCGTACTTGGTTTAGGGACTACTAGGATTGATTGACTGAGACATGTTCTCATCTAGTTAAGGTTTCCTGGCTAAATGAGGTGGGGTGACTTCAACCCTAACCTTACATCTGATTTCTCTGAAACTGTCCCTCTTTTCATTTCTTTTAGCATAATAACATTCAATTATAAACATATACCAAACTTTGTTCATCCCTTCCTGCAGTTGATGAGTACCGCCTCAGTTTCCAGTTCTTTTCTATAATGGAAAAAAACTGCTATGAATATTTTTGTACATTTGGTCTGGCCAAACTTCTTCCTTTAAAAATGGCCTGTTCCTATCTTTTGTCTATATATTAATTGGGGAATGGCTCTTATTCTTGTGATTTGTATTATTTCCTTGCAGATCTTGGAAACAAGTCCTATGCTGTTCCCACACACCACGTTACCTTCATCGACATCTTCACTGAACATCATACTGTTGTGACCATCACTGTGAATAATACTACCTTATCTTCACCTTCATTAAACTACCGTTATTATAATTTTCCCTATAAAACCATCACAATCACCATCATTTTACAGGTGTAATTATCGCCACAACCCTCAATGTCACCACCGTTATTAACAGAAATATCTCCATGACATCACCAATATCATCACAACATCCTCACTACCATTACCACCATCCTAATGAGAAGCAATGTAGTATAGTAGATCAGAGTTAAGAAGAGCTGGGTTCAAGTCCTGATTCAGACATTCATTAGTCTGACCATTATATGACCATGAGTAAGTCACTTAATGTCCTAATTGGAGGGTTGAAGGATGGAGCAATAAACTCCTCCCAAGGCTTTCTGAACCTAAAGGGTTTAGACTTTTCTAAATGACTCTTCATTTTCCATGAGTTGCTCTCCTTGGTTTCAATGCCCCTTCACAGGACACCCTCTGATGATCTCCTCCTTTTCAGCCTCCTTTTTTGTGCATTGCCTTTACCTGTTAGATTGCAAGCTCCTTGAGGGCAGATTGTGTTTTCTTTTTCTTATTTGTACCCACAGAGCTTAGCACAGTGCCTGGCACATAGTAGGCACTTAATAAATGTTTATTGACTTTTAACTACTGACTAATGTCATGTTCCTACCTGTCCTAGTAGCACCTATATACTACATGATTGTAACAGGACTGACGAGCCATTCATAAAGGGTTTTGTAAACTCTGAAGTGGTTTATAAATGTCATTTATTATTGTCTCTGCCAGCATCATCACCACTGCCTTCATTGTCACTGTCACCAATCACCATTAGAATCACTGCCTCCATCGTGGTTGCCACTATGTTTACTAGACTGTCCTTCACTACAATTACCCCTTTCTCCATTGCCATTGCCTTACCACCATCTTTTCACCATTATTGTTAGAAATTTCTTTTCTAGTTTGAGGAGGAGAGCTGGATAGAAGTAGCCAGAATTTGGGGTTAACAACCCCCCAAATTATTTACCCAAATCAGAACTGGGCACCCCAGGTAGTTAGCCACTGACAATAGGGTCATTGGAACTGTCAACTCCAAAATGGAATCAGGAACTCTCGGGAAACACAAGGGGGTCTGTTCTGGGGAAGCCAAATGCCTCCCTCTTTATTAAATCCATCAGCATATTTTAACAATCAAACCAGCAGAATTCAAAAGGCAGAGCAGTGAAAGCCAAGAGCCCGTGTCAAGTTCTAAAAGCTTTGCGCACATCAAAACCAGCCGAAGTCTGAACTGAATGCGAACGTCAGGACATCAAAGCGTGAACAGCAAGAACAAGAATTTTACCGAGGTCTTATCTTAATTAAGCCAAGTTGCAGGCACAGCTTGTGACTGTGAGTTGAAAAGCCACAAGTTCCAGTTTTATTAGCTTTAGCTGACATGCACAGAGAGGTGAGGTAACCTACCTAAGGTCACACAGCTAGTTCCAGGCAGAGCCTGGGCTGGTAGCCAGGTCTCCTGACTCCCAGGCCTGCATTCTTTCCATGACAACAGACTGCCTCCCCATCCTTTTGACCTAGAGTCACTTTCCTTCTCTGAAAACTGGTTGTGTTATCTGTAAGATGAAGATAAGACCCTTCCTCTCTCCCTCCCAAGTCTCCTTGTGAGGACCGGCCACAGCAGATGTTTGGTAAATAAAGCATGGCGTACATGGAGAGCCCTGAACTGAGAGTCACAAGAGCAGCCTTTGGAGTGAATCTGGATGCTCTTACTCACCATTGACCTTAGTCAAGTCATGTACTTCTCCGGGCCTTAGTTTCTGAATCTGTAAAAAGATGAGACACACACACACACACAGAGGGAGAGAGACAGACAAACCTAAATAGACAGATAGACAGATGAATGAAAGGATGGATAGACAAACAGATAAATAGGATAGACAGACAGGCATAGATAAGCTGATAAATGGAAAGACAAATGGACAGAGATAGATTCACAAATGGATAGATAGGGCATTAGACAGAAAGATGGGCAGATGGACAGAGATAGACAGATAGATATAGATGAATGGATGGATGGATAGACAAAAAGACAGGACAGCGATACAGACATAGATAAGCTGATGAATGGAAAGACAAGCAGATGGACAGAGACAGACAGATACAAAATGGATGGATGGATCAAGCATCAAGCACTTACTCTGTGCCAGGTCCTGTTCTAAGCACGAGGGATACCAATATAAATAAGCCAGACAATTCCTGCTCTCAAGGAACCTCCATTCTAATGAGGGAAGACAACGTCAATAGGGATGCTGGCAGCTGGAGGTCTTTCAAGGTGGTGCCACAACAGTAAAAGAGGGAGCTGGAGACCTGAGAAAGTCTAGGTTGGATTAGATAGTTTTTAAGATTCCCTCTTCCCTTCTTCCTCTCCTCTCACCTCCCCCCCCCCCCCATTCTCAGATGTGAAGCTTCAGCTCCTCCAGACAGGTGAGGCAGCATGGCCTGGAGACATGAGCTACCTGCTAGCCTAGACAATCCTTGCCCCACCTCCTCCAAAGGGTTGTTGCAAGGAAAATGCTTCATAAACCTTAAAGAGCTCCAGCCACGTGGGTTACTCTGTGAATAACAGGCATTTTATGGTGCTTTCAAGTTCACAAAGGGCTTTGCTGACTTTTCATTTAAGCCTCATACAACTCCATGAGGTAGAGACCACAGTTGTTCTCAACCCGGTTTGGTTTTGGACTGCACCTATGCCAGAGATTTCTAGGCAGCTGAATGGCACAGTGATGAGAGTATCAGGTCTAGAATCATTCAGACAGGAATTGAAATCCAGCCTCAGATACTTACTAGCTGTGTGACCTCAGGCAAGTCATTTCACTGCGGGGTGCCTCAGTTTTCTTTGTGGTAAAACTTGAATAATAATAGCACCTCCCTCCAAGAGTGTTAGGGAGGATCCAATGAGATAACGTTTGTTAAGCATTTAGCACAGTGCCTGGCACTTGATACGTGGTATATAAATGCTAGCTATTATTTCTATTTTTCAATTACTTTTTTCCATCTAATGGAATTTTCTCTTCCTCTTCACAGCTTCTTCAACTAAAAAAAAAGAAAAGAAAAGAAAAACAAAACCCTTGCAGCAAATATTCAGTCAAGCCAAACAGAATTCCACATTGCCTCATCCCAAAAGGACTTCTTCAGCATCTTAAATGCATCATCTCTCCAGGAGGTGGTGTGCGGCCAATGGCATTATCAGTCCTCTACAATCGACTGGTATAATAAGGAAAATCCCTCCCATAAAGTAGATTGGTGCCCCCTTGGTGACAGAGTCTTAAAGAACTGCCTGGGCCATAGGTCAGAGGTTAGACTAGAAACACAGATTTTCCTGGCCCTGAAGTTTGTCCTCTAACCACTGTCCCATGTTAGCCTTTCACAAATGAGGAAACTGAGACTGAGGGGTACAGCAAAAAGGTCCCATTGATACTAAGTGACACAGGCTGGGTTTCTCATCCAGATTTTCCCAATGCTGAGGCCCACAGTGTCCCTTTGTTACTCCATACTGTCTTTGGGGCAGTGTTTATATGGGATATTACTCTAAAGCTTGATCTTGGCTGTGTCAGCTCCATCCTTGGGACCTTAGACAGTAGGGGTCCAAGCCCAGAATGCCCTGGTGACTCCCAGGAGGGATGAGTGGAAAGGATGCCTGCTTTGGCCCAGGAATGCCATTTACTGATCCCTTGCAGGAGCTCTGGGACTCTGGATAAGTACAGCTGGTTCTAAAAGATGAGAGAAAGAGGGAGAGAAAGAGAATGCTTCCTGCCGACTTTTCAAACAATCCGGTCATGGTAGATAACTGCCTCCCACCGCCCCCATCACCCGGGCAACCGTAGAGGCTGTCTAGAGACACAGGCTGGACCCAGCGGAGGCCTCCCCAGCACAAAGCCATGGGGAGGAGAAGGGGGCCTGGGCTAGGAGGCCGGCGGGAGAATAAATCAGAGAGTTATATGCCCCTGCCGCCAAGCAGACGATTTATGGGGCTGATGCAGAGCCTGGTGCTTTCGACAGACGGTTCTCTTTGGGAGGGTGAGAGAAGTTGGGGAGGGAATGGGGAGGCAGGCTCCCCTTGCCCTGAGTTACAGGTGGCATGGGGAAAGGGGAGGATTGATGGGGTGGTCCAGGGCACCAGGGGAAAGGAATCCCAGGGTAAGAGACCCCCCCACACTCCCCTACTGGCTTCTCTGCCCCTCTAGCCCAGCTGCCAAGGGAACCCGAATCCTTCACCATGGGAAGCCACAGCTAGGAACACTGGATTTGGAGTCTGAAAGATTGGGTTTATTTGCTAGCTTCGAGACTTTCATCAAATCATTTCTCTCAGTTTGAGGAGGGGTCTCTCAGTTTCCTCTTCTGTAAGATGCAAGGGTTGGTCCTGATAATGTCTGCCACCCCATTCCTGTTCCCAGGACCCTGTTCCCAGGACCCTGTCCCCAGAACTTCTTGAGGAAACTGGGTGGCACAGTAGATAGAGTGTTGGAATGAAGAAAACTTGAATTCAAATCTTCCCCCGGGACACTTACTAGCTGTGTGAACATATGCATGTCAGTGGATCCCATGATCCCATGAAAATTACATCACCTCATTCCTGAAAGCCTGCTATTTGCTAGGTTCAGGATAAGGGCTGCTGGTGGAGGAGAACAGTGTCAGGAGGAAAGGAGATAAAAACAAAAGAAAACACAATTCACTTTTCTATAGTCCAACATGGTTTATAAAGCACCATAGTCCTAGAATATAGGAACACGAGTGTTCACATGGCCATTTTACAGATGAGGAAATGAGAGGCAGTGTGGTATAATGGGGAAAGGATCATAGGAGGTTTCAGAGACCAGCTAACCCAACCCCCTCATTTTCTAAGCCCTTTCGTTGCTCTTCCAATCTCCCATAGCACTTTCTTCCCCCTCCTCTTAGCTGAGAACCTCATCTCCTATTTCATTGAAAACATGGAAGCTGTTTGCTGAGAGCTCCTTCTTCTCCCCTCTCTCTCATCTGACATCAGTCAGATCCTTCTGCCTCCATTGTTTCCTTCACCCATGTCTCAAAGAGGCAACCCTCCTCCTTGCCAAGACTACCCCCTCTACATTCATGAATGATCCCATTTCATCCTGTCTTCTCCAACAGATTGCCCCTCTCCATCATCCTCACCCTCTCTATCATCCTCACCCTCTCACTCAACTCAAATCTGTCCCTTTCTACTGTTTGTTTTCTTCCATGCCAATGTCTACTCCATCTTCAAAAGCCATTCCCTAGGTCCTTCCAACCTTACTAGTGATCACCCCACATCTCTCCTCCACTTTGTGGCTAAACTCAAGGAGAAGGCTCTCTACAACTGCTGCTTTTATTTCCTTGCCTCTTCTTAAGTCTCCACAATATGGCGCCTGACCTTATCATTCAACCAAAACTGCTAGCTATGAAGTTAACAATCTCTTAATTGCCAAGTCCAATGGCCTCTTCTACATTGTCATCATCCTTGTTGATGATTCTTAAGTCACCAGTCTAGTCCTAAGTTCTCTGCTGACCTCCAGTCTTGCATCTCCGTGGATAGTGGGCAGCCTTCAGCAATGGCCACAGAACTGTGTAATTTTCCCTAGGAGAGCAATGAATAATATCCTAGATATTCACTTAGCTGCTAGGAGGCGCCATGGTGCATAGAGTGATTCATCTTCCTGAGTTCAAATTCAGCCTGAGACACTAGCTGTGTGACCCTGGGCAAGTCACTTAACCTTGTTTGCCTCAGTTTCCTCATCTGTAAAATGAGTTGGAGAAGAAAATGGCAAATTATGCCAGTGTCTTTGCCAAGAAAACTCCAAGTGGGTTCAAGAAGAGTTAGACACGACTGGAAAACAACTGAAAACAATAAAATAAATCTTCTGGAATGAAGGTTTAATAATGAGAGTGTCTGTTTCTATAGTGCCTGAAGGCACAAGATACTTTCCTCACAACTGCCCTATGGGATGGATATCGTATCATCCTCATCTCCATTTTACAAACATGAGATTTTACAAACATGAAATTCAGACTCCAAGTTGCCAAGTAGAGACATGGTCTGGACTTACACACGGGTTTTCTTACTCATACCATCCTATTCTAGGCTATACTTGTTATACAATTATAATACAATTTACCCAACATTTATTAAGTACCTACTATATTCAAGGCACCCTGCTAGCCCTAGAGATTCAAAGGCAAAAGTTAAATAGTCCCTGCCCTCAAGGATCTTACACTGTAAGATATAAGAAAACAATGTGTGCACAGATTGGTAGATATGAGGTAATTTGAGGAGAGAAAAAGACAGACAGAGGGGAGAGAGACAGAGAGAAACAGGGAAGAGACAGAGAGAAAAGAAAGAGAAGAAAAGAAACAAAGAAAAAGGTAGAGAACAAGAGAGAGACAGAGACAGGGGGGTCAGAGAGAAAAAGAGAAGAGGAAAGGACAGAGAGAGAGAGAGAAGGAGAGGAGGAAAAACAAATGGAGAAAGTGACAGATAGTTATGGACAGCCAGAGAGCCAGATACACAGAGAGAGGGGAAGAGACAGAGGGGGGGGGGGGAGGGAGAGACAGAAGGGATGTAGGTGGGGGAAAAGGAGAGGAAAATGGAGAAGAGAAGGGGCAAGGGAGAAGGGAGAAAGGAAAGAGAGATACTTTCTGTAGGAAATCTTGAGATATCAGAGTAGAAATTCTCCTGTATTGCTAAGCTGGGAATGTAACAGGGAGCCCTGAAGCTGGTGTTAAAATATCTTTCTGGATACCTGAATAAATCTATTGACCTCAATAGACTAAGAGAAGCTTCAGAAGTCTTAAAGAAAAGTTTACAGGATTTTGTAGAGGACTCAAGATGTCCTGCAAATAAGGACAGACGGTCTTGCAGGGGCAGCCCTAAACTACAGATGGTATGACTTTGAAGACGTAGAAATTCAGGAGTACTTCAAGGGTCCTTAGAAGATAGAATGTCAAAATAGGAAAATGCTAAATGTTGGAGAAGATGTGGGAAAATTGGAACATTAATTCATTGTTGGTGGAGTTGTGAATTGATCCAACCATTCTGGAGAGAAGTTTGGAAGTGTACCCAAAGGTCTATAAAACTATGCATACCCATTGATCCATTGATACCACTAGTAGGTATGTATCCCAAAGAGATCATAAAAAAAGAAAAGGCCCCACGTGAACAAAAATATTTATAGTAACTCTTTGTGTGGTGGCAAAAAATTGGAAATTGAGAGGATGTCCATCAACTGGGGAATAGCTGAACAAGTTGTCGTATATAAATGTAATAGAATACTATTGTTCCTTAAGAAATGGGGAGCTGGAGAATGTCAGAAAAACCTGGAAAGACTTCCATGAACTGATGCTGAGTGAAGTGAGCAGAACCAGGAGAACATTGTACACAGTAACAGCAACTTTGATAAACTTAGCTCTTCCTTGCTATACAATAATCTAAGACAATTCCAAAAGACTCATGATGAAAAATGCTGTTCATATCCACAGAAAGAACTATGGAGTCTGAATGCAGACAGAAACATACTATTTCATCCCTTTTTTTCTTTCTTATGGTTTTTCCCTTTTGTTCTGATTCTTCTTTCATGATATGACTAAGTTGGAAATATGTTTAATATGATTGTATATGTATAGCCTATATCAGATTGCATACCATCTTGGGGAGGGAAGAGGGGAGGAAAATTTAGAACTCGAAATCTTATAAAAGTGAATGTTGAAAACTAAAAATTTATTAGTAATTTTTTTTAAAGAACACAGAACATCAGAGTTAGGAGGGCCCTTAGAACTCAGAGTATCAGAACTGGGAGGGCCTTAGAATACAGAGCGTCAGAGGTGGGAAGGCTTTAGAATGCAGAATGGCAGAGCTGGGAGGGGCCTGAGACAGTGTACTTGGGTTATAAAGGTAATATATAATAAATGGTAGAGACCTGACTCAAACCCAGATTTCCATATTCCCAGGACAAGAGTTCTTTCTTCCACACCAAATGGGACGGAATTTGACCCTCGGTGTCGGTGCCACATAGTGGAATGACCTTGGTCTGACCTTGCCCAAATCAGCACAGCTGGGTCACATTTCTTCAGAATCAGCTTTAATTTGCTGTCTGTCCCTCTCTTTTATTAAAGGGATACAATGGAAGGGAGAATAAAAACCACTTGAATTGTCTTCTAGGCTTCTATAAAGATCTCTATAAAACTGCATTGGCCTGGGGTTTTGTGCCCGGTAATTAGAACGATTATGAAAACCGCCGACAGTATGGACGCCCAATGACACCCCTCCACCCATGCTCCATATTCTGGCTGGATTCACTCTGTGATACATGGTCTGTTCTCCTAGCCTCACGCTCCCTCCCTCTTCCCAGGGCCACCTTCCAGGCGCCAAGATGACTTCCAAACAATTCCAAAAAGAAAACCCAACTTTGTTCCCAGAAGGCTTCTGTCTGTGCCACATTCTTGGAAAACAAAAGATTTAATCTATCTCTCCTGGGCTTCAGCTGGCCTGACTGAGGCAGAGGCAAGAACACAGGGAGAAATCATGAAAGCGATAAGCTATTAGGCAGAAACTACAGAATCATGGAATGACAAGTGGGAAGACCTTTAGAACATATAGGATTGGAACTGGGAGGGCCCTTAGAACACAGAATGTCAGAGCTGGAAAGACTCTTAGAACATAGTGTTAGAGCTACAAACCACCCTAGCCTATAGGATTATAGGCAGGATGCTACAGTCCTGTATGACTATTGGACTGTAGGGAGAGACTTGAGGCAGGAAGACAAGAAAGTTTTTCCACTAATCCAGGCAAGAGTCTAACTAATGTGGCTGCTGTGTGGAGAGAGAAGGGATAAAATGAGAAGCATATTCTGGAGGTAAAAATTGCATTTTAGGGAACTGATTGGAAATGTGGAGTGAGAAGAAACAGAGGGCTGTGGATCATGTCAATGAGATTGAAATGGGAAACTGGAAAGAAATGGGGCCTTCAAAAGAAATAGGGATTTTGGGAAGAGAGTTGGGATTGCTGAGAAATATATTGAGTTCCATTTTGGAGATGTTGAATTTGAGATGACAGTCTCAGAAGCTGATTTTATTAGAGACAGCTAGGTGGCACAGTGGGAAAAGTGAAAGATTTGGAGTCAAGAAGACCTGAGTTCAAATTCCATCTCAGATATTTACTAGTTGTGAGACTTTGGGCCCTTAGAACACAGAATGTCAGAGATGAGAGGAGTCTTAGAACACAGAATGTCAGAGCTGGGAAGGCCCTTAGAACACAGAATGTCAGAGCTGAGAGGAGCCTTAGAACACAGAATGTCAGAGCTGGGAGGGGCCTTAGAACACAGAATGTCAGAGCTGGGAGGGCCCTTAGAACATAAAACATCCCTTGTAACAAAGTACAAAAGAGAAAGTGGGGTGGCTGGGTGTAGTTGTCCCTGCTCCTGGGAAGGCTGAGGCTGGAGCATCCCTTAAGTTTGGGAGTTCTGAGTCACCACAAGGCTAAGGATTATTGGGCACTAGGTTTAGAAATGGTTGGTGAGCCCTTGATGCCTAAGGAGGGATCTAGGTCACAAAGAAAGCAGGTTAAAGCTTCCAACCCACTCAATAGGAGGATTGGAACTGTGAATAGCTGTTATACTTACAGCCTGGTAGAGATAGGGAGACCCACCCTCAAAAGGATTAGATAGCTGGGAAAGGAATAAACATTTATATAATACCTTCTTATGAGCCAGGCCCTGTGCTAAGGACTTTACAAGTATTATCTTATGTGATCCTCTGGGAGGGAAGATGCTTTTTCTTTCTTTCTTTCTTTTTTCTTTCTTTCTTTCCTTCTTTCTTTCTTCCTTCCTTCCTTCCTTCCTTCCTTCTCTCCTTTCTCCCTCCCTCCTTCCCTCCCTTCATTCCTTTCATTCAGGGGGGAAAGGCAAAGCAATTGGGTTTAAGTGACTTGCCCAAAGTCACACAGCTAGTAAGTGTCAAGTGTCTGAGGTGAGATTTGAACTCAGGTCCTCCTGACTCCAGGGCCGGGGCTCTATTCAGTAAGTCACCTAGCTGCCCCAAGTGCTAGTATTACCCCTGTTTTACAATTGAGGAAACAGAGGCAAATAGAGAAGTGATTTGCCTGGAGTCACACAGCTAGTAAGTGTCTGAAGCCAAATTTCAACTTAAGTCTTCTTGACTCTAGGCTCAGCCTATCCACTATACCACCTAGCTGTGGTGGGTGAATGAATGGATGATAGGTAGATAGATAGATACATGCATACATACATAGATGATACAATTTGATATGATAAACATTTATTAAGTGCCTTCCAGGCCTTGTGCTAAATTCTGGGGACACAAATAGGAAAAAGAAAGTCAGTCTGTCCTCAAGAACCTTACTTACAATCTAATAGAAGAAAGCAATAACGAAAAGGAAGCAGAAATGGAGGGTACCTGTCCTGGGGCACAATGAAAAAGATAAGCAAGTTAACAACAAACAGAGTATCTGGTGGCAAGTGAAGAGATGGCTGGGATCTTGAAGCCTCTCTCTAGGACAGCTATGGCCAGAAGCAAGTGAGGGTACTGATGAACTGTGAGTAGCAAAGCTGAAGCAATCTCCATGGTAATGAGTTTCCTGATCATGATAGACAGAAAGAGAGGGAAGTTATCTATACACATATAAGTTTCACATATATATATATATAGTGTGTGTGTGTTTTATTTATGTATGTATGTAGAGACAGAGACAGAGAGATAGAGACAAACAGAGAGAGACCAACAGAAATAGACAGAGAGAGACAGAGATGGAGAGAGAGTGAGATGGTGAGTCAGAGTTTAGGGGAAAAGCAGGTAAGTGAAACTACCCAATACAGCATCTGAATCTACCCTTATGTACGTGTTGCGCACTTCCATCTCTGCAAAGAAGAGGAGGAGACATGTTTTCTCATGCCTGGGGACAAGTTTCAGCCAGTTGTTCCATAAGAACGATGCTCCAATTGTTAACTAGCATTTATTTAGTTCTTTAAGGTTTGCAGATCATATTGGAGATGTTATCTCACTTGGTTCTCACAACCCTGTGAGGAAGGTGCTACTACTGTCCCCATTGTACAGATGAGGAAACTGAGGCAGAGGAAGATTAAAGTGCCTTTTCTTGGGTCATACAGGCATCAAAAGTCTGAGGTGGAATTTGAACTCAGATCATCCTAACTCCAAGTGCAGCACTTTATCTACTAAGTCTCCTAGCTGCCTCTGATTCTGAGACTGGAATAGTCAGTTCATACTAAAGGAACCAGACACAGTGGTCAGACAGTTCTGCTAGGGTCTCAGAACCATAAGAGAGCCCAAGATGTAGGGCAGCAAAGGTATTACAGGACCTTCCCTTCTGAGAATTCAGAGACAAGGAAATTCCATTTGCTTGCTGTCTTATCTGTTACCTTTTTGGTATGAGGCTATGGGGTTGATGCTCTAGCCATGTTCAGCCTTTAGGACCTGAATATCAGATATTTATCACCACCAATGCTGAGACACAGATCCATGCTTCCCATATCCAGTGCTTCCACCCCCAGCTCTCCACCGTTTGGAGAGATAAGCTGTGGAAGCTGCCACCCACCCCCCAGCATCAAAGTGCTTGCTTGTCACAGAAGCCTGGAGGTGACATTTGGCTCATGTCATGGCTGGCAAATTCCCACCACCTTCTTCTCTTGTTCCTGTGGTTCATAGTTTCTAATCCTTTACCCTTCTTCCCCTTCCTCCCTATCCACCTTAGTCTAGCCCCCACAATCCATATCTTCTGGTGCCTTCCTTGGTGCCCCCTACTACTCTATCCCCTTCATCCTAGATCTCTACATCTCACACACTTTCCATCTTTCATTGCTCATGGAAACTTGGCTCTTTCCAGAAAAAACATTCCTGGCCATGCTATCCAGTACTGGATGCCTCTACCCCCACCCACCTCTCCAACACACTGGGAGAGGTAGAGGGGGAGAAGGAAGAAGAAAAGGAGGAGGAGGAAGAGAAGGAAAAGGAGGAAGAGAAGGAGAGGGAGATGGGAAGAGGAAGAAGAGCAAAAGGGAGAGGAGCGAGGGGGGGTGGGAAGGAGAGGAGAGGAGGAAGAGGAGCCATACTCCTTGATCTTCACTGCCTTTTCCAGGCTGAACCTCTGCCACTATTATTCAGTTATACTCTCCCACTGCACTTTGAGGTTCATTCCATTTCTCTGTCCCACCCAGGATAGAGTCTGATTGCAGCCATCTACTTCTAGGTTATTCTCCTTCCTCTTAAACAGCAATTCCTGGCCCAGTCCTCTATCCTATAATATTTAGAGATACCAGTCTACCCAATGATACCCCTCAAACACCCTGTTGGTTTCTCCCATAACTAAGCACATTTCATCCCCCACCAGGAATTGTTGTACCATCGTCAGTAAAGAAGTCACCTCTATGGTTTATGAGAGAAACTCAAAAGTCCCTCTCTCTGATCATAATACCCTATCCTATGTTATTCTATCCTCTCCTTTCCTCTCTTCTCTCTCTCTCTCTCTCTCTCTCTCTCTCTCTCTCTCTCTCTCTCTCTCCCTCCCTCTCCCTCTCCCCTTCTCCTCTCCTTTCTCCCTCTCTCCTTTCCTCTCTTTTCCTCTCCTCTCTTCCCTCCTTTTCTCTGCTCCCTTCCCTTTTTCTTTTTTCTCCTCTTCTCCTTTCCTTCCCTCTCCTTTTCCCCTCACTTTCCTATGCTATGTTATACTATGCTATTCTATTCTCTCCCCTCCCTTCTCTTCCTCTTTTCTCCCTTCCCCTGTCTTCTCCTCCTCTCTTCTCTTTCCTCCTTTTAACTATTCATCTCTCCTCTTCTTCACTCCCTCTTTCTCTCCTTTCCTCTCCTCTCCTCTTTCTTTCTTCCTTTGCCGTAAGCTATTCTTTGTACTCCTGGCCATGACCTCAAGGCTCTGCAGCTCTTCCCATTCTCCCAGCCTGACATAGCTCACCTTGTTCTCTTCAGTCTAGGCCAAAGGTTCCTAAACTTATTTGCCCTACCAGTCCCTTAAGAAATTCCTCAGTGTCCCCCTGGAAATCTACTTTCTTTAACCCTTTAATGGTTTTTTTTGAAATGTGCATCATTTTAAAATATATAAAATATATTTTTAATGATTCATCTTAAATTTAATAATTTATTGTAAATATGTAGGTTTTTTCCAGCATTGAAATTTTGATAATTGCATCATGTAACCACATAGTATTATACTGTAAATAAGTCATTACACACACATATTCCTGCCAGTGCATGCAGGACTTCCTGACAAAGCTCTACATGACTCACCTGCCAACACTTGCTTGTTAAGACCTGTTGGAAGACTTAACCACTGATGGGTTATAACTTGTATTTTGTGTGTTTATTTGGAAAATAATCACTATGACTTTGACTCTGTTACACAACAGATGAAACATGTACCAACAGTTTTTCAAAAATTTCTTCTCTTCTCTTCTTTCCTTATGCTTCTACTACCCCTTCATTTTTATTCAATGCCCCCCAATGGCACTCTAGGCTACTGCCCCATTGGATAGTTCCAGTATCCCCCAGGGAGCAGTATTGCCCACTTTGGGAACTAACAGACCTTATGGTTTCAGTCCTTGAGCTCTGCATTTGTTCTCACTCTTTCATCTGAGTGGATGCTGATAGACCTAGACTCACACTGCCTGACCTGTCCCCCGCCACACACACACATGGAATAAACTGGGCTTTTGCTGACATAATGAGGCTTTCCATGGCTGAATCTTGCCTGAAAGGGCCATGGCACTGACTGCATGGGGCTTCCCTCTGCTTGAATTGATGGCTGTTTGGGAGCCATGAATAGGGTTCGGTTGAAGCTTCACAGCATTAAGTCTGTCTGGTGTTTCCTTTCCTAAGGCAGTTCCTGATTGATTTAAATGTGCCCCTTTGTATGTACTGCCTTCACGAAGTTTCAAAATAGTCTGAAATGTAAACATATTAGAAATCTCCTCCTTCTCTTCCTCCTCTTCACCTTCTCCTCCTCCTCCCTTTCCCAGGGTCCCTGGGGATTAGAGAAACTGCCTCTGTTTGGGGGTTTGTAAAACATTTCAGATTATAACTCGAGCATGTAGGGATTGGCAAAAACTTCTGCCTATTCTGCCCCTGGGGCATTTTCCCTGAACTCCTTGCCCAGGTGTGTGGGGAAAGGAAAAGGCATCTTCATATACTCCTGACCCAACATCCTCTCCCAGAAGTTAGCCTCCTCCACCCCACCCCCCACTGTCTGCAGGCCTGTCTTAGCTTCTTGGCTGGACATTAGAACATCTGGACAAATAGTGGCCTGCCGACAGAGAGGGCAGCCATGCTGGGGGGAAAGCACAGGAGTCAGAGAATGAGTGCAGTTCCACAAGAAGTGAAAGAACAGGACTTAGAGGGGGGCCAAATTGCGTCCAACTCTTTAACTTTTTGAGCTACAGTTCCTTCATTTGGAAAAAGGTGGGGGCTAGAGTCCAAGTCTTCAGCTCTAAATCTTGTGAGCCTGTGAAAAGGACCACACTGAGGTCTAATGGGACACAATGAGAAGATGGCAGACAATAAGCTACAATCTAAGGACCCCATAAACAGAGGTATGTAACTTGTCTGTCAGTCAAGAGACTGGGATACAAATATTCCTTTTGATGTTGATTAGGATGTTGGGCAAGGCATTTAGACTCTCTGGGTTCTCTCCAGTTTGCTGGTGTATAAAGTGGCTATAATAATATTCCACCTTCTTCAAAGGGTGGCTACTGGATGTGACCTGAGGAGCAATGGGGCAAATTCTGAAACAGGAGTGAGATTAAAATGACGCTTGATAAAGGTAATCCCAGTAGATTTGAGGAGCAAGAGGTAGAAACAGGAAGAGACTGATCAAGTAGCCTAAATATTGATTAGTGTGTTGGTTGAGGTGGTGGTTGTTCTTTGTCCTTCATTCTCGAAGAGGACCATGACATCAGGAAGATGATGCCATGATTTGCAAGTGAGTTGGATTTAAGTGAGGCAGGGCTGTGCAAAGTCACCAACCTCAGTTTCTCCTCTGGAGTCATCTGGGTCCAGCAGCCAAATACGGATCAAGACAACTGAAGATGGTCCCCCCTTGGTAGATGATTGAAGAAAGGACATATCAAACCAAATATATCTTGGAGAACTTAAGAGCAGAGTGAGAAGACAGACTGAAGAAACAAGGTCTAAGTGTAAGGGAGTGTTGACTGAGTCAATCAATTAGTTATCCCACTCATTACCCTTAATACTTTAACCGAGTATACCTCCTTTTAGTCAATCAATCAATCAATCAATTTATGTGATGAAGGCTAAATTGTTGTTGAGTTGTTTTCCAGTCATGTCCAACTCTTTATGACCCCATTTGGGATTTTCTTAGCAAAGATACTGAAGTGATTTGTTATTTCCTTCCCCAGCTCATTTGATAGATAAGGAAACTGAGGTACACAGGGTTCAGTGACTTGCCAAAGGTCACACAGTTTGTAAGTGTCTGAGGTGAGATTTGAACTCACAAAGAGGAGTCTTGCTTTTATCCACTGTGCCACCTAGCTGCCCTGATCAAGGCTAAACATTTTACCAAGTCAGTCAGTCAAAGATCTGAAACTAAAAGCAAAAAGTTCTTGGTAGTTTGTAAGTCCTTGAAAGCCAATGGATGAACTGGAATGATATCCATAGCAAGTTCATGTATATCCACGTTGGTTGTGCTGTGGATTTTGTATAAAGTAGCAAGCTAATTAGGAATCAGGAATTTCAGTTAGCCAGGAGAATGCAATCCCAGTCAAGACCTTGAGAAGGAATTCCTTGGGGCAGGCATGAGGTTGGAGAGAATCTTGACCTCAGCCTTGATCTCCTTGACCAGAGGATGATCTGATGAAAACCAAAGGACTTAAGATTTTTTATTGGCACCCTAACAGTGCTTCCAATTCAATAATAGCCTGAAGCAGTGTCTGCATTAGAGTCTTGGGTAAAATGGATTTGATGAGTAAAGGCAAAAGCAAACTGCTACAAGAAGCCCAGCAGAGGAGCTCTATTCTACCTCTCCAGGACTGGGGAAAGGACTTTCTAGAGCTGAGTCGCCTCCCCACTTCCATGTGTGCTAAGAACCCACTTTCTCCAGACTCTTTATGTACAGTGGGACATTGTGTCACAAACTTTGGTGGGAGGAATATTTTATATACCACCTGTTCTTACTATGTCCCCTTAGTAAATACCCATTTCTAAAAGCTATTGAAGTCTGCCTACTTGGCATGAATTGATAATCTCAAAGGGCAAAACCACTGTGGGAGGCTGGTAAACTATAGCACAGGAAAAAACATCTTTTAGAACTATTTTCTAGAATCTTCAGGGGATACAGAGTACCCAAGCTCTGGGGACACAGCTGGGCAGTACAAATGGAGATCAGTAGAGTAGCACCAGAATATGAAAAGCAAAATCATTTTAAATAGAGATAGTAATGCCTGAATATCCAAGAGTTGTTAATGAAGTCAGTTTCTGCAATACAACTTGATGGAACAAGCCTTGCCCACCTCAGAAAGGGAATCATCAGATATAGATTCTAAAACCACAGACTCATCAGCGCTAGAAAAGGACTTAGAGTAAAAATGCCATACTTGAGACTGACCCTAGAACACAAAATGTCACAGCTAGCAGGACTTTTAGGACTCAGAGTGTCACAGCTAGAAGAATTCTTAGAACACAGAATGTCAGCACTGGGAGGGACCTTAGAACCCTGAATGTCAGAGATGGAAAGAACTTTAGAACATTGGATGTCAGAGCTGGGTGGAATGTAAGCTGTCAGAGTTGGAAGGGAACTTAGTGCTCAGAATATCACAGCTGTAAAGAATCAGAACATTGAACATTAGAGCTCTGAAAGACGTTAGCGTGTAAAATGTCAGGAGCAGAAAAGAGCTTAGAACAAAGAATGTTAGAATATAGAACATTAGATCTGGAAGAAATCTTGGAACATAGAATGTTAGTCCTGGAAAGAGCTAGAATGTAATAATCAGAAAGGATCTTAGAGTAAATATAGAATGTCACAGCTGGAAGAGAGTTTAGAAAGTTGACTGTTAGAACTTGGAGGGATCTCAGAACATAGAATGTTGGAGCTATGAGGAACCTTAGAATGTGAAATGTCAGAACTGGAAGAGCATATTAGCATATAGAGTGTTTCAACTGGAAATAATATTCGAACGGAGAGTATCAAAACTGTGAGAGATCTTAGAATGGAGAATGTCAAAGGTCAAAGGAAGCTTAAAATAGAGGAAACCAGTGTAGCAGGAACCCTCCCATGTGCAGGCTCATACTTGATACCTCTAGATCTGAGCAACCAGAAGGAAGATTGGGAGGACTCACTCCTCGCCACATGTAACTCATTGCTTGGACTCTGAGATAATGAAGAGCTCTCTCGTTGGCTGCAGAGCCAGAAAAATGAATGATTCAGTGGGCATGCAATAGAAAACAGGCATGCCGTTCTATGTTGTATGTCTTCCTTTCCAGCTCACAAGACTTGAGTCACTTGTTTTCCCCCACCCAGGCTGGCATGTGAATGCATCCAAAAATCACTTCCTAGGGTTATTTGATAAGAGTTTTTCTAGAAGGACACAGTCTCCAGGGCTTTTCTCTTAGGAAAAGAGAGAGACTTAACCCACACTGTCCTCCTCTTTGGCTCTCTTACCTTTCCCCTTCCCATCAACACCCTGTTTATCTCTTTCGGCCAGTCATGTCATTTGATGATTTCTCCCAAACAGACTCTGTGGTACAAAGAAAAGAACATGGGAGAAGGCGGGGGGAGTCTCTTCCTGCCAGAGATATGCTCCCTTTGCCCTTAAGCCAAGGTTTTTAGGGGAAAACATAGCCTTGGATGTTAGAACAGACACATGAGGGCATCTAGTCTAATCCCTTCAGTCTGGCAGCTTGGTTCCTGATGGAAAAGAGTCAGATGCAATAGAACAAGTATCAGTTAGTCAACTACATGTAATTAGCTGTTAGAAAGGAGTACTTATTAAAGTGATATAATAGAAATAGCTAGTACAAAATATCCCTGTCTAAAGTTGGTCAAATATTTTACCGCTGTCCACATGGAGTTCAGAGAAAGGCAAGCTGGAGCTTAGAAAGTGCACGGGCTAAAGGGATCATTTCACAGCTCACTTCCCCGAGTCATAGTTCACACCCTTATCTCTCAACTAGAATAAGACAAAAGCCTCTTAATTGGACTGCTATCTTCTAGGTTCTCTCTTCTCAAAACTATCCACAAAATAATCTTCCTAAAAAGTCTAACTATGTCACTCTTGTTAACAACCTTCAGTGGTTCCTTCTGTGTCCAGGATTAAATATGAGTCTTGAGCTTGGCATTTAATACTCATTATAATCTGGTTCCCATCTATCTTTCCAGATTTATGGCCTATCTCTCTACATATTCTACATTGTAATCAAACTACCACCAAACTCAGCAGTCTTATCTCCCACCTCTTTGCCTTTGCACATTTGTACTTCATACTTGGAATTCTCTCCCTCCTCACACCCACCTCTCAGAAGCCCCCAAATCTCAGCTCTGGTCCCAGATCCCAGAAGAGGACTTTCCTGATGCCTTCCACTCATTAATGTTCTGTCCATCCTTGATCTATTACATAAAACATATTTCAAAACATTCATCTTTTAAAATTCTTTATATTCTGTATCCCCATAGTGAACTGTAAGCTTCTTGAAGGTAGGAACTATTTTTCACTTTGTTTCTTAATTCTCAGTAACCAGCACAGTGTCTTGTAAATATTGTGACCCCATGAACTGCCCGTGGAATTTTCTTGGCAAAGATACTAGAGTGGTTTTCCATTTCCTTTTCCAATGGATTAAGACAAACAGAGATTAAGTGACTTGCCCAGGATCACACAGTCAGTATATGAGGTCAGATTAGGCCCAGTGCTCTATTCACAGAGTCATCTACCTGTCCCAATAAATGCTTAGGGGACTAGATTAGATAGGAGTGGAAGCTACCAGAGGATCCTCAGAGGTGGCCCTATGTTCTGGGGTTTCCATCTCCCTTTCTCCCATCAACAACAACTAAAAGCTTCTTTTCCTCTTCTTAGCTCATGTGCAAAACTTCCTAGTTATCCCCCTCTGACATTGGCTAACCTAGAAAACTGATGGATGCTGAGGCAGGAAGAATTGATCATGAATGAATGTGACTCTCCTCACAAATAATTCAAGAACATTCACTCAAAGGAGCGACTGTAAGGTTCTATCCTCATGGTAGGAACCCCTTCCACCTAAGAAGAATGTGACCCTTTTATGATATAGCAGATCACAAAAGGGTCCCCTCTGTGGGCATCTCTTTCCTCATAGGGAAAGAGAGGAGGTTTGACCAAATGACCTATAAGGACCCTTCTAACTCTAGATCAGAGTACTTAACCTGGGGTCTGTGAACTTTTTTTAATATAATAAGTGTCTCCAAAGAAATTTCCTTTGTTATCCTCTGTATTTTGTTATATGCATTCAACAATATGATTATGAGAAAGCATCCATTTTACTAGATGCTTACAAACAAAACTAGATCCCTCCTTTAAATAAATGATTTTGTGACTTATCCAGGATCAGCCAGACAGATCAGAGGCAGGATTTAAATCTAAGTCTTCCTAGGTCTGAGCTAACCCTCTGCCCAGTGAGACAGCAAAGCTTTCAGGAAACTCAGCCCCCAGAGACATGCCAGAGGAGGGTTCTTGCAGAGGAAAGCATAGGAAGAACCTCTTAAAATCCAGTAAAGCACAAGACCCAGCAGGTCCTGGCCAGCTACAGTGATGAATTGTATGTCTGTTGTCTGAAAGCCAGCCCAAGTGTGATGAGGCTGCTAGAAGTGTTCTCCCTGACAGTGCTTAATGAACACCTTCTCTGGGGAGGCAAGAGCAGTTGCGGTCACTGTCAATGGAGAGGATGCCCACAGTGAGCAAAATTAAAATAATAGGGCCCTGCTTGTGGATAGACTCCTCCTGAAGGGGAGATATCACCAGCCTGCCCTGAGAAAGTGAGGCCAGAGCCCTTAAGTTCACCTGTTACAGTATGATGCTCTCCCTCTCTGATCAATCTTCCACTCAGCTGCCAAAATGATCTTCAAGACTGTCTCTCTGTCTCTCTTTGTCTCTCTCTCTCTCTGTTTCTTTGTCTCTCTTTCTGTTTCTATCTTTCTGTTTATATCTCTCTGTGTTTCTCTCTCTCCCTGTCTCTTTCCCTCTGTCTCTCCCTTTCTGTCTTTGTCTCTCTGTCTCTGTGTTCCTCTCTCTTTCCGTCTCTCTCTTGATCTCTGTCTCTCTCTGTGTCTATCTCTGAGAGAGAGAGAGAGAAATTCAGTGACACTGGCCTCCTTGTTCCACAAATAAGAGTTTCCATCTCCAGACTCTGCATTTTCATTGGCTGACCCCACCCTTGAATGTTTTCCCTCCTGATGTCCATCCCATGACTTCCTAGGTTTCCTTAAGGTCCAGTTAAAACCTGGCCTGTCCTAATTCTAATGTCCTCCCTCTCTTGGTTCTCTCCAATTTGTCCCATCCACAACTTATTCGTACCCTGTCATTTGCATGTTATCTTCTCCATAGGACAGAGCTCCTATGGAGAGCAGGGTCGTCATTTGCCTCTCTTTGAAGCACAGTGTAGCCTGTGCTAAGGATGACTGGAGGATAGTAGACATTTAATATTTAGAGACTGACTGCATAAGTTTTATGCTTTTAACCCAAAGGAGGGATGAATGTGGAACTGGACTGGGTGTGGAAATTCTGACCCAGTAAAAAGATGGGAGGGAAAGTAGTTTTAAGCAAGAAAGGATTCTCAGAATGCCTCTGAATCATGGTTTAGTTTTAGTTTGGATTAGTCAAAGGGCTACCCTTGAGGACCTGGAGGGCCACATGTGGCCTCAAGGCTACAGATGCCTCATCCCTGCCCTGAACTCTCTCCCTAACTTCCCTATCACTGTCTAGAGCAATCCCATCTTCCCAATCCCTCAGGCTCCCAACCTAGGAGTCATCTTGGATCCTCATTGTCTCTCACCTCACCCTATATCCAAATTGTTGCCAAGACCTGTTGATTTCATCATTGCACCACATCCTGAATAGGCCCTCGTCTCTCCTCTGACACTACCCCCACCCTGGCGCAACCCCATATAGGACATTATAGGTCAAGGATTATGCTTATTATTTTTGGTCTTCATTATCTTTGTCTAATGTAATGCCTAATATATAGTAGTCGCTTAATAAGCTTCCTGAATGAACGAATCTTTAAATTGGGGGGCAGCTAGGTGGAGTCGTAGTGTGCTGAGCACCAGCCCTGGAGTAAGGAGAACCTGAGTTCAAACCCAGCCTTAGATTCTTACTACCTGTGTGACCCTGGGCAAGTCACTTAACCCCAATTGCTTCCCCAATAAATGAAAAAATAGGCAAATAAATAAATAAATGAATGAATAACCACTGTATGGTCTCCTTCATAGGTATGTTGTGAGAATCAATTAACATAATGAGGAAGAAAGTGCTTTGGAACCATAGGACCCTATATAAATTGGGTATTTAGTATTTAGTATTTATGTTTATTGTTTTCATAGAAAGAATGAGAGGCACGACACAGCGAACAGAGAAAAACCCGGGTTCAGATGCTACCTCTGACAGACACACCCTGGCTGGGTGACCAGGGAAAGTCACCAGACCTCTCTAAGTCAAGGAGCTGCTGCTGACCTACATGAAGAAAGGAAGTTCCCATACCCAGAGTACCCTGCACTGAAAAAGAGGGGGAAAAAAGCAACCCAGACGCTGCTAATATGGCTCAAACCAAATTAAATCATCTTAGTTTTGTCACACTTGGCCTTGAGCTGTCTGGGACCTAACCATATGAATTAGTCTTAAAGGGCCAGCTCTCTTCTCACAAGGGCTTTCCCCAGGAAGAGTTGGAGATGAGTCTGGGATGAGTCCTCTGTCCCTCTTGACCCCTGCACTCCTGGCTCTCAGTCCTGCTGACTGCAGCCTGAACTGGCCCTGAGTCATCCTCCTGGGGCAGCCAGTGACCTCCGACTGCCTGCTGCTCTGCACAATGGAAAATCATAATATTGACCTAGCACTCAGGAAATGGGGAGGACAGAGAATTCAGGCTTCCCAGGCCCAGGGGAGAGACAGCTTGCTGAATAATGAGTTTGGGGCAAGCGGTGCCTCCCAGCCCACTGCTTCCCCTTCTGCTCCAACTCCTTCCTCTCCTCCTCCTCCTCCTCCTCATCATCATCACTGAACTCTTCTCCCACACATTCCTGGCCCCAGAGCTGGGTGAATCTGCCTCTGAGCCATGAGAATCCCAGGATATTTTGTCCTGTGCCCCCAAGAGAAAGAACACTAGCAGTAGAGGCAAAGGGCCTGAGTCCCAATCCCAGACCTGTCATTTACTACCTGTGTGGCCCTGGGCAAGTCACTCATCTTCACTGTACCTCAGTTTCCTCATTTGTAAAATGACAATATAATCTTAGGCGATTACTGAAGTCTCTTTTACCACTGAAATTTATGATCCTGTGAGAAGTATGATGGGAGGGGGATGGTATGAAGGGGCTTTCAGAAAGAAGTTCATCATAACCTTTCAGTAAGCTAGACTTGGAGAGAATGTCATTTGAGGCCTTCTGCCATTCCACCCTGAGCTGCTCCCAAGCAGGCCTTTCCTCAAACCCTGTCCCAGCACCTTCACGTTGCTCTTCCTATCTAGGAGAAAAAATATCTGTTAGGCTAATCCATCCTGAGGATTTGGGGACTGTGGTCAAAAACATGGAGTGGGAGTGTTCCTTAAAACAGAGGATGACAGAGCTGGAGAATTTCAGAGCTTGGAGAGCCCTTAGATCATAGAATGTCAGAGCTAGAAGGGACCTTATGTTGCAGAATGTTAGAGCTAAAGAGATCTGACATTCAGAGTTGGAAGCCACCTTAAAATGAGAGTTAAAAGGGACAATAGAAGATGAAATTTCAGAAGTGGGACTTTAAAATGTTACAATTAAATCAGAGAATGTCGGAACTGAGAGAGATCTTAGAAATGTAGAATTTCAGAGCTAGGAGGGTTCTTAGAACACAGAATGTCAGAGATGAGAGGGACCTTAGAATGTAGAATGTCAGAGGTAGGAGTGACCTTAGAACATAGAAGATCAGAGCTGGGAGAGAGGTTACACCACAAAATGATAGAAATCAGATCATATAAACAAAATAACTGATTAAAAAATGAAAAATTAAATCACTAGGCTTTAGGTTACTGAAATACCGACTCCATGTTGCTACTATTTTCCCTCTTGAACTGACTAGGATTCTTTGATTTTTCCCTTGCCTGAAGTAATGCCTTCCACTCGTATCCTGGAAGCACCAAAATGACTTCTTTCCTTTTCTACTGGTCATTGAGGCACCCATGTAGAATCATACTTGTGGTCCCTGCATCTCCTTCCAAAGCTTCTCCATGGACGACTTATTCTGCTTGGAGGAAGGAGGGAACAATCAAGCACTGAAAAGACATTGAAATAGGAAAACCTGGATTTTCATCCCATTTCTCCTGAACTATATGACTTTGGGCAAGTCAATTCACCACTCTAAATCTCAGTTTCCTTACCTGTAAATAGGGATAATAAGACCTGCGCTATCTTCCTCAGAAAGTTGGGTTTTTTAAATGCTTTGTGAACTGCAAAAACATTAGAAAATGTGAAATTTTGTTCATTGTAAATGTCACTGTAAATATCAGTTGAAAGATCTGCCAAACCCCCAACTCGAGTCTATAAGGATGTCTAGGCCTTAGGACATTTCCCTCTGGTCTCTGTCCAGAGGAATCAGTTGTAGTGGAGCCATGGTAGAGCAAGAATGGGGCCTCTTGAGTGATCCCATCTTTCTAGCCTTGGAGAGGCCTCTTCCTCCTGAGTCCCTCAACTTTTTGCCCATCTTGGCACATCTAGTTTCTGCATCACCACGGCTGCAGATTCCAGTGAAGTTTGGACTTTTGCATATTCCCTCACTGGGGATCCTTGAAAAACACCTCTCCCTGAAAGCTGAGAAAGTGTGAGTCGTCAAAAAGCAGAAGGGCATTGGAGGGAGGGGGCATTTACTGCGTTAATTTGGCCATTTCTAAAGACATGGCAAAGCTCAAAATAAAGAGCTGCCAGGGTCAATTATAGCTCTTACTTCTTAATGTAGAATCATAAAATGTTGTAACTGGAAGGAACTTAAGGACATAAAATGTCAGCTGGGAGGAACCTTAGTACACAGAATATTAGAGTTGGGAGGGCCCCTGGAACAGAGAATGTTAGACCTGAGGAAAACCTTAGAACACAGGATGTCAGATTTGGGAGGGCCCTTAAGAATACAGGATGTCAGAGCTGGGAGGGCCCTTAGAACACAGGATGTCAGAGCTGGGAAGGGCCTTAGAACACAGGATGTCAGATCTGGGAGGACATTAGAACAGAGGATATCAGAGCTGGGAGGGCCCTTAGAACACAGGATGTCAGA
>CM053771.1:48482260-48522159 GCA_028658325.1 Potorous gilbertii
GGGCCCTTAGAACACAGGATGTCAGATCTGGGAGGGGCCTTAGAACACAGGATGTCAGATCTGGGAAGACCCTTAGAATACAGGATGTCAGAGCTGGGAGGGCCCTTAGAACACAGGATGTCAGAGCTGGGAAGGGCCTTAGAACACAGGATGTCAGATCTGGGAGGACATTAGAACAGAGGATATCAGAGCTGGGAGGGCCCTTAGAACACAGGATGTCAGATCTGGGAGGGGCCTTAGAACACAGGATGTCAGAGCTGGGTGGTCCCTTAGAACACAGGATGTCAGAGCTGGGAGGGCCCTTAGAACACAAGATGTCAGATCTGGGAGGGGCCTTAGAACACAGGATGTCAGAGCTGGGTGGTCCCTTAGAACACAGGATGTCAGAGCTGGGAGGGCCCTTAGAACACAGGATGTCAGATCTGGGAGGGCCCTTAGAACACAGGATGTCAGAGCTGAGAGGGTCTTTGAACACAGGATGTCAGAGCTGGGAGGGCACTGAGAGCACAGAATGTCAGTCTCGGTCTTCTCTCTAAGGTGAAGTACTTTTATTTAACACCAACATTATTCCAGTCATGTTCTCCAAATCACAGAATTTTAGGACTAGGAGAACTTCTTCATGGCTATGTAGTATGACCTCTGCAAGAAATTCTGTTATAATATACCTGAAAAGTGAGCGTTCAGTCTTAACTGTGTCATGCAAGATAGCAGTCTCTGAAGAGGAGAGACTGGGAATCAACTGGGGAGCAGTGGAGAGGTTTGTAGTGGGTGCAAGTGAGGGCTGCAACCCATTACAAATGAGGAATCACCCTGCAGATGCCATCTAATGGATGTAGGCAGAGAAATGTATGCTCGGGTGAAAAACGTTGAGCAAGAGTGAGAGGTATCAAATGGACAGCTGATGTGCTCTAATAGCATCCATGGAACGTCAAGAGAATAAAGAGAAGGCCCACAGTGTGCTGATAAATATTCAACACTCAGTTTTCCAAAAAGCAGGAAATGCTTATAAATTTCATCTACATTGTTAATATTTTCTCCCTCACTTTCTTAAGTCTAGAAATTAGCAAAATAATAAGTCAAGCCCTGATTTGTAGCATTTGCTAAGTGGAGGGGGGTAGGGTCTAAATGCTCACACTGAAAATTTAACAAGTGGTTCTCAGGAGCCATTGGCTGAATTCTAGTAAACCTCAGGAAAGGTCCCCACAATAATGTTTCTCAAAGTGTGGTCTGAAGACCCTGAGAGAGTCCCCAGAGGCCTTTTCAAAGGGTCCATGAGGTCAAAGCTATTTTCATAATAATATAAATCATTTTTTGCCTATTAAAATACTCCTCCTTTTATCTATCTGAGTTAGGAGAGAATTTTCTTCATATATTCAACATATCAAAACAACTTGAATATTGAAGCAGATATGAGACTCTAATTGTCTTCTGTGGGCCAGGCATTAAAGAGATGTATGAAAATTCATAAAACAACGCCATCCTTTACATTAATTTTTTTTGTTTTGGAAAATAGTTGCATTTTATTAAAAAATATTTGTTAATATGCAATGAGCTTATCATTGCTATTTTAATCAATTAAAGAACATTTTAAAATGTCTTAAATCCATTAAAATTTTTTAATTTAATAAATTAAACACATATTTTAAAAATTCATGTTTTAATTTAAATTTGTGGTAAATATTGATAGGTATAATTCATAAAAACAAAAACTCTTTAGAGACCACAATAATTTTTAGAGTATAAAGGGGTACTGAGGAAAAGATTGAGAGCCACTGCCCTAAAACACTGGGTGAACTTATGGGAGTAGGGAGACTCAAGGTTTTACTGGGGTTAACCCAGCTTGCACGATTAAATTTTCTGTAGGCACATTTACACCTCAGAAATCAGCAAAACACTACAAATTATGGCTTGCTCTATGGTTTTGTAGAGTGTCTAGCCTTAACAAAGTGATGGAGAAAATGTGAAGAAGGCTGTTGGTGGTGGTAGTGGTAGTGGTCTTTCATTCTCAAAGAAGATCAATGATGTCAAAAAGATGTTGTCTTGATTTGCTCCTGAGTTGGATTTAAGTGAGGCAGAGTGGTACAAAGTCTACAGCCTCACTTTTCCAGAGTTACCAAAGTCCAGTAGCAGAGAAAAGTCAGCTTAAACATAAAAGTGTGTCATGTGTTTTCAGAGAGCCACTTGTTAAACATTTACCAGCACACCACTGAATGAATAGACAATTATTATGCAGGATGGGTAGTCATGTAGAGGTTGTGATCCACATCTCTGAAGGGATCATCCATACTGATGAGATCCCAGATTCATCAGAGTACTTAGAGATATGTTGGGGATACAGAAATTAAAATAATTCATTCCCTCAAAAAGTCTATTTTCTGTTGGGAAGATACAACATGTAAACCGATATGTAAAAAACAAGATAATTGGTAGGGGGTGGGAGGGCCACACCATTAGTCTCCTCTCCACAGGAAAGAGAGAGTTGAGCAAGCAGAGAGATGTGATTAGGGATCACAGGGTCCCCAGGGATCCAACTAAATTCACAAACCAAATTCTCAAGATACAGGAGAATGGCAAAGTCCAGTGCCCCCCCTCCATTACCTCCAGGATTCACACAAAATGCTCTGTTTAACATTCAAAGGCCTTCATACTCTTCAAAGTCAATTCAAACCCCCTCCTACTTTTCCTTCTGTTCATTATTTCCCATTTATCATGTAAATAGCTTTTTTGTATATATTAGTTTGCACGTTGTCTCTCCCCTCCCCCCACAGGATTAGGGCAGAAACTGTCTTTTGTCTTTTTTTTAATTCCGAGCACTTGGCACATAGTAGGTATTTAATTATGTTTATTAATTGATTGGTTACTGACCAGTAATGGAATCTGATTCCTGATTATGTTTTTGAAAAGGGGTAGGGTTAAAGGGTTACCCTCTGGGGGTCAGTCAATAGCACAGAAAGGAGAATTAGGTTCTGAACAAGGGCCTGTGGGTCAATATTAGAACCCACTTACCCAAGCACTCCATAACTGCTGAGGACAGAGTCAGGGTTATAAGATTTTATATATGTATGTATGTATGTATATACATACATACATATATATGCGTGTATATATACATATGCATATGTTACACAGATCATTTTTTTAACACAGGTCATAAAGCACTTCTCTATCACTGATTGAAGGAAAGCATTTCTCTGCATCTCCACATAGTTGCCTAAGAGAAAACATCCCTCTAAATCTGTACATCTGTGTGAAAAAGTATCACCAGCATAGGGACAGTCACCTCTTAGCACATACATAAAAGAAGGCATCATTCCTCACTTAGATAGGAGATAGCCTCTCTCTGTATCTCTATATGTTCATAAAAGGCACCTTTCTCCATCTTCATGAGATAAAGTATCTTGCCATCTCAGTAAGGAATGGAATCTTTCTTTATCTGAATAAGAGAAGATACTTCTGCTCATCTGCCTAAAATAAAATGTCATTCCACTTCTGCTCCCCTGTTCCACACAGGAGAATACTGCTTTCCACATATTCATAGAAGGCATCTCTTTGGGTTGTGTCTGACTCTTCATGGCCTCATTCAGAATTTCCTTAGCAAAGCTACTGGAATAGTTTGCCATTTCCTTCTACAGTTCATTTGACAGATGAGAAAACTGAGGCAAACAGGATGAAGTGACTTGCCCAGGGTCACATAGCTAGTAAATGTCTGACACCAGATTTGAACTCAAAAAAAGGAGTCTTTGGGGACGGAGCCAAGATGGTGGAGTAGAAAGACACACATACTCTAGTTTTTCCCCCACAGCCCATAAAATACCTGTAAAGAAAGACTCTCAACAAATTCTAGAGCAGCAGAAGCCACAGAAAGACAGAGTGGAGGAGATTTCCAGCCCAGAGTGAAGGCCGATGGGAAAGATCTGTTGCACCAGACACAGAGTGGAGCACAACCCAGCCTTGGCCATGAGGTGCCAGGAGGAGCAGGTCTGGAGCAGGCCTCAGGGGTAGAATTCCCAGCAGCAGTGGAGGTTCTCAGATTCCTCAACTCACAGATGACAAAGACATTTCAAAGGTCAGTGAGAGGGCTTTTTCACCTCTATGACAAGGGAGCAGGGTCCTCCCCTAGCTCCAGTCCCAGGTGGCAGCAGGCATTGTTGGAGCCTCAGCTTAAAGCCCCTGGGAGAATTGAGTAGTTGATCTGAACCTCAGCCCTGAGCCAGGTTGGGGAGTAAACTCCTCTGCCTTGATTGTGCCACTGTGGAGGAACTGAGAACTTATAGGTTCCCAGGGTATACTCTACTCTTGACAAAGGACCCAAAAATCAAGTAACTGTTTGGGAAACTGCCCAAAAAAGGGGGGGAAACATAAGACTATAGAAAGTTACTTTATTGGTGAACAGGTATTCTCTCTCATCCTTTAGGATAAGGAAGAACAATGTTTACCATCAGGGGAAGACATAAAAGTGAAGGCTTCTGCATCCAAAACTTCCAAAATAAATATGCAATGGTCTCAGGTCATGGAAGAGCTCAAAAAGGATTTTGAAAATCAAGTAAGAGAGGTGGAGGAAAAATTGGGAAGAGAAATAAGAGCAATGCAAGAAAATCATGAAAAATGAGTCAACAACTTGTTAAAGGAGACCCAAAAAATGCTGAAGAAAATAACACCTTTAAACAAAGGCTAACTCAATTGGCAAAAGAGGTCCAAAAAACCAATGAGGAGAAGAATGCTTTCAAAAGCAGAATTAGCAAAATGGAAAAAGAGGTTCAAAAGCTCACTGAAGAAAATAGTTCTTTAAAAATTAGAATGGAGCAGATGGAAGCTAATGACTTTATGAGAAACCAAGAAATCACAAAACAAAACCAAAAGAATGAAAAAATGGAAGATAATGTGAACTATATCATTGGAAAAACAACTGATCTGGAAAATAGATCCAGCAGAGACAATTTAAAAATTATGGGATTACTTGAAAGCCATGATCAAAAAAGGACCCTAGACATCATCTTTCATGAAATGATCAAGGAAAACTGCCCTGATATTCTAGAACCAGAGGGCAAAATAAATGTTGAAAGAATCCACTGATCACCTCCTGAAAGAGATCCAAAAAAAGAAACTTCTTGGAATATTGTAGCTAAATTCCAGAGTCCCCAGGTCAAGGAGAAAATATTGCAAGCAGCTAGAAAGAAACAATTTGAGTACTGTGGAAATACAATCAGGATAACACAAGATCTAGCAGCTTCTACATTAAGGGATCCAAGGGCTTGGAATATGATATTCCAGAAGTCAAAGGAATTAGGATTAAAACAAAGAATCACCTACCCAGCAAAACTGAATATAATACTTCAAGGGGAAAAGTGGTCATTCAGTGAAACAGGGGACTTTCAAGTATTCTTGATGAAAAGACCAGAGCTGAAAAGAAAATTTGACTTTCAAACACAAGAATCAAGAGAAGGTAAAAGGTAAACGGGAAAGAGAAATCACATAGGACTTACTAATGTTGAACTATTTACATTCCTACATGGAAAGATAATATTTGTAACTCGTGAAACTTTTCTCAGTATCTGGGTAGTTGGAGAGATTACACACACACACACACACACACACACACACACACACACACACACACAGAGACAGATATCACAGGATGAGTTGAATAGGAAGGGATCATATCTAAAAAAATAAAATTAAGGGATGAGAGAGGAATATATTGGGAGGAGAAAGGGAGAAATGGAATGGGGCAAATTACCTCTCATAGAAGAGGTAAGAAAAAATTTTTCCAATAGAGGGGAAAGGGAGGGAGGTGAGAGGGGAAAAGTGAAGTTTACTCTCATCACATTTGGCTCAAGGAAGGAATAACATGCACACTCAATTTGGTATGAAAATCTATCTTACACTACAGGAAAGTAGGGGAGAAGGAGATAAGCAGGTTGCAGGGCATGATGGAAGGGAAGGCAAGTGGGAGGAGGGTACAATTAGAAGTAAACACTCTTGGGGAGGGACAAGGTCAAAAGACAGAATAGAAGAAATGAGGGGCAGGATAGGATGGAGGGAAATGTAGTTAGTCTCACACAACATAACTATTATGGAAGCCATTTGCAAAACTACACATTTATAGCCTATATTGAATTGGTTGCCTTCTCAGTGGGGATGAGTGAAGGAGGACAAAAGGAAGAGAAACTGGAACTCAAAGTTTTAGGAACAAATGTTGAGAATTGTTTTTGCATACAACAAAGAAATAAGAAATACAGGTAATAGGGTATAGAAATTTATCTTGCCTTATAGGACAAGAGAATAGATAGGGACAAGGGAAGGGAGGGGCATCAGTAGGGAAGGGTGTTATAGGGAGGGCACATTGGTGGAAGGAGCAATCAGAATGCAAGGTGTTTTGGGTGGGGGGAGGGGAGAGATGGGGAGAAAATGTGGAACTCAAATTTTGTGGAAATGAATGTTGAAAACTTAAAATTAATTAATTAATTAATTGGAAAAAAAAAAAAGAAGAAGAGGAGGAGTCTTCCTGCCTCCAGGATAGACATTCTATCCATTGCACCACCTAGCTGCCCATAGAAGGCATCTTTATATATCTGCATAAGACAAGGGATCTCTCTCTCTGTGTCTCCATCTGCATGAGAGAGACCGTATTTCTAAATTTCAACATCAGTATGAAAGAAGACATCTATCTACACATGGATATCTTTGGAAGAAGGCATTTCTCTATGTCTAGAGAAAATAAGATACCTTTCTGTAGCTCACATCTGTGTAGGAAAGGACAATGTTATACTTTTCTAGCTCTGCATGAAAGAAGGCATCTCTCAACATTACCCTATCTTGAGGCTTCTTGGTAGCATTTCCATGTGCCTCAGTACTTTGAAAGCCTCACTCCCTGGAACAGTCTCTGGACTATATATCTATGAAGGCTGAACATAGGTTCTGCAATTCACAAGGTTTGAAAAGAAAAGTTTTGGGAAATCCTAATGGAAATTGGCAAGATTTATACCTCCCCTCACCCACCTCCCAAAGAAGACAATCAGTCAACATGGTGCAGTGTAAAAAAAGAGGGAGGAGAAAAGAGTACAGGAGACAAGAATTTCATCATGATCTTGCAGCAGTTACTGATTGAATAATGAAGCAAGGGCTAGATTAGACAGAGCCTTGAATGGTGAAAATAAGTAGCAGTGGGAAGAAAGAGAAATAATGTGAAATGGCATGGCCTACTGTTGGCATCTTATCTTGTTCAGATCTTGAAGGTTGCAGGAGTCCATGTCATTGGTACGTGAAGAAATCAGCAATCACTAACTTGCCAAGATATAAGAGAAAGTAATCTGGCAACACCAGTTCTAGTTCAGTGCCCTGAGTGAAGCTGCCTCTGTCCTCTCTTCCCTTGTTCCTTGAGGAAGAGCAGAAGGTAGTCATTCAGATATGGATACGAGGAACACACTGCTCACTTTCATTTGCTCAATATTCTATTTCATTATAAGTTTTCTGCTTTCAGTTCAAGTACCATCTGGTTTGGTCTGGTAAAGGAAAACATTGGATGGAGATTCATGAGCTTTAGATTTGAATAGATACTGATCCAAAGAATACCTAGAACCTAAATACACCTTTCAGGGAACCAAACTGGCAGCAGGGGGACAGGCTGCTAATAAAAGAGAAAGCATCTTTTTCTTTCTTTCTTTCTTTCTTTTTTTCTTTCTTTCTTTCTTTCTTTTTTTCTCTCTTCTTTCTTTCATCCTAGTATCTTCATTCATATGCTTTTGCATATGAGAAGACACTCTCTAGGTCAATCACTCCTTGGTTATTCTGAATTGGGGGACTGAAGGATGGTGCTCCCTTATTGTTCAGTTGTTTCAGGTTTATCTGACTCTTTGTGACCCCATTTGGGGTTTTCTTGACAAAGTTACTGGAGATGTTTACCATTTCCTTCTCCAGCTGCTCCCCTGGGGCTCCTCCCTGGGACTTCCTTGCTACCCATTCATATACATTTGCCCTTCATAAATTGAGGGTTTGTAAATTGGGGACTGCTTTTATCTATATGATTCCCCCCCTCCATCTACCCGCCCCCTTACCCATCTTGTATCTCCTATCCTGTTACTGTAATGGCTTAGAAATGTTTATACAATGTCTCTTTAATTCTCTAAATGTATCTTTGTATCTTCCATGAAGCTCAGCATATGGCCTTTCAGCATGTAGATGTTCAACACATATCGATTGATGATGATGATGATAAAGGAGGAGGAGGATAGAATTATAGAGACCTGATGCCTCTCAGAGAAAGTGAGCAGATCTGGGCTTATTTCAATTGCAGAAGAAACATGTCTGAGGGACAATTTCATAGGATCATAGGATTTAGAACTGGAAGGAATCTTAGGTATACCCCATCACCTGAACTCATACACACACACACACACACACACACACACACACACACACACACACACACACACACACTGTTTTCCACACATTTTAACTAATAAGGAAACTGAGTGGCAGTAGAAAGTCAGCACAGTAGCAGGGCAGGATTTAGTATACATTGTCAAGATAAGGCTTCTGTATCAGATTCTTTTACTTGTTTTTCTATCATAAGGGTTATTTCAATTGATGATGAAAAATGAATTAGGATAATGATATACAAAATCTATCAATAAATATATATTGTAAACAATAAAAGGAATATACTAGAAAAGAGGAAGGAAAGAAGGAAGATAGAAGGAAAGAAGAAAGGAAAGAAGGATGGAAGAAAGGAAAGAGAAGGAAGAAGGAAGGAAATAGGATTGAATATCCCTTAATTTTTATGTATGGGGGTAGGGTAGAGGGAAAGTAAGATGAAAGAAGATGTGATGAATAAAGGGAGGAGAATTAAGGAGAAGGTGATGTCAAGATCCCATCTTGGGATTGCTTTCCCAGCTCCAGCTCCAAGTGTCACCAATTTCTAGACCATCTCCACTCTGATACATTCTTGCATTCAGCACAAAGCTGAGGAGAGAACAAAGATCAGCTCCAACCCAAATTCAAAAATGTCGGTCTTACAGGCAAGTTTCCCTAAGGATTGTTGAAGAAAAAAGGCAAGTTTTCCAGCAATAACTATAACAACCCGCCCCCTCCCCTCACCCCAGATGGGGCTGCACTTGCATACCAACTTTCCAGGATATCACAGTGGAGAACTTCAGTGGACAAGAAGCTCCCAGGCCACCCAACAAAGACCAAGGGCGAGGAGTGGAGCTCTCTTTCAAGGTCACAGAATTGAAAGCTGCAGGGGACCAGATAGAACATCTAGTCCAACCATTTCATTTTATAGATGAGTAACCTGAGCCCTGGAGACAGGCACTGAGGTTCCCACGGTCACAAAGCTCATGTAGCCACTGCCCAAGTCACGCTTGTAGATTGACTCCAGGCTCAAGGTCCTTTGTAGAGCCACACTTCTGAAAGTATAGCTTGCAAGTTTTATTTCCCATGTATTTGCCTTCAATAGTCCACAAGAGGATAGTTAATTTTTTAAAAAGGCATTTACAAAGGTAGCATCCTATGGATGGTAGTGACAAAACATTGCCCCCACCCCCACAGCTCCCATAACTACATATAGCATCCCTGGGAAGAGACTGCACTAGTAGTGAGGCACGTGAGTAAGGAGATTCCATGGCCAAGGTAACTCTCACTCCTAGCACCATGGGTATTCAGTATCTCCTCTTTTCTTGTGGTATCCTCTTGGTGTGCTATCTCTGCTAATCAGGTGACTCACCTGGACTCCCCAGGCCTGTTCACCTTCCAACAGTTAGCCAGAGCTAACTAACTCTCTTTACCCAAAGCTCCTTTTCTGTCATGCCTTGACTTGACAGCCAGGATCCCTGAGACTGCTCTTTCTTGAATTCAATGTTTCCTACTAGGAAGTATAATCAAAATAATAATTTATAACAACACTTTAAGGTTTACAAAGTAATTTACAAATATAATCTTGTTGGATTCTCACAGCAACTGTGAGAGGTCGGTGCTATCGTTATCTCCGTTTTACAGATGAGGAAACAGAGACTGAGAGGTTAAGTAATTTGCCTAGGATCACAAAAAGAGTAAGTTCTACGAGTTTAACACATATTATCTGAAGGTCAATAGCAAAAAAAAAAGTCATTAATACAAGAAAATATTCATCTAGCATCACCTGTGGTTTTAGTCACCATCAGGAAATCAAATGTCCATTGATTGGAGAATGATTGAACAAATCATGATATATGAAAATAATAAAATATTTGCCTTTTGATTAACTTTATAAAACTTTAGATAACTAGATTTTTTACCAACCCTTGTTATAAACATTCCATCTTTGGCATGCCCATTTCTTTAGTGATAGCTTACAAATCTAAATGTGATTCGCCGACACCATCTTCTTAACCAGCTGTCCAGCCCCCCAAATCTGCCTTTCTTTGAAGGCCTTGCCTTTGGTCAGTCGGAGTGATGAAGAATGAATACCACCTTTGTTCCACAGGTCTTCGGTTTATAGCCTAAAACTGCACAATCCCAGACAATATTTTTTAGATTTCTTTTGGCAGTATTACTCATTCCCACACAAATTGCCAGGAATGGTTAGCAGTCATAAATTTCTTTCCCTTTTACCCTGTGGAAGAGCAGCTGTAATGATGTTTTGAAGAGACCCACCACTCTTCCAGTCACCCAGGTTCTGACCTGAAAGCCCTCTTGGATGTCCCCCTCTCTTGTCTCTGCAGTCATTCGGTCACCAAATCTCATTGGTTCCACCTCTACAACATCCCAGCTTCCCTCACTTTCCAAACAATGTATCCATGACACATTTTTAAGTTTAATCTTAATCAATATTTTCTCCATCATTCTTTATGTTTGCCACAAAGAAAAAGACAGGATTCTGGAGGCTCCCAGAAGGGAGTTATATCGTTCTAGGAGAAAGCTTTCCTAAGATAAGGGAGAAAGATACACATGCAACCTGCCATCCTCCTGTTGGACTGAATTCCGCTTGAAAAGAGGCCTTAGAACACAGAATGTTGAAATTTGGAGGGGGCCTCAGAACACAGAATGTCAGAGCTGGGAAGGACCTTAGAACACAGGATGTCAGAGCTGGGAGGGCCCTTAGAACACAGAACAGCAGAATGTTGTCAGAACAATGTTAGAACACTGAATGTCTGAGCTAAAAGGGACTTTAAAACAGAGACAGTATCATACCTGGGAGAGATATCAGAATATAAGATAGCAGAACTGGAAATATTCCTATAACATGTAAGATTAGAGTTTGAAGGAATCTCAGACTATATCACATTATAGCCCATAAGATCTCTCTTCCAGGTCTAAATTCCATGATCCCATGGTCTGGTCTATAGAATGAACCTCTAATTTATGGTACTGGGAGTGACTCACCTCATCTAATCCCCTCAATTTATAAAGAGAGAGAACCTGAGATCCTCAAAGTTGTGCTTTGGTCAAGAGCACAGAAGCAGTCAGGGGCACACTGGGAGCTAAAACCTATGTCTCCTACATCCCAGGTTAGGACTCTTCCCATTTCAACAACTGACCTTCATAAAGACAACTTTTAAATTGTTTGGGAGAAATGAAGACCCATCAGGGAATCAAAGAGCAGGTGTTTTTTAAAGACCATGGTGCTAGGCACACTAAGGGAAAAGAGACACATGGCCCTTTTGGACATTCTAGCCCTCCCGATGTTGACTCCTTGGTCTGCCCCTGGTCACTGGCTGGATAAGCAGCGCCCCTTTCTCTGCTGTAACTCCTCCAGAGCTGGGTAGGTGGGTGAGAGAGAAGCCAGGAGCCACAGGATGGCAGCCGCATTTCCTTCCTCGAGGGCTAGGTGGCATCCTGCACAAGAGAGTCTCTGCAGCCCCCAGCTTTTACACCCAGAGTTGAGCAGCATTTTCCAGGAAACTCTTAATATTTTCCTTCCCACCAAGTTCCTCAGCTGGTGGCCTCGGGAGCCATCTCGCCTTCAGACGAGGCCCCAAACCTGATGCTGAGCGCCAAGCCTGCCATCCCTGAGTGCAGAGGGGCCGCATCACACACATCATAATGTTCTCTGCCTGCCAGCCAGGACCAGCCTCACACACATCATCAGCAATGTCAAACACCTCCTAGTAGCCCTCGAGGGGTACGGCAGCTGCTCAAGGCTGCCCCCAGTTTGCCTCAGCTGTCTCTAATTCAGTCTGACACTGTGCTGGAAGGAATATGGGGGTGGAGGAGGAAGGATGGAGAGAGAACCACAAGCTAGTGATCCCACTCTGCCAGGAAGTCCACAGGCCCCCCAAAGTCCTGAAGAGTAGGCATTTACTAATTCAGAAAATCATAGAATATTAGAGGCACAGGGGAACTTAGAAAAGAGAACATCAGAGCTGGGAGAGCCCTTAGAACATAGGATGTCTGAGCTGGAAGGACCTTAAAACACAGGATGTCAGAGCTGGGAGGGGCCTTAGAACATAGAATGTCAGAGCTATTAGAACAAAGATTATCAGAGCTGGGAGGGTCCTTAGAATATAGAATGTCAGAGCTGGGAGGGCCCTTAGAATACAGACTGTCAGTTCTGAGAGGATCCTTACAACACAGAATGTCAGAGCTGTTAGAACAAAGATTATCAGAGCTGGGAGGGCCCTTAGAACATAACATCAAAGGCTCCTTAGAACACAGAATTCTAGGACTACAAATAGTCTAGATTCATAGGGGCAGGGAATTGGCAGCTTCAACGCCACATATAGCCCTCTAGGTCCTCAAGTGCAGCCCTTTGAATCCAAACTTCACAGAATAAATCCCCTTAATAAAAATATTTGTTCTGTAAAATTTGGACTCAGTCAATAAGCTGCTCCCAAGGACCCAGAATGCCACATGTGGCTGCAAGGTCTCAGGTTCCCCAACCTGAGTCTGGAACATCAATGTTAGAGCTAGAAGGAACCTCAAAAGACATCTAGAGCACTTCATTTTACAAAGGAAGAAACTGAGTATCAGAGATTCAATGATTTGTCCAAGGTCACAGAGGTCACCTTCCGAGGTGAAATTGGAACCCAGGTCTTTTGAGTCCAGAGCCCATACCCTTCCACCATAAACACACTGTCTCTTTAGGAAAAAAGGAAAGGGATCTTGGAGCCTAAGATGCTAGGCCCTAAAGCCTAGGCTTCTATGACCTCAGAAAGCAACTCCTTAAGGTCCAGCAGGGGAAGTGATTTATTCAGCCACTGAATCATAGAGGAAGAGGAGGGACAGGGTTCAATGAGAACCCAGGCCTCCGGTATCCCAGGCCTTTGAAGCCCTTTCTGCTTTAAGTCATTATAAAGAGCTCAACCAAACCAGCAGTCAGGTAGTCAAGGCCCTGCTTTGGAACCGAAGGAGTTTCCTTGCAATGTACGTTGTGCTGTCGATCTTCCTGACATATATGGTCAAAGAACAAAGATTGGGACTTAGACATGAACCCTAAAGGAGACAAATAATCATACACATATACATACATACATACATGCATATATACGTGTGTGTATACATATATATCACCTATTAGATGCCAAGGTCTGTACAGTGTAAGCACTTTACAAATATCTCATTCGATCCTTACAAACAATCCTAAGAGGTAAGTACAGTTGAATTTACAATTTACAATTGAAGAAACTGAGGCAAACGGAGGTTAAGTGATGTACCCAGGGTCACACAAGGTTACTCAGCTAGTAAGTGTCTGAAGCTAGATTTGAACCTAAGCCTTCCTGCCTCCGGGCCTAACACTCTTATTTGCTGCTCCACATAAGGAAAGGAAGGGAAAGAAAGGAGAGTTAGGAAAGAACACAGATGAGGGAAGGAGGAGCCAGAGGCAGCTATGAAATGATGGCTAGGAAGCTGGCCTCAGGGCCAGAAAGACTTGGGCTCAAACCTTTTCTCTGGCATATACTGCCTTGTGCGCCCTGGACAAGTCACCTAAACTTCTCAAGGATCAGGATAGCTAAGACTCTAGAAGGTGCCAACCCACCCTGGTGGAGGGAATTTCCTCTTCTTAGAGTTCCTCATATTGGTAAAATCACAGGTTCAGATCCTGTTCCTGCTCTGTCAGAGAGACCAGAACAGTGACTGGGATTTGGTCAGGAGACAAGTAACCTTGAAGGCAGGGGCTCAGATCTCATTTTTGGAACCACAGAATCTTGGGGTTGGAGATCTCGGAGGCTCCCTGGCTCCCCTCTGCAGCTCCTCTGACAAGTGGGGCAACCTCTACTTCAAGACCTCATCCTCTTGGGGAGTGTGGATTGTTGCCATTCAGTCCTGTCTGACTCTTCATATCCCAATTTGTAGTTTTTTTAGCAAAGATACTGGAGTGATTTGCCATTTCCTTCTCCAGCTCATTTGACAGATGAGAAAACAGGTAAACAGGGTGACTTGTCCAGAGTCACCCAGCCAGTAGGTGTCTGAGGCTATATTTGAACTTGGGTCTTCCTAAATCCAAGCCCAGTGTTCTATCCACTGCAGTGCCACCTAGCTTTCTGCCCTCTGGGGTCAATCAGAACAAGTCTGACCTCTTGACCATGTGATGGCCCTTCAAATACCCAAAGGAAGCAATCAGACCTCCCCCAGTTGTTTTCACTTTTCCAGACTAACCATGGTCAATTCCTTCAATTAATCTTCACATATCTGGATCTCAGCATACTTCCCTGTCCTGGCCACCCTCCTCTGGACACTTGCCTGCTTGTCAAAGGCCAACTTAAAACTGAACACAATACTCCCGAAGGGATCTGACCAGAATAGAGTGGTTCTATCTTCTCCTTCATTCCTGATGTTATCTATGTCTTCCTTCAACCTAACATCAAATTAACTTCTTGAGTTACCATATCCGCGGGGGTGTGGAGGTAGGGGGCTAGTGATGGGGAGGGGTAGAATAGTGCACCAAGCAGCTGGGCCTGGAGTCAGCAAGAGCTGAATTCAAATGCAGCCTCCGACACTTACTAACTGTGTAACCCTGGGTGAGTCACTTAATCTCTGTCTGTTTCAGTTTCCTCATCTGTAAAATTGGAATTATAATAGACTCATGTCCCATCGTTGTTGCGAGATCAAATGAGATAATATTGGTAAAGCACTGAAGACAGTGCCTAGAACATGGCAGATACTATACAAATGTTAGCTATTATTTTTGTATCACTTGGTTGACTTACATGTAATCTACTAAAATCCACTGACCTCTTTCAGGTGAACTGCCCTCTAGTCACTTCTTTCCTCTCCAGGAAGTTGATTTTTTGAGCTCAAGTGCAATTCTTTATATTTAGGACTAGTGGTAGGACCCAAACATGTGAGTTCATTGGCACAGGAAGCAGATGAGGAACCTCCCTCTACTAATACATATTGGCATCTTCCGTACAGTTTATAGTCTCCAAGAGTTGATGAGGGCACTACATTTAAGTGACTCACCCAGGGTCACACAATCTACAGAAATCACAGGCAGGACATGAACCCTGGGCTTTTTGGTTTCAAGGAGACCTCTCCAGCTGCTACAACCCACCACAACTCAAGAGATTCAACCTGTTGAGATTTCTGGGCATCTTAACTCATTCATGCCTCATCCTACTCCTTCCCCTTCCTGGAAAGTCCTTCTCCAGTCTGCTTCTTCTCCAGATCTCCTCTGATGGTCCTTTCTACCCACTCCAGAAAGACTCCCCTGCCCAGACCAGGCCTGGGTCTCCCTTCCTGAACCCCTGCAGTACTTATTATCTGGACCATGCAACAGAGCAACTATGGCCTACTGTCCAAAGATCTTGGCGTTAGGAGTCCAGATGCTCCTTCAACATTTAGGAGCTATGTGACCCTGGGAGAGATTTTTTTACTTCTTTATGGCTTAGGTTCCTCATTTGAAAAAATAGGGACGATACTGCCCTGCTGGGCTATCTCCCACTCCCTCCTCCAGAGTTAGAAGGAGGAAAGCACTGGAAATAGAAGGTGTCCCAAAAGTCTTAATGCAGTTTTAAGGTTTAATAGCATAATGCCCCAGAGTGAGTCACTGTTATTCTCACATGTTTTGTCACCCCATTCAATGCTCTGTTAATATTAAAGAACAAGTCGGAGGGTTAGACATATGTATGTCCCGAGGCCAGGTTCCCACATTTTTATAGCAGCCCTTTGGGGTTTAGCAAAGAACTGGGAACAACAGAGGAGCAGGGAAAATAACTAGCCAAGTAACAGCGGAATACTACGGTGGCATAAGAAGCCATAAATAGGGAGAACTCAGAGAATCTCGGCAAGATTTCAACAAACTGATACAGAGGAGGACAGCTAGATGGCACCACAGTGCATGGAGTGCAGAGCCTGGAGTCAGGAAGACGTGAGTTCAAGTCTACCCTCAGACACTTACTGTGTGACCCTGGGGAAGTCACCTTGTTTGCTTCAGTTTCCTCATCTGTGAAATGAACTGGAGAAGGAAATGGCAAACCACTCCAGTATCTTTGCCAAGAAAACCCCAGATGGAGTCATGAAGAGTCAGACCCGGATTGAACAATAAAGAGATAATCTGAAGAATATGGACAAAGGCTTCAACCATGTAAGCAGAAGGAACAAAGCATCGCACCTGGAGGTTCCCTAACTCTAATGGTCCAATTTGACCCCCAAGAAAGGGTTCAGAAATCACACCCCCTTCCCTTCATTGCTGAAGTGAGGGGCTACAGTGTTTACATCAAACACATTGGAAGGGTTGTCTTGCTTTCCCAAACTGCTTTCTCCCCCTCTTTCTTTTGAAATCTTTGTTAGCAGTGATGTCTCTTGGGGTACAGAAGTGGAGGGTAGGCTACATATTTGGGAAAGAATGCAATGTAAAAACAAAAAGCATTAATATAGATAACATGGCTCCTCCTCCTGACTCTGCCACTAAGTAACTCACTGTGTCACTCCCTGTCTGGGCCTCTCTCACCTCCTTGGTGAAGGGGCATGAAAACTAGGTTGGTCTACATGGTCTCCCCTGTTCCTCCCAATTCGGATGTTCCGTAATCTGGGGCCTCTCCCAACCCCGACATTGCAGGATGCTGTGATGATGCTATTATCTGCATGTCACAGTGCAAGCCTGGCCTCACCTAACAGTTACTGCCAATTCCCTGGGGTCAGAGGCTATCCAGGGAGGAGCAAAGGGACACTGATGGTCTTCTTCTCTCTAACCTCCCACAGTCCAGAACACAGCCCAACTCATGGTCTGGCCTCACTACATCAAGTTTGACTCATCACTCTGCATGGAATCTTTTTTCCTGTCAAGACACTCCCCCCACAGGAATCTTCCCACCTGCAGCTATACTCCTGGGGAACATCTGGAAGGCGGCTGCCCCACGGCTACCAAGAAATTGGTCCCCTGAGATCTGATCTAGCGGTCACCACCCACCAGCATGGGTGTGATTCATGAAAGGCAGGGGGCACAAGGGAGCATTCTGGAGCTTGGGGGGAAGCAGGGTTGCGGCAAGAGACTCAATGCCCCCAGAGCTCCCTCGATCAGCTGGGGAACAGGTGTATGCCCACCCCCAGGGGTGTGGTAGGGGGACCAGTTCCTCCATCAGGGCCCGACATTAACAAGAAGAAACTCAGCCAGCTACCACCTCAGACCTGACGTGTGATTAACCAAACAAATACAAGAAAAATCTCCATTTCCACACATGGTGAGAGAGGTTGTGTCAGCGATGGCGGGGAGAGTGGAATGGGGGAGGCATTTTGCCACCTCAATACCTTTCTCTTTCTCTGTTCAGTTTCATGCAAACATACTCTGAAGTACTCTCCATTTAAAAAAAAATATTTTATTTTTACAAATGCTCAAACTTTCCTGCCACAAATTATTCTTGGCTGGCTTACAAGTAGAAAAGCTGCCTGTAGCTTTCACTTCACCAAAAAAAAAAAAAGTCTTACGAAATATTTTGGTTGTGGGTTTAAGGTTTTTTTCTTTCTTTCTTTCCCAATTGTAACTTTCAGCATGAGTTCAGGAGTTCTCACCTTTTCCTGCATCAACAGTTTCGACATAGTTTAAATCCTTCCCCCTTGACAATAGACAATTATCTCCAGTTTCCCTAATGTGATTTCACGGTTCTGGTTTCACTGAATCTATTATTTGGAACGTTGTTGGGAAAAGCAAATTGGAGCTGGGATGAGTCCCTTTTGAACTTGCCCACCAACCCCAACCTCCATTGCAACACCCCCAAGTTGGGTCTGCTTCGCCTCTTACTTCTGGGCAAATGACTGTGTCTCCTTACTGTGCCTCAGTTTACTGATCTGTAAAATGTGACAGTGGATCAGACAGTCCCTAAGGTCCCTTCTGGTTCCAATATTCTGTTCTAAAATCCCTTCTAATCTTGACACTCTATGTTCTGAGGTTCCTTTCCAGCTCTGGCATTCTGTGTTCTAAGATCTCTTTCAGCTGTGATGTTTTATATTCTAAAGAATTTATATTGTAAGGCTTATTTTTTCAATCCAGACCTGCGATTTCATTAGCATAGAGACCTTTTAGTGTGGAAACACCCTTCAACATGCAGATCAGCAGCTGTCTGTAATTCAGAGTCTTAGAGATAGAACTGAGATTAAATACCTTACCGAGAGACTATAACTAGTAAATGCCAGAATCAAGACTTGAACTCCGGCATTTCTTACCCCAAAGTCGGTTCTCTACACACTGTGCCAGGGATGGGGAACCTGTAGCCTAGAAGTCACATGGGACCCTCTAGGTCCTCAAGTGCAGCCCTTGGACCGAATTCAAACTTCACAGAACAAATCTCCTTAATAAAAAGATTTGTTCTGCAAAACTTGGATTCAAGTCAGAAAGCCCCACCTGAGGACCTAAAAGGCCACATGTGACCTCCAGTTTGCAGGTTCCCCCCTCCTGCACCATACCATACTGCTTCATCTATGAATCTAGAGATCTTAAAATTCCAGTGAAGTTGGTACTGAATGAATCCCTGTAGCAGCAGAAGATCAATGAGACAAATCCATCTATTATGGGATGGGGGTCTAATCAGCCCAGGCCTCCCTGCTTCCATTTTCTCAACAGACCTGGAAAGGAAGGGAGGAAATAAACACTTATTAAGTTTCTACTATGTGCCTGGCAATGTGCCAAATTCTTTATATATAATATCTACAAATATTTATAAATATTAAAGGTAGAAATATTATCATTTGATCCTCAAAGGACAGGCCTGAGGGCTCTAGATATGGAAGGGAGATGACTCAGTTTTCTGGTTCTCCAATATCTTCTCTCCTATCTAGGACAAGCTTGTCCAAGTCTTACCATTGAGTTGCAGAAACAGGGCCTATAGACATTCCATTAATAAAAAATAATAAATAATTATTTAATTATTTATGAGTAATAAAAATAATAAGTTGATCGACTGATTGGTTGATTGAACAACAAATCGCACATTGGACAAGGAGAACCTTAGTGTGGCTTTCCTATAGGTTACCATCTTGCTAATCAATTCAACAAACATTTGTCAGATTTCTACTATATGCAGGGGCTGTGCTAAGCATTTTTTCATTATCTCATTAAATTCTCACAACAATCCAGGGAAACAGGTACTTATTATCCTCATTTGGAGCTGAGGAAACTGAGATTCAGGGACTTGTCCAAGGTCACAGGTTAGATCTGAGGTTAGATTTGAACTCGGGCCTTTCTGAATCCAAGCCCAGAGCTCTCTCCACTGTTTTACCAGCTGCCTTTGGCAATAGGGAGCCGCTAATTTTTAGTAGGGGTGGATTAGTGGTGCTATAATCAGATTTGTGCTTTTGAGTTTTTGAGCTATGATAAAGATGAGGCAGAAAGACAAAGCTGGAAATTTTATTTATAGTTCAGAAGAAAGTGATAGAAACCTAAACAGGGAAAGGACTCAGAGAGTTTTATAGCTGCTTTTAAAATTTTGACATAAATTTGACATAAACAAATTTGACATAAATTAAAAAAAACAAACCAGCCCATCAATATGCAGCCAACCAGGGTATAGTGAGGCTAAACCTCAGATAATAGGAATAAGGGCCATTTTTTTTCTCTCATCCTAGCCTTTCCTACTTGATTGGATCTACAAGAACTTGTGTCTGGCTAGTGCAGCCCTTGTGAACCCAAAGTCACTGCCAGGGAGTGAGCTGGAGCCAGCTCCAATGGGCTCTGGAGAGCCACTTGTTAAATTTTCAGTGTGAGCCATTATGCCTCAGAAATCCACAAACTCGACAAATCCAGGCTTGATATATTGCTTATTTGATGGCCTAGACTTAATAAAGTGATGGAGAAAAATGTGAATAACACAAATTAAACTTAAGAGCATTTCATGAGTACATTTTTTTCAGGGAGGCAGTTATCAAACATTCATGAGCGCACCTCACTTTTACGAGTCATCAAAGGAGAGCGGAGAAGTCTATAATAAAGTGCAAAATGGACCAGAATCACTCCTTCCAAATTTGTGATCATTTGGATAAGGGTTCAGATAAGATGGCACATCTGAAAGCGAAACATGGCATCACAGATTTTGATGGTTGGAAGTGATTTATCTCAGGTCCAAAAGATAACAAGTAGTAAGTTGGTACTTGAACTCATGTCTTAAGATTCTCAATCTAGTGTCACAGCTAAAATGTTCTAATCCCCAAAAGGGTTCTCATGGTTGAGTAACACACACACAAACACAAACACAAGCACACCCATGATATATGCACTCATATTTTTAAAGGTATATGTGCACACACATAAACATGTGTATGTACACACATATACATGTGTGCATATATGAACATGTACCTCTATTCCTGTACATGTGTATATACTATTTCATGAACAAGATGCCCATCTCTTGGCTCCAGACATTTTCTCTGACTCTCCCTCATGCCTGGAAGGCTCTTCCTCTCTTCTCCCTCTCCAATTACTGACCTTTCCGATCTCCTTTAAGTCTCAGCTAAAATCCTCTCTTTGACTGGAAGCTTTCCCCAACCCCTTTCCATTCTAGTTACTTCCTTCTATTAATCACCTCCTATTTTTCCTTTCTCAAGTTTGCTTTGTACGTCTGTTTGCATGTTATCTCCCCATCAGACTGTAAGATCTTTGACGGCAGGGTCTGACATTTTATGTATCCCCAGCATTTTGCATGGTGCCTGGTACATAGTAGGTGCTTAAAAAATGTTGATTGGTTGATTGATGGGTTGATTATTTGCGCTAAAGGCAGGACTCCATTCTGCCCCAATGTACTTATTACCTTCTGCTGGTTTCCTCCCTAGATAATCCCCATCAATGGATTTCTCTGTCCTTGCCCCAAAGCTGATGGGGACGACTGGAGAAAATTCATGAAATGCCACTGATTTCAGCCACTGCAGACTCGGGGCTTACAGATTTATTTAAAAATTTGTTCTTCCTTTGGTGCTCTCTCTGTATTGCTCCCCCCATGATCTGGTCCAACCCTTTTCTTCTCTCTTCTCTGAAGCCCCATTGTCCACACTGACCTGGCTGGTCTCCTGCTAAGGATACTGAGCGAAGAGCATGAGCACCCCCAGTGACTCTCCTCCATTCCACAGATCTATCAGCATTGATAGCCTGCCTCAACTCTTTCCCTCCAATCTCAAAAAAAAAAAAAAAAAAAGAACTGCTTCTGCTACTCACTAAGGTTATAAAGCATGACAGCGTCAAAAGAGCCTTGGATTCAGGGAGAAGACTGGTTAGAAATCCTACTCTGTCACTCAACTATTTCTGTAAACTTGGCCATCAATTTACCTCCCTAGACTTCAGACTTTACAGCATCTGTAAAATGGGTGGGTTATATTAAATGGCCAAAAACTCTAAGTTATAGGTGGTTCAGAGTGTGAGGAGATCTGGCTTCAGACACTTACAAGCTGTGTGACCCTGAGCAAGTCACTTCACTCTCTTTGCCTCAGTTTCCTTCTCTGTAAAATGAGGTGAAGAAGGGAATGGAAAACCACTCTAGTATCTCTACCAAGAAAACCCCAAATGGGATCATAAAAAATCAGACTCAACTGAAATGACGGGACCAAAAAAAAAATGATCCCTCTTCTAGTGCCCTTGATTCTACTGCCTCCTATCTCCTGTTTCCTTCCCCAGGGGTTGTCCTTCCTCCCTTGCCACCCATTAGTCCTACGTGAGTAGAAGCTGGTTTCACTTTTCTTTGTATTCCCTGTACTTAACACTGGGTCAGCTACCACTTAACAAACTCCAATTGATTGGTTATCCCTTATTACCTGCATGACTTTCCTATCTCTGGGCCTCAGTTTCCTCATCTGTAAAATGAAGTGGCTTAGTTGAATGACCTCTGAGATCCCCTCCTGCTCCCTGATGCTATGACTAGCTGCTGCTCTCATGTCGGCTGCTGAGTCTCGGACCTCCAGGCTCCAGCCCCGCGCCTGCAGTTCAGGCAAGTATTAATTCCAAAGCACAGATTTCTCATCTCAAACCATGCTGAGCAGCCAGTTCCCAAGAAGTCTGGGAGTAAGTAGCTACAACTCCCAGAACGAGGCTGACACTGGCAGATGTTTTCCATCCCTTCCCAGCAGGGCTCCCTGGAAGCCCCCAAAGCAGTGCACCAGACTGACCTCTGCCCACTGGATTCTGCGGGAAATGGACGATCACAGCCAGGGCACCATGTTAATTACCTTCTGTCTCAGTCATCCATTCCCTTTTTCCCATGCCTGGTGTGTCTCTTGAAAAAGAGATCCTGCTCATGATTTAGAGGCTGAAGGGACTATAGAGATCATCCAGGGTGGCCTCTTTTACAGAATTGGAAACTGAGGCCCAGAAAAGGCAAAAGCTTCTAAGTAGCAGAGTCAGAACTCAAACTCAGATCAGGGGACCCTGGAGTCAGAGTAAGAAGAGACTTTAGCAGCCACCTAGCCCAATCCCCTTTATCTTACAGATGAAGAAACTGAGCTTGATGGATTCATAGTTCTGGAGCTGGAAAGAACTTCAGAGGTCATCAAAACCAATCCCCTTCATCTTACACATGAGGAAACTGAGGCCCAGAAAAGTTAAATGACTTTCCCAAGATGAATTGGATGAGAAATGGTAGAAACAACATTCGAACCCAATCCTTTGATTCCCAAATAAGCCTGCGTTCTACAGCACCATTTCAAATCCATTACCCTTTCCATTGTGCCAGGTGTGAAAGAGAGATCTTTTCAGTCTATTCTCTTCAAATCAGCAATTATTAAGCACCCATTGCATACATAGTGCAGTGCTAGGTACCAAAGAAATAAAAAAAAATTTATGCAAAATTTGCCCTTATGAATTTGTTATATAGTTCAGGGTTGTATGTAGTTGGAGGGTTGTGGGGGGTGGAGAAGTTGGAAGATCAAGGAATAAATGAAGGGCAGGATAGGACAGAGAGAAATGTGGTTAGACATTTACAACATAACTATTATGGAAGTGTTTTGCATTGTTACATATGTATGACGTATATTGAATTGCTTGGTTCCTCAACGAGGGTGGGTGGGGAGGGAAGGAGAGAATATGGATGTCAAAGCTTTAAGGATGAATGTTAAAAATTTATTTTGCATGAAACTGGAAATTCTGCTATACAGGCAATGGAGTATAGAAATCTATTTTGTCCTACAGGAAAACAGAGGGGAAAGGGGATAGACTGGAGAAAGGGGTGGATAGGGTGCATGTTGCCCTGCAGTAGGGTGTGGGGAGAGATGGGGAGAAAATTTTGAATTCAAATTCTTGTTGAAGTGAATGTTAAGAAATGACAAATAAATTATATATTTTTAAAAATGAAATTGTTGGTCTAGATGACTAATAAGGTACCTTCTAGCTCTAGACTTATGATCCTATTAACAAATGCAAATAAAATAGAAGGAAATATGGTCTCTAGATTTAGTTAATGAGTTTAGGCATCTATTAACAAATACTTCAAACGAAAGAAAAGTGATCCACCACTTGATAAGACAGAGGACTCTATGGAATTTGAGGAGAACATGGAACCACAACACCCTATTCCTGAGTGGTTCAAAAGAGAAATGGGAGTCATGAGAGCAGAATTTATGTCCTGCTCAACACAAATGATGGCAGAATAGGAAACCAGAATCTACAATGATAGGTTCACAAAAGAAATGAAAGAGCAATAGACTGGGAATGCAAATATACAGACGTAAAGGATGGTCTAGAAGAAGGAAAGCAAAAAAAAGAAAAAAGAAAAAAAAGAACATGAAAAGAAAATACATTCACTCTGCAAGCAAAACATACCGATCTTGAAGACAGGATGCACAGAGACAAAGTGAGGATTGCAGATCTCTCAGACGAACAAGACAGGATAAGACTGTAATGAAGGAAATGACAGAACTGCCCAGAACTTCTGAATATAGAAAATGAAATTCTAAATGAAAGGATTCATAGATCACTTTCAGGAAAAAACCCATCACAGTAAACTCTAAGACACAAAGTGGTTAAAATTTACTATTCAATTCAGAAACTACAAATTCTGTAAGAATTTAGGAGAAAGACCTTCAAATACAAGGGAAAAGAAATTCAAATAATATACGACTATTCTGTACCTACCAGAAAATACAGGAGGGTGTGGAATACTATGTTCTGAAGAGCAGTGGAACTCAGGGTGATGCTTGGGGTGATCTACCCTGCAAATTTGAGTTTAGCCATACGTTGAAAAGATGAATATTCAATATTAAAGAGACATTTGAAGCATTTTTAAAAAGAAATTCAGACCTGAAAGAGATCATGTGCTTCTTAAACATTCCAAAAAAAGAGCAAATAAGCAGGGGGACAGAATAAATACAGCAAGCAAAGACCGCAGCAGTGATAACAAAAGGAACCTTTAAAAAGAAACTTCTTTTTAAATGTACACAAGGAAACAAGAGTGAAAGTGAAAATTTGTCAGAGATAATAGCAAAAAGGCAGATGGGGGCATTATTAACACAACCTAATGGCACCCTATCTATAGGTAATCAGTGCTTTTGTGGTGGGATCATATTACAGCATGGGTGAGTAGATGAAGAAGGGGATGATAATTGGCGCTCCTAGGGGAGTACGAGAATATGGACTAAGGGAGGAGATTTAGAGGCAAATATAGCGGAGGAAGGTAATAAGAAGAGGTTATAGCTTAGTAGTCAACTGCATAATCAGGGACATAGTGGAAGAGGGACCCAACCACAGGGTAGTGTCCTCTCTGACACCTGTAATAATTGGCATTGTTTTGGAAGTGAGGTGCAATGGAAAAGGGGAATCTCCATGGGAAGTGTTACATGGTAATGGCAGAAACCACCTAGATAAGAGTGTATAGAATTAATACTTTGGAAGCTTTGATTATATAAGAAATTCAGAAAAAGGAGAGAGACCAAATAATTACAGAACTCATGAGTGAGATAATGGGAATATAGAGTAGAGAGAAAGAAAGAATAGATAATGAAAAGAGTGAGAGAAATTAGTTTTGAAAGGGGTAGAAAAAATGAAATTTTAAAAACTAATGAATAGTACTAGTTGAAACGGGGGGAGGGGAAATCTACTTAACTAAGAGGGAAAAGAATTATATAATCAGATAAAAGCAGGAGAATAAAAGGAATAAGCAAACCCCCGAAGTGAAGAGGATCTGGGGTGAGGAAGAGACAGTCAGTGGGAATAAGCTATCTTAAAAAAAGATTAAGGTAAAGTAACTAAAGGAACATAGTATTTTCTGTGTTTATAGCAGAAAGGGGCATCATAACTTGAAAAATCTCTATATTAAAGGGAGATAGAGGAGGACAGAAACCTAATTATCTTACCTTTAAATGTGAATGGATTGAACAATCCAATTAAATGAAAAAGAGTGATAGATTGAATAAGAAAACAAAGCCCTACAGTATGCTGCTTGTAAGAAACACATTTAAAAATAAAGACATACAACAAATAAAACTGAGGGGACAGGGCAATTATTTACTATGTATCAAGTGAATCAAAAAAGCCAAAAACAAAACCAGGAGTTGCAATCATGCTATCTGATAAAGCAAAAACAAACATTCAAAAAATAAAAAGAAGGAAACAAGGAAATTATGGTGAAAGGAACCATCGACAACAAATCGATATCGGTAATAAAGTTCTATGCTCCAAACACTGTGATATCCAAATTCATAAGGAAAACATTATCTGAACTTCAAAAAGACATAGTAACAATAGTGACAAAGACTTCAATATCATTTTCTCAGTTTTCGATAAGTCTAACAGAAAGATAAATGAAATGGGAAATATTGGACTGAACAAATTGCTGGAGAAAGCACAGTTAAAAAACTTATGATGTCTTTTAAATGTGACAGCAAAAGAATACATATTTCTCTGCACCACAGGAAACTTTTACAAAAATTTACCATGGACTAGGGCATAGAGATATTGCAAACAAATGTGAAAAAAATAGAAATAATTAAATACATACTTTACAAGACAATAGTGCAATAAAATAGCAGTTGGTTCAGGACCACAAACAAAAATTGCAGATCCAAATGGAGACAACAACGAAATTCTAAATAAAGAGTGAGTCACAACAAATCATAAAAACAATAATTATGTCTTTTTTTTAAAAAAAAGGATAAAAATGAAACAACTTACTAAAATTTCTGGTATGCAGCTAAAGAAATTTTCAGGGGAAAAAAAATCACACCTTACAAACAAAAAATTAAAAAATAGAAAAAAAGATGATTCAAAACTGAGCATGTGTTTTTAAAATTTAAATAAAGCACAAAAGAGGAGATGCTAAAATGAGAGTGAAAATAGATAAATTAGAAACAAAAAAATCATAGACATAATAAAACTAAAATCTGCTCTTTGAAAAACTAAATATTGATAAATCTTTAATCTGACTAGAAAGAAGGGAGCAGGAAATCAAATCAATAAAATAGCAAATGGACTGGGGGAAATTTCAACAAAACCAGAAGAAATTAAAAAAGAATAATCAGAACACATTATGTCCAGTTATATGCTAATAAAACTGGGAAACCTTCAGAACTATAAAATATGCAAACTATCAGAAGACCAGATAGAGATCTCAAATAATTCAATCTCAGAAAAAAAAGGTAATAAATTTAGTTGTAAAGGAATTACCAAAGGGGGCAAGGAGAGGGAACTCCTGGTCCTGGTGGATCCACAGAAGAATTTTATCAAACATTTAAAGAACAATAAGTCCTCATACTTCACAAATTATTCCTAAAAATTGAGAAGGAAAAGCACTCTACCAGAATTCTTTTATGAGACAAATATTATTCTGATACAGAAAAAGATAAAACACAGAAAGAAAACCATAGAACAATATCATTAATGAACATTGACTCAAACATTTAAGCAGAATCCTGTCAAACTATAGTATAGGGCAAGTTACTTCCACCTACCACTTCCCTCCACCCTTCAAAGTCCCTTAAACCTCCCTACTCAACCTGTTCCAGACCACCAAGTTCTGACTCAGCCTCTGTCCTTTATCCCACACCCTTTACTCTACCAAGCTCCTTGAACTCCAAGGACCAGGGAAATGTGATACCTCTCCATGGCATGCTTGAGTGGGTGGGTGTTGAGGGGCAGGAAGGGACTTCACAGAGAGGCAGCCTGGTAGAGTGGACAGAGGATTGGACTTTGACTCAGAAGACCTGGGTTCCAGTCATGTTTCTACCATTGAGTATTTTTGTTTCTCTTCTTTGGGCCTCAGTTTTCCCAGCTTTAAAAGGAGGGGGCTGGGCTGTGTCTCTAGTGTTCCTCTCAGCTCTAAGGTTCTGAGGCTTCTGAAGAAGACCAATGCACTTGCAGTCAAAAGTCTTGGCTTACCATTTTGTTAGCCACAATACTTTGGGCAAGCCACACTGACTCTTTAAGCCTCAGTTTCTCCATTTGTAAAAAGAACAACTGCATTTCTTTTTTCTTTTCTTTCTTTCTCTTTCTTCTTTTTCTTCTTCCTTCTACTTTTCCTTCTTTTTTCTTTTCTTCTTCTTTCTCCTTCCCTTTCCCCTCCCCCTCTTCTTTTCTTTCTTTCTTCCTTTCTAGCATCTTTCCTTTTTTCCTTTCTTCCTTCCTTTCTTTTTCTTCCTTCCTTTCTTTCTTTTTCCTCCTTCCTTCCTTTCTTTCTTTCATCTTTCATCTTTCCTTCTTCCTTTTTCCTTTCTTTCTTTCCTTCTTTCTTTCTTCTCTATGTAATATTTAACAAAGTATAAACAAAAAGTGCCCTGTATGTTTGTGTCCCCTTAGGAACTGTTTATTTTCCTCTGTGTATTTGTAAAGCTTTATTCTTGAGTTTTGTTTTGTTTTGTTTTTGGCTTCTCTATCACTGTCCACCCCACCCTCAAAGCCCTCCCTTCTAACAAATTATTATAGCCTTGCAAAACAAATCAAACCATTGGCCTTGTCTGAAGATGCATGCCTCCTTCTGCTCCAGTGATCTTTCTAGCACACCAGGATACACATCAAGGCTGACCATGAAAGGGGAAAGAAGGGAGGATGCCAAAAAAAAAAACCAAAACAACAGCAAAGCAACCTAGCATCCCATAGAATGTAGGGGGGATGGGTAAGCCTGGTCTAGCCCTCACAGCTTCTAAACAGGGCTCCACATATCTATGTGACCATCACATCCTCACCAGACAGCAGCACCCTGGGCCAAAGATCTAGTTGTCTTGTGCTAGCTCTGATTCTGTTCCCCTCTTCTTTCTTCTGCAATCTTTGAAGCAATCTTCGAAGCAATCTTCTGCTTCAAATAAAGGAAAACATAAACTATATTCCTGCTTGAGCACTTACTTGCTAGTTGACTATTTCCCTACCATAAGCCTCAGTTTTCTCATCTGCAAAATGGGCATAATCAACCTTACTCTGCCTCCCTAAAAGTGGTGCTATGAGGGTAAAATCAGATACTAGGTATGACTGTGCTGCGTGAAGATCCCTGTGCCTTTCCTGGGAAATAGGGTTCAGAAAAAAAAGTGAAAGGACAGGAGCTGGTATTAAGATTAGGAATGAAACCAAGGCTTGGGCTGAAGTTGGGGCTGGGGCTGAGCCTGGAAGGAGAGGATGCATCAGGCCAGGAACTCCCATGGATCTTTGAACTTCTGTGTCTGGGGTAGGGGAGCGGGGGAAGGGAATTGGTGGGAAGGCTTCCTGGTGCGTGGAGAGCAGAGTCCAAGACTGTCAGCGAGTGATTTATAGGTTCTCATCTCCTTTTGATCTTGTCTCTCTCTTTGGAGTCTCCTGGCCCTTTAGAATTGGGGGAGGAATGAGGGGACCTTGACTCAGAGATGGATTTCATGGAGAGGTGGCTGCTTCCCAGGACACTGTTTGATGTTCACTTTGCTTTTAAATCTCTCACCCCATACTTTGCAAATCAATGCAATAAACATCTATTAAACACCTACTGTATACAGAGCCCTGTGGGAGATGAAGGGTTTAGCTAAGATGAAAGCTCTTCCCCATAGAAAACTTTGACTGTTCTCAGATACCACTTTTATGCTTACCACCTATGTGACCCATGTGTTGGCCTAATTCCCGGGCCTCAGTTTCTCAATCTGTAAAATGAGGGGGTTGGACTAAATGGTCTCTGAGGTCCTTTCTAGCTCTGTATCTATGACCCTGGATCCCTTTGGGGCATCCCCAGTACAGGGCAGGACCCTCCTCATTAGCTACTGTCCCCAAGGGTTTGCTTCCTCCGGGAGAAACAAGACAGAAGCAAAGCATTAGACCTAGTAGAGACCTCAGAGGTCTTTTTTACAAATGAGAAAACTGAGGAACATAAAACTTCATAGAGGTGAATGCCTTGCCTGTGGTCACATAGGCAATAAGTTGTTAGTGGCAGAGTAGAATTTGAACCCAGATCCTCTGACTCAAATCCTTCTCCTTCCACAGTCTCCTGTTGGCTCCCTGTAGTCTTGGACACATGTATAAACTTATGAATATGTGCATGATGCACATATGTGCAAATCAAGATCTGTGCTTGTGAAGTAATTACAAAATAATTTTAACTAGAGAAACCAGGGAGAAAGGGAATCAAAATAGGTGTTGCAAAGGAGGAATGCCAACAGCTGGGTGGCACCATAGTGCACAGGGTCTGGAATCAGGAGGACTTGAGTTCGAATTCTACCTCAGATACTTACTATCTGTGTGACCCTGGACAAGTCACTTAACCATGTTTACCTCAGTTTGCTCATTTGTAAAATGAGCTGCAGAAGAAAACAGCAAACGACTCCAGTATCTTTGCCAAGAAAATTCCAAATGGGGTCACTGAAGATTCAGATGCAATTGATATGACTGAATAAACAACAGAAGCAGTTATTTAAGCTAAACTTAAGCTTAAGAAGCAATTACTTAAGATAAACAGGTTTTCTGAGGCAGGTGTGAAAAGGGAGAACATTCTGAGCATGAACACCAACTATGTAAATGTCACAGGGACAAATCCAGGGACCAGCAAGTGCAGTGGAAGGGACAACTGTAAGCTAAGTGGGCTGGAATGTAGCATGTGTAAAGGGGAGGTCATACGTAATAAGCCTAGGAAAGGAGGCTGGAATCAACTTGTGAAGGGCTTTCAAGGCCAGTCAGAGGAGTTTGTATTTTCCCCCCTGGTGACAATAGGAAGCCAGTGAATATTCTTGAGCAGAGGAGTGATATGGTCAGTCCTGTGCTTTAAAAATGTCAATTTGGTGACTTTGTGGAGGATGAAGGAGCTAGAGATCAGTTAAAGGCTATTGTGTGCAAATTAAAACAACTCTGAGGTACTACCTCATACCTATCAGATGGCTAATATGACAAAAAAAAGGAAAAGGTTGGTTGTTGGAGGGGATGTGGGAAAACCAGCCTACTAATGCACTGTTGCTGGAGTTGTGAACTAATCCAACCATTCTGGAGAACAATTTGGAACTATGCCCAAAGGGCTATAAATCTGTGCATACCCTTTGATCCAAACAATACCATTACTTGGTCTATATCCCAAAAAAGGGAGAAAAGACCTTCTTGTACAAAAATATTTATAGCAGTTCTTTTTGTGGTAGCTAAGAATTGGAAATTGAGTAGATATCTATCAATTGCGCAATGGCTAAACAAGCTGCATTTATAGGATTGCAATGGAATAGTATGGTGCTATAAGAAATGAAAAGCAGGATTTTAGAAAAATCTGTAAAGACTTAGCATGAACTGATGTGTAGTGAAGTGAACAGAACCAGAACGTTGTAACAGTAACAACGATATCGTTCAATGAAAAACTGTGAATGACTTAGTTATTTTCAGTATTCAGTGATCCAAGACAATTCCAATAGACTAATGATGATACATATTATCCACCTCCAGATAAGGAATGGATATTGACTGAATGCAGACTGAAGCATGTTTTTTACTTTTTTTTTTTTTTGCTTTTAGTCTAACCTTCTTGAACAAAATAACTAATATGGAAATGTTTTATGTAATTGCATGCATGTAACCTCTATCTGATCACTTACTCTTTAAGGGAGGAAGGAGGGGATAGAGGGGTAGAATTTAGAACTCAAAACTTTAAATAAAAATGTTTGTAATTTTTTTAACACTAAAGGGACTAGAGAGTGGAAAAATTTTTAAATAAAATGTAATTGAGAAATATTTAACAAAATAAATAAAATATAATAAAACATAGATAACATTATATTAAAGAAAGACAAAAAGGATGCTGCAATAGCCTGAGCAAAAGACAATGAAGGCTTGAACTAAGGTGGTGGTCCAGGGAGTGGAGGGGGAGGAGAGTTATTGTGAGTTATTGAGAGTTATTGTGGCCTTGAAATTGACAGGATTGGACTGTACACACTATCCTTTTGCCTGTCCATGGAGAGAGTATATAGGGAAAGACATCTTTCAGAAGAAGTTAAACTCAGAAAAAAGATTTTTCTAGTTTTAATAAATATGTTTATAGCCCTTTCACCAAGAAAAAATGTAATAGGGTATATGAGAGAAAGGGAGAGTGAAGGCTCCTAACACAGTCCACTGTATCTCTCAAAGGATTTCATGTTCGAATGGGAAAGAGAACAAGCAAAGGTATTTATGTATATATAAGATATCTACAGACTGGGTGGAAAGTGATGTCAGAGGCAACTCTCCAGCCATTGGTGAGACCTGGAAAAGGCTCCTGCCCAAGGTGGGATTTGAGCTGAGTCCTGAAGGAAGTCAGGGAGGCCAGGAGTCAGGTAAGAAGAGATAGCATTACAGGCCTGGGGAAAAGTTAGGGAAAATGCAGTTGGGAGGCAGTATGCAGGACAAAGAACAGGTCACTGTAGCTGGGTCAGAGTACATGGTTGCTGCTGTTCGGTTGTTTCATTCCGGTCCTATTCTCTGTGATCCCATTTGGGGTTTTCTTGGCAAAGATATTTCAATGGTTTGCCATTTCCTTCTCCAGCTCCTTTTATAGATGAGAAGACTAAGGAAAACAAGGTGAAGTGACTTGTCTGGGGTTGTACAGCTAGTAAGTGTCTGAAGTCACATTTGAACTCACGTCTTCTTTGAACCCAATGCTGTATCCGCTGAGCTACTTAGCTGCCATCATAGAATACATGGAGGGGAGTGAATAATGGAAAGATAGGAAGGAACCAGTTTGCAAAAGAGATAGCACTTCAAATTGCAGAAAAGGTGCTAACCTTTATTGGTAAAAGATTATTCATCCAGGAGTTCCCTTTAATCACTGAACCAACAGGACCCTGACATAAAATGGGGCAAGGCAGTCACTTCTTGGATAGTGCCTGAAAAAGGTAGGGTTTGAGGTGAGTCATGAAGGAAATGGGATAGGGGGTGGGGAGGGGGTTGTAGGAGGAGCTTTTTATTTCTATCTCAGTCCCAGACCCTCTGCTCATTTGGAAATATCTCCATGAAAGCTTTGCTTGGGAGATCAAAGAGGAGGGGAAGAAGAACATTCCCTCCCCCATTCCACTCCTGCCCATCTACAGAACATGTGTCCACTCCATCCCGGTATTCTGGTCCAGTCTTCTCTCCCCACCCCCACCCCCAGCAGGGCACTGGAGAGAAAGGGCCTGGGAATGGGGATCGGGAGATCCCACTCCTCAATTGCATACAAAAATATGCACAAGTGAGGAAAGAGATTCAGAGCAAGATTGAAGCTTCAAGGCTTCCCAGGGTGGGAGTTTCTGTTCAGTCTCTCCTATAGAGCTGACATTTGCTCAAAGACTTACTCTGAGATTGTGGGTTCAAATCCTGACTCTATGATTTAGCAGTTGTGTGCCCTTGTGAGGACTTGAGTCATAGACTTAGAGCTAGAAAGTTTTTTTGAGGTCCAATCTCCTCATTTTGCAAAAGAGAAAACTGAAGATAATAAACAATGACTAATAAAAGCCAAGATTTGAACCCAACTCTCTGATTCTGAACCCATTGCTCTTCCCAAAGAATCACATTCCTCGTCTGTCAAAGGAAGGAGTTAGAACAATAAAGGAAATCAGACCCAGCTTTATGCCTGGCACCAAGCTCAATTCAACAGGCATTCATCGAGTACCTACTATGCGTTCGTCACACTCTTAGGCTCTAGGAAGACAAAGACAGAAAATTTCTACCTTCAAGGAGCCTACGTTTTAGTAAAAGTCCCTAAGGTGCCTTCCAGCTCTCAATCCTATCCTTTTTTTTGAGTAACCTGCCTAAGGTCATACAGCTATTAAGCGCAGGCTTCGTTTGAACACAGATTCTCCTGACTCCAGGACCAATGCTCTGTGCACCATGGCGCCACCTAGCTTCCCTAAATCCTATCTTCTTATGCTCTTCCTGGAGAAGGAGACCCCTCCCTCACAAATCTATTCCTTGTAGGACAAACCTAATTACTGGGAGTTTTTTCTTCCTATTTAGCCAAAATCTTCAACCTGAACCTTCTAGCCAATGGTTCTCGTTCTGTCCTCTCATGCCAAATAGAATAAGCGCATGTTAGTTTGCTTTTAGTCACATCCAGCTAGCTGTCCATGATCAGATTTGAGGTTTTCTTGGCAGAGATACTGGAGTGGTTTGCCTTTTCTTTCTCCAGTTCATTTGGCATATGAGGAAATTGAGGCAAACAGGGTGAAGTGACTTGCTCAGAGTCACACAGTTACCAAGTGTCTGAGGCTGGATTTGAACTCAGGAAGATGAGTCTTGTACTTGTCAAACCTTACACTAAGTGTTAAAATATCTTCTCATTTGATCCTCACAACAACCCTGGGAGGCAGTTGTTATTACTTTTCCCATTTGTAGTTGAGAAAACTGAGGCAGACATGAGTTAAGTGACTTGCCCAGGGTCATACAGCTAATGTCTAAGGCCAGATTTGGCCTTCAGAGCACACGTAGGCAAATCCACACCTGAACAAGAGTGTCCTCCACAGTATCCCTGGCAAGTGATCTTCCAACCTCTTGTATAAGGACCTCTGGTGAGGGTGGCCCATTCCACTCCTGTACAGGTCTCATTGTTAGGAAATTGTTCCTCATGTCAAGGCTATAACTGCTTCTCCGCTACTTCCAGGCACTGTTCCAGCTTCCACCCTCTGGGGCTTTTTAGAAAAAGTCTAAATTCTCTCTTCAACAAGACGGCTAACCAACCAGGGCTGGGAAACCTTCAACCTAGAGGCCACATGTGGTCTTCTAGGTCCTGGAATGCAGCCTTTTGACTGAGTCCAAGTTTTACTGAACAAATCCTTTTATTAAGGGGATTTGTTCTATGAAGTTTGGATTCAGCCAAAGGGCCACACTTGAGGACCTAGAGGATTTGTTCTGTGAAGTTTGGATGCAAAGGGCCACACTTGAGGACTTAGAGGATTTGTTCTATGAACAACCAAATTCCAGCTCTAACCCTAACCCCAACCCAAATGCCTGAAGGTGGCCATCATGATCTCCCTGAGTCTTCCCATCCTCAGGCTAAACATGACTAGTTCCTTTAAAAGGTCTTATATGGCAAGATCACAAGGCCCTTCACTGTGGTCACTCTCCTCTGGGGTGATCTCTTAGCTTATCAATGCTCTCCTACAAATGGAACAAACTTCTCTAACTGGGGTAGAGCACAGTGGGACTATTGCCCAGAATGACACTGCTTTTTTAGCTTTCATTTCATGATGTGGACTCATAATTAGGCTTACAGTCTACTAAAATCATCAGCTCATTTTCGCATTTTGTTCTTATGAAACTGATTTTTTTTTGTACCCAAATGTGAGATTTTAAATCTACCCCTCTTGAATTTCATCTTTTTAGATTCAGTTCAATTTCTTATCTTGTTGGACATTGACTGTCATCCAATTTTGTTTCCTCTACCAATTTTGTATCAGTCAACAACTGACAAGCATTGATTAAGCACCTACTATGTGCTAGACGTTGTGCTAAGTGCTGGTTGGTTGGTTGAGTAGTTGAGATGAACCATGGGTCTTTGGCCTATAAATAGCCTTCAGGGGGACATAGAAGGGCTATTGTTACAACCAGCATAAAATTGAATCTCATCTATCTTCTTACTGAACCAAGAATCCTGTATCTCCCTAAGTTTTGCTTGCACTTTACTTCTGTTGGAATTAAGCACTGTCTTAGAAATGACAACCTAACCCTGTGGAGTTCTCGTTTTTCATTCAGCAGTTTCTGAATTTCCCTATCATTTTGTCAAATCTATCTTGATGTTTATAAGTGTTCTGGCCCAGATGAGAAAATGCAGATCTATACACCACATCTCTGAAAGCTGCCCACTCCTTTTCTGTTCCATCATTGACTCAGTTTTCCCTCCAAGTGAGCAACTAACTCTTTTAAACTTAGAGATGCACTCTAATCTACTGACATTAAGTCTTCTGATAGTCATCTTGTCTTGAGGTTCATTGCTTTTGTTAAATGAAGCTGTCTAGCTTAGAGAGGATAAGTCTATGATCAGTTCAGCACTCTGTGACCACACATTGCCTTCCTCACTCTCACATCCTATTTCTTCTCCTTACAATGACCCAGTCTAGTAAATGCCATTTGCTGCAAGGGTTTTAATGCCTTTAGGAAAATGGAAGACAGCATTGGTTATGAGAAGGTCATGAGATGCACAAGTCTTCAGTAGTAAATCCCCACTGCTCTTATTTTTCTGACACCATGCCTCCCAGGGAATCCCTGCCATGTCTGGTTGTCCGTGCTTGTTGTTGCCTTAAAGTCACCCAGAATTATAAACTTTTCCTCTTTCAGCATATTGATGATGAAAGACTCCAGGTCTTCATAAAGTTTTTTCTTTGACCTCACCATGGTTCATCGTAGTGGGAGCAGACGCACTGATGATAGTGGTCTGGTGTTTTCCTTCAAGGAATAATCAAACTGTCATGAGTCTTATTCTTCCTTTTGGGAGGCTTGCAAACTTATCGAATAGTTTGATTACAAAACCTTCACCAGCTTCATGATGCTTCCCTTCACTGCAACCACTCCAGAAAAATGTGTATCCAGCTCTGACTTGGGGAAGCTGGCTTTCATTTGCCAAGTTTATTTCACTCAGGGCTGCAATTTGAATGTGATACTTGCTGGGTTCTCTTGCAACAATTGTTCATCTTTCAGGTCTACTGGATTTTGTGATGTCCATAAGCATGTACACATTCCAAGTACCAATGGTGAGTGCGTCCATCTTTGCAAAAGTTTGTACCTCTTTTGTGTTTTTGATCACAGGATGGGATCTCTGCCAGCAGGCCGGGGTTGGGTGAAATGGATCAATTTTAGGGTATCTTTTCTAGTCCCTTTCTCATGCCAGGTACCAAGCAGGGCAGTCCTTTAAAAAGGCTTCTCAGACATCCAGGGAGCTGCTGAATCCTGCTGCAGAATCCTATTACTGCTGCAGTCTAGTGAAAAGATGACCCTGTAGCCTGGGTCATCTGTGCACAGGGTTATGACTACAACTCCCAGTGTATCTATACCTGCTGTTTTGTCACTTGCCTATCACCATGGTACTTTGAATTAGGTAAAAATAGTAAATAGTATGGGTGATGCCATCTGATTCATGCATAAATTAAATTTAAGCCAGGCAGGGTTATATGAAGTCATTTGTCTTGCTCTTCCTTCCAGAATCATCAGTGTCCTGTGGCAAGACAAATGTGAAGATGACTGGTGATGACCTCGGATGCAGTAGATGACCTTGGTGTTTTTTATGTCTAACCAAACTCTAGGTGCTCCACAGCGTCTGCTTCAGCCGCTTTCATGACCAGTGGAATAAATTGGTCTCATATGTCCATCCTGTTGGGGAAAGTCTTCACATACTTGGGGTAGACACCCCCCTAACTCACCTACAGATCTGAGACCCCTTGGTTACCTTCAACCTGGTTTAGTCCATCTGCTAAGACAGTTTGCTGGGATATGGCCACTGCACATGCTGCAGCTTCTTGGAGCCACAGGTGAAAGTTGAGTGAATTAGATGGACACTAAAGGTAGAAAGTAGCCCTGAAAAGGACTTGACAACCCTCATACTAAAGATACTAGTCTTTCTTGAATACTCTACATCCCACTAAGTGCTAGAGATATGAAGAAAGGCAAAAACAGCCTCTGGCTGCAAGGAACTCCCATATTAATGAGAGGGACAACATACAAAGAACTATGTACATGCTAGGTAATATACAGGGTAGATCAAGGTACTCCCAGAAAGAGCATCAAGGGACACTTGGAAAAGCTTCATGATGAAAGTGGGATATTACTAGTGTCATCTACAAATTTGCCAATATGCCTTCCATGCCTTCATGCAACTCATTAATGAGAATAATCAATGACCAAGCACAGATTCCTAGGGTACTCTATTAGAGACCTTCCAAGGTAAAACTGACTGGCTCATAATTGTGCTTTGGTTAAGAATGTCATCAGTTCTACATCCACCTAACTGGACTATTGCCTAGCCCGTATCACTCCATCTTTTCCACAAGAAAGCATGAAAGACTTTGGCAATTGTTTTGCTTAAAAATACAAAACAGGGTGGTGGGGGGTGGTGATACAAGGGAGGGAAGATTGGAGGAAAGGGCAATCAGAATACATGCTGTCCTAGGGTGAGGGGAAGGGGGAGATGGGGAGAAAATTTGAAAATCTAAATTTTGTGGAAGTGAATGTTGAAAACTGAAAATAAATAAATTTATATGAAAAAATTAAAAAAGAAAACACAAAACAATCTAGGTCAACCATCTTGATAGCCTTCCCCTGATTTCCCAGTCTCGTAACCAGATAAGGAAAGGAAATGACATTAGTCAAGTAGGACCTGTTGTTGATGAAACCATGATGGCAGGTTGTGAATACCACCTCCTCTTCTAGATGTCCATTAACTATTGCTTTAATAATTTATTCTAGAATTGAGTCAGGAATTGAAGTCAAGTTCATTGCCCTCCCATGGGAAGAGATCATTCTCATCTTTTTTTTTTTTAAAGGGGGAGGGTTACTGACTTTTCTAAGCTTATAGTTCATTTTCCCATTCTCCAAGATCAAAGATTCACAGATTCAGAGCTGGAAGGGACCTTAGAGTTGCTTTTATGTAGGACCACAGATCCAGCGCTACAAGGGACCTCAGAGTCCCTCTGGTCTAACCACCTTTATTTTAGGCCAAAAGAAGACAGTTGACTTCCCCAAGGTCACAGAGGTGTTAGAATATGGATTCAAAACCAGGTCCTTTGATCCTATCACAAAGATCGCTGGCTCAAGTTTGAGGGGTTTCGTTTGTTTGTCTGTTTCAGGATATAGTTCATTTGGGCCTGGTGACTTAAACTTATCTAGACAAGTGCCCTCTCACTATCTTCCTTCTCAAGTATAATTTAATTTAATTTAACTTAATCCTTCTCTTTCAAGTCCAAGGAAAGATCATTCTCCTTGTCAGCAAATGGAAACAAATTAAGAGTCGAGCATCTCTATCTTTTCTCCATTATCATCAACATCATCCCATTCACTCTTTAGTGATTTTGTAGAATCTTTTTGGTCGTAGTTTTCCTTGCCAAACTCATCTTACTCTGGGCTTTAGCACTTCTGATGTTGATGTCATACTTACAGGACCATTCATGCTTTCACATTGAATTTATCTTGTCCTTTCTTCTATTTCATATATATATGAAAATATATATAAACATACATATATATGTATACATATATACACATGTATACATATATATATATATATATATATATATATATTTATATTTTGTTTCAGGTTGTAGGAGTTGCCATCTAAATTGGTTCACCTAGCACCTTAAGAACTGGCAAAGAAAACTAAAAGCAAGAGCTTTCAATGTTTAGGGGAGAGGGGAATGAGTGGCTAATGGGAAGAACAGAATACCATAGTTGATTTGTTGATTGCTTCAAATATTCTGGATGCCAGTCTGGAACTATGCAAGGAAAATGGACAAACTGTATATACTCTTTGGCCCAACAATCTGTCTATTGGGCATTGGAAACAAAGGTTCAATATGTAAAAAACAAAACAAAACAAAACAAAAAACAAAACAAAACAAAACAAAAAACCATAGAAGTACTTGTTGAAGTAACAAAAACTAGAAACAAAATAGTGCCTCTCAACAGCAGAAAGGCTAGAAAGCTAGGTGGAGGTAATGGAGTATTTGTGTTCAGTAAGTAAACACAAGGAATCAGAGAAATATGGGGAAATTTGATGAACTGAGGCAGAGTGAAGTAAGTGTAAACCAAAAGACAATATCCATGACTGCAACAATGTAACTGAAAAGACCTCCCCAAAAGGAGACAAACTCTAACTGGAAAAACAGTAAAGATCAGGGTAACATCATAAATAGATTAGAGAAACAAGAAATTCCCTCTTGGATCTAGGGGCAAGGTGAGAGTTCAAAATTAAACAAAAGATAGAGAGAATCACAGAAGATATAATGGATAATTTCGATTATACGAAATTAAAGTCTTTTTAAACAAATTAATGCAATTAGAAAAATTTATACAATGACAATAGTATAAAGAAAAACATGAGAACTCAGATCATGCAGTGAAAAGCTATGATTTTAGAGGACTAATGAAGAAGCTTTCTACCTTTCTCCTAACAAAGAGATAATGAATTCAATTTGCAGAATGAGACAGAAATTTGTGGGCATAATAA
>CM053771.1:48522659-48539279 GCA_028658325.1 Potorous gilbertii
CCAAAAGTTTAAAGTGAGGATTTATTAGCTATAAATGGCTAGGTTCCATCCCTTCACAGATAGAACACTAGAGGGCAGTGCTACCACACAGCATTCATGCATGGCCAACACCTCCCTACCCCACAACACCCCCAAACCCAGCCCCTCTCTACTCCATAAAAGCTTCCCGGCTAGCTCTGCCCTAAAGAATGGAGAGAACTCAGGAAATGATTAAAGTCTTAATTCTGACTCTGATCAAATCCTTCCCAAGTGCAAGTCTGGCCAATGAGAAGTCATTCCATTTTGAAAGCATTAGGAAGAAAAATGAAAGAGGAAGCCGAAGACCAGTTTTAGTCTCTGAAACTGTCACCAACTATCGTATAACCTTGGGAGATTCTGTGTAACCTTGGGCAAGTCCCTACTCCACCCTGGTCTCTGGTTTACTCATCTATAAAATAAGGGGCTTGTGCCTGACAGAGCTGATGTCCCTTTCTGTAAGTCATTAGATTTTAGAGTAGAAAGGGAACTTGGAAATTAAGGGAGCATCTCATAGTGGGAAAACCCTTGGATAGATGACTTGCTCAAGGTCACACAGTTGACAGCAGAGCAAGGAAAAATAACTCTTGTGTTCCTACCTCCAGATTCAATCTTCTTTTGACCTCACCACAATGAATATCTAGACAGATACACTGATTAAGACAGGTTGGGTAGCCTGGTGAGAAGTCTAAAGGGGCAATTTTATTACTGCCAGTGGTGCAAAGGATGCTATTGAAAACATGGAGAAGAAACAAAGAACAGAGAAGGGAGGTGCCTTAGAACAGAAAATGATAGAGAGGGAAGGGCCCTTAGAACCCAGAATGTCAGAGCTGGGAGGATCCTTAGAACACAGGACGTCAGAGCTGGGAGGGCCCTTAGAACATAGGATGTCAGAGCTGGAAAGACCCTTAGAACCCAGAATGTCAGAGCTGGGAGGGCCCTTAGAACACAGGATATCAGAGCTGGGAGGGGCCTTAGAATACAGTGTTGAGTTAGAAGGGATTCTGAGATCATTTGTTCCTCCCCTTATTTTACAGATGAGGAAGTTGAGTCCACAGAGGCAGAGGCTACATAGCTGATCAGTGACAGACCCAGAACTAGCACCCAGGTCTCATGACTCCCAGGCTTGTTGATTTCTTTAGCAGCACTTTTCAGAAAACTCAGCCATTCTTTGGAAGTGGTTGGGTGAGTAAGGAGGAAGCAAATTGTTTAAGCTGAAAACCTTAGTGGGGCGGTGATTGTCCTCTGCATCTGCTGTTAGCCCTCAACAGAGAGGAATAATGGTAACACGGGAACAAATATTATGAGAGTAAATGTGTAAACAACGAGCTGTTGGTGACTTCACTGGCCATAAACAGGCCAGAGAGTCTGCTGTGCCTGCCAGGCTCTCCCTGCATGGGGCCCCTGTGGAAGGACCTGTGGTGACCTACTGTACCATGGCAGGGGAGAAGACAATAACCTCCTCCTCCTCCTCCTCCTCCTTCTCTTTCTCCTCACCCACCTGTCCCCAGCATGGGGGAGCTTGATCTGGAGAGGCAAGAATGATTTTCCAGAACTGTGAAAATATAAAATGCCTAGGCTAGCTCTGTAGGGATTTTGAGGATGGCTCATGTGCTAGGACTGAAAGGGTTCTAGTGAGAACCCCCGTCCCTCAGCCCTACCTCACCCCAAAGTCTTCCTCACTGCTGCCTAAATTCTAATGTTTTATTCCTAAGGTTCCTTAAAGGTTTCTTCCATGTTCTTCTATGTTCTAAGCCCCTTGCCAGCCCTGATATTCTATCTTCTAAGGGTCCTCCCAGCTCTGACATTCTGTGTTCTAAGGCCCTCCCAGCTCTAACATTCTGTGTTCTAAGGGTCTTCCTAGCTCTGATAATCTGTGTTATAAGACCTTCCCAGCTCTGTCATTTTGTGTTCTAAGAACCTTCCCAGTTCTGACATTCTGTATTCTCTATACCCTCTATTATTCTGTGTTGGAACCCTCTCATTCTCATTCCCCCCATGAAGAAACAAGATAAACAAGGGAAAGCTGTAGAGCAGCATAGTTAGACTTGGTTTAAGGAAAACCTTCCTGATATTCAAAGCTATTCAAAAGGGGAATAGGCTGCATCAGTGGGCTGTGAGTTACTCCCTAACAAAGATTTTCAGGCAAAAACTGGATGACAGTTGAGAATGTTGTTCAGCATGTTCCTGGTCCAATCTAAGTTGGCCTTGGGACTGTGAAGTCCTTTCACTATAGGGTTCTGCCACTGTCTCCTCTAAGTGGAAGCATGACACAGCAGGAAGGGAATTGAATATTGAATCCAGAAGACAGATGTTGAGATCTCAACCATTCTACTCAGTACCTGTGTGGCCTTGGGCAAGGAATTTCAACCAATGAAGCAATCCACAAGTATGAAAGTGTCTGCTTTGAGTCAGATGTAATGTCAGGCACAGGGGTTACAACTCTGCCCTGAAGGAACTAACATTCCGACAGGGGAGATCACAAGGCCATATAAGAACACAGAACAAATACAAAGAAACACAAAGTAGTAAGAACACAGAACAAATACAAAGAAACACAACGTAGTTTGGGAGGAAGGGAGGACACTAACATTTGGGAGGATCAGAAAAGGCTTCATGAAGAAGATTATGCTTGAGCTGTATCTTGAAGGAAGAGACACTGCAGAAAGAGGAAGGGAGGGCATTCCAGGCACCTGAAATGACCTGTACAAAGTCAGGGAGAGGGGAGATGGTGTATTATTTCAAGAACATAGAGGACCCTTTGACTAGATTATATGGTGCAGGATGGGGAGTGATGTTCAACAAGGCTGAAAAGATCAGTTGGGGTCAGGTTGGATAGGGCATTAAAAGCTAAACAGAGATGTTGATATTTGATCCTAAAGATACCAGGGAGCCACTGGAGTTTATTGAGAAGGAGAATGACATGATCCAATGTACACTTAGGAAAAAATCACTTTGGCAACAGCATGGACAACAGATTAGAGTGGGAAGAGTCTTAAGAGCACCCATTAGAAGGCTGATGCAATAATCCAGGCAAGAGATGAGGGTCTGAACTAAAGTGTAAATAGAGAGAAGGGGAGGGATGTTCTGTAGGTAGAAAATGCATTGTTTGGCAGCTGATTGGATATGTGGGGTGAAGGGAAGTGAGGGGTCAAGAATAATGCCCAAGTTTCCAACTTGGGAGACTGGAAGAATGTAGGTCATTTTCATGAATAGAGAAGGATGGGACTGAAGGAAGAGACGATGGTTTCAACTCTGTTGAGTTTGAGTTATCTCTAATACATCCTGTTTGGCTGTCCAGTAGGTAGATGGTGATGTTGGAATGAAACTCAGAGTGAAGATAAGGATCCCCTTCTCCATTCTTCTATTTTCTCATCTGGAAAATGAAGGCATTATACAAGATGATCCCTCCACCCCTCTAGCACTTTCCTCAACTGTGAAATGAGAGAAATGGGTGAAATAATTTCTTTAAATTCTGTCCTACTTCCAACATTCTGGCTGGTAAGTGACCTTATGTGGAAAGATCTTCCCTCCCTGGAGGATTAGACTTAGACAAATTGAGCTGCTACCAAGATGGTGGCATTTCAGTAAAAATTTCAAGCTCCCCCATACACTACAAGCAATGCCTGCTTCCCTGATGCTTAGACAGCATGGTACAGTGGAAAGAATCTTGGCCTGAGGTCAGAAGACATTCCAATCTTACCTCTTATTCTTCTTGTCTTGTGACCCTCAGTTTTCTTATCTATAAAATAGGGAAGGTAGACTAGCTGTCCTTTGATGTTCCTCTCAACTCTAAACCCAGAATCCTTATATTTCATAAGTAGAGTCATTCCTTTGACTTTTAAGTGTTCTTAGCAAATATTCAACCAATACTGATCACTGATTTCTAGCCAATAGTGTCTTACTTGAGTCTTCAAGGTCACATACTTTTCATGCATTTATTAAGTACATACTATGAACCAGGTATTGTTCTAAGTGTTAAGGAGAAAATACAAAAAAAGGTTCTTGCTCTCAAGAAACTTACATTCCAAAGGGGGAGAAGATGGGTATAACACATGAAGGTAGATAGACTACAGGATTAAGACCTGAGCTGAATTCTTCCTCTCACATTTACTAGTTATTGTGATGCTGGGTCAGTCACTTGACCTCTCTGGGACTCAGTTTCCTTATCTGTAAAATGATGGAGTTGAACTCAGAAGCTTCTAAGAAATCCTTTCCATCATTAAATCCTATGATTCCCAGCCATTACACCTTTCAGGGCCTTTGGTCTAGACAATGATAGGGATAGGGATGGGAGTCATAGGGCAATAAACTGTCATGTCCTTTCCATTAGCAATGGTGGTGCTAAAGTCGATTCTTGTTCTCAGAGGAAGAATAACAGGATGGGGAAGAAGGGGGAAGGATGGAAAGTATACCATTTCAGGAAGGCAAGGGGGAGCTTGGTATCCTAGAAAGCATTGTCTAGGGCCAGTTAAATATGGTGGGTCTGGCTTCAAGCTTCCTGTCTGAGGATTAAACCATTCTGAAGGTTGGTTTCATCATCACTTAAATGAGGCTCTTGGACTAGATGACTTCTGAGTTTCCTTCCAGCTCTAAGGGGTTGGATTTATTTCTGATTTTGTTTTAGAGGGAATGGAGTTAAGTGACTTAGCCAGGGTCATGCAGGTAGTGAGGCCAGATTTGAACTCAGGTCCTCCTGAATCAAGGTCCTGTGCTCCATCTGCTTTCCACCTAAGTGCCCCTTTTGAAAACAAGCCCTGCTCTCAAGAAACATCTAATTGGAGAGAAAGTACAGATATAGGTGTTTTCCTTCACCCACCAATCAGGATAGTTCTGTCCCATAAGAGAGCTCTTCCTTGTTCCCAGGTTCCTTAGGGCATGGCCCAGTCTCTCACCCAATTGAAGAAAATTTCCTATCCCACCTAAATGAAATGTCTTTGATTTTAGGAGGGATGCAGGTCTCATTCACCACTAGTTCTCATTAATTTGACCCAGGTATATTCTTGCCTAATAAAGATTTATTAAACCTTTAAATGGGATGGGGTGATCAATGGGACACCTTCTGCAGCCAGGTTCTTGGCTTATCCTCCGTGCCATATTCCCCTGCCCCCAGGGGTGGCCATGCATACCAGGGTCCACATTATGGAAAAGGAATATGACTGTGGTAAAGTGGCAGGAGTCCTCCCTCAGACCCCTTCTCTGCTTTCAATTAATCTCCCTGGGCCTCAGTTTCCTCCTCTGTAAAGTGCAGGAGTTGTATGTAATAATAATAAATTTGCATTTATACAGCGCTTTAAAGTTTGCAGAGAATTTTACAAATGTTACTTCATTTTATCCTCACATCAATCCTGGGAGATAGTGGTATCATTATCCCTATTGTATAGATGAGGAAACTGAGGCAGATGGAGCTATTTAAGAGTCTGAGGCTTGATTCAAACTTGAGTTTTCCTGACTTCAAGTCTATTCCACTTATTGGCCACTTAAATGACCTCTGAGGTGCCTCCTAGCTCTTATTCTATGATCCTGAGTTCTGGGAGTCTGGCCTTGCAAACTCTGGAAACCTGTAAAATGTCAATAAATGTTCTATATACATGTTTCATGTGTAGTGGGGCCCCAGGAACAGAGTCAGGATGAGAAAAGGGTCAGTCACTATAAGTGATCATCAATTTCTCCTTCAACCCATCTCCCCAGCTACGACCCCCAATCTCTCTCTGCCTCATATCCTCTCCCAATAGGTAACCTTACTTCTTCCCCACATGATTCGTAATTATAGCTTTAAGATCTGGCAAAGAGAAGACTTCCAGGGGACAAAGGATGGAAAGCAATCTCAGACACCATCAAATCCAATGCTTCATTTTAGAGATGGTGGAACAAAGGTCCAGAATGTCAGAGCCTTGAGTGTCATTGGAACATGGAATATTAGTGACCAAAGGGACTCCAGGTCATAGAATGTTAGGGTTTGGATCTTCCATTCGACAGATGAGGAAACTGAGAAGTAAAATGACTTAACCCTAGTTTACATAGGTAGTAAGTAGCAAAATGAAGAACTGTGTTATATATCTGATTGCTTACCATCTCAGGTAGAGGGGAGGGAAGGGAATGAAGAAGGGATAGGATTTGGAACTCAAAACTTTTAAAAAATGTTGACAGTTGGGGGAAAAAAGAACTAGGTTAAAAAACAATTGCAGGTTGAGAAATTTCTACTCAATACAAGGAATAAGGATCTAGAAAACCAGAGTTGATCAACAGCACAACAGGCTACTTTGAAAAGAAGTGAACTCTCTATCCTGGACATCTCCATTAGACTGAGAACTACTGGGATCAGGGACTGTTCTTTGGTTTTCCTTGTATCCCCCATGTTTAGCCCAGTGCCTGGTTCTTAATAAATCCTTCCCTATTGTCAAATTAAATTCTTTTCAATTAACAAAAATATGTCTTTTTTCCCTCCTACTTTCCACTACCACCACACCATCCCATAGAGAAAGAAATAAAAACACAAGCCCTGTTACAAACATGTTGTCAAGAAAAGAAATTCTCACACTGGCCATGTCCAAAAATAATATTTGTCTCAATCTGCACTCTGAATCCATTCCCTCTTTTTCAGCAGGTGGGTCACGTCTTTCATCATGAGACCTCTGGAATTGTGGTTGGTCATTATGTTGATCAGAGTTCCTGAGCCTTTCAAAATTGCAGCTGTTGTTCCTGAGTCTCTACAGTGTTATATACGTTATTCTCCTGGTTTGCTTACTTCATTTTGCATCAGTTCATACAGGTCTTCCCATGTTTTTCTGAAATCATCCCTTTCATCATTTTTTATAGCACAGTAGTATCCCATCACATTCATAGTAGGCAGCTAGGTGGCAAAGTAGATACTTATTAACTATGTGACCCTGGACAAATCACTTAACCCTGTTTGCCTCAGTTTCCTCATTTGTAAAGTGAATTGGAGAAGGAAATGGCAAAGCACTTCAGTATCTTTGCCAAGAAAACCCTAAATGGGATCAGAGTCAGACATGATTGAAAAACACCTGAACAACAATATGTTCAGCCATTCCCAAATTAATGGCCATCCCCCCTCAGTTTCCAATTTTTTGCTAACACATTTATATGCTATAAATATTTTTGTTCATATAGGTCCTTTTCCTCTTTCTTTGATCTCTTTGGGGTATAGACCTAACAGTGGTATTGTTTGACCCACAGGAAACTGACCACCCAACCCACTGAAGAGGGAGGAGAGATTTCTTACTAGTTCATGATCATGATGGTGGTGGTGGCCCCTCAGATTTCTATAACTCTTTGAGATTTCCAAGGCCCATTATCAGCATAAATATCCTAATGCCACCCCTGCCCCAAATTTCTATGAATTGTAATTAGAATTAGTGAGTTAGATAGTTAAGATTGTACAATTTTTCTATGGCAACCTCATTGTCATAAGTTTTGAAAGAATAAAAATCTTACTGCTTCAAACCAGGGACAACTTCAAGGAATAGTTGGGAGGCAGTGTGATGAAATGGATAAAGGGGTGTCATTGATTTAGAACTAGAGGAGACCCCTTATTTTATAGATGGGTAACTGGGGTTGAGAGGAGACTCGAGTCCCAGGTCCTCTGATTTCTCTATCTAGCACCTCTTTTACAATACTGTGCTGATTTCCTAATGATGAACTAGGATCAATCAATCAATCAGTTAACATGGATTCAGCTCTAACTTTGTGCCAGGCACTTATCTAAATGCTAGAGATCTAAAGAAAGAAGGAAAAACACAATGTTTGCCCTCCAAGAGTCCTAATCTCACCTTCTAATAGGAGAGAAAACATGTAAATTATTATGAACAAATAAAAATAGATACAGTGTAAATGGGAGGGAATCCCAGAGTGAAGACAAGGTGAAGATGAAGGACAGGGTTACTGGTTGTGAAGCAGAGGGACAGAGGGAGGTTTCGAAGATTCTATTCAGATAGAGAGATTTCAGAGTTTATGAACATGGGAGTTCAATTATCTATATCAGATTACTTACTGGCTGTGTGACTCAGAGTAAGTCACTTAACCTTTCTCTGCCTCAGTTTCCTCATCTGTAAAATGGGTATTGTAATAGCACCTACTTCCCAGGGTTGTTGTGAGGATGAAATGAGATAATTACATACCTTAAAATGTTATATAAATGATACCACTATTTTTGAGTTGTTTTTTGTTTATTTTTGAAGGGTACATCTGTTGTTTGTCTGGATCCCTTTGGCAGTCTTTTGAAACTTATGAACCCTTTCTTAGAATAAAGTTTTTAGGTGCATAAAATAAAATACAAAAGATTACAAAAGATGAATTCCATTAAAATATAGTAATCACGATTTTTTTTTAAGTTTAAGAATCCCAGGTAATTCCTCTTCCCCTTGATAGACCTGGAAATCCTTGAGGAACTGTGATTCATTCTGGAGTAGTGGATGGAAGTTCTTACCTCAGGCTAGAAGACTTGGGTTCAAGTCCTACCACTGAAACATACTCTCTGTGTGTCCCTGAACAAGTTGCTTAACCTCTCAGTAAGTACCACAGGCATGTGTCCCAAAACTACAAATTGAGGCAGCTAAGTGGCAAAGAAGGTAGAGTTTGGGACTTCAACACAGGAAGACCTAAATTCTAATCCTGCCTCAGGCACTTATTAACCCTATAACCCAGAGCAAGTCACTTAACTCTTTATGCCTCAGTTGGTTTTTTTAATAATTTTTTTTTCCGAATTACATGTCAAGAATTTCTAGCATTCATTTTTATAAGATTGCCTCAGTTTCTTTTGTTTGTTTTGTTTTAAAAATCTCATTTTATTTTCAGTTCTGAATTCTCTCCCTCTTCCTCCTCCAGATATTGAGAAAGCAAGAAGAGCAAAAAATATATTAATATAAATATGTATTTATAGATATGTATATATTTATAATATAATATATTTAATATGAATATGTATTTATAAATATGTATAGTCATGCAAAACAAATTCCCCACTTTAGCTAAACTCAAAAAAAGAAAGGAAAGAAAATAGGCTTTAATCTTCACTTTGAGTCCATCAGTTTTCTATCTGGAAGTGAACAGTATTTTACACCATGAGTCCTTTGGAGTTGTGGTAGATCATCATATTGTTCAGAGTAGCTAAGCCTTTCATAGTTGATTGTCATTAGCAATATTGCTGTTTGTATGAGCAGGACGGGGGCTATAAAGTGTCAGAAGACTGGAAAGCTCTTGGGTGATTAGTGACTGGCATCAAACCATAGCACCTTTCATGCCCAGAGATAGGAGATAGAGTACAAAATTTCATGAATAGTTTATAGTACCATGTGGCTGTTATTGTTTGGAATAAAGCATTAAAGGTAGATGAAAGTTGGATTGTGGTGAGTCTGAAATTCCAGGTAAAGAGTCAGGATGGTAGAGATCCCACCAGTTAGTAGATATAGCCAACAAATTTGTGCCTTCTCCTCCCCTAGTTCTGGTTATTTAGTCACTGTTTCCAAGTTCCCTTTCCTGTTAGCTTTGCCCATACTCCCCTCTCATTTTCCCTTTCCACTGTGCCCTCCAGGGCACCTCCCTCTCAGTGTCAACAAGTTTCTCTCCATTCTCTACCTCTTCTCTTGACATGCCATCTTTTTGTGCCCACTGCATCCCTGGTCACTCTCTCACATACTGGTAGCTTCCTCTCTCATCTCTTCCCCAGCACATTGAGCCAGGAGCAGGAACTGATCCACTCTTTGCTCCTAACTCCTACTTGCAAACCTTCCCTCTGTCCCTGCCACTCAGTACCCTTCTTTCCTTTGAGATCACTCAAAGATTCAGAAAAAGACATAGCTAGCATGGGATTTTGTATTTGCTTGACTGAATATTTGTGGGGGAAAATATTTGTTTTTCCTTTTCCACTGAGGAAGGAGTGGGAAGTTGAGGGGGGATAAAGATAGAGTAGAAAGAAAAGAGTCTAAATGAGATATCTTTTCTTTTTAAAGTGGAGAACAGAAGGGTGGCCACAGAGAAGTGCAAACAAACAGGACAGTTTTGAAAGTTACAGGTGATCTTATATAACCTCCAAAAGAAAAGAAAAGGTATGCAATAGAAATTTACAGTTTTGTGTATAATGGACTTCTTCTGTGGAGCTACCCCTTTTATCAATCAATAAATACTTATTAAGTGCCTACTATGTGCCAGGCATTATGAAAAGTGCTAGGGATACAAAAGAGGCAAAAGATAGTCTCTAGGAGGAGCTTACACTCTTATTTGGTGTTTGTTGAGTTCAGAATAAAAATAACTTTTTTTCAAAGAGAGAATAATGCAAACTTTTTATCAGCTAGACCACAGCCTCCTTCCTGTGGTCCTCCAGTCTCCAGGTCACTTTCCTTCTTTTTTCAATGTAGATAAGACCTGACTCAAAGTCTTCTCCTTCAACCTAACCTCTCTCTGTGCTCAAAGATAAAATTTGATGTCCCCTCAAAAACATCATCCTCTGTTTACCAACCTCAATAATAATACTCATACCCAGCATTTCAAGGTTTGCAAAATTCTTTGCATGTTACCTCATCCCAATAGAGATAGATACTATGCATTATTCCCATTTTGTAGATAAAAGAAATCGAGGGCAGAAAACGTTTAGTGAGTCACCCAGAGTTACACAGGAAGAAACTGATTTAAACTCAGGTCTTCCTAATTCCCAATCCATTATATACTATCTACTGTGATCACCTAGCTGCCTCAACTCCCATGACCTACTTAGACTTCAGCCACCCATAGGGATAGTCTCTGGGAAGGGTGAAGGGAAGTGAGTCAATGGGAAAGTACAAGGAATATCATAACAAAGGATGTCAGTAAAAATGTATCTTTTTAAAAAAGAAAAGACCAGCAGATTTAGCAATTAAGAACTCCATACCTTGGCTCTCACCATCATCCCAAACTCACTGACTTCCAGAATTTTGTTTCTTGTCTTTGATCATTGTCTCCTGTCCTTTGTTCTTTTTTCTCTTTCTGCTTTGCTCCTTCTAAACTATGGGTCCTTAAGAGGGTGTGTGTGTGTGTGTGTGTGTGTGTGTAAGTGAATGCATAAATGCATTCAAAATATAATAAATATTAATATAATAATGAGTAATTATTTTAATGTAATAATTATAAAAATATAATAAATATTAATTAATATAAAATATTAATATAGGATAAATTAATAAAATACATAGGTTCAGAAAATAATTCAATTCTATCAAAATATGTATTATTTTTAAAGTTCATGGACTCCAGGTTAAGGATTCCTGGTCTTCATTCTCACTGAACTATTTTTCATTGATCTCCTGTCATAGTTGTGGCCCCATACTTCATCTATATACTGTCCAATACTCCCCATTCCTTTGCCTCCTTGTCCTATTCAGGTCCTGCCAATCCTACTCATGTCATGCCAATTCTCAACCCTGAATCGTTCCCACCATCTGTCCTCCCTGCTTATATTCTGAGCTCCTGAAAACCTTTGGAAGAACTGTCATCACTTTTGCAAAGTGGGGTCACTATAAATTCACATTATTTCATCTGCATCCTAGCTGCATGGTAAAAACCTAATTTTTTTCTTGTTTAATTCTCTAACACTCTCCCCTCAGTGGCTGCTCTAAACTTTCTCCCCTCTTCTCCAATTCCTAATGCCTCTTTCACCCCACTCAACCTTATCTCAGCTCTCAGCTGATGTCTTTACTTTCTACATGACTAAGTAGAAGGGGCCAAACTGATATGAATTTCCTAACTCCACACCTGTAAGTTCCTCTACATATATGTCCATTCAAGTCTTTGTTCCTTTCTTTTAGGAAATGGTGGCCCTTCTCTTTGTCAAGGACAACTCCTCTAAGTGTGAGTGTCCTTGATCCCATCCTCTCATTTCCTTGATACTTTCATTCTTTTTTTCTCTCTCTTGCCCACAAGTCTGCCCCTATCTATTCACTATCTATCTACTCACTCCTCCCTTCTTGCCTACAGATGGGTCCAGGTCTTCCCCATTCTTATAATACTTTCACTTGGTCCAGCCATTCCCTCAAAGTTATCGTCCTATTTCTCTTCTCCCTTTTCTTTATAAACTCCTAGAAATGTATCTTTATTTGTTGCCTCCACTTCTCCACCTCTTGCAGTTTGGCTTCTGATCCCACCACTGGATGGAAGCTTCTATCTCTAAGATTACCAATGAGTTCTTAATGTTCGACTTTAAAACAACATTTTCTTTTTAAAATATATTTTATTGATAGCTTTTGTTTTTATATTAGCTATATTTTCTAGTGTACTCCTTCTCTTGTCCCTTCCCATAAAGCTATATAATAAAAAATTTAAAATAGGAGAAAAATAGTTCAGCAAAACTAATCAACTCATTGAAAAAGTCTGACATTCTCCGTATTGTTCCATACCCATACTCCCTCATTTCTGAAAATAAGGATAGTGGAAGGTGCCTTCTTGTAACACTTTCTCATCCTTCTTTACCTTTCTATAGCTCTTCATACTGTTATTTCCCCTAGACACTCTTTGCCTTTGACCATCTTTCTTGCTCTGGCCTGACAGTTTTTTCATCACAGTATTTTCCTTTGCCTTTTTTAAAAAGGCTACTCTAAAAAAAATTCAGCTCAAGGATGTAGGATAGTGCATTCAAATGAACAAATTAACAACATATTGATTTTTGGTTAAGAAGCTGATTCAGATCTAAGTCTGTATCCTAGCATAGCTCAAGTACAGATAGATAAGATTCCACCTTTTGAGATTGGTTACTTTAATGTTAAGAGGACTGGTCTACCACACTGATAGACACTGATTTCTCCTGGTTTTCCTCTCCTACCTATCTATTTCTTGGACTCCTTTGCTGGATCATAATTTGCCTTTTGTCATCTTACTATGGGTACTTCTCAGGGTCCTGTCCTGTGTCCTTTTCTCTTCCTATGTACTGTTTCCTGGAGCCCTCATCAGCTCCCATGGTTTCAAATACCATTTTTACATAAATGACTTCCAAATCTACCTATCCAGTCACAATCCCTCTCCGTAACCCTTGTCATGCACCACCAACTGTCCACTGAATATCTTATCCTGGATGCCCTAAAGGTATCACAAGCTCCATAAGTTCCAAACAGAATTCATTATATTCCCCAGGTTCATAGCTCAGAGTTTTCCTTGACTCTGCCTCTTTCTAACCACCCATATCCAATCAGTTGCTAACTCTGATTGATTCTATTTCCATAACATATCTTATATTCATTCCCTTTCCTGGACTCACCCAGTCACCACTCTGGCTGAGGTCTTTATCATCTTTTGTCTGGACAACTATAATGTGGTGGGTATGTTCTGAGCTCACAATCCCAGAGTCAGGCTGCTATAGCTCTCCCTAAGGTTCTAGGGGTACTCTGGAGGGACTAAGGTATCTTTCTCTAATGCCATCTGCTTTTAGGCATGTTCACCCTAATGTTAGCTATCAGTGCCTAACACCTAAGTTCCATGTAACCATTTTACATCAAATAGTTTTTACAAAGAGATATTTACTTCAAAATTATACCAGGAAAAAACACAAACATTTCCCTCTAATGCCTAGGGACACACTCTCCCTATATCACCATAGTCAATGGGGAACAGGGGCTTCTGACTTACTGTACTTAGCACATGTCCAGATGTGGCATTACTACCAGATGAGTCCTTGTCTCATCTGTCACTGGGGTGAGGCTTGAAGGTCATTCTTTGGGACATTTAATACTCAAAGAAGTCAAACAATTTGCCTATGGTCCTATGGTGCCATGTGGGATTTGGACTCAGGTCCCCCCTGATTCCAAGTCCGGTGCTCATTCCATTATATCATGCTGCCCCAAGGAGGGATGGATTTAGGGGGAAGGATGATGAGTTAGGAAGCTGCATGACATGTTAGAAAGAGAGTTGGACTCAGAGTCAGGAGAGATCTAAGTTCAAATCTAGCTGTTTGACCCTGGACAAGTCAAGGCAAGTCAAATCAATAAGCATTCATTAAGTGCTTACCATATGCTAGACTAGACATTTTGCTAAGCACTAGGGACACAAAGAAAGGCTAAACCATCCCCTCCCTTCAAGGGGAAGTCACTTCACCAATCTGTCACTCAATTTCCTCATTGGTAAAATGAGAGTATTGGACTCCATGGCCTCTAAGATCCCTTCCAGTCATGATTCTGTCTCCTGGAATACTATAATTATGTCTTAAATTTAGTTGTTCCCATCAAGCAGCCTCCAAATAGAAGAGAAGCTGGTGCCTTTCATTAGAACTTTGGGTGGCAACTGCTGCCTTCCCTTCCCATTGATCAACTGCTTTGCTTCTTTAATTACCATAACTACTAGCCCAAGCTCTAGCCCTAGCCTTGGTCCTAGGTGATGAGTAGCAGCAAATAACATACTCCTCTTGGAGCTAGATGACCAAAGTTCAAATTCCACCTTAGAAACTTATTGGTTGTGTGACCCTAGACAAGTCACTGAAGCTGTCTGCCTCAGTTTCCTCATCTGTAAAACAGGGATAGCACCTACTTCCTATAACTGTTGGAAGGATTAAATGAGCTAATATTTGTAAAATATTCTCCAATCCTTAATGTATCATATAAATATTACTGTTGCTGCTCTCATTTTTGCCAAGGTGGAGGTAAGCTGGCTCACACTATTGTACTAGGAGCCTAAAAAGGTAGGGGTGGCAGGCCTGAGGTTGTAGGAATCTTGCTAAATAGCTCAGTTTTCCTATAAATCAGAGGCCCAAGGAAGTCACAACATCCATAAATATTTATGTTGTCTCCAAAAAAATTGTATTTGATATATTTTATTTGGGGAAAGGCAGTAAGTGGCGGCACAGCCGTTATTTTTGGCTGTGTCAGGACTGGAAGCTGTGAAGATGCCCTGTTTGTGCTGGGGCCAGAGCCCAACCCAGTGATCCCCTAGAGACTAGTCATTTCCATGAGCTCCAGCACAAGGTCACTGTCTTGAGGGTGTTTCCTTTGAAGGTGCTGGGGGAATCATAGGGAAGGTGGCAGCAATCAGAAGGCAGGGGGCTGGGAAGGCCCTGTTGGAATCTGGTCCTGTTACCTAGGATGGCTGCCTCAGTCAAACCACCCAGACCCATTCTGTTGCTAAAAGCACAGCGGAGGTGGAGACAGGAGGATGGGGCCCTGATCCTACCCCCATTCCCAGACTCAGAGACAACCTCTCTCCTAACTGTGCTCCTACTTAGAGTTGTAAACCCAATTCTAATCCCTACTCTGTATTTCTAACTACAGTATTAACTCCAAACTCAGCCCTAACTCTTAATCCAAATCCCAACCCCAACTTCAATCTCCTACTCCAAATCCCAAGTCTATTCCCCATCCCAGCCTCAACTGTTCCTTTGAAACTTGATTTACTCCTTAGGAAGGAGGACCAGACTGTTGAGGGTCATGGCTCTCACCCAGCTCAGGGTCAATATTTTCTCAAATTGGGATCTTTACCCTGGAGAAGGGAGGGAGATGGTTGCATTTCTAACTCTCCAGCAACAGGCCGCTATCAAAAAAGTTCCAGCAATTGCACTTCTACAACCCTTCTCCCAGGCCTTATAGAGATATCCAAGAGACACTGGAAAAACAAATTGTTTACATGGTGGTAATGATGAGCTGAGTACAGGTGGTGGTGGTGGTTGTGAAAGTGGTGGTAAGTTAGGCATAGACAACTCCCAGAACTGGCTTTGATAGATATAGATATCTACATACATATGAAAATATTAAGCAACTTGAGGGAAGGGTCTGGTGCAGGGGTGGGGAACCTACACATGTGGCTCTCTAGGTCCTCAAGTGCTCTTGAGGACCTAGAGGGCCACATGTGGCCTCAAGGCTATAGGTTCCGCACTGTTGGTTTGGTGTTTTTCATTTTTCTCCTCTTAATAACTAACCCAGAGCCTTGGGTAAAATGTTTATGGATTTGAATAGGAGTGAACACAGAGATAAGGCTTCAAATCCCTGGGGAATCTATAGATAGTCTCAGAATGAAAGAGAATCTGCTGCCCTTTGTCAGTTTCTTGCAGCAACCGCTGCCTTCCTGCCCCACAGAGTGATCGCCCTGAATCTTTGATTAACAGACTTGTTTTCTCCTAGTGGGGCTTCACCTGGCTTACATGAATAATACAATGAGCCCAAGGCATAGAGGGCAGGAGGGTTAGGTTGGAGGATGCCTGCTGAAGCCCAGGCCTGATACCCAGTTTATTTACAGACTCTGCCTTGACCTTTGAGCCCAAATCCTGAAGTCAGGACCTTGAAACCACCAAAGGAGGTACAGATAATATGGCACGGGTTCATTCTGGACTGGGGAAGGACAGAGTGAAGAGGGCATGTTGTTTTCTCCTATCTTCTCGAGTTGGAACAAAGCATTTCCCATTCTAGGCCCCTTTGCTGGGCCAGGGGTTCTAACCCCTTTCTTAAAGACAAATCCAAGAGGCTTCCAGGACACTCCAAACCCCAATATACTTATTGAGTTCATCTAGGACTGGACTTTTCCCTCTGAAAGGGGAAGTTCTTTTTTTCCTTTCCTTGCATTTCTTTTTCCTGTTTGTTATTCTTTGCTTATGTTCATATATGTGAATACATATATACATACATAATATACATGTATATACAC
>CM053771.1:48545704-48624526 GCA_028658325.1 Potorous gilbertii
GTTAAAAGGGTCAAATGAGATGATATTTGTAAAACTGTTCACAAAGTGCCTAGCACATAGTAGGCTCTTAAATAAATGTTTGTCCTCCCCCTCCCCCCGACGCACTCCCTTTCTCCTAAAAACTTGGTGATCTTACCTCTATGCTAATTATAGCATTTAGAAATTGAAGGGAACATGTAATGTCATCTAGTCCAGTCTCCTCATTGGACCAGGAAACTGAAGTCCAAGGCTGTACAACCAGATGATGGCTGAGTTGGGTCTAGAACCTGAGTCTTTTGGGTTTTAGTCTAATGCTTGTTCTATTTTGCCAGAGAGGCTTAAGAGTGTGCACGTTTGTAGGAGGGAGTAGGACCAGGGAAGTCAGGCTAGGGAGTCATACTTTCCAGACAAAACCCTCCTGGACATGAGGAGAGGCTACTGCCTCTTCCAGTTCTTTGCTGCCCCACTTCCCCTCGAATCCCCTGGAGAGAAGGCTTCCAGGCCTGCTGGGGTGAGGGAGCACCAAGATTGCCACTCAGGGGCCAGACTCAGTGCCTCGGGCTGCTGGCTGCCAGGCCCTGGAGGGTTTGAAGGAAATCCTGGGCTGTGACCAGCACCGTGCCCTACCCGGGCATGTTCCAGGAAAAGACTGGAAATCTCCCCATGGAGGGACAGCACCGCTCCCTGGGCACGGCCCCTGACGCCCCCAGTGTTACAATAACAGCCGCTGCTCACGTTCAGCGAGCACTTTGGAGTTGCCGGAGTTCCTGCCCTCAGTCTCCCAAGTGTTGATATTCCCAGAGGGAGAAACAGACTCAGACAGTGAAGAGGCTGGTGGATGGTCCACGCAGCTGACAAAGTGGAGACAGGACTTGGGGGCAAGGTCTTTGGACCCGGCCCAGTGTTGTACCTGCTACACAAGACTTCCCCCTGCAGAAGACCACTGGCAGCTGGCCAATGGCCCATAGACTAGCTCAGGGCTGCCACAGGGCCCTTCTCCTCCTCCTTGGTTAGGAGTACTAATGCTGGCTAGGTGAGCAGCAACCACCCAACTTACAGCAACTCACTATGACAAAGCAATCTCCTCTCACAAAATATATAATACCCTTTGGGGCATTATTCCCATTTTTCAGAAGAGAGAGTTAAATTGGATTTAGATCTGGGAGTGACCATAGAACATGGAATGTCAGAGCTGGTAAGGTGCTTAGAACAGAGAATGTCAGAGCTGGGAGGGCCCTTAGAACACAGAACATGAAATGTCAAAGCCAGAAGAAGAGACCTTAGAGATAATCAGTCCAGCCTTTCCATTTAGCAACTGAGGAAAGTGAAGCAAAGACAGAAGTGACTTTTCCAAGGTCACTGAGTAAACAGTACTGAAGGCAGGCTGTGATCCCTGGCCCTCCATGCTGGGGCTACACTCTGGGCTGGCAGGGGAGGGATCCCTGAGGCTCAGGGCTTGGCTTCCCCCTCCTCTCCCTGCAGATGTTCGGCCCCAATTCAAAAATGATACTGAAGCACCTCCCCTGTGGCGAGGCAGGCCTGGAGCTTGTTTGCACTGGGAATCTAGAGATGAGATAACATGCGATTCCTCCCCTGAATCCAGGGGCAAATGTGGGAGGCACTGAGACACGGGCACAAATCTCTGTCCACAAGTCAGAAAGTGAGAGCTAAGTGGTATAGGGGATAGAATGCTGACCCTGGAGTCAGGGTTCAAATCTTGCCTTTAATGCATGCTAACTGTGTGACCCTGGGTGAGTTATTCAAGTTCTCAGCATCTCCCAGGCAGCTCTCAGAGACTACAAACTACAAACAAGTCGCTGATCTTCATCCATGGGAAGTTTCCTTACCAGGAGTTCCCTGCATGAAAGAAATTGGAGGGAGCTTTAAGGTGCAGTGGATAGAGTTCTGGGCTTGGAATCAAGAAGATCTGACTTCATGTCTGACCTCAGACACTGGGTGACAAGGGGCAAGTCACTTAACCTCTGTTTGCCTCAGTTCCCTCATCTGTAAAGTAGCAATAATAGCAGCATCTGTCTCTCAGGGTTGTTGTGAGGACTGTAAGGCACTTAGCACGGTGTCTGCCACACAGTATATAAAAATGTCAGTTGTTTTGTTGTTGGTATTTCAAGTACGATAATGGTGATTTTATCATATCTAGACCGAAGAAAAAGTCAGAATGCCATTAGTTTCAAGGAATAGGCTAGATTGTCCCGAGAGATTTAAGTATCTCAAGATAGAGTCAAATAGGAAGGGCTCCCTTCTAGCTTGGGGATGGGGAGGGAGGTGAAGATCAGGGTTGACTGCCTGTAGGAGGCAACAAGGAATTGGGCCTTGAAGGATGAGGAAGAATTCTACAGAATCTTGGGGATTGGGCTGCTGTCCCCGCTCAGGCCCCTGATGGGGATCATAGACTCACAGCTGGAGAAGACCTCTGAGATCATCATCAATGCCTTTATGTTTCAGTGGAGGATCCTCAAAGCCAGAGATGCTGATGTCACATAGGTAGTAAATAATAGAGCTGGATTTTGTATCCAGGTCTTTGGACTCCAAAATCCAGCACCACTTTCCACTGTCCTAGCTGGCCTCCCAGCCACCGAATCCTCTAAGGCCTAAGCCCAGGCTTCCGTGGGTCCACACAGGGCCTCATCGCAGCTATTTCTGGCCTGAATTTCTTCCTTAATCTCATTTTCCAGGTCAACCTTTCCAGCATCCCAAGGTCCTCAGTAAGGCAGGGACTGCTGTGTGTACATTGGAGGGTTGGAAGTAGATAGCAAGAGGAAGGTCCAGGAAATCACCAGAGACATCTTTCCAATCTGTATCCCCCTCATGTCCTTGAGCCATGAGTTTGGGGCTCAGATGGACTGATTCATAGACACTCTTATCATTATCTCTTAGTGTTTTTAACTTTCTGAAGTCAGTCAGTTAGTCAACAAGCCTTTATTAAGCACCTACTGTATGCCAGTCTCTGTGTTAAGTACAGAAAGATACAAAGAATGGTAATAAAAGATGGTCCCTTGCTCTCAAGGTGCTGAAGCCCGTGAATGAATCTTCTTGGGAGCCTCAGAGCTGAAAGGGCCCTCAGAGGCTATCTGATTGACATGGAGACTTCAACGCAACATCTTCACCAAGTGACCCTCCAAGCTCTACTTGAAGACTTCTGGGGACAGGCAACTCACTACCTCAGAAAGGCAGTCCTGTCTACTTTTGGATAGGTCCAATTATTAGCAAGAACTTTCCCATCCTCATTAAGTTAAAATTTGTCTCTGTGCAGCTTCCATCTACGTTCTACTTCATTAGATTCTTACAACATTAATTGGTGGTTACTGATGCAAGGATCACTAGAGACACCATTCTGCTGATCCAAGAATCCTGAGAAGTCCACACTGGAAGGGCCCTCCAAGACCATCTAATCTAACAGATGGTGAAGTGAAGGCCAAGGGAGACTTGATTAGGATTGCACAGGCTACTTAGGATTCAAACCCAGGTCTTCTCTCTAAACCACAAAGGACTATAGAAACTATGGCTGGTTTTATTCTCTGAAGTTCCCAAGTGATTGGGCTTGCTCACCCTTGTACATCCTGGCCAGGAGAGACATTTCTGCTGATTAGAACCTTTCTCTAGAGACAGGGTCAGCTGTACTCACTGTCAGGAAGGGAAGAGAACCTTGCTCTGGAATCAGGATTGAGTCTGGATCATTCCTTCCTGAATTAGTACAGATCAGATCTTGCCTCTGACTCTTTGGAAGACATCCCTTCTCTACGCTAGAGTTTGACTTTGGAAGATCTTTGGCTTTTCAGTTTTCCTACCCACATATAGCATGAGCGAGGAAATGGAGGATGCGGAGAGTGCTGGGCTCTCTGCCCAGCTCATGGAGTCAATTCATAGGAGCCCATGTGGAAGGGCCTCCTTGTTCATCTGGTTCAATCCCATATTTTATAAGACTTGCCCAAGGTTACGCAGGAAGGGCCCCTGAGTCCAAAGTGAGAACCTTTCCCACTGCTCCACAGCCTCCCTGCTACCCCTAGAAGAGTTAAAGACCTGACCCCAGTCAATTTGGTTGATGGCCTATCACTGGCTACAACTCATTGTGGGGTCCCATGTCATTTCCAACTTAAGGGGAGCTGGGGGTATGCAGAACTCCAGTTTTCTTCCCCCATCTCTGGACCATTTTTCTTCTCACTGACCCCTACTGTCAAGTGCCCCTGAGGAGTAGAGGGGTATATACAAGAGATTTTACTAGGCCCTTGCTTTCCATTGTTAACTGAGCAGAGACCACTCTTCTCTCTGCACCTCAGTTTTCCTACCTGAAAAATGGGATAGAAGTTGGACAAGATGGTTTCTAAGGTCCCTTCTAGCCTTGACATTCTGTTCCAACAGTTTGTGTCCCATGGTCCCTTCCAGGTTTAACATTCAATGTTCTAAGCCACCTCCCCTCCCCCCACATGCAATATTCTAAGTTAAGGGGCAGCTATGTGATACAGTGGATAGAGTAGCAGTGCAGGAGTCAGGAGGATCTGAGTTCAAACCTTAACTCAGACACTTGACCCTCACTAGCTGTGTGACCTTGGGCAAGTCACTTAACCCCAATTGCCTCATTCTGGGTCATCTCCAGTCATTCTGATGAATATCTGGTCGCTGGATTCAGATGGCTCTGGAGAAATGAGGCTGGTGACCTGCACAGCCCTCCCTCACTCAGGACAAAGTCAAGTGCAAGCCATGTCATCATTTCTCTGATGGCATGATCTTCTTCGGCAACGAAGGACGAAGGATGAACACACATTCTGAGTTAAGGTTCCTTCCATCTCTAACATTTTATATTCTAAGATTCCTTCTGGCTCTGACATCCTATGTTCTACAGAATTTTCCTTCTAGTTATAGGACTTGTGATAGTGATACTGTGCCATTAGCTGATTGATCCTTAGGGACACCCATGGGAGCAGGGCCTGACCAAAGACTAGTTAACAGATCAAGAGAAATCTTTTTAAAGCTCTTATCACTTTGGTGCCTGGTGCTGTTTAGGTAACCCCATGGGCCCCACAGTGATAGAAGTGAGTCCCTCCAGCTTATATAATGGCTTGACCTTTTCCCCAGAGAGAGGAGAACCATTTATTCCTCCTGGAGGAGAAGCCTAAACTCAAATATGGCATAGGCCATTCCTGGAGACATTCAGAAAAGAAGGGACTGGTGAGTGGGTCCCTGGGCCCAGTTGCTCCCCTCCCATCCTAGGCCTACAGAAGGACCCACCTTTCTTCAAGCCACTTCTCTGGTTCAATCTTTAACATCCACATTTAGGCTTCATTCTGGCTCTAAATATCAGGTTATTGATTTACCACCTGTTCCTGAGCTGCCAAGGATCTGAGCCATCCCATTGCCATCGGTCAGGTTAACCTTACTGGCCCTGAAGATCCTGTGAGCCTGTCTCCCTGCAGCCGAGGGGCCATTTCCTCTATTTCTAAAAGGGTCTCCCTGAAATGGGGTGGCAGGGCCCTCCCAGAAGCGCCCCCTGTGCCTGGCTCCCTTGGCCACCAGCCTGGAAGTCTTGAAGGCCTCAGGCCTGCCAGGAAGATCCGATCCCTTTGGCCACCTGCTGTTTTCATTAAAACTAAAATTAGCTGGGCCGGCCCCAAGCTCTTCCAGGTTTCTTTCTTCCTTTTTTTTTTTTTAAATGTACAAAATTCCTAGAGTAAAAATCGGAGCTCTCACTAGCTCCTCCCCATTGGCTCAGCCTCTGGAGAGAGCCAGGTCCTTGAAAGCGGATAGGAAATGGCTGCAGGGCTTGGGAGGCTGAGGCAGCTGAGAGTGACTTGTGCCTAGGTCTCACCATGACCCTCTGGTTGCCCAGGTGGGGGCTGGGACACCAACCAGGCCATTGGAGCCTGTCTGTCCACTCCCTCCTCTGGCCTTGCCCCTCACCCCAGGGTCACAGTTAGAGACTTTATGGCCTTCACCATTATCACCACCCTGGGGGTGGAGGCCAAACAAGGGACTGGAACAAGTGAGGCAGAGAACCCAGGGGCCTGGACTGACTCCTGCCTGAGCCAGGCGCTTGAGGATAGCCAGGACAATGATGCCCACACTTGTCCATCAACTTCAGACTTACAAAGTGATTTCTCAAGACCATACTGAGAGCTGGACTCCAAGGATCTGTCATTTTAGAGATGAGGAAACTGAGGTCACAGAAGAGCAAGGGATTGCTTGATTTTCTACTTGATGCTGGTATCAATCCCACCTCTCCCTCAACCTCAGTTTCCTTTTCTGTAAAATGAGAGGGGTGTGCTATTTGATGCCTATGGTCCCATTCTAGCTTTAAGAACTCAGGACTTGCACAGAGTCACTCTGCTAGTGATCTTGCCAACCCAAGACTGAAGAAAAAAAATTGACTTTTCTTTTTCAGTTAACAAGAATTTTATTGTCTTTTCCTTTCCATCGCCATCTTTTTTTTTTTTTTTAAAGAAAAAACAAAACCCTCATAGCAAATATGCAGTCAGATCAAACAAATCCCCATCTTGGTCATTCCCCAAGCTGGTCTGTTTCATTTTGCATCTTCTACCTCCCTAGAGGACCTTTTCAGGCTCCTTCTGTTGAAGGTTGAAGCTGCCCCCTCCACCTGTCCCAAGGAGGACCTCACACCTGAGAGATGATGGAAGTGAGAGAGGGGACATGAGCTGTCCAGGAGCCCAGAGGGACCTCGTGGTGGAGACTGGACTAGATATGAGCTGTCCAGGCTCCCCGTCCTGAGCTTCTGGCCCAGCAGCAGGGACTGTCCTCTCTGTTTCCTCGTCCAGTGATCGTCAGGCTCAGGTTTGGTAAACTAGCTGGGTGGACTGACTGTGACCTTCAAGCAGGGACCTGAAACTGGTGTGGTGTCTGAGGGTGGGGCAGGCCAGTTAGTCAGTCAGTTATGGATGGGAAGACCTGGGTCCAAATCCAGCTTTGGACTCTTATGTGACTGACCCTTTCTAAGCTTCAGATGTCTCACCTGTAAAATGGGGCCGATAGCACTTACGCTATTGGGTTGCTTTGATGATCAAGTGATGAAGTGGTATATAAAGTCCTTTCCTATTTAAGTATTAGCTGCGTAAGTGCACTTAACTGCTGCCTGCCTCAGTTTCCTTATCTGTAAAGTAGGAACAATCATAGCTTTTACCTTCCAGGGTTATTGTGAGAAGCAAATGATACTCACATTTGATATGATGACATGATATGATAATACATCTGATACAGCGTAATATAATGTGATATACCTCAGATCATTGTAAAGCTCTTAGCATGGTTCCTGGCACATAGTAAATGTTTTAATCTTGTTATTATTATTGGGCAGTAAATAAAGAGCTGGACCTGGAGTCTGGAAGACCTGAGTTCAAATCCTGCTGCTTACTGTATGACCCTGGGCCAGTCACATTCCCTGAAGTTTATGTTGTAGAGCAGGTGCTGATGTGCCCGGGTAGAAGAAATTCTCTCTCTGGGAACTCCTTATACGAATAAAATCATAGTTCTGTGCCCTCCTCCATCCCCACACTCCTCCCCACTCCTTGTCAGCATAGACTGGGTGCCAGGAAAAATTTTCTAACAATAGGAACTATTTAAGAATAGAAGAGGCTGCCCTAGGACATGGTGGTTTTCCCTTCCTTGGGGATCTCTAAATAGGGGCTGGGTGACCACTCCTTGAGGGTACTATATAGAAAATTTTTTTCTGAAAACCCCTAGGTTGGATAGTGGTCGGTGAGGTCCCTTCCAACTTTGAAATTTTGTGAATGTAGACTAAGATTATGAGAGTTATATTTTATGCGCCCCCATTAGCAATTTCTAATGCTTCACTACGGAAAGTACCCTGGTTTTAATCAGAAGCCCCAAGTTCGGATCCCCCCACAGATCACAAAAGACAACATTCTTTCGTAGATGAAAAGGAAACATGAAATACGTTCAAATCCCTGTTCTGGCACTTAGGATGATGTGACTTTGGGCAAACCACTCCTCTCTAGGTCTCAGTTTCCTCAATTGTAAAAAGAGAAGCTTACCTCCAGGTTCCCCACTCCTGGTCTAGGTGATCTCTAAAGGTCTTTCCAAGACAATGTTGATGGAGCACAAGTCCTAACAGGTGCTACCTCTGGCTGGAAAGACTTTGATTACACCTGGTGAGGAAGGACCAGCCAAGCAAGGGTGGAGACCCATCACCAGAAGGCTGGCCATCAGGGATTGGTTTATTTTGGTCAAAATGACTCACATATGAGAACAATCACAGCTCCCGTTTTCATAACCCTTTAAACTTTACAAAACACTTTCCTGGCAACAACTGTGGGATATAGTTAGTGTGAATATTGTAATTCCCATTTCCCAGAGGGGGAAACTGAGGCTCAGCTGGTTTAAGAGACTTGTCTAAGCCAGAGTCGGGATCTGAACCCAGGTCTTCTGACTCCCAAACTCCTCAATACCATATTGCCTCTAAGACTACAAAGTCACAGGGAAGGGGAAGGTTGTGAGGTGTGATATGGAGGCATGGTGGAGGGTGGAGGTGGGGTTGTGATCCGTGATCTTTGTTGGTGGGGGGAGTCCTGACAGACTCAGCAATTATTAGAATTGAATTATTTCTATGGTGGTTTACGGCTTACGTGGAGATTTCTTCATGACACCCTGTGAGATGGGAAATCCAAGTGTCAGTAATGATAATAGCTGGTGTTTATACGAGACTTTAAGGTTTACAAAGCGCTTCACCAATATTATGTCATTGGATCATCACAACAGTCCTGGGAGATAGGTGCTCTTATCATCCCCTTTTTACAGGTGAGGCAGCTGAGGCAGCAGAAGTTGAGTAACTTGCTTAGAGTCACTTAATTAGAAAGTTGTCTGAGGCTGGATTTGAACTCTGGTCTTCCTGATTCCAAGGTCCAGCACTAGATCCCCTGTGCCATCTAGCTGCCTAGAACTATGGGATAGACAGGATGATCTCAGAGGTCCCTCCTGCCCCCTGAGGGCCACTGATTCTAAGAGCACCAAAATCGATCCCAAGTATCTCAGAGCCATCAAGCTGGACCAAGAGACCCCCTCCTCAAAATCCTGGACGAGTGTTTGGAGGTCTCGAGTGAGGGAGAGCCCACCACCTCTCGAGGCAGCCCCTTTCTTTGCTGGGAGAGCTCTAACTGCTGAGTTTGGCTTTCATTCCAAGAATTTACTTCTCCACAGTTTCCACCCACTGCTCCTACTTCTGTAGCCAGGGGGAAAAGTGGCGGTTGGTCTTGGAGTATCTCCAAACCTCAGTTTCCTCATCTGTAAAGAGGGGAGTTATACTGGATGGGCTCCACAGTCCTTTTCAGCTCCAAAACCTTTGATCCTGCCACAGCAAATTGGAACCTGCTTTGCCATTGATAGCCTCTCCACCTCAGTTTCCTTGTCCCTAAAATGGGGCTAATACTGGTATTTAACTCACAGGGCTGTTTGAGGGTCAAATGAGGTCGTGCATGTAAAATATGCCATTTACACGGTAGCTGTGACTAATCTATATGATGGTCCCTCAGTTACTTGAAGGCATTAGTCATGTTCTGCAAGTTAAAAACCCCAGTTCTTTCAACTGATTCTCATACGATATATTCTCCATGTTCTCTTTTGGGTCATCTCCTTCTTGATACCGTCCAACTTTTCTCAGTCTTTCCTAAAATATGATGTTTGTAACTAAACAAAATAGTCCAGACAGGGATGGGCTAGGGAACGGTAGAAGAAAACTATTACCTCCCTCCTGGAAATTTTATTTCTCATTGTAACCTAGGATAGCAACCCGTCTCTTCTGCTTTTCTCTCTCCATTCCCCTCTAGGTCATTCCTTTTCTTCCTCTCATTTTCAATCTCCCTTGAGTCATTCTCTTCTTCCCATCTGCCTATAAATATGCCTAGGTTTCTCCATCCTTAAAAACCCCTTCCCTTGCCTTTACCTCCCCTTCAAACCTTCATCTTGTACCCTTCCTTTTTATAGAAACCAACTCCAAGAAAAATTTCATCTATACCTCTTGCCTCTATTTCTCACCTTCTGCCTAATTCTCAACCCCTTGCCATTATGGATCCCCCACCACTCCATTGAAATTGATCCTTCTAAGGCCACCAGTGTCTTCATTATTAAAGCTGATGGCCTTTGTTCATTTCTCATCCTTCTTGACCTCTCTGGAAGCATCTGACCCTGTTTGACCACCCTCTCCTCTCTGCCCCCAATCCCACCTGCCATCTTGTTTTTAATGACAAGGCTCTCTCTGGATTCTCCTCCTACATCTTGGATTGTTCCTTTGTAGAGTTATCATCCACGTCCCACTTCCCACCATATACCCAAATGTATCTTCCCCCATCTCTTTTTTCTCTCTCTCTCTGATCTCATCAGCTCCCATGAATCTTGCTGACATCTTCACTATGACCATCATGACTGCCAGCCACCATCTGTCTCCTAAGCTCAGTCCTTCATCTCAAAATGCCTTCACTCAGATGCTCCCAAAGCATCTTAAATTCATCCCAAACTGAACTCATCATCTTTCCCCCTAAGTCCATATTTTCTCCCAACTTTCCTACTCCCATATCTACTCAGTTGACCGAAATGACTGGCTCTCTTTCCACACCATCTCTTAAACCTTTTCGGGGTCCTCTCTTGCTTGGATTACAGAAGTAGTCTCTCTTAGTTGGTTTCCCTGACTCCTGCCTCCCCTCTCTCAATATACAATCACCAAACAGCTGCTAAACTGTTATTTTGAAAGCACAGGTCTGAACTTTGTCACTCCCCTGCTCAAGAAGTTTCTCTGGAGGCTCTCAATTGCCCACAGTATAAAATAATATCCTTCAAAGGCCTTCACAAGGTGGCACTAGGCTCTTATCAGGCTTCACACACTTTATGTTGTGGCCAGACCAACCTGCTTCCTTGTATAAGGCATGTCCTGTCTCAGACTGTTGCCTATGTCCACAATGGCCTTCCTCACCCCTTCCCTTTAGAATTCCTTCTTTCAAAGCTCAATTCAAAGGAAAAGAAGGTCCCCTCTCCCCTAGTCACTAGTGCCCTTCCCTTTTCAAAGTCCTTGGTATATATTTTGTTTTTACTTATTTGGGGACACGTTACTTCAGAGATTATTTTACTTTTTGTCTTTTTATCTCTAGTATCTAGCACAGTGCCTGGTGGATAGCAAGAACTTAATATAGGCTTGTTTAATTCAATTACAGTCCTTCCCCTGATGAACTGAACCTGTTTCAGTTTCAGTTATTATGTCTGTGCTCATGGCCATCCACCAGGACTTGAACCCAGATCTCTTGGTTCCCAGTTCAGGTCTTGTCTCATTACATCCTATTGCATAAGTCATCTTTTTTGTGTACAAGGGACTGTTTCATGGAGAAGAATTGAGAGTCCTCAGGGCCTTGACCTCCCTAGTCATTTGTGGCTTTTTTTTTTTTACCTCAGGTGCACATTAGAGAGGATAGTGGGATGTAGGGGCAACCTCCAGAGTCAGGGGTTTGCAGTGAGGACCAGGGTTTTGTCGGAGAGTTGATAGGGCTGGCCACTGGTGTGGGCCAGAAGAAATAGAAGCTTTCGGCACCGTGTGTGTAGGTATTGCATCTTTCTTATCCTCTTCCCCTTGGGACTTCCTTGCTGATGGCCAGACCTACAAACAGGGTGGGTGGGAAGGGGATGGAATGCCCCGTTGGGCTCGTTTGGCTGGATGGAGCCAAGTGCTGACCTAGCTGTGGCTGCCTTAGTCACCATGAGGGCATTTGTGTCTCTAGAGCCTGATTCATGGGAAAGTTGAGTGGTTGTTGGGGTAACATACCATCCCCATCCCTGGAAAACCCACTTCCCTCCACATCCTGACTCGGAAAGCTCTGCCTCCACCCCACTTCCTATCTGAGAGTCAGGCCCCGTACTGTTCATGCTAAGGTGCCAGCTTCCTTTCTCAGAGTGGTGGTCATGCAGTTCCTGTCTGGAAGGCTTAGAACCCCATCTCCTCCCCTTTCTTATCTCTGAAGGCCCAATTCTCCTGAGGATCAGAGATTCAAGAATAGGAGGGACATTAGGGGTCATGGAGTCCAACCTTCTCATTTTATAGATGGGAAATAGAGACCTACAAAGGTGGAAAAAATGGCTTAGGGGTATCTGAGTCAGAATTGGAACCTAGGTTTTACAGACTCTAAGTCTGTCAACCTGTCTCTGAGGGCCTTGTTCTCCACTTTCTGTCCTGAGTGCCAAGGCACCTCAACCCCGCCCCCCCCACTTCCTATATCTGAGGGTCTAGTTTCTCATTTCCCATCTCTAAAGGTCCACATCTCTTCCTATAGCTGAGTACTTTCTCTGATAACACCTCTGTGTACTGGGTGTATAAGTATTCTAAATTCCGTGTCACAGAGGGAGAAAGTGACTTGTCCAAGGTCTCATCACTAGGGAGGGTCAGAGTAGAGATAGGATGCCAAGTCTTCTGACTGTGTCTCTGAACAACAATGGCCTCTTTCTGCTCCAATGGTCCAGCTCCCTCACATTTGATAAAATGTGAAAGTCTATTCACCCTTTTCTGCCTTATGGCTCAGACCCCCAACTTCCTGTTCTGAGGGCCCAGTTTCCCCTCCCCCCACCTTCCATCTTGATGGCCCAGCTCCTTACATCTTCAAGCCTTCAGGGCCCAGCCCCACTTGGAGAATCTAGTCCTCCCCATTTCCTATCCTGATGGCATTGTTCCCCAGCCCCACCTCTGAGTGTCTTGACTTCTCTGCTTTCTGTTCCTCAGTAGTTAGGTCATGCAATGGAGAGACCACTGGGTCTGCAATAAGGAAGACTTCAAATCCTGCCTGAGAGTTTTAATAACTGCATGACTCTGGATAGCTCACTTAACCTTTCATAACTTCAGTTTTCTCATCTGTACAACAGGGATGATATAATGATGGCAAATACCTCTCAGGGGATGGTAACTGGGGCATAACATGAAAAGTAGGAAGTCTGACCCTCAGAGAGAGGCAGGAGGGTAGGGATCAGGCATTCGGAGCTAGGAAATGTCCCAGAAATGGGGAGGAGGGGAATTTTGCCCCAACAACCACTGCCTTTCCTGATGAACAAACAAGATAATATATGTAAAGTGTTTTGCAAATCTTAAGGCATATAAATGCTAACTATTTCCTGTGGACCCTACCTCCGCAACCAAGTTCCTGGGGCTCTTTTCTGCCCCTCCCCTACATCCAAATATTGGTGAAAGGGCATTTCTCTGGATTCTTGCTCCCAGGGGAACTGGCAAGACCCTGAGTGGGGCTGGCAGCAGCAGTAGCCAAGGCTGTTGGGGAATCCCCAGTACTGGCTGCACCCTTTCCTTGGGTGCAGAGCTAGCTGGGTGCTACAAGGTCCATGCTGGTATGGTTGCCTGCACCATTGGAGCCTGGGCCTGGAGGGAAGGAGTGGAGACCAGGTGTTTTTGTAATGGTTATCTCAGGATCAGGGTACTGGGTGCATAGTTTACCCAATAACCAATTCTAGGGGAGATTCCTATCTAGTCCAGGCTGGATTCCTCAACTCCCACCCCCCTGCCAGGATTTCCCAATGAATTCTGAAGGATCCTGTCCTTAGGACAGGAAGGGACCAAGGGCACAATCTTTAATTCAGCTGTAGGAAAAGTGAACAATCAGACTGGTGTTCAGAGGACTCTGGGGCACTTGATTTGAAAGGTTGGGCTCTCCCCAGTACAGCTTTGCAAAGATTTCTCCACCCTGCTCCTTCACCCCCCAGCTCTGACACACACTCTATCCTGTTATTTTCCCTTAGAAATACCTGCTCTGTTCACAGAATTAATGGACTGCATCTCCAGAATCCTAGTTCTGAGTATTTCAGTCTCTCCCTCACCCCCAAATCATGAAGAGGCAGAAATATAGTGGAAAGAATGACAGATATAGAGTCAGATACCTTGAGACTGAGTCTAGACGCAGATACTGTACTCTCTAACTGCCCAACAATGGGCAAGCCATTTCATTTTTTCCAAGTCTCAGTTTCCTTCTTGGTCAAAAAGAGACTGATGGTAATGACACATAATAATTGATCTCCTTGGGGTATATGCTTGGTAGTAGGACCACTAACTCAAAGGATGTGAGCAATTTAATGGCCTTGCTCTTGCCCCCAGAATTCCAAAATGTTTTGCAGAATGGTTGGTATAATTTAGTACTTAACCATATATTAGGGTCTTTATCAGTCTTTCCAACATTGGCTGTTTCAGTCTTTACTTTTTTCACCTATGCCAACCTGATGGGTGTAAGGTGAAACCTCGTAGTATTTCTCTTTTTAGTTATGATTTGGAAAATTTTTCTATATCATTGTTGATCTTTGACACTTTGTTTATATCTTTTACCACATATTCATTGGGGATGGCTCTTGATTTTATCTATAAAAATTTACGTCAATTCCTTCTGTATATTAGACACCATGATATAATGGTTTTTGCCTTCTTGATTATTTTTTCCTTTTCTAGCTATATCAATTTTGTTTCTGCAAAAAAATGGACTTTTTAATATAATTTTATATTTATATAATTTTATATAATTGAAGTTGTTTTATTTTGAATGTTCATTTCTATAACCCTTGCTTGGTTTAGAATTTTTGCCTTCCTTTTTGTTTTTGTCTATTTTAAACAAAATTACATTTTATGTTTAGGCCACTGATATGGTAATAGTTACACTACATGAATCATAGGGTTGTTAGGAGTAAAGTGTTTGTTATATCTTAAAATGCTTTAGAAATGGGATTTATTATTATGATGGGGAACCAGAAGATGCTTGAGGAGGTAATGTGGGGAAATAGGAAAGGGGTATGTATTACTAAGTACTTATTATATATTAGGCACATCACTAAGTGCTTTACAAATATTAACTCATTTGAGATAATATGTCTATGCTAGGAATAAAATATCTCTGATACTCCAGGCAAGGTGCTAAATGAGATCAGAAAGAAGCCAGAATTCAAACTGAGAAGCAAAACAAGTCAACGTAATTCCTCTCCTTTCTTTCCCCATCCCCAAACCCAGTTTTTATTGGTATTCAGTTGTTTTAGACTCTCCGTGACCCCATTTAGGGGATCCATATCCTTGGAAAAGATAGTGGAGTGGATTGTCATTTCCTTCTCCAGCTCATTTTACAGATGAGGAAACTGAGGCAAACAGACTTAAGTGGTTTCTCAGGGTCACACAACTAGGAAGCGTCTGAGGCCAGATTTGAACTCAGGAAGCTGAGTCTTCCTGACTTCAGGCCAGCACTCTATCCACTCTGGCAGCCTCTAGCTGCCCTTCTAAGGCTATGTAGCTTTTGTTAAGTGTTAGAGCCAGGACTCACACCCAGCTTTTTCCTGATACCAAGTCCAGTGCTTTTACCATTACTGAACTGTCTAAGGGAGTCATCTCTGAGCAGTAGCAACCCAAAGCACCAGGGGACCCCCAGAATCTCCCCTTTCTTTCCCGGCAATGGGTTCCTACTCTCTCTGCAGATGTAATGTTTTTCTCAGACTAGGTTCTTTCCCTTCTGGGAAAGACCTCCTTCCTTTCCTCTCTGTCCTGGCCTCTGCTCAGCCGAGTTCCCTCAGACCTGGAGTTCTCTGATGGCTTGGAATTTTTTTGCAATGGTTTGGTGTAAAGTGTGCCTGGAAGGAAGGTGGGGTGGGGAGAGGGAGGGAGGTTCAGGGAATGCTGCTGATGGGGGTCAGTGCAGGGATCGGGCCTCCTTCTGCCCTTGGCTAAGTCACAGAGGATGAGATTTGGGACATAGAGATAAAACCTGGCAGTCCCCATGGGGAAATCTGGAGACAGACCCAGCCAGGTCACAGGGTCACTTTCCAGCTGGGTTGAAAGCATCGGAGTTTGTTGAGGGAGTGGATTTCACAAACAGTCTTTTGGTTTCAGTATCTGAAATGGAGGGTCATAAGATGCAGATGTGGATAGGACCTTAGGATGTGAGAGCTTAGAATGTCAGAGACAGGAGGGCCCTTAGAACAAGGGATGTCATAGCTGGGAGGGCCCTTAGAACACGGGATGTCATAGCTGGGAGGGCCCTTAGAACATAGGATGTCAGAGCTGGGAGGGGCCTTAGAACACAGGATGTCAGAGCTGGGATGGCCCTTAGAACACAGGATGTCAGAGCTGGGAGGGCCCTTAGAACAAAGGATGTTAGAGCTGTGAGAGACCTTAGAACATGAAATGTCAGGTCCTTAGGACATAGACTATCCAAGCTGAGAGGAAGCTTAGAGATAATTCTAATTCATTGCCCTTATGTGACAAAGGTGGGGAGTAAGGTCTGAAGGAAGGGTAGTGACTTGTCTAAGGTCAATAGCTGTGCTGGGACTCAACTCCCCTTGGGTACTCTATCCTAGTTCTAGTACCTAGCACCTAGGCAGTGCTGCTCCTTTTAAAGCTAAGTTTAGGGAGCGGGGTGGGGGGGGTCACTAAGCTCCCTTCTCCCACTCCCCTCATTCTTCCCTAAACCCAACTGGCTCTGTGGGTTGCTTCAGGGCCTTGTCTGAGGAGTCTGGGAGGAGAGTTTGGTGTGAGCAAGACATTTACCAAACAGAGCCAGAGGGCCGGGAGTTGGGCGAGTTTTGACAGGTTTGGGGAGCCCCTTCTTGTCAGACGCTGGCTGAGCCACTCAGCTGCTAATCTAGGAGCCCCAGAGAAAAATCAAAAGGCAGCAGACAGCAGCTGGGTCATGGGGGTGCTGAGCAAACCCTGCTGGAATATCCTGATCTTTGGACAGCTGAGGCAGAGGGAGAGAGGGCATCAGTCCTGGCTCTGAGGGCTATAGCCTGGGGTGAGGGCCAGGTTCAGCATGCATGCATGCACCTTCTGGACACATGGCTGGGCTGCAGGGACCAGAGCCCAAGCCTATGAGAAAGGAGAAGGGACAATGACTGAACCCATCCCTAGTCCAGATCCGGGTCCTCAGATAGGATTCAAGGCCATGGATCCCTGGATTTTGGAGTTGGAAGAGCTGAGTTTGCAAGCCAGGTCTGATACTTTCTTGCTACAATTCAACCAACATCTATTCTGTGTGTTTTTCTGTGCTACATGATACTAAAAGTTACTAGCAGGCATACGAAGACAAATGGAAGTAGTACTTTTATCTCCCTGGGGTTTATATATATATATATATTGTGTGTGTGTGTGTGTGTGTGTGTGTGTGTGTGTGTGTGTGTGTGTGTGTGTAGGTAAGGGTGGGAGGAGGATACAGTTCAAGTAAGTAAACAGTAGGGATTCTAAGAAAAGGAGGTGCTGGAGGAAGTGCATTCCAAGTGTCGGAGCACAGCCTATGCAAAGGCACGGAGATGGGAGATGGAACTTTGAGTTCATAGAACAGTAAACAACCCAGTCTAACTGAACCCCAGAGGGCATGAAGGCAAGCAATGGAAAATACGTTTTGAAAAGCACTCTGGTGCCAAATTGTGAATGGCTTTGGGTGCCAAGCTGAGGAGTTTGTAACTTATCTCAGGGGCAATAGGGGGCTGCTGAAGATTCAGTCACTTAATCCCTCTGGGTTTTATGTTCTCTGTCTGTAGAACAAAAGCTTTGGGGTTGACCTCCAATGTCTCTTCTATCCCTAAATGTTGTGATTTTATGAGATGGCAACACCATCAATGTTAGCTCTAATATTTAACTCAAAGCCCCCTGTTCCTAGAGTCAAATGTCATTCCTTCTTTCAGTTCTTCGTCCGATTTTTACTGAATTTTTTTTTTGCTGCTCCAAGGAGTTTAAAGTTGAATATCATATGCGTGTAGCTTTGATGCAACACTTTGTAGCACAATGGAAAATAGGATGGATTTGAAGTCAGAGGAGGCAGATTCAAATTTTCCACATCTACAACATGGGAGGATTGACTAGATGGTTTCTCAGGTTCCTTCCAACTTGAAATCTGTGACTCTTTGAGAGCACGGGATAGCACAAAGAACCTGAGACAGGACTCTGGAGATGTGGGGGAGATCCTTCCTAGGGGGTGGCTTCATAGGGGTGGTGGGGCACACCCTCACCTGTGAGTGAGCAAGCTCAGCAGCACACACCTGGGCTCAGACTGATGCATGCCCTCCAGATCCACCCTGCACATGGAATAGAGCTGCAAGCTTGGCTCATCGGAGTCCACAGTGGCACACCATACCACACCACACCCACATTTGGGGAATTACACCCAGCTGGGGCCTGTGCCCTTCTGACATGCCTCAGGGTGCAGACATACTTGAGACGCGCGCACACACACACACACACACACACACAAAGACACACACACACACACACCTGGGGAATCAGAATGGGGCTGGGCATTGAACACTGTGTGCCCTGAGACAGGCCTGGGCACACTTGATGAGGCTCAGGCAGCCCTCCTGGCAGTGCCAACCAGTCACCGTGAGGTGTCTTCTGGAGGCCAGGTGGGGTCTCCCTGATCTCTCCAGCCTGGAAGATTACTTGTCTGTGAGGTGTGGTGAAAGAAGAATCAGAAGACAGACTTAAAATCCCCAATCTGCTATATCTGCTCTCGCCTGCCCAACCTTCTCCCAAGTCCCTTCCCCATCTCTGGGCTCCAGGGTGGTCTTCTTTAGAATGAAGGGGATTAACCAGAAGACCTCTAAGGTCCCTTCCAGATCTGGCTATTTAGAAGAGAAGCTGTGTGTTGTAGAGGGCACCCTGCTGGATTTGGTGGTCAGGAAGACTTGGCTTTAAATCTTGCCACTGACATTTATTAACTATGTAACCCCGGGCAAATCTGAGCCTCCATTTCCTTACCTATAAAATGGGGATAAAGGCATCTACCTTGGAGAGTCATCTTGAGACTTAAATGAGATTATGTGTGTAAAGTACTTTGCAAACCTTAAAGTGCTATATAAAATGTCAGTCATTGTGATGATCATGATGGAATTATCATAATACTATGGAATATAGGGTAACAGGCAAAAGGGGAAACTTCCCCAATCCTTGGTGCCCAGCCCATAATCCTGTCTAGACAGAGCAAGTGCTTACAAAGCTGGGCCAGGGAGGAAGCCATTGCACCCCCTCTGCCTTCCCCACCTTCCTTCGTTTGGTCCAAGTCTCTTACAAGCCCAAGTGTAAGATCATAAGATTGTTGGGAAGGAGCTTACCTAGTCCAAGCCTGTCTCTACTCCGGAACCTCAGAGTTGGAAGGGACCTAAGTGACCATCCCTTGGGTCTGACCCAGACCTGAATGGGAATTCCTTTCACAAAATCCCCAACAAATGACCCTTCACCTTCTGCTTGAACATTTCCAGGGACGGGGAGCTCATTCCCTCCTGGACAGCCCAAAGTTCTAGTAAGGCTTTCCTGATATCAAGCCCAAATCTACCTCTTGGCAGCTTTCATGAAGGAGGAGGCAATTAATTTGCAAAGAGGCAATGCCTTGCCCAGGGTTATTCAGACGGCAAGTAGCAGATGCAACATGGGAACCCAGGGTGTTTGACTCCCAGTCCAGTTCTTGCTCATTCCTCCATAAGCACAGGCTCTCCATGCATCCATTCACTCAACAAGTGCCTGCTATGTGGTACATGCTGCTATTTCAAAGACAAAAAAGAAAGGTTCCCAAGGGAATCATTGCCAGGCACAACCACTCCTCACTCACTGGGAGCCAGCACTGATGTTCGCACACCAACTCTCAGTTTGTGGTGCTTTAGGTACAATGGTCTTCAGGACATCCATGTGGGGAGGATGCTAACACTGCCCTTCCCTGCTCTCCCCCCGCCCCCCACCTCCAGCACAGTGTGTTTCATTGCTGTTCAGTCACCCACTTTGAGGTTTTCTTGGCAAAGATACTGGAGTGGTTTGCTGTTTCCTTCTCCAGCTCATTTTAAGTCTAAACGAGAATCTCAGAGAGGTCCGAAGCCACACAGCTAGGAAGTGACAGGGCTCACTTAATGGCAACAGTGGAAAGAAAACTGGACTGAGAAGTCAGGCGATCTGATTTCCAGCCTGCTCTGTTGCTTTCTACCTGTGTGACCTTGGGCAGGTCACCTTTATAAGCCTTAGTTTATACAATTCATCTGTAAAATGAGGGGAGACCAGTTTTCTTCTAGCTCTAAATCAAGGATCCTATGAACCCAAGGCTTCTGGAACCCAATTCCAGGGCTATTTCTGCTGCTCCTTTAGGAAAGATGAAGCCTCAATTTGAAAAATGCTTCAGCCCTTTGAATAAGTGCTCTTCAAAGGTCAAGACTAGTCTTTCCTTGGCCCATCCTGAGGGTCTATCAGTGGGACGGGAAGGGAGATATCTATTACAGGTTTCCTATGTGCCAGGCACTGTGCTTAGTGCTTTCCAAATATTATCTCATTTGAGTTTTACCACAAACCTAGAAGGTAAGTAAGTGTGCTATTATAATCCCCGTTTTACAGTTGAGGAAACTGAGGCAGACAATGATTAAGTGACTTGTCTGGGTCATATTACTAGCAAGTGTCAGAGGCTAGATTTGAACTCAGGTCTTCCTGACTCCACTGTGCCTTCCTCCTTCTCAGAAAAACAATTCCTTCCCTCCTCATTTCTTCTCTTCTCCCCCCTCCTCTGTTATATGATGGTCTCAATTTTTCAAAGCACTTTGCAGCCACTGGCTTAGTTGATCCTCAGAACACCCCAGGTGCATGGTCATTACCCAGAGCAAACTATTTGTCTGAGGTCCAGCAGCTCGTGAGAAGCCAAGCCAGGAGGAGAACCTCATTCTCTTAAGGACCGGCACCTTCCCCTCACCATTGGCTCAAGCTTTCAGAAGGGTACTGAGATCCCATCTCTGTCCAGAGCAGGTCACCATGCCTAGTGCAGCTGCACACCGACCACACACATCAGGACAAGCCTTTTTCTCTAAAGGGTATTTTCACTGCCTGCCTGTCCCCCATGCCTAGAACCCTCTCCTCTCACAATTCTGCCAACGAGCTTCTTTCAATTAAAGCCCCACCTTCTGCAAGAAGTCTTCCTCAATTCCCCTCAATTCCCCAACCTGGAGGTTCTGTTCAAGTTACCTTGTTTGCACATAGTTGTTTTCTCTTGATCTCTCCCATGTCTGTGAGCTCCTCCAGGGCAAGGACTGGCTTTTCCCTTTATTTGTATCCCCAGTACTTAGCCTGGCACCTAGTAGGTGCTTAACAAATGTCTATCCACTGACTGACTGACTGACACAGACATTAAATTACAAAACTAGAACTCTGTTTGAGTCCCTGAGGACAGATTCACTATACTTTCCAATGTTCTGTTATTTCATAGATCAGTCTTGCCTTCCAAGTGGATGACAAGCTTCTTGAGGGATCAGGACTCTCAAGCAGAGAGCCATCTGATGCAGAAGACATGACCAATAGGGTAAATTAGGGCATTTGAAGTCGGGAGCCCCGAAGACTGGCTTCAGTGCTTAGTAGCCCTGTGACCATGGATCCCAGGATTCCATTTGGTGATCAGAGGTCTAGACTGGAAGGGACCTTAGAGCCCAGCAAGCACAACCCCCCCCATTTTCAACATTTGCTTCAGTGCTTGGAGAGAGGAGGTTGTTTCGTTTTTGTATCCCCAGCACCTGGAGGCACTTAAATAAACAATAAATAAATAAAAGTTACAGGTTCCTAAATAAATGCTTATTGATTGATGAGGAAATTAAGGTCAGAGAAGGTCAAGTGACTTGCACAAGGACACACAGGCAGTCCATATCAGAGAGGGAATTGGAACCCACTCTCCCCTCCCCCAGTCACTTGCTCTTTTCCAGTGTACCATGCCGGGCAAATTGTTTAATGGTCGCTATAAAGGAGGGGCTATTAATACCCATAGTACCTATCTCAACAACTTTTTGGAAGCTGGAATGAGAAAATATACCAGGTGTCCCAAAAGTCTTGGTGCAGTCAAAAGTTGTAATATTTTAAAACTGCATTAGGACCTTTGGGACACTGTTTATAAAAGTACTTTATAAACTTGAGTGTTAGAGAAATGTGAACTGTTATTGCTGTTCTTTTTTTCTATTTCCTACTGTGGCAGGCGGGTGGGCAAGGCAGGGGCAGAAGCTGTGTGTGTGCTATGTGCCTTTAGCCTAGCACTGGGCACATCAGAGATGATCAGTAATTCAGTTTAATATCCTTTTGTCCATTTGGGACTGAACTAGATGCCCTTTGAGGTCCTTTCCAACTTGGAGAGTGTAGTCCCCCTGGATTCTATGAAACATGTGGAATGCCTGTAGATTGACCTCATCTTGGAAGTCAGCCAGCAGCCGAGATGCCAATGCTCAGGGTAGTGTAGCCTCAGAAACCTTCCTTTGGCCTTTGGTGGTTGAAGGGGCGCTGGAGAGGCTATCTCCATGATCTGCTGCCCCACAACTCAACTCACCTGTTGGCCCCAGAGAACAGGTTTGCCAACCTCTGCTGCCATGGCTGCTTCCTGCTCCCATAATATAAAAATTGGACTGCTGAAGTTCCCCTCTGGTCTGTATGGGGACCCACTGAGTGACTTCCATGTGGTTGGGAAGTGGGAAGGGGTTTCTCCTTCTTGGGGGTGGGGTGGAGCTAGTGTGTGTTCCAGGTATCCCCAAAGGATCACAATTCCCAGCCACAACAGAAATCAGCATTCAGGGCAATGGGAAAGATCCTGACTTGGCTTCAGAAAACTTGGGACTGGTTCCTGGTTCTGTCACTTGACTATGTCACCTAGGGTAAATCACTTTTTCCTCTAAGCCTCAGTTTCCTCATCTGTAAAATAGAAAGATAGGGACCTACAGCATCTTCCTGCCAAGGTCAGAGGGATTACAGGATTGAGAACTGGAAAGGACCTTGGAGATCATTCCATCTGGTTGTGGTGGGGTAAATGCCTCCTGAACTAGAAAGCCTTGTAGAAATGCTGGCTAATTCCATGCACTTCCACTCCCCGCTATCCGGGTGGTAGGAGAGCCCCCACCCCAGCTGGGTGGGCGGCATGTAGCACTTGGCTCAATGAGGAGATGCCCAAGACAAACAAACAGCCCTGACTCAGACAGAGCTTAGGCCACTGACCCCTGGGACCCCAAATCTCTCCTGCGGAGGCCAGAACTTTGCTTACAAGGTGACAGGCCTAGAGCTCTTCAGGTACTGTCCAGGGCGGTCCTCACCCAAGGCTCAAGCCTGGGGCTCTCCTCCTCCAGCTTTAGAGGTTTACTATCCAGTTCCCACCCAACTGGGGGTGTGGGGGGATATATGGCGCTGGCCTGGGTTTGTGTAAGCAGCACGGGGCAACTCCCGAAGTGTTAATCAAATTAGGAATCCAAGAAAAACAAAACTGTCTACCAGCCACTTGCAGCCTCCCCCAGGCTCTGCCCCAAGTGGGTCTCCTGAGCAGCTGGGAAAGTTCCACATCACCTCAGTCCCCAAACTCCCCGGTGGCTCTGACCCCAACTGAACACAGCTCCTTTCCAGCAGGCCCGGCAGGCCACAATGACCTCATAGCAACAGCCAGTGGACACTGAAGACAAACTCATGGGAGACGTTTGTTCTCCAGTCTTCATGCAGAGAGAAAATTTTTTTCCTCTCTCCTCGGTCTCCATGGAAACCCCAGGCTACACTGTTGGTTCTATCCCCCCTTTAGTCCTCGGATCAATATTGGGGTCTAGGCTCCCTGGGCAGCGAAATAAAACAGGACTGGATTATGCTTGCAGGTGCTGCTGCATCTGGGGGAAATGGGAGGGGGGCAGATGCCAGGGTGGAGGGAGAGGAGGAACGACTCCCCCCTCCTCTCCTTGCACCGGCCTCTTTCCCCAGACCAGCTCCAACACCCCCTCCCATCTCAGGCTTCGGTGACCCTCCAGGGATCACAGCTCCCCTGCACATAGAGCAGGGATAGGGAGAGCTAAGTTCCCCAGGGACCCCTGAAGGCCACTGGCCCAACTACAAGCTTGGGAGCTGGAGCGGGTATTGGGTGGAGAGGTCCTCCTTTCATTCAGTCCAGGCCGTGTTCTTCCTTGGGGAAAGGGATTCAGGACCAAGCCCAGGTCCCAACATCTCACCCGCCATTAAGAAACCACAGTGGCCCCAGTCCGGCCCCTCTCACCGCGGCACCCCACCCCCCACCCCCCGCTCCGGCCCCTCCGGGCACAAACAGGTCCCTACACGCCAGCTCTCCTGCGGGCTGCCGGCGGCGGCCCCTCAACCCGAGCACAGGCAGCTCCCGGGGACTCTTCTTGGGATTAACCTGCTATTAAATCCCTGAGCCTTTCTCAGTAATTGACTTTCACAACAGACCTGTCAGAGCCGAGCCAGCCGAGCCCCGCCAGCCGAGCCCCAGCCGGAGAGGGGAAGGGCAGGGGACCCGGGGCGAGGGAGGCGCGAGCGCTCGGGGAGTAGGAGGCGGGGGCAGTCAAGAGAGCTGCGCCCATCTGCCCGGGACAGGAACCCCTTCTCCCAGACCCAGCTGCCATCTCCCACTCCCACTCCTCGCGCTCCCCCGGCTCCAGCTCCGGCTCCTTACCGGCTCGGGGCTGCCCAGGCCGACCGCGGCGCCGAAGAACTGGGGTACCCGCTGGGGGCTCTTATTCTGTGGCGGGGGGCAGGCGGGAGGGAGTCTGCAGAACACCTGCTCGGCGCAGTGCGGGCAGCCCAGCTCCCTAGCCCCCCGTGCCCAGTGCCCTTAGCCGCCTGGCACCACCCCGCGCCCGCCGGCCGCTGCCCTGCCCTGCTCTGCCCTCCCGAGCCCTGCTCGGCGGCTCTCCTCTCCCCCAGCCCCACTTACAGCCAGTTGCTGGCGGCTGCCGAGAAGACGGCGAAGACCAGGAGGCGCAGGGAGCGCAGGCAGGAGCGCGGACTCATCTTGCCGCCGGCCCCCGGCCCGGGCAGCGGCCGCGCTGGGACCCTCCCGTCGGGGCTGCAGGTGGGCAGCCCGCGGGCTCCGAGTCCGACTCCGGGAGCCAGAGCCGGGGCCGGGCCGGGGCCCGCGCCGGGCGGGGAGGGGAGGGCAGGGCAGGGCAGGGCAGGGGGCGGCGCGGCGGGCGGGGCGGGGCCGGCGAGCAGGCGGGCGGCGGCCGGCGGGGCGCTCCCTGGTCTCTGCGCTGCGGGCTGCCCGGCGGCTGCTGCCCGGCGGCTGCTGCGCCCGCTGCCCGGCTCCGCGCCGAGCCGACTGTCAGCGCAGCCCCAGAGTCCCGAGATGCGGCGCAGGAGGGAGCGGGGAGGCGGGCGGGGGGGCGGGCCGGAGGCGGGCCGAGGATGGGGTTACCTGGGCGGGCCCAGCGGCCCGGGACACCCCCCGGGGGGCGGGCCGGCCCGGCCCGGGGCTGGCCGCGCTCCCTGCTCCCTCTGCGCCGGGCCTCCCTGTGGGCCCGGGGGTCAGCGCAGCCCGGGCCTCGGAGCTGGCCAGACCGGGACGGTCCGCGGCGCGCGTCGCTGCTGCTTCCCCTTCCTGCTCCCCCGGCCAGCCGGGACAGGGAGGACCCAGCCCGAGGCCCCAGGGGGCTGTGACACGGCTCGTCCTGCCCTCCACTCGGGGCCCTGCGAGTCCCGGAGCCAGTCCCCGCCTGCGCCAGGGGGAGCAAGGGGCGAGCTGCCTACACTTCTGGGTGCCCTGGCTACGAACCACTTGCATCCAACCAGGCACCGCGTTGGCTCAGCCCGCACCGCTTTTCTAGGGTCTGCAGTCCTACTTTCCCCACTTTCTCACGCTGTAGTGGAAGGGGACACAGTTTCAATTCCAAGGGCCTCGGTTCAAATCCCAGCTTCCTCAGTTATTCGCTCTTGGACCCCGGGCAAATAATTTTCCCTTCCTAGGGCTTCACTTTCCCTCTTTGAGAAGTGAGGGAGTTGAATTATATCAGGGGTTCTAACCTTTTTTTGTGTCATGGACCTGATCTAGTCTGAAGTCTTACGGATCCCTTCTCAGAATAAGGTTTTCAAATCTATGTGATAAAATCAGAGATTACAAAGAAATCATTAATACTGAAAACAGTAATCAAAATATTTTTTAAAAAATTAACGCGTGGGACCCCCTCAAATTTATTCTTAAAGACATTGATAGACCACAAATTAGCAATCCAATCCTATTACGCAGTTTCAAAGATTTCTAGCTCTCATTCGGGGATCCTATGATTCAGCAGCCGAGGGACCGGGGTGACAGGCTCAAAGGACCCTGAGGGGGGAGCCGGGAGATCAGAGTTCTCCTGGCCTTTGTTTCCTCACCTGTAAATCAGGGAGGTAGGCTAGTAGTGCCTGGCTAGACCGAGAAGCTTAATAAATGCCTTTCGATTAACGATTGATAAACCCTAAGGTTTCTAAATGACCCCTTCCTAGCTTTGACGTCGTTGGTTTTAAGGAGTATTTCTCTGCTCTCGTACTCTCGGTTCTGAGACCAGATGTCTTCTAGTTTTACCTTGTGTGTTCTGAGGAGCATTCTCTGCCCTGGGAAAGGCCTCCATAGAGCCCAGCGTTGCACAGTACAGCGGGGAATAAGGAACCCATGAAGACCGTGGCTATCTGGTTAATGAGAGGAATAGGGAGCCATAGAGTCTGGGTTCCAGCTAGCTGTGTGACCTTGACTGGGTGACTCCCCACCTCTGAGCCTCCTATTTCTCCCTGGTCAAATGGAAATCCTACTCCTTCATAAAGTAGTGAGGTCATGGATGGGAGGGAAAGAAGCTTTTGGAGAAAGACCCAAGGTGCTGCTTCCAATATGAAGTTGGGTGGCAGAAGTTAATAAATACCGCAATGGGATGACAATTATCCTTTAGCTCTCCAATAAAACCTTCCCTGATTGCTCTGGCGTACATCGATCTCACCCATCTCTCACTTCCTCGACTCTTTTCTCTGGTGACCTAATTACACGCTTCCTTTGCTTTTGGTGTAGTAGAAAAACGCCCTTATGGTGGAGTCCAGGAGACCCTATGTTAGTCCTTGTTCTGCTGTAAACTTGTTCTCTGGGTTTCAGTTTCTTCATTTAGAAAATAAAGGGTGAATCAGTGGTTCCCAACTGTTTTTTTTTCTTGAACCCCTTTCAATAACAAAAAACACATTGTGAATGCCTAGGGTAATTTAATATACTACTCATAAAATTCTTCAATTATTTACTGCTTAAGGCAGCATTAGAGAATTTTCAGTGCTTCCCTTATGGACCATCTTTTTGGATCCCCAAAGGATTTGAGAGCCACAAAATGGGAACCACTAGACTGGGTGAGCTTGAAGGTCCCTTTCAGGACTAAGAGTTGGAGGTAGCAAGCAACCTGGGATATCCCCGTGTGAGGAGTGTTGGGTGAAGAACGGGAAGTTTTTAATTTTTTTACCTGAGACCCTAGATGGTGACTGGGCCTGGAGTCAAGAAGACTTCAATACAAATCTATCCTCTGCTACTTACTGCTGTGTGACCCTGGGCAAGTCATTTATCTGCTGTCTGCCTCAGTTTTTCAATTGTAAAAAAATGAGGATAGCAATAAATAATAAATTATTAGAATAAAATATTACAAGCATGTACCTACATAGGGTTATTGTGAGAATGAGGCAAAGTGCTTTGGCACATAGTAGGTGCTTAATAAATACTTGTTCTATTCCTTTTTGAGTTACTTCTGTATACATTTCATTCTCCTCAAATATAAAGAGGGGATACTTATTACTGCTTCAGTCAGGGGGCTGTTGAGAGGTAGTATCAGGGACAGAGCTGGAAAGGGAGTCAGAAAGGATCTGAATTCAAATCCTCCTAGTTTCTAGCTGTTTATGGCCCTGGGCAAATCCCATTAATTCTCTCAGCCTCAGTTTCCCCATTTCTAAAATGAGTGACTTGGACATGATGGCTTTGAAAACACTTTCCCCCTTTTACTGAAGAAGGTGCAGTAGTTAGAACACTAAACTTGGAATCAGGAAGACCTGGATTCTTACAGTTAAGTGACCTTAGGCAAATCATTTATCTGCCCTCAACTTGTTTTCCCATCTGTAAAATGGGGATAATTGTATCTCCCTCATGGGACTGTAAAAAAGATTTAATAATAAAAATAATGATAGAAAATATTTAGCATTTACATATAGCACTTTAAAGTTTTGAAGCAATTTACATATCTCATTTGATCCTCAATGATAAAATGTATCAAAATCACTTAGAAAATGTTAAACTCTATACTTATTTATATATTTATTTTATTGAAATATAGTTATATATATGAATGTGAGCTATTAATATTTTTACTTAATTCTTTCCTATGTGTCCCTCTTATCTCCCAACTAGACTACATGTGCTTGGAAGGCAAGGGGCATTTCTTTCCCCCTCAGCTAGAGCCCAACACTGAGCTAACACTCTAAAGAGACTTGTTGAGTTGCCCTAAGCTTACCCATGACGCCTGGTGTCAAGGCCAAGCAAGAGGTAGAGGCAATTACAATGGTATTTCCAAGCAACATATGCACTTGTCCTGTGTTATCCCTGGATTTGCCCTTCGGCTCCTCTGGCCAATCTCTGGTATGGCTGATTAGCACCCAGCCTGGGTAGGCCCCTTCCTGCTGCCAGAGCAGAAATTAGCTCAGAGGGTGTGGAGGAAGCCTGGTTGTGTGGGGGAGAATGGTGTGTCACTGATCGACTACCCCAAGGAGGGTTGGCTTAGGGCTAGGTTTCCACAGCCGTCCACAACCTATAATAGTAGCACCTTCATTATTACTTCTGAGAAATAGCCCTAAGAAGCCGAAAATCAGGGAGGGAAAGGTCATTGATAATTAGCCCTATTGGGAGAATAGGGGCCATTCAGAGTAACTCAGGGAAAACCATTAATTTGAAAATGGATTTGTCAACAGGATGTCAGAGGTAGGAGGGCCCTTAGAACATAGGATGTCAGAACTGGGAGGGTCCTTAGAACACAGAATATCAGAGCTGGGAGGGGCTTAGAACAGAGAGTGTCAGAGGTAGGAGAACCCTTAGAACACAGAATGTCAGAGCTGGAGGGGCCTTTAAAATACAGAACTTCAAAGATGAATTTGGATGGAAAAGGGATATCACAGTATTTGTAGATGGAAAGAACCTCAGAGAGGTGATTTAGTCCAGTCTCTTACATTACACAGGAGAAAACAGAAGTCACGCAGACTAAGCGACTAGCCAACGTGAGCCACGCAGGCAGGAAGAATCAGAACTTGGACTATTCTTCTGATTGATTACAGGACGGGAAACAGTGAGCAGACAGATCTGGTTGAGAGATAAGATTGGAAGGTTAGGTTAGGGCCAGATATGAAGGCCCTGAATGCCAGTCTGAGCAATTGTCTTGTAGGACGTAGGGAGCCAATGGAGGTTTCTGAACAGAAAGATGATGTAGTAAAGTCTGTATTTAAGGAAGATCACGTGTGTAGATGGTTTGTAGGGGAGACCAGAGCGGAGATATTGGGCAGCAGGGAGGCCTTCAGGTCATAGATTTAGGACTGGAAGACACCTTTCAAGCCACTGAGTCCAACTTTCTCATATGAAGAAACTGAACCCCACAGTGGTCAAGTGACTTGCCCCAACTCAGATGGCTAAGAGTGCTGGTTGAAAGTTGATGGAGGCTGAACTGGAGGTTGTGTTTGTCCTTTGTTTTTGAAGAGGACCATGACATCAGGGAGATGATGACATGGCTTCGATATGAGTGAGGGAGGGCTGTGCAAAGTCACCAGCCTCATTTTCTCCTCCTGAGTCATCTGGATCCAGTCTGAACTGGAGGTGACAACCAAGGGAATGGAAAAGAGTAGGAGAAAATTTCATCTTGGTGATTCTAGCTCCCAGAATGTAACACATAGTGCAATATATATCGTACTCTTTAGGTGCTTGATAAATGTCTGTTAAATTGTTGATTTAAGCGACATTTAAGGAAAGAATCAACCATAGTGGGCAACCTGACTTGGTTATAGTGAATTGAGTTTAAGGCATAAAGAATTCTGAGCCTTAATTTCCTCCTTTGTAAAATAAGGGGATTGAAGAAGCTAGTTGTGTTGGTACATAGCAGGAGACAGTAATGAGGAGGGGAGAGTCCTGCTGTCTTCTGTCCTAGTTCTATCACATCTAGAATCTCATGATCTGTTCTGGGCACCACAGTTTAGGGAGGACACTGACACGCTGGGGTACAGGGAGAGGAAGGGCAGCTAGGATGAAGGGTCGTGTGTTCAGGACCTTTTGGGATTGAGTGAATGAACTGGCCTGTGGAGTCTCCAAGCAAAGGTTGAACCACTCCTTCTTGGGGAGAGATTTTCTTTCTTAGGTCCAAGACAGATAACCTCTGACATCCCTTGAACAGTCTGAAATTCTGTGCTAAGATTCCTTCTAACTCTGCATCCTAAAATCCTTTGGCACAGATTATGCGAGAGGGCCCACATCATGAGTAGGCATCATTTCATTCTTTGCACTCTTTTCCCCAATGCCTAGCCCTGTGCCTGGCACATAATAGGCACTTTGTAGATAGGCATTTGGTGATTGACTGGTTGATTCATCTTACTTACAGGGCTGAGCCTGGGCAGGTCCAGGGTTCTAGTACCCAGTCTTGGCTCAGAGAACCCTGCCTATGGATGATGCCTAGTAAAGAGGGTGGTCAAGACAGTTTGGGAGAAAAGTGGAAGTGACTGCTTTTAAATCCAGAGAAAGTTTGCCAAACTCTGGGTTCTGCTACCTTGGAGGGAATGGTTTGGGGGGAGGTGGGGGATGGGGGAGGCTGGGTAGGAGAGATGATCTCGGAAGTGATGCTGCTTAAAAATGAGGCAGTTGAGTTGGGGGGAGGAGGTTTATTTTGGAAGTCAAGATGATGCAAAACTAGACTGGGAGGAAAAAATAGGAGAGGCGGAAGAGAAGGGTCTGTCTGTGGTGATTCTGGGAGTGTTCGCACTGTAACAGTGCTGCTAAGCAAACAGATGGGCATTTCAGGTTTTCTTTATGTTGGCTATAAATACTCTCGCCTGGCAGGCTAGGGGGGAGGGGGGTTGTGTTTCTGGGATTGTGGGTGTAGAAAACATCTTACAGAAAAGGCTAACTGCTGTGGAAGGAAGGGTGGCAGCTCCTTTACTGCTTTCAGCCTACCTGAGTCTTGTTCCTTCTTCAGAAGCTAAATTCCACCTTCTGCACAAAGCCTCCTCTGGCTTTGGAAGTTCATGGTCCTTCCTGCCTCTGAGACCCTGCTGCACTCAGTGTTCCAAGGTTAACAGAGCTGGGAGGGCCCTTAGAACAGGGAATGTTAGAGTTGGGAGGGTACTTAGAATCTAGAATGTCAGGGCTGGGAGAGACTTTAGAACAGGGAATATCAAAGCTGGAAAAGATCTTAGAGCAGAGAATGCAGAGCTGGAAGGGACTTTAGAACTGAGAACAATATATTGGAAGGGACCTTAGAGGACAGAAATGCAGAGGTAAGAAGAACCTTAGAAGAGAGAATGTTTCTGCTGGGAGGAGCCTTCAAGCACAGAAAGCCAGACGTGGATGGGACCTTAGGTCACCACCATTACCGTCATCATCAAGCATTTATTAAGCACATCCTGTATGCCTGCATTGTGCTAGATCGTTAGTGATAGAAAGAAAGGCAAGAAGCAGTTTTTGACCCCCAGGGGCTCATTTAATGGGAACAGAGAGTGTCAGGGCTGGCAGAGACCTGGGCACGCTCATTGGAATTGGCATGCTCATCAATTGTCCCTATACATTTGTTCCAGCTTCTGCCTCTGACCCCCAGCTGGCCCCCTCCACTCTCAGCAGCAAACTCCATACAATTCAGCCTATTCCAGGAGTGCTGGGCTTCCTGGCTTCTCTAGCACCCATCTCTGGCTTTACAGAAAACAATTTGTTCCCTTTCATTGCTCAAACAAGCTTTCGGTCTTCTGTCTTTGGCCAACCTCCTCCAAAAAGTTTCCCCATATTCCTATAAGCCATCTCAGGGCTCTCCTACTGAAGGAGAGGCATTGTGGTGGTGTTGTACATTTGAATCAAGCATCCACACGGGAAAGCATTTAACAAACACCTATTATGTGCTGAGTGAGGCAGCTAGGTGCTCAATAGATAGAATGCTGGGTCTGGAGTCAGGAAGATCTGAGTTCAAATTCGACCTCAGACACTGTGACCCTGGGCAAGTCATTTCACCCTGTTTGACTTGGTTTTCTTATTCGTAAAATGAGCTAGAGAAGGAAATGGCAAACTGCTCCGGTATCTTTGCCAAAAAAGCCCCAAATGGGGTTACAAAGAGTTGGACGTGACTAAAACTAAACCAAAAAGCAACTGAACACCAACAAATGTTCTGGGCACAGGAGTATTGAGTTTGAACCCTTTCTGCGTTAGTCAAGAAGTGTTCATGTTCCGGCTCTCTGCTAAATGGTAGGGATGCAAAGAAAGGCAAAATTAGTCTTTGTCCTCAAAGATTCTAACAGGAAGGCAATAGGCAAACAACCAAGTACATCTCAGGTATATGTGTCAATGGAAATCATCTCAGAAGACAGAACTGGGGGGATTGGGGTGGGTAAAGAGTGGAAAGAGCAGATGGAGAGGGGGAGAGAGGCCACTTCTACAAGGGGGAAATTTGAGTTGAATCTTGAGGGAAGCCAGGAGGCAGAGGTGAGGAGTGAGAGTGTTCCAGATGTAGGGGACAGCCCCCAGAAAGTCATGGAGGTTGAGCAATGGAGTGGGAGGAGCCAGAAGAAGACCAGTGTCACTGAATCAGCCTACCAAGAGGAAAGTGTAAGAAGACTGGAAAGATAGGAAGGGATGGGTTGATAAAGGGTTTTAAAAGCCAAACAGAAGATTTTCTATTTGATCCTGGAAGAAATAAAGAGCCAAGGGGCTTACTGAATAACCAGTGGTCAATATAATCAGACTCTGCTCTAGGAAGGTCAGTTTGTCAGCTGAATGGAGGATTGGAGTGGGAACACATTAGCTCTAAGACTGTGGTCAAATCACTTAGGATCACTTGTGGAGGAGGTGGGGAAGGGGAAAGAGGAGGAGGAGGGGAAGGGGAGGAAGTAAGAGGCTTTGGGTCATAGAATCATAGCCAGAGCTAGAAGGGACCTCAGATGACATCTAATCAATCCTCCTCATTTTGCAGTTTAGGAAACTGAGGCTTCTAGAAATTACGAAGAAAGGGAACCATCGGTTATTAAGTCCTTCCTATGTGCCAGGTACTGTGCTAGGCATTGAGTTTGCAAACTATTGTTGTTTGTTGTTCATACTCAAAGAGGAAAAATGATATCATTTGGATGTTGGAGTCAAAGTACAGTGTGTCCGACTGTGGTTGATCAGTCCAGTATGAGCTCAGAAGACCCTACCATAGGTTGGGCACAGATATGACCATTGGGAGCATCTCATGTTTCCTTTGAGCTCTTTCAATTCTACTTTGCTCATAAAACACTGCACCTTCTCTGATGAGGGCATGCCAAGCTGAGTGGTTCTATACTAACATCTCCCTCATCACAATCAGTTTCAAAGTTCTCAAGAATGTCCTTGTATCACTTCTTCTGACCTCCCTGTGAGTGATTGCCTTGGGTGAGTTCTCCATAAAATAGTCTTTTAGGCAAAAGTATGTTTGGTATTCAAATAACATGGCCAAACCAACCAAGTTGAGCTCTATGAGGTAGAGTTTGAATGCTTGGCAGTTTAGTTTGACTATGGACCTCAGTGTCTGGTACCTTATCCTGCCAGGTGATCTTCAGAATCTTCCTAAGACAGTTCAAATGGAAGTGATTCATTTTCCTGGGATGGCACTGGTAGATTGTCCATGTTTTGCAGGCAGTACAACAATGAGGTCAGCACAAGAGCTCTGTAGATATTCAGTTTGGTAGTCAGTCTAATATCTCTTCTCTCCCAAACTTTTCTTCGGAGCCTCTTGAACACTGAGCTAGCTCTGGCAATGCATGGATCAACCCTTCCGTCTTTGCGGACATCTCTGGAAGGTATGTTTATTGCCTACCTGGAGTTTACAAATATAAGTGAAGAGAAAGAAAATCTCTATCCACAAGGGACTTGTAGTCCATCAGTTAAGAAACTTACCTAACACTACATAGAATAGTAATAGTTGCGGGGAGGGGGCAGGATTTGAACCCAAGTCTTTTCAGTCCAGTTCATATCTCTTTCTACTGTATCATCAAGCCTCCTCAAATTACTTTAAGTCTCAGAGACTCTATTTCCTCATCTATCAAATGGGAATAAGCATGTTTGTGTTACATGTACTCTGCATGAGTTTTTCTCATTCATGTCCTGTGCGGTTCATTCTTCTGCTGTAACACACTCATGACAATAGCATCGATACCAGGGAGGGCTTTTTTTAACTCCCAGAACCCCAGAGACTGCTGGGACTGGGACTGTGTTGGGCACAGACACAATTAAATCTTCCCTATTTACTAGAAGCATAGAACTGATAAGTGTTAGCATATGAAATAGTAGGCTAGATTGGGACCCTAAACTATGAAATATTAGAACAGAATGTCCGAGTTGGGAGGGATCTTAGAATACAGAATGAAAATCCCGGGGAAGGTGAGACCTTACAACATAGAATGTGGAGGCAAAGGGGACTTTAGGATGTAGAACATAAAAAATTGGGGGTATCTGAGAGTGGCAGAGATAGAAGACACCTTTTTCATTCAGATTTGTGATTTCATCAGCTCCATAAAATTCCTTCTGCCAATATAGATTGGCTACCAGTTTATGATATATTTGCTATTAGCCTTCTGGATTATTTCTCCAAATTTGAACTTGCGCTGGTGGGTTGGTCCTCAGAAGGAGTGATTAAAAGTACAAGTCTGATCAAGTTACCCTCTTCTCCCCACTACTCAGAAATTCCAATGACTCCCTATCACCTCTAGGATCAAATGTAAAATTCTGTTTGACATTCAAAGCCCTTTATAATCTGCTTCACCCTCCACCCCCACCTATTCCAGGCTTTTTACAGTTTACTCCAATATATTCTCTGATCCAGCAATACTAGCTTTGTTGCTGTTTTTCTGAATGATACTCCATCTTCTGACTCTGGGTAGTTTCACTGACTGTCTCCATGCCTGAAATTCTTTCCCTCCTGGCTTCCTTCAAATCCCAATTAAAATCCTACCTTCTGCAAAGAGCCTTTCCCAACCCTCCTTCCTTCTAGGGCTTTCCTTCTATTGATTATCTCCAATTTATCCTGTCTATATCTCGTCTGTACATAGTCGTTTGCATTTTGCTCTCCTTTGAGAGCAGGACTGTTAGTGCTTGGCACAGAGTAGATGCTTAATAATGTTTACTGCTTGACTGACTGGTTTTAACTGCAGTTCATGAGCCCTCACTGGTGTGTTTCCAATTAATAATCAGATCGTAGACTCAGTTCTTAGCAAAGGTATTTATCCAAATGGCACAGCAAGGAGTTTAGTTACCAAATATTTCCTCCCCAAATTGCTCTCACAAATATACTCAGAGTCCATGGGGGAGGGGAGGGGAGGGAGGGGAGAGTGGGAACAGACAAGCACAAGTAATGAGGTATATGTGTAGGGATCCTGAGTGGCCAAGGTAATTCAACTTTGAAACATCAGGATGGTCTCCTTCATGCAGATACCTCATGAGGTTTGCTTATGTGATGGATTGGCCACTCAGTTTTGTGCCCTCTCAGGGCTTCAGTGCCAAGCTGTATCACCTCCAAGACTAGAGAAGGGAGAAGTATAGGCTGTTCTGTTAGAGAATTCTTCTTAGTTCAAAGCTGGGTTCCTTCCTACTCTTTCTTAGCTGTTACATTCCCAGATTTCTATTGGAGTCCTATGCAAGTGAGTGACTGGGGACTGTGGAATTAAGGTAATTTGGGCTTTATGGAAATTTCATTGTCTTTGATGGTCTTTTTCTATGCAATTAAGTCGTTGAAAGCCTCAGTCCACTTCCTAGGTATGGGATACTTTATTAATACCTGAAAGGATCTTATCACCTCTGTTTTTGCCCCTTAAGACCTTTTCACTTTGTTGAAAAATACAGAGGGTACACACTTACATATTGCTGGAGAGAGTAAAGTGACTTGGCCAAGGTCACACAGCCAGTATATATCAATACTTGAACCCAGATCTTCCTGACTTCTTGTATCTCCTATGCTATTCCACTCTGATAGGGACTTTGGAATGTGAAATATTAGAACTAGAAGAATCTTGTCAGTTACCTAGTTCAACCTTCTCTTCCATTTTTCAGAGATCAAGAGATTGAAAGTGACTTAGGATCTGGCAATGGAATCGAGGTTTTCTAACTCCAGATCTCTTGCTTTTTTCATCATGCTCGTTGGTGTCTTTTCATCCTCTAGTCTGGACTTTCAATTCTAAGCTGCCGGGAAAAGAACAGATACTCGTGGAAAGCAGGGATGCTTCCTAAACCCAGGAAGAGTTTGACAAAACAAACAAGGCGGGAAGTGGGGATATAATTTTCACCAAATATAAATAAGACCATCCTTTCTGAAGTCTCTCTGGAAACTTGCGGTCAGTTTGGACTTTGCTTAAGGCAGCTCTCCCTGCCACCGGGAGCCCAAAACGGCTGAACAAACTCAGAGCTTCACATGGGGCCGTCCCTCAGTGATTTCAATGCGGGTGCATTTCTCTAAAGTGCAAACCTCAGAGGAAGCAGTGGAAGCATAGATCTTGGAGGAGCTGACTTGCGCCAGGGAGGAGAAGTCAGTCTCTGCCCTTTGGCACAGGCCCCCACCACAGGGAAAGTGAGATTTCAGGGACTTCTGGGCCCAAAGCGGTCCCTCATTCAGGTAGGACCACAGGGATTTTGAGCTGAAGAGACTATTTTACTGATGAGGAAACAGGTCCCAAGAAATGAAATCCTTTGCTCCTTCCTCTTCCTCCCTACCATTGTACTCATCTGTCTAGATGTAGGGTTCTTCTTAATCATAGCATGCATTTATGTAGTACTTTAAGTGTTGGAAAGCACTTTCCAAATATCTCATTTGATCCTAGGAGACAGGTGCTATTATTAATCCCATTTTAAAGATGAGGTAACTGAGGCAGACAGAGGCTAAGTGACTTGCCCTGGGTCACATAGCTAGTAAGTGTCTGAGGCTGAATTTGAACTCAGGTCTTTCTGACAGCCTAGGTCTTTATCCTGGGTACCACTTATGGGTCCTGGAAGCTTATTTTTTTCCCTTGGTATCCCCAGTCTGGAGCCTAGTTCATGGCAATCCTGTTGGCATTTGATGGATACTTGTTGGATAAAATTTGTTAAAGCTCCTAAATGGCAGAGCCAGGGTTTATACCTCTGTTTTTTCCCCTCTATACCAGAAACATCCACAGTGCCTAAAATGTCCCCTTTGGAGACAGCACAGTACAGTGGAAAGAAGATGGCTCTGGAGTCAGAACACCTGAGTTCAAATCCCGCCAATGACACTACTTACATGCCCTTGGGCATTTAAACTCTCTAGGGCTTAGTTTTCTCATCTATAAAATGGGAGTTTTGACTAGAAATTCTCTGAGATCCTTTTCCAGCTCATGTCAACGAGCCCAAGATTCTTATTAGTCTAAGTATTGCCCTCTTTTCAGAGACATCTTTTAAAATACATCTTATATAGAGTATTGCCTTTTCAATTTATCCATCTATCAATTAATACTTATTCATATTTCTATTCTATTATTAATATTCTGCTTCTATTCTCAGCTGAAAAGATTTTTCTAAAGCATGTGTGACTGTGTCACCATCAACACCACCATTACCAGTACTATTACCCATCCTCCTCCCATTAACATGAATGTTACCATCTCTTATCACCCTCACCAGCTCCATTAGAAAGTCTAAATTCACTGTCTTATTGGGGATGACCATCATCTGGACTTACCTAAAGCAGAGTCCCTGCCTTCTGAAGTTTACAGCCTAAGGATGTCTCTGTGATACCAACAGTCAGTTTGGGTCAACTGCCAAGGGATCAGTTGACCTTTGTTTCATCTCAGTGCCCAGCACTGAGCTCCCCGCACCCTGCTCCCAAACATTTATCAGATTACAACACTAGGCTGAATTTGTAACACACATTATCATCACTCAGATCCAACTTTGGGATGTTCTCTTTGGAGTATCTAGGACCTAGAGTATAGAAATGTAGGAAACTCAGATAAAATGAAAGGATTCCTTATCTGAGTGTTGGCACACAAGCCCCACATCTAACAGAGGGGAACTCCAACCAATGTACACCGTAGCCTACGTAGAAACATTGATTGGCCAGTTCCACATCTGTACATTAGCATTGTTTTCTAGTATTTGGAATCAGAAAGATCTGAGTTCAAATCTGGTTTCAGACACTTACTAACTGTGTGACCCTGGGCAAGTCCCTTAACCTTGCTCTGCTTCTGTTTCCTCTTCAACAGAAATCATAATAGTTATGGATTTGTATAGTTAATTTCTATAAAATGATTATAGCACAGGGCCTAGTACACAGTACCTGCTTGTTAAATGTTTGTTCCCTTTTCTTCTGCCTCCCAGGGTTGTTATGAGGATAAAATAATTTAAAATTTCAAAGGGTTCTGCAAACCTTAAAGCATTATGGACGTTTTAGTTGTCATCATTATTAAATATAACAACTATTGGCTCCTCCTAAATGTTGCATACTCTAATTCAGACTCAGGTGAATTTGTAAAATTACCTTATAGATTTGGACCCCAGCTACACTCCTCCGCTCTTATCAGTGCACCTGTCACTGATGGTTTGGGCCTCCCAATGACCAACAAATGGTTTGACTTCTTAGTTTCTTATTGAATTCTCTAATTTCGACTAACCCATCATTAGACACAATTGTTCAGCTGTTTCTATATTGGACAAAAGGATCAGTTCCATCAAAATGGCAGAGAAGATGTAGAGAAAGGAAATTAGAATGAAAATGATTAGATCGAGGATAGGGGGAAGTAGAATTTTGTAGAGAGATGGAGGTGGAGATTAGGGGTAAGTCAAAAATTCCTCCCTTTGAGAGTTGTCCCAAATGGCTGAGTTTCCTTATGACAGAGTATTGGGTTTCCCCTCTCTTGAGTCCCATGGCTCAACTCAGTGCCTGGCACGTAGTGGGCTTTTAATAAATACTTGTTAACTGATTGACCAACTGAACTTCCAGGAACCTTCTGTGTTCCTGGTTTTGATAATGGCCTTTTCTCTTGGTCTTCATAAAGTACATTGTTTAGCATCTTTCTAATACATGTCTTTTTTCAATTTTCAATTTCAATTTAGTTTTAATTTTAAAAAATTAGTTTTAATTTAATTTATTTTTCTTTGTTATATTTTAAATTTTGAACTGCCTCTTTCTCCCCACCTTGCATTAGAGAAAGTCACCATTTCACACACACACACACACACACACACACACACACACACCCCACATACACACCCCATACTATGCATATTTCTATTTGTCAGCTTTTTCTGGAGGTGGGCAGCATCTTCCTTCATAGGTCCTTTGTAACTGGTTTGAATATTTATAATATTCAGAATAGCTTAGTCATTCACGTTATTCTTTGAATAGTTTGCTGTTACTGTATATAACATTTTTTGGGGGGTTCTGCTTATTTCCTTCCTCATTATTTCATGCAGACCTTTCCATATTTTTAAAAAATCAGTCTGCTAATCGTTTCTTACTTCACAGTGGTATTCCATCACAATTGTATATCACGACTTGTTTGGCTGTTCTCCAATTGATGTGTGATCCATGCATTTTCCATTCAATGTTACATAATAACAAGTCACATTTCTATAAGTTTGCAATAGATTATGAATATCTCATTCTCTCCTCATGACCACCCTGGGAAGGAGGCACTCTTTTTATCTCCATTTTATAAATGAGGAAACTGAGGCAGGCAGAAGTTAAGAGTGACTTGCCTAGGGTCATACAGCTAGGAAGTGTCTGGTTTTCCTGACATTATGTCCAGTGTTCTGTCTCTAACAGGCCACCCAGCCGCATTAATTACTGTATCCTGTGCTATCTCCAGCCTAGACGGTAAGTTTTTTGAGGTCAGGGTCCATTTCTCAGTTTATATGTTCACTAAGCCCACAATAGATAGGGCTTTGATGACATCAAGCATCTTTTAAGCATTTGCTGTCATTACCTTTGTATTTTTATAAAACTCTGTAGGAACTCTGAGTTGGGAGAAACATTGCTGACAGGTCACAATCACCACGTGGGAGGCCCAGGTTGTTCAGATTCCTTGGATGAAGGCCTGATTGACACTCACATGGAAGCATAAGATTTATAGCTGGGAGGGACCTTAGGATTAACTATAAAAGTAATACTAGCTAATAGTTTACATGTCTAGACTGCTCTATGGTTTCCATGCAATTCTATGGTTTCTATGCACTTCTATGAGGTTGGCAAGGCAGCTATAATTGTCTCAATTTTATAGATGAAGAAACTGAGTCACTAGTTGAATGACTCTCCTAAAGTCACAGGGTTATTTGATGGTAGAGCTGGGATTTCAACTGCCATGCTTTTATGGCTGTGCTCCATTACTACTTGTGATCTCATGTATGTTGTTACTGGGTGGATGATGTTAATTATACCTTTGTGCCTTTCTTAGGCTCAATTTCTCCAGCTGTGAAAGGAAGGATTTTGGACTACATGACTTTAAGGTCACATTTAGTACCAATATGTTCTAATGGCCCTTCCAGTTCCAATATTCTTTGTTCTAAGGTCTCTCCTGGTTCTAGAATTTTATGGTCTAAGATCTCTTGCAGTTTTATTCTGTGTTTTAAGAATCTTAGCTTCTAACTGTAGCATTCTTTGTTCTAAGACCTCTTCCAATTCTGACATTCTGTGTTCTAAGGGCCCTCCCAGCTCTGACATTCTGTGTTCTAAGGGCTCTCCCAGCTCTGACATTCTGTGTTCTGAGGTTTCTTCTCTAATGTTCCTTACATCAACTCCAAATTTGATTCTTTGCAACTTTGACCACTGCTCCTCCCTTTAGTCCTAAGTAGAAAAACATCTAATCTATCTTTCACTTTATAGTTCTTCAGATACCTCAGTGTCAATGTGTACATCCCTGGAAAGTGCACTACCAAAGTAAGTGAACTTATCCACAGCATTCAAAACTTCTCCATTTGTTGTAACTGATGCTTCCACGTGTGGATGGTGCAGTGGTGGCTGATGGAGCACCTGTGTTTTCTTGGTGTTAATTATTATGCCAAAATTAGCACAGGCAGCAGAGAATAGATCCATACCTTGTTGCATCTCAGCTTCAGTGGCTGCATTGAGTGCACAGTCATCTGCAAACAGAAAATCATGCACCAACATTCCCTCCATTTTGGTCTTGGCTTGTAGCCTTTTCAAATTGAAGAACTTGCCATCTGTACGGTAGCTGACCTTGATGTCATGTTCAACCCCATTGAAAACATTTGTCAACATGGCTGAAAACATCATGCTAAAAAGCATGAGAGCAAGCACACAGCCCTGTCTCACTGCACTGATGTGACTGGGACGGCATGAGAGCATTGTCCATTTTCCAGAATCCTAACCCTAAATGCACCCATTGCCAGAGCTAGCTCAGTGTGTAGGAGGCTCTGAAGAAAAGTTTGGGAGAAAAGAGGTATTACACTACCAAACTGAAGGTCTACAGAGCTGTTGTGCTGACCTCGTTGTATGCCTGTGAAACATGGACAGTCTACCAGTGCCGTGACAGGAAACTGAATCACTTCCATTTGAACTGTCTTAGGAAGATTCTGAGGATCACCTGGCAGGATAAGGTACCAGACACTCAGGTCCTTGTTTGAACTAAACTGCCAGACCCTCAAACTATCCTTCAGAGAGTGTAACTCTGATGGACTGGCCATGTTATTCGAATGAAAAATATATGCTTGTCAAAAAGACAATTTTATGTAGAACTCGCATGGGGCAGGTGATCACATGGTGGCAAGAAGAAGCAATACAAGGACACTCTCAAGGTCTCTCAAGAACTTTGGATTTGATTGTGGGACATGGGAGACACTGGCACAGGACCGCTCAGCATGGCATGCCCACATCAGAAAAGGTGCTGTACTCTATGAGCAAAGAAGGATTGAAACAGCACAAAGGAAACATAGGATGAACAAATTTGGAGTAACCACCCCAACGTTTACAAGGACTAACTGTGCCCAACCTGTGGTAGAGCATTCCAAACTCATTGGTCTGATCAGCCACAGTAAGACAAACTGAAACTTCATGGTGATGCCATTTAGGTCCTCTTCGAGAACAAAGGACAAGAACCACCAACCATCTTCAAATACATGAATACAACAATCATGTTTATTACCTCCTCTTCTCTTGGCTAAACATCTCTGTTTCCTCCCACAAGTTCTCCTGCAGTCTAATCTCAAGGCCCTTTACTGTCCCGCTTAGCCTCCTTTGTTCCCTCTCCAGCTTATCAATATCCTTCCTAAAATGTGGTGCCCAGAACAAATAAATGAATAAATGAAAAACTCATTTATTAAAAGCACTTAGTATCAGTCAGGTAATTGTGCTGAATGTTGGGGCTACAAATATGAGCAAACCACAAAATCCTTGTCCTCAAGAAGATTACAATCTAACAAGCGAACTCAGCATGCTCAGGAGAAAGTTGTGCTGGCAGGATGCTTTTCCCCAAAACTAACCCCAATTCCTAGGATGCTAACCCTAATTCTGAACCTGCCTTGGAGGTGACTGGGAGGTGGTCCAAGTGGCCTAGTTTGGGGTCAGCTCAGAAGCAAGAGTTAGGGGGAGGAGGGGAGTTTAGAAGGAAAAGGAGGAGGAAGACCAGAGGGCAAAAGGTCCTAAAGTAAATGTAATACTATAGATGTATTCTAACCAATTCAAAATGTAGTAGGACTCAAGTCTTCTGACTCTTTCCATAGTACAAGGTTGGTAGGGTCTTAAAAAAATACCAAGTAATATTAACTGGCTCTATGGGATTACTGTTTCCTTTTCGAGATATTCACTTGCCACCCCTTTAACAATATATGCTAGAATTTTACCCAGAATTGAAGAGAAGCTCACTGGCTTCTACTTCACAAATTCTCTTCTCTTCTCTTTTCTTTTGAAAACTAGGACAATTCTCTCCAATCCTGCAGCACTTCTTGAATTCTCTGAGATAATCCAACCCACTACTTGTTTTAGTAATATGAGATGGAGTTCATCTGGGGCTTGGTGACTTGAACTCATCAAAGCTTCTCACTTGCTGTCTCTCTATGCTTCTTGGGTATCTTGGGTATCCCCAATTGTTTCTCCCTATTAATTATTACTGCTTTGTCCTTTTCAGGGCAACGATTGTTCTTGGCAGGAACTGAGCAGCTCTGTCTTGACCTCCCTGCAACCTTTGACCCTGTGGATCACTTTTTCCTCCTTCATACTCTCTTTTGTCTAGGTTTTCAGGATGCTCCCTCCTGGTTCTCCTCCTTCCTATCTGACTGCTCCTTCTTCTTCTCCTCTGTTAGATACTTCTTCAGATCAGGCCTTTTAGCATAGGTGTCCTTCAGGGATCTGTCCTGGGTCCTTGTCTTCTCCCTCTACACTTGGTGATCTCACCAGCTCCCGTGGAATTAATTACTAGGTCTATGCTGATGGTTCTCAAATCTACCTGTCCTTCCCCAACCTCTCTCATTTCCAACTGCCTTTCAGATATCTCAACCTGGATGTCCCGTAGATATCTTAAACTTGACATGTCCCAAGCAGAACTCATTACCTTTCCTCTAAACCCTCATCCTTCTATATGCTAGAGTCATTTCAAATCTGATATGCTTTGATTTTATGACTCAGATGACAGTAAAATTGTTACTACTACTATTTTTAACTTATATACTGGTTCTGAAGGCAATTCCCAAAGGGGTGAAGTGATGTAATAATTATAGCAAATATTCATATACTGAGTACTAGGCACTGTGCTAAGCACTTTACAAATATGATTCCATTTGGTCCTCACAATAGCTCTGAGAGTAGGTGCTGTTATATCCCTGTTTTACAGTTGAGGAAACTGAGGCTGACAGAGGTTAAGGGACTTGTCCAGGGTCAAAGAGCTAGTAAAGGTCTGGTGCTAGATTTGAACTTGGGTCTTTTCAGCTCCAAGCCTAACTTCCTCAAGCCAAAACCTCACAGGGGAGGAGCAGGGCCTAGAATCAGCTTCTCTTGACCCGCAGTCTTGTGCTCCTTCTCGGTAGCAGCAAGAAGGGTTGGGGGATGAGGGGTTTAGAAGAGTTTGGATACTGATTTTATGCACCCTCGAAAACAGAGTCATTGCTCCTCTTGGCTCTCAAAAAGCACCTGGGCAGGGTGCCAGGGAACCGGCCAGCAAGCCAGAGATGTGAGAGGGAATTCAAAGAGATTTCTGAGCTTGGCCAGTTCTGGAGGTGGGAGGCAAGGGTTTGGGTCTTGCCAGGCAAAGAGATCCCCCAAGCAGGAAACACCTTCTCTGACTGAGGCTGCTCAGCCAGGGATGTGGGAAGAGACAGACGGGCAACATGGGCTGTCCACTGCCAAAGAATGAGGAGGGTAAACTATAAACGGTTGCCTTGGCTACCCTGGGCCCAAAGACCAGGACAGCAGGCAGTTGGCTTCTCACCATTTCTGTTAAGTAGGAGAAGAACCAAACCTTGAACCACTGGCCACCAGCTGCCAGGGAAGGAGTTGACCCCACATGAATGGGGGCTTGGCCCATTGGAATGTTCCCTGCTCATATGCTCCCCAAGAGTGGACCTTGGAGAAATACTTGTAGTTCAGTGCTTAAAGCTGTCCCAAGCCTGGTGTTGTCACAGAGCTGGGCATGGAAGAGAGGATCCCTTCCTTCCTAATTAGGAGTCTGTGTCATGGAGTTGACAGAGACACAGATCTTGGGTTCAAATCCCAGCTCTACTACATCCTACCTGTGTGACCTTCAGCAAACCATTGAAACATTCCTCAGGCTGTGTTTCCTCTTCTATAAAGTGGAGTTGTATTAGATCATTGCTTTCTATCCTTGTCTAAATCAAGGGTGCTTAACCTTGCGTCCATGATCTTTTTTTTAAAAAATTATTTCAGTAGCTATATTTTAGTAGAATTGATTTCCTTTGTAATCTGATGTATTTCCTATGTTTTTATTTAAAAACATGATTCTGAAGAGTCTTCCCCAGACTGTGAAAGGTATCCATGGCATAAATAAAACTAAGAATCCCCCTTCTAAAAATGATGAGACTAAGTAGTTTTATTTTACAGATGAAGGAACTGAGGCTAAGGACCAATCAATCAGTAAACATTTATAAAGTACCTACTATGTGTCATATTGAATGGCAAGATGTCAAATGATGGGAATCATAGGTTCATGGGCTCACAAGGGAGAGCTGGACCTTAGAATCTGTCTAGAATGGGGGGGTGGTATGGGGAAACCTATGGTTTTGAGGTCACATGGCCTCAAGACTACAGTTTGCCCACCCCTGGTCTAGACTAAACCTGTCGTTAGTGGATGAGGAAACCAAGGCCAAGGGTAGTGAAATGACTTGACCAACATCAAGCTGAATGTGATTCCCATGGATCCTATAGCATCAAGTCTGGAAGAGCCCTATGGTTTGTTTCTTTCAGCTTTAGATCCAATGATTCCTAAGAGAGAACTTTGAGTCTCAATTCTATTATTTACCTGCTGAATGACCTTTGGAAGTCACTTGAACCCATTGAGCAGCTTCATCTATAAAGAACTTCATTATAAGTTGGACTTAAAACTGGATGGGACCTTAGCTATCTCATCCAACGACTTCAATTTACAGATGGAGAAACTGAGGCTCCGAGAGACTAAGTGACCAGCCTGGTATCATACAGCGGGTAAATAACAACTAGGCATCAAAACCAGGTTACTCCTAGTCCAGGACCCTTTTCACTACAGCATGTTTTTGTGATGCTGGGATTTTGCACTTCCTATTTGCTGGTAGAGTCCATAGAACACAGGCTGTTCAAGCTGGAAGAGCAGACCTTAAAGCACAGGATGTTAATACTGGAAGAAATGTTAGACCATCACTCAATTGAGAAACATGTAGTAGCTGTCTCCCCTATACCAGGGACTGTACTAAGCTCTGGAGATAGTTTTTGTTGTATAGTCATTTCAATCATGTCCAACTCTTTGTGTCCCCATTTGAGGTTTTCTTGGCAAAAATACTGGACTGCTTTGCCATTTCCTTCTCCAGGTCATTTTATAGATGAAGAGCTGAGGCAAATAGGATGAAATGACTTGCCCAGGGTCATACGACTAGTATCTGAGGCTAGATTTGAACTCAGATCTTTCTATCTCCAGGTCAAGGAGCTGCCCTCTAGGGATACAGAGGAAGGCAAAAAATAATCCTTGACCTCAAGGAGCTCATACTCTAATGGAGGAGACAACAGGATAAACAGGAAATTATTAGTAGAGGGAAGGCACCAGAATTATGAAGGGTTGAGGAAGTCTTCCTGTAGAAGAGGAAAGTTTAACTGAGATTTAAACAGGGAGGTCAAGGAGGTCAGTGGATAGAGATGAGGAACAAGAGCATTCCAGACATGGGCACAGCCAGAGAAAATGCCTGGAGAGGAGTGATGGAGTGTCTTGTTCATCAAATAGCCAGTGTTGCTGGATCAAAGAGTACATGATGGGGAGTAAAGCATAAGAAGACTGGAAAGGTGGAAGGGGTTAGGCTAGGAAGGGCTTCGAATGCCAAACAGAGGATCTTGTATTTGATTTTGGAAGTGAGAAGGAGTCACTGGATATTACTGAGTAGAGGGATGACCTGGTCAGATTTGTTCAGTAGGAATATCACTTTGGTGGCTGAGTGGAGGATAGGGTGTAGGGAGGACAGACCTGAGGCAGGCAGACCCAGCTGCTATTGCAATAGTCCTGGTGTGAGGGGGTGAGGGTCTGCATCAGGGTGGGGGGCAGGGTCAGAAGAGAGAAGGGAGTGTATTCAAGAGATAGTGCAGAGGTGAAATCAATAGATTTTGGAAAAAGCTTGGATGAGATAAGGTGAGGACTAGGGGATGAGAGATAGTGAGGAATCTGAGATGACACAGGTTATAAGTCCGAGGGACTGAGAGGATAGTGTTTCTTCTACAGAAAGAGGGAAAGTAGGAAGGAAAGATAATGAGTTCTGGTTTGAACATGTTGAGTTTAAATTGTCTATTGGACATCCAGATTGAAATGTATGAAAGGCAGTTGAAAATGAGAGATTGGAGGTCAGCAGAGAGATTAGGGCAGAGTAGACAGACTTGAGATTCATCAGCATAGAGATAGTCATTAAATCCCTGGAATCTGATGAGCTCATCAAGTGAAGTAGTATAGAGGGAGAAGAGAAGAGAACCCAGAGGGATGAGGGATAGAACCCTGATGGACATCCATGGGCATGATCTGGAGAAGGATCCAGAAAAGGAGACTGAGAAGGAGTGTTTAGAGAGATAGGAGGGGAACTATAAGAGAGTGGTGTTCTGAAAACTTAGAAAAGAGAGTATCAAGGGGGAGAAAGATCAGTGCTATCAATGGCTGCAGAGAGATTGAGGAGAATGAGGAATGAGAAAAGGACATTGGATTTGTCAAGTAGAAGGTCACTGGTGACTTAGGGAGAGCAGTAGAATGATAAGGCTGGAAGTCAAAGGGTTAAGAAAAGAGTGAGTGGGCATTAGGACAAAGAATGTCAAAGCTGGAAGAGGCTTTGGAACGTAGACTATTAAAAATGGAACACACCTTAGAAACATTAGAATGTCAGATCTAGAAGGGCCTTAAAACAGAATGTTGGAGCCCTTTGGACATAGAACATCAGGGCTGAGAGGGACCTTAGGACATAGACAGAAGACACCTTAGTCAATGATGTCAGACTCAAAGAGAAATGATCCTTGTGTTGACTTAGAAATTGTATTATAATTTTGACTTATTGACATTATTGACCTAGAAAACTAAAAATCAACATTATCTTTAAAAACATTCCCAATTACATTTTAATTTTGCTCTCTATACTGGAGAGTTTTGTGTTTTGAGGGAGCTGGGGCTGGGGATTTGTGGTAAAGCTTTAAGTTTGACAGTTATGCCTTAGAAGACAGAATATTCTAGCGTTAGAAGGTCAGGGATGGGCAGAAGGGTAATGTTGAATAAGAGAATGATAGGACACTTTGGAGTGGGATGGGGGAGGGGGTATGAGGTTGCAAAGACAAGTGTGTACTTATTATTCTTCCATAAGGAGGATGCCTGAGTGCTTAGCTATAACTCAGGAGAGGGAGCTTGGAGTCATCGGAGAGCCTTCCTGGCTGCTATTGGTCCCATGTGCAGTTGAGCTACAAAGGGCATCATCAGAAGCGGGTGTTGGAAGTAGATATACAAAGCCATGACTCCTTCATCTATTAGTCAATCAGTACTAATTAATCAGCAACTGTTCTGTGCCAGGCACTGTGCTAAGGGTTGAGGTAAAAACTCTCTGAAGGAGCTTATGCACTAATGGGGGAAGATACATAAAAAATAGAAAGGGGTAGGGGCTAAGCTTGTGATTTCATTCATCCCAAATGATAAAGCTCTATTTTCTAATAGAGTTTATATAAACAAATGATACAAGGCAAATTGAGGTTGGGGGGAGTACTAGTCCCTGGGTGGGCAGGATCAGGGAAGTCTTCGTGTCCCGCTGGCCAGCCTGGCCGAACTGTAGAATGCTTTAAATGCACTTTATATTTGATCCTAGCAGTAATAGGGGACTATTGAAGTTTATTGAGTAGAAGAATGTTTACTCTGCTTTAGGCAGCTGAATGAAGAATGGATTGGAATGCAGAGAAGTTTGAGGCGGGGGGACCCCTTAGAAGGCAAACATACTAATCCAGGCAAGAGGTGGTGAGGGCCTGAATTGGTTGTCTGAGTAAAAGGGAGAAAATGTATAGGAGAGGTATTGTGGGGAGAGAAATGACAAGATTGGCAACTGATTGGAAATGTGGAATGAACAGGAATGGGGAGTCAAGGATGAAACTGAGACTGTGAATCCAAGCAACTGGAAAGGTGAAGGTAGTTTGGAAGAGGAGGTCTTGGGAGGGGACCCCAGAAGATAAATTCTATTTTGGACATAATTTACGATGCCTACTGGACATCCCATTCTTATTTATTTATTCATTCATTTATTGAATAAATATATTTTCTAGAGGCAGGCTCCAGCAAAGACAATCTGTCCTGTGCAGTCTTTACCCTGGTCAATAAAGATCTTTCTGACTCCCCTTGGACCATCAACTCACATAGCACTAGATCTGTACCTTTCTAATGCATTTACCATGTATCAGGATATATTTTAGTCATTTGCATATGCTCTGTTGGTCCTCCTAGACCAGGGAAAGGGATTCTGTGACCATGAGGCAACAAGGGCCCTCTAGGTCCTCAGGTGTGGCCCTTTGACTGAATCCAAACTTCACAGAACAAATCCTTTTATTAAGAACCTAGACTGTGAGTTCTAGGAAGGCAGACACTCTATCTAACCAAAGAAAAGAAGACAGCGTAGTGAGGTAAAAAGAGCCAGGAGAGTGAGTCAGAAGACCTGGATTCGAATCTTAATAACCATTTATTTACGTGCAACAATAGTTAGCTGACATGTCTTCTCTGCTCTTTTGACTTTTTAAATTCCTATTCCTATTTTATGGCATCATAAGATTTAGAGTTGGAAAGCATCCCTCTCATTTACAAATGAGGAGGCTGGGGTTAGGAGAGGTTAGGAGACTCAACTTCAATGCTCCCTCCTCCAGGAAACCCTCCTTGATTCCTTATCAGGTTGGGCTGGGGTTGAGGTTGGATGCCTCTCAGTCTCTTCTAGCTCTCAACCTGTGACCTTGTGATTTGTGATGTCATTTCACATATTTGTTATTTCATTCAGTTGTTAATGACCATTTCCTCTTCAGGCATCACACCAAACTTTACTTGTACCTCTGCTGTACATTTGGCTTACATCTTATTTATTTATGTATGTAGTATGTCTCTTTATAAGTCTATAATTTCCTTGAAAGCAAGGACTGTATCTTGTATGAACTTTGTATCTTTGTATTCCCCCAGTAAAATATAAGCTCCTTGAGGGCAGAAACTGTATTTATTTTTGATTTTATATTCCCACTGACTGACACATAGGAGATACTTAATAAATACTGTTGAATTAATAATAAAAAAGAAATTAATAAACATTAAATTAAATTTTTGAAAAATTGACCTCTCTATGCTGGCTGCTTTGTCTTACATGATTCCCACATTCAGAATTTCTTGGACTGGTCATTTTTCCTTGGCAAAAAACCTAGGTCAGTTCTTCTCTGTGGTCCTTATTTCCTCTTCTAGCTCTTGATTTGGGCAGTGTTGTGGAGCTGAAGAAACAATGATGGACCTGCTGTTCACAGAGTTGGGTTTTCATCCCTGTAAGCCCATGAACAATTCACCATCTCTCTAAGTTTTACTCCATTTCTCCATCTGCAAAATGGGGATCACAGAATCTGAGAGTTAGAAATGACCTCCTCAGTCATCAAATCAACCTATACTTAACCAGGAATCTCTTCTACTCTACCTCAAAATGTTAGAAATAAGAAATTAGGGAATATGGGAATTATAGTTGGAATAAATCCCATTTATATAACACTTTAAGATTTGAGACCAGGTACTGTGCATTCTGGGGATGTAAAGACAACAGTAAAACTTTAGTCCTTACCCTCAAAGAGTTTATAATCTAATGGAAAAGACAACAGGCATATGTATAAGGACACTTGGAGTATATATGTACAAGTATATATTGTAACATGATTACAAGTTTGTGGTAGGAGGGAGGGCACCAGGAGTTGGTGGGATCAGAAAAGGCTTCATGCAGAAGAATGTGGTGATGGAGATAGATCTTGAAGGGATGCAGAAGTGACAGAGGTGAGAGGGAGTGCATTCAAAGCATGGGGGGCAGCCAGTGCCAAAGGATAAAGGCGGAAGAGTAAGCTTCGGGTGTGAGGAACAGTAAATAGTTAAGTCTGGTCACGCTGAAGTGTGTGGAGATAAGTGATGGTAAGAGGATTGGATAGGTGAAGAGGTTTCAATGTCAAACAGAAGAATTTGTTTTTGATCCTAGAGGTAATCAGGAGCCATTGAGGTTTATTGAGTTGGGCGGGGGGGGGCGGTGATGTGAGACCTTCACTCTAGGAAAATCACTTCGACAGCTAGGTGAAGGATGTGTCAGAGAACAGAGAAATTGGAGGCAGGGAAACCAATCAGGAAAATATCGTAATAGCCCAGGAGAGGGAAGATGAGACTCTGAAGTAGGGTAGGGGGCCATATAAATTAAGAAAAGGGGATGAATGCAAGAGGTGTGGTGAGACAAATGATAATATTTAGACACTGATTGGATACATGGGGAGAATGGGAGTGAGGCATCAAGGAGGACATCGTGGTTGGAACCAAGATGACAGGAAAGAGCCCCTTGATATACTTGTTTCTCCTTGAGGGTAGAGACTATCTCTTTTATCCCCTTCTCTGTGTATCTCCAGCACTTAGTACAATGCCAAGAACATAGCAGGGGCTTAATAAAATGCTTGTTGTCATAACTTGAGACCCATCTCCAGTTTGGTGACCTCCTAGCCCAAACCATCATTTCATGAGGAGCCTCACTCACGCTCACTTAAGAAGTGGCTATAATGATGATGATGACGCATAGCTAGCATTGATGTAGCTCTTCCAGGTTGTAGAGCTCTTTCCAAACATTATCTCATTTTATTCTTACAAAAACATTGGGAGTTAAATGGTATTTTTGTCCTCATTTTACAGATAAGGAAACTGATACAGATACAAGTAAAGGTAAGTCATTTGGTGACTGGTGAGTACTACGTAATTACAAGGTTAAGTGACTTGTCTAGGGTCACACAGCTAGTAAGTATCTGAGTCTGGATTCAAACTCAGACCTTATTGACTCCAAATCCAAAGCTCTTTTGACTGTTTGATGTCTCTGCTTCCTCTCTAGCTACTTCCCCTGTCCTTTTCTCCTTCCCATTTCCTCCTCCCCTTTCTAGCTTCCCTTTCTGCGTTGTCTTCCCTATTAGAACACAAGCTCCTTGAGAGACTGTTTGATTGGCTTCTATTTGTATAGCCAGAGCTTAGTATAGTGCCTGGCATTGTAAGTTTGAAAAATGCTTTATCTACTTAACGATCTCAAGCCCACTAGCTCATTTCAGGTTTATCTGCCTCCAGTCTCTCCCTCCTCAACCTCCTCACAACTGTCAAATTGATATTCCTGAAGGACAAATCTGACCATGTCACTCACCCACTCAAGAATCTCCAATGGTTCCCTATTACCTCTAGGATAAAAGGTGGACTCTTCTGTTTGGCATTTAAAGCCCTTCACAATTTGTCTCTAATCTACTTTTTATACATTATTCCCCTTCATGAATTCCTTTGTAAGAAAATCAGTCAGTTCACTGTTCCTTATAGAAGAATCATTTCTTATCACCATACCTTTGCACAGGTGTCTCCCATGTATGGAATATTCTCCTGCCTTTCTTCTGTCTCTTAGAATAGTTTTCTTCATTCAGAGATCAGCTCACATGCTACATTCTATTTGAGACCTTGCCTGATGCTTCCAGTATCTATTTCTACTCCCCATCCAATTTTACTTTGTATATATTTTCTTATATTTACTTACATGTATGAGTGTGTTGCTTTTTGTGATAAAAATGTATGTATGTATGTAAGCTCATTAAGTCAAGCCAATGAGCATGTAGTAAGCACTTATTGTGTGGAAGGCATTGTTCTTAGCTCTGGGGATACAAAGAAAGGCGGAAGACAGTACCTATCCTTAGGGAACTCCCAGTCTAATGGGGGAGATACCATGTAAACTAGGACTGTTTCATTTTTTAAATTTGTATCCTAATGCCTAGTAGAGTATCTGACACACAACAGGCACTTAATTAATGCTTGTCAATTAATTAATTCAGTGATCAGATTTCTGTCTAGAGAAGGGGTTCTTAACCTTTTCTTGTGTCATAGACGCCTTTGGCAATCTGACAACATCTTTGGACCCTTTCTCAGAGTAATGTTTTTAAGTGCATACAATCGAATTCATAGGTTTACAAAGGAAACCAATTATATTGAAATATAGTTATTATCCAATATTAAAATGAAACCAAGTTCTCAGACTCCAGATAAGAACTCCTGGTGAGTAGCATGTAATTAACAAATAAAGGAGGTGAGTCTATTCATCGAATATTCCCTAATCACAAATCAGATAGACACTATGTTGGTTATGGCACTGGTCAAAGCTAGTTCTTAGGAATGCTTTATTTTAATACCAGGATCTTGTCGCTCTCCAAATACTGGTCCCAAGAGCTTCCTAACCAAGAACTGTCCAACAGTGGAAAGATCTGCCTTGATAGATAATAAGTTCCTCTACTCTGGATGTCTTTAGCCAGGGGTGGCGAACCTGTGGCCTTAAGGCCTCTAGGTCCTCAAGTGTGGCCCTGTGATCGAATCTAAACTCCACAGGCTGCACTTGAGGACATAGAGGGTCATATGTGGCTTCAAGGCTTCAGTTTCCCCAATGATTTGTTCTGTGAAGTTTGTATTCAGGATTTGTTCTGTGCTCTATCCACAAGTGTGTGTGTGTGGGTTTCTTCCTTTGGATGGCAATAGATCATCTTCAAATAATGCCACCCCTTCTTCAGACTTAGATTTTTCTGGTTGGGACATAGTTATGGTACCTAAACCTTTTTCAAGCTGTATTATGTTTTTTTAGCATCAGAAATGCCACTAATGTGTGTGTGTGTCTGTGCGCGCGTGTGTGTCTGTGCGCGCGTGTGTGTCTGTGCGCGCGTGTGTGTGCGCGCGTGTGTATGTGGTAACTCTGGAAGCAAGCACTTAGATTTTTCCTACCCTGGCTTTTTCATGTTTCTAATATCTTTCTGCACAAAGCCTTCTTCTGGATGATCTAGTTTGCAGCAGGTTTCAGAGTCCACCTGGCCCCATGCATCCACTGTTCTGGCAGGTAGAACAGGGAAGCTTTTTCCTATTAGGTTGAAGGGAGGTCTCTATACCCTCCCATCATCACTGACAGGAAGTAGCTGCTATTCTGAGGTCTAAGGAGGATGCCAGAAGGGCCTAGAAGTAACTATGGTGATTCTGTGGTGGCATTGGTGACCTGGATGACCTTAGGCCAATGGTAACCCTAAGGCAGGTCTTCTAAGCTCTGGTGGGGATACCTCTTTATGACTGTATTCCAGGGGCAAAGGTGACCTGGAAGCAAACTTCTTTTCCTACACATTGGGGACCACCATCTCTGCTGCTTCTGTATTACTGGATAACCCTTTCTTCCAGGGAATAACTTGAAGCAGGGGGGCCCAGGAGAGAATGTTCAAATTGCTGGTTAGGTTTCAGATACACCTGAATAACCACAGAACCATAGAGTTTTAGGCCTGGGTGGCACCTTGGAACAGAGACTGTTAGACCAGAGGATATTAGAGCTGTAAAGAGTCTTAGAACATAGAATGTTATAATGTGGTAGAGCAGTTGGAAAGAACCTTAGGTCACAGAATAGCAGAACATGGAGAGACACCAGAACATGGAATGTCAGAACTGGGAGTGGCCTCAATACCTAGAATGTCAGAGTAAGAAGTCTTCATAGGATATAGAATGTTAGAACTGGGATGAAACTTAGAATACATAAGATTAGAATTGGAATGGACCTTAGAACTTATCAGAGCTGGGAGGATCCCTAGAAGAGAGAGAGAGAGAGAGAGAGAGAGAGAGAGAGAGAGAGAGAGAGAGAGAGAGAGAGAGAGAGAGAAGAGAGAGAGATACCTTCAAACATAGAGTATCAGAGCTGGGAGAGACCTTCGTGGGATCTCAGGGGTGGAAGGGATCTCAGTAGCCATCTAGTCCAAATAGACCATAGTAGGAGCCTCAATCTTGGCTTTCCTATTGAGGCCTTTCCATTTTTTTTTGAAGAACATTTCATTATCCTTGATAACTTAGAGATCAGACTAGATGACCTCTTCTGGCTCTAAAGTTGTGGTTCTATGATCCCAAGTCCTTGGGTCTTACTTCCTCATCTTAAAGTGATGGGGTTAGACCAGATTGTCCCTGAAGTCTCACTTCTAGATATTTGCTTTTGTGGTTCCTTCTTCCTCTAGGTCCTTTCCAACTTCCCTTTCCTAAATGTGAATCTCTGATTCTTCAAACCCTCCATATTTTATTTTCAGGTATGAATTCTCACCTTCCTCCATGTCTTGCACCGCTCATTGAGAAAATATGAAAACAAAACCAATTACAATTGCATATAGTCAAACAAAACAAATTTCTGCATTAGTCACATCCAACATATATGTATATAACATGAGGTTTCATGTATGGTACTTCATCATATATGAAGACAGCTGCTTCAATCTGCCCTCTGAGAGGATCAGCTTTCTCTCTAGAGGTGGGCAGCGTGTTTCATCATGAGTCCTCTGGAACTGTGGTTGGTTCTATTGTGTTGATCAGAGTTATTGAGTCTTTCAAAGTAACTTATCTTTATAATGTTCCTGTTGCCATATAAATTAATCTCTTGACTTTTGTTCTGGACTCTGGACTCTTCAATGACTCTAGAAGAGAGAGTGAAGTTGACAACTTTGTACAACTCTACCTCACTTAAATCCACTTCACTTGTAAGTCAAGACAACACCCTGTGATGTCATTGGACCTCTTCAAAAATGAAAGACAGACACCACCACCACCACCACCACCACCACATTCTTCTGGTTCTGCTCACTTCACTTTGCATCACTTCATACAAGTCTTCCTGGGTTTCTCTAAAACTCAGTTTTTAAAATACAGATTTTTCTAAAACCATTCTCTTTATCATTCCTTAAATTTTAATTTCAGTTCCAAATTCTCTCCCTCCCTGTACTCCTCCTCCACCCATTGAGAAGTTTTTGTACATATGAAGTCATGCAAAACACATTTCCATATTTGTCATGTTGCAGAAAAAAGCAAGAAAAGTTAAGAAATGAAAAAATACTTCAATCTGTACTCAGAGTTCATCATCTTTCTCCCCCCAGGTGGATAGTGTTTTCCATCATGTCATTTGGAATTTTCATAGATCATTGTATTAATTAGAGTAGCTAAGTCTTTCACAGTTGTTTGTCATTATAATATTGTTGTACAATGTTCTCCTGGTTCTGCTCACTTTCCTTTGCGTCAATTCATATAAATCATCCTGGGTTTCTCTAAAACCATCCTCTTTATCCTTTCTTATAGCATAATAGTTGTCCATCATGAACCCATGCCATAACTTTTCCAGCCGTTTCACACTTTATGAACATCGTCCTACTTTCCAATTCTTTACCATCTTGAAAGCATTGCTATAAATATTTTTGTACAGATAGAATAAAATTTCTAATGATTCAAGACTTTCAAATTCTTGTTTTGCTCAAAATATATTTTTGATTGGCTCAGATGTCTTAAAACATAGACCATAACGATAAAGTTGGAAGGGATGTTAGAGTCAGGTTGCCTTATTTGGAAACCAAGGCTCAGAAAAAGTGACTTCCTTCAGAAACTCTCAGCAGCTCAGGGAACTTTAGTGAGAGTATTCATGACACTGGTGGGTGTGCCAGGAGGAACACTTAGTTTTTAGCAACATCTGGAAAGAGCTTCCTTGAACCTGAGGTCAACAATACTTTGTGGTTCTTTCAAGTGGAACACCCCCACACACTGCCTACCTGCCTATTCCTCCACTTTGTTTGGGAAGTCATCGGGCCTTTGTGAGAAGGAGAAAGGAGGAATCGAGAGAAGAAAGAGACCTGTAGACCTGAAAGAACATCACCAGTGATCATCAGTTTTAACTGCAAGGGATCTAAGAACCTAGAATGGAAGAGCTGGGAGCAGTCCCCTAGTCCAGCTCCTTCATTTTCTACTTGAGAAAATGGACTTGGGATGGAAATTTTTCCAAGGACACATTGTAAGTGAGTGGCATTGAGTTTTCTAATGGGGAAGCACTTGGTGTGATGAACACTTGAGGCACTGAAGTGTGGTGGGAAAAGCCTGGACTTGGGATCAAGGGGCTGGGTTTCTAGGAACCTGCTCTCTAGTCCTCATTTTGCCATGGACAAGCTGTGTAGCACTGGGAGAATCACTTCCCTGTTTAGAGGCCTCAGTTTTTCCAACTGTAAAATAAGACATTTGGACTTATATGGTCTCTACCACTGTTAAATACATGAGCCTATTATTCTTTCCCAGCTCTGTCATCCTGTGTTCTAAGGGTCCTCCCAGCTCTGACAGCCTATATTCTAATGTCCCGTCCCAGTTCTGAAACTCTATGTTCTGAGATCCTTTCCAGCTCTGACATTCTGTGTTCTAAGGCCTCTTCTAGCTTTGATTATAAGATCATGTAGATTGCTAAATGAAGCTAGCTGTCATTTTCTACTTCTGTAACTACATGAATAAAGAGTGTAATCACTCAAACTCTTAACAATGATCTAATAACAGGTTCAGACTTGGGCATTTTTTACAAAAAAAAAAAGCTACAGGGCACCTACAGGTGTCAGCTCAGCCAAGATTCTGCAGATAAAGATTCTAAAGATAATATTTGTTGAATTGAACTCTGTCTTAACTTAGAGCTCAGACAAGGCTCGTTGCTTGGTGAGGCTGAAGGGTTTGTTTGTTGTGGTGATTCAGGGCAGGCAACTGGAGCTGAAAGTGATTGAACCAGAGCCCTGGGAGCTATGGGTCTGTCCTGTGCCCTTGAGGGGACCTTAGAATGAGGCAAACACAAGATTTAGCCCTCTAAGATCTCTTTAGAAGGGGGCACCGGTAAAATCATAGAATGTTAGAACATAAAAAAGACACAGGTGGAAGGCCCCTTAGAACACAGAGTGTCAGATGCGGGAGGGCCCTTAGAGGGCCCATTCCCTTCGTTTTACAGCTAAGGAAATTGAGACACAGAAAGGGGACGTTATTAGCTGTATAATTTTTTGCCTTACTGATCTTCCATTGTAACACACAAACTCAGTAATCAGTACACTCCTTCCAAATTGTCCAGATGAGTCTGGGTGTTGGGAAAGTGTCAGGGTGCCATGTAGAAACAGCTACAGCTTGCAGGGAGGCATGTCTGTGTGTGGGTGCAGCCCTATTACGGTTCTCCAGCCCCATCATAGAAGATTCACTGAGTTTCGTGTTCCAACCAGGGTTTGAGCAATAGTCTGACTCTTTAAGCCAACTTGGAGGAGTCTCCTAAGAAAGCCACCTGTGGGGGCAGGGAGGAAGGGGTACACTGGGCTGCTGGGAAAAAGCAACTGAAGTCAGACCCAGAGACTTCTCTTTGGAAACTTAGTTATCAGAGGCAGACTGCCTGATCCTTCTGGGTTATCCAGGAGACTAAGTCCCTGGCTTAAGGGCTCAGGTTAGGAACAAGGCCATAAAATATTCATAGCTCTTGGATACTCAATAAATACCACTAGGCCTACAGGTCTTAGGAGGCCTCATTTCCCAGGGTCTCCAGAGACTGCTTCCACCCAAGGGCCTTGGGGTCAATGGGCAACTATGAGTGTTACTAGTCAGAGTGAACATCCTGGATTGAGTGTCCCCCGCTCGTAAAGTTTTGTATTGGCATATAGAACATTGTATGTTCTAAAGTCCCTCCCAGCTCTGACATCCTGTTTTAAGGGCCCTCCCATTCCTAACACTCTGTGTTCTAACCTCTCCCAGCTCTGACACCCTGGGTTCTAAGTCCCTAATAGTTCTGACATTCTGTGTTCTAAGGACCCTCCCATCTCTGACATCCTGTACCCCTCCCATCTCTGATAGTCTGTGTTCTAGGGTCCTTCTATCTCTGACATTCTATATTCAAAGTTCCCTGGAGTTCTGATGTCCTCAGGTCCTCCTAGCTTTAGTGTCCTAGGCTGCAGGAAGCTCCCTAAATCTGGCCTCATTGATATTTTCCTGGGGTGGGATCCAGTTCTCTATGATTATGGCTTTTTTCTCTTTATAAATCTGAATTTTTCAGCTTGATTCTGTAGAGGAGGGTATTTTATTCCAAGAAGGTACAGAAGGGAGGAGAGGCAGTAGAAATTCTCAGCCCTAGGAGGGAACACTTCTCTGTTGTGATTTCACAAGTGCATAAAAATGGCGCCCTGGACCCTGCAGGGGAAACTGGGAGATGACATACCCTGAATTTTCCATTTTCCCCTCTTCAGACTCCTGGGCCCAGCTTTGGGGACCATGAATGTGGGCTTAGGTGGGACTTTTATTTTTTGAAACTTCTAGGCAGAGTGCTTTGGATGTTTTCCAGATTTGAAAAGTGATATTATCTTGAAGACAAAGCAGAGTTGTGAAGAGTTGTGTCTCAGTCCAGCTTAGCTCTCTAGGTTCAATTCAAACTCTGTAAGATTGTTGCTTGTCCTTCGTTCTTGAAGAGGACGGTGATGTCAGGAGGATGATGCCATGACTTGCAAGTGAATTGGATTACTGTGAGGCAGGACTGTGCAGTCACCAGCCTCATGTTTTCCTCTGGACTATCTGGGTCCAGTGGTCAGGATGACTAGAGATGGTCCCTACAACTTTCTTGCTGTATGTTCCTGGACAAGTAGTGTAACCGCTCTGAGCCTAGGCTGACAGATTTAGAGCTGGAGGGGACTTTGGAGGTCATTTAGTCTAGTGATGTCAAATTCAAATAGAAGTAGGATCATTAAACCTCACATATAAGAATCTCTGTAGCATAAATCACAAATTATCACTTTTTGTATATTTATTTATTTTGTTTCCCAATTACATTTTAATCTCATTCTGACCACACTCTCTGGAATGTTTCAGGCTGTATTTTGGGCAACATGTTTGATACTTCTGATCTAGTCCATCTACTGAGGTTTACAGATGAGGAAACTGAGATCCAGAGAAGTTAAGGGACTTACTCAAGTTTCCATGGGTAAAATGATTTGATCCTAAAGTCTTTTGGCCCCAAACCTAGTACTCTTTCCCTTGCACCCCAATGGCTCCCTCATTTTACACATGAAGAAATGGAGACTCAGAGACCCTGTGATATACACCCCAAAATCACATCACTAGGAGGGAACACAAGTGAGATTTGAACCCAGGGAATAATTTGGTGAAGGACACACAAGTGGAAAATTGAAAGATGACACTTAACAGCACTGTTGCAGAGAAAGAATATAGCAGACCCTAAAGTTGTAGTGTGGTATTATGGGTAAAGAGTTGACCTTGGGGTCAAGAATATTCACAGCCGGACTTGAGCTCTGTCCCAGGGCATATTCTTGTCCTTCTCAGTGCCCCAGGCAGCCTTTTAGGACCTTTATTTGCAAAGCAGGCTCCAATCTGCTTTGATATAGCAGAGATTTTTGAGCTAGAAGGGACCTTAGAGGCCATTTTAATTTATAGAGGAGAAACTGAGGCTTATAGGAATGAAAATACTTGCTTAACTTCATATGACTGGTAAATATTGGAGGGAGGATTTGAATCCAGCTTTTCCTGACTCCAAATCTGGCACTCTATCCACTGGAGGAAATTTCTCACCAGTCACTCCCTGCATTGATGAAATCATGACTTTTGTCCAAAAATAAGACAAAACTGCTTATTGTCAAAGTATCATTGATGACACTTCCAACAGGAGGCAGAAAGAGTTGGAGACCATACTCCTCAGCATGACATTCAAGGCTCTCTGCAATCTGATACCATTCTAATTTATCTCCTCTTCTCTGACATATACCCTTTGCTCAGGTCCAACTAGCTGGCCAGCCATCCCCTCTTCATATTCTATACTCTCCTGCCTCTGCATCTAGATCCTGAATTCTCTCTCCTAAAGTCTTCTTCTGTTGGATTCCTGCCCAACTTTTAAGGACCAACTCAAATATCATCCTTTCTGGAAACCTTTCTAGATCTTACACCCCAGGTCCCCCATTCAGAAATGATTCCCCATCCCACAACTTGGTTCGCCCCTTTCTTATGTATGAATAATATATAACTTCATTTTATAATTGGTGTATGTTGTCTTCCATTTCTAGACTCCCTGGGAACCCTTGAAATGATCTGCCCCAGGGCTGAACATGGGGTTCTGTATCTGAGCTACAACTAGGAGAACTACTTTGAACAAAAGCAGTTGCGTGTGTGTGTGTGTGTGTGTGTGTGTGTGTGTGTGTATGTGTGTGTGTATGTGTTGGAGGAGAAAGGGCTAGGAGAAGGTGAGTGGGATAGAGCAGTGCAGAGGTGTGATTCTAAGTCCCTCCCAGATTGGCTAGAAGTGTGACAAAGTGACAGACTGATGAAGGATCACTAGATGAGGAGGGGAAAATGCAGGAGCTACAGGGAGAGAGTGTCTCCTTATATTTTCAATTCAACTACCATTTATTAAGTACCTAATGTAACTGATATGAGATACAACAGACTGGACTCCCAAGCAGTCTACAAACTAACAGAAAAATACGCACATTCAACCATGATATGAAGAAAGGTGAGTTAAGTGTAAAAGAGAAGTCTGGGCAAACTGCTGTGACAGACTATTTTCACTTGTGAGGAGAGGCAAAGCCACCAAACTGATTTTCCTGAAGTGTCAGAGTGACCATGCCGCCTTCCCTCTAGCTCTACACTACCTCCCAGCTCCCTCACTCAATAAGTTCCAATGGCTCCCTATCACCTTCAGGAATAAACATAAATTTTAGCTCTAGATGGTACCTTCAAGAGTATCTGGTTCTAATTTTTTATTTTACAGATGAGGAAACTGAGGTGCAGAGAGGGAAAATCACTTACTTTTGATAGGGTGGGAAGATAACGACACAGTACCTGCTTCGCCACACTTGATGGCTTCAAATCATCTGACCCAGATGAACTACACCCTCTTTTGCTGAATAGACAGGCATTTATGACTGCTGAGCCACTGACAGTGAGGTCTGACAGATTATAATGAATGGGAGAAGCGGTGCAAGACTGGAGAAGAGTAAATATTATCCTGAATTCAATAAAGGAGCGAATGAGGTTTGCAAATTATCTGCCAGTTGAACTTGACTTCACTTCCTGGCAAAAGTCTGCCTTCTTTCTACCATCAGTCGTCATCCCATCTACCCAAAGCAGCAGTCCTGTCTTTTTGTTTTGTTTTGCTTTGAGATTCCTCTTTTTCTACAGAATAGTTAAAAAAATAACAATCTTTTGGTTGCCTTTCAGTTCCATCCCCAAGCTCAGCTCATTTTGAATTCTAGCACTCCTGATCATATTCTATAGTGCCACGCTTCCCATTCTATTCAACTTCTTCTTGTTTCTAGCTTCTGGGCATTTAAAAAAAATCAGTCAGTTGATGAGTTCTCTGTGTGTCTACATCCACCTTTTTAGACAATGACCAGTTTTTCTCCTCATCAAGATAATTTTTCTTTATGTATTTTTGAAGGAAGAAGACTTTATGTTTTTATTTCCTTCTTGAGTGTTTTCCATTCCTCCTGTACTGATTTCTCCTGTAGAATTGTTGTCCATGGATTTTGACTTGTATTTCCTCTGAATCCTCTGAAATATGCTTTCCCAAAATGTAGGGTCCATGCCAGACTGTCCCTATATTTCCTCTACTTTTCTATTGAAAACTCTAGGATGGACAGGTCCCTTTCCCCCAAGTATTTCTAACCTAGATATCAGTTCCTCCCTATCATTGAGAATCAGTCCCTGAGTGAAATTCTCCTTGTAGGATAGATAGATGGAGAGATCTGTTAATCAACTGATTATAGAAAGAAGTCATCCAGACAGAGAGATGACAGAGAGATAGATGGAAAGGGAATGCATTTATTGAGTGTTTACTATGGAGCAGGCAGTGCGCTAAACTCAAGATGTTTCCTCTTTGCAAGGTGCTTACGTTCTAAGAGGGAAAGTTTGAACAAAAAGGGGAGCTTTTATGTGGGAGGGGTGGGGGAGATGGGGAGAAGAGGACAAAGCTGCTGCTAAGAGGAAGGAGAGCAGCCTGGAGCATGATGGAGCTGGGAGTGAAGTGAGCATGGCTGGGGTCCCTCATGAAATGATGGTTCTGGCCAGAGATTCATCAATCAGGAGAGCATGCCCCAAGAGAACATTTTCCCAGCTTCAGAAGGAGGAAATTATCACTATTTGAAGGAGGAAAAGTGAAGATATTATTATTTGCTTTGCTTTTGAGAGAGGGGGAGGGAGAGAGAGATGGAGGGAAGAAGAGAGGGAGGGAGGGAGGGAGGGAGGGAGAGAGAGAGAGAGAGAGAGGGAGAGAGGTGGGGGTGGATGGGAGAGCTCCAGCATTTATCATCATGCTTTCTCCACTCTGTCATGCTGCCTTGAATGCACTGAGTGTATACTCTTTTCTCTTCTATAAAATGGGGGGACTGGATTGGATGATATTTAAAGTTTCCTCCAAGCTCTAACATTCTACGCCTAAGGACACCACATCTCCACCCCACCCCTACCCCCACCTCTGACATTTTGTGTTCTAAGGTCCTTCCCAGCTCTGACATCTTTTATTCAAATGTCTCTTCTCAGATCTGAAATTCAATGTTTACATGTTCCTTTTTCACTCTAACACTATGTTCTAACATTTTGTATTTTATAAAAGCCTCCTCATGCTACTAAAATTCCATGCTCTAAGGTCCTTTATACAGCACCATTATTTTGTGATTATAAGTAGCAGAAAAGATGAGTCTATTACCTAGATACATGAAAAGTTAACTTATAAAGTATTTAAGTATCAGTGCAAGATGACTGATGAGGAGCTTTCCCAAGTCCATATGTTACTAAATAAAGAATACTGACAATATATGTTGTGGAAGGTCATGGGGAGGGGAGTGAAGTTTTAGATGAATGTAGCACCATAAAGATTAGGACTGTCCAAATGATGAGATCTGTTCTATAGGAAGTAATGAGCTCCCTATCATTGACAGTGTTTAAGTTAGAAAATGGATGACCACTCATTGGAAATGTTCTAGAAGGGATTTCTGTTTAGATGAAGGTCAGCCTAGATGTCTCTAACTCAGAGATTCCATGAGAAGTGAGATTGGGCAGGAGGAGGAGTAGGAAGGTGTCCTAGAAACAAGGTGAGAGGACAAAGAGTTTACATAATAGCTAGTATTTCCAAAGTGTTTAAAGTACCCAAAACATTTTGTTTTTTCTTTTTAAAAAATTAAATTTTATTGATATCTTTTGCTTTTCTAATATCACCAGAATTTCTCCTCTTTACCTCAGTTTCCTCATCTGTAAAATGAGCTGGAGAAGGAAATGGCAAACCATGCCAGTATCTTTGCCAAGAAAACCCCAAATGGAGTCATAAAGAGTCAGACATGACTGAAACAACTGAACAACAATACCTTCTCCCCATTTCCATCCTCAATGAGTCATGCCATATAACAAACTTTTTTAAGGAAAAAAAGAAAAAGAGGGGGGAGAGAAAAGCCCCAGCCAATACATGGGAAAAGTCTGCATATGTAATGCAGCACAGTGTGGATCTCCTCTGGAGGCAAAGGAATGGGATGGAGGGGTTTTCTCATTTACTTTCTTTGGGGGCATGCTTGGTCTTTATAATTTTGCAATGTTCACTTTTATTCTTTCTATTTACATTCTTGTAGTTATTTTGTATCTTGTTTTCCTGGTTCTGCTGACTTCACTCTGAATCAGATTGTGTAATTATTTCCACGCTTCTCTGTATTCATCCATATATAATTTCTTCTAGCACGTAATTTTCCATTACATTCATGTACCACAATTTCTTTGGCCATTATCCAATTGATGAGCATCTACTTGTTTCCAATTCTTTGATGTCATGAAAAGGGCTGCTAGAAACATTTTTATATTTATGGAGACTTTCTTCTTATCAATGAATTACTTTGGCATATAACCTTAGTAATGGAATCTCTGGGTCAAAATGATGGATGTTTTACTTTATTTGCACATTTGTTAATTGCTTTCCAAAATGGTTGTATTAATATACAGCTTTACCAACAATATGAGTGTGCCTATGTTCCCACAGCCCCTCCACCATTGACTATTCCCATCCTTAGTCATCTTTGCCAACTTGTTAGGTGTGAAGTTCTCACTCAGGTTTGTTGTGATTTGCTTTTCTCTTCTTATTAGTGTTTAGGAGCATTTTTTATTTGGTTGTTAATAGATTGCAATTCCTTTTGGGGGAGACTGTGTTTTTATCCTTTAATCACTTAGCTCTTGGGGACTGGTTTCAAAGCAATTTAATTTTAACAATCCTGCAAGGTAGCTAGTGTAAGAATTATGCATTTTACATATGAGAAAACTGAGATTGAAAGATGTGAACTGACTTACTCATGATTATATAGTAGTAAATGTCTGAGCTGGTCCTCAGACCCAGGCCTCCTGATTATAGGTACAGTGTTCCCATCATTATAATGTATCACCTGTTAAAGAGGTGGGAGAATGCCAGGTATGTCTGGGGAATGGTTTGGAGATTGCTATACAGGTATGCACAGTGACATTCACTACCCTTGGCAACTTGGGAAGATATCTGGCCTCCTTAGACTTCAGTTTCCTCATATACCTATATCTATCTGTATCTCTCTCTCTATCTATCTAGAGATTGAACTAGTCGCTAAAGTCTAGTCTAGCCCAAGAGAGCTTCTAAAAATCTCTTGCAGTTCTTACATTTTTGAGATCTAAGACCTAGATCTTCCAGATCTAAGACCTAGATCTTCCAGTTCTAAGATTTAGATTATAATTCAGTATGAAGGGGAATTGGGGTGAACATTTGGAGCCAGATTGTGGACAGCCTTCAATGTCAGCTTCAGAAATTTGATTTTTATTTTGTAAGTAATGGGGAGCCACTGAAGGTTCTTAAACGGAGAAATGACATGACTACAGTGGTACCCTAGGAAGACTTCTCCAATAGTTGATGCAGAATGTGTTGGGAGTACAACAAATTGGAAACAGACCCTCTGAGACTAGAGATCCTTTAGGAAATCATTGGGATACACTAGATTTGAGATTCTGGAACAGAGGTATTGGAACAGAATGAGCACATGCTAGGCAGGGTCATTGGTTACAGAGAGTTGATTGTAACTATGTCAACAAAGCTCTGTTGCTAAGGGCCATGTGCTAGGACATGAATTACCTTGCTGTACTGAATAGTTCATTGGAATGTGATTGGCTAGAACACCTGTATTAATCATCTCTGTTATCCCAGCATTCCTCAGTTTCTGACTTCATGATGACTCAGACCCCCCAGGACCAGTTACAGGGTCAGTGGGGAGGTTCAAAGCTCACCTGTTTCTGAGATGACACAATTATTGGAGTATCCACCCCTGTCATCTCTGACAGGGGAGGTGGGTGTGGTGGAATCCAAACTGAGTAACTACCAGAGATCAGTGGGCCTCATGAGGTCTGAAACTTCCAATGTCACAGTCATGGGCGCCTTAGAAGCAGCTGGTGACACAGGTAGAGTGTTGGACCTGGAATCAGGAAGACTTGAGTTCAAATCCAGTCTCAGACACTTGCTAGTTGTGTGACCCTGGGCAAGTCACATAACTTCTGTTTGCCTCAGTTTCCTTGACCAGAAAACGGGGGTAATAATCACATCCACCTAATGGGGTTGTTTTAAGGATTAAATGAGATAATATTGGTAAAAAGGAGCTTAGTACCATGCCTGGCACATGGTAGGCATTATAGAAAAGCTCATATCCTTCTCTTATGTCCTCATGGAGGTGGGACATGAATAACGATCTCATAAAGAAGACTTAGAAGACATAGCTGACTGGGTAGGCAGGAGAACCAGGAAAGAAGTGACCAAAAAGCCAGGGAGGAGAAAGTGGCCAATAGGAGAAGGCAGTCAGCAGTCAAAAACTAGAGCTAGAGAGAGATCAAGAAAAGTGAGAACTGAGAAAAGACCACTGAATTTGACACCAGAGAGATCACTGGAGACCTTGGAGAGAGCAGTTTCAATGAGTGGGATGATGGGAAGTCAGATTACTCTAAGCAAATACTTGGTAAAGAAGTAGAGGCAGTAGATATACAGCTTTTCTAAGCATAGCTGGCCTTTGGGGCAGAGCAATTTGGGGGAGTGACTCCCGGGATCACTTCACCTTTCCCTGCCCTTTGAATTTGAGCAAGAGGAATAGGGGACTCAACGAGAAAACCAGAAAGATGGACCTGGCCACCTGAGCAGGAAAGCAGACAGTGTGGTCACAATGCCTGGCTCACTTGTCCAGGTGTGTTTCACCTTCACAAGGCTCTCTAGTCTTATTTTTTGCTTTTCAAATTCTCAAGTCTTCTACTCCTAGAATTCACTGTTTCTCCCCATATGGAAGGCTAGATGAGTTTGGGAGTCCCTCCAAGAAGAAGGAAGAATGATAGAATAACAGTTTGAGGAAATAATATAGGATCAAATGAAAGGGGTTGGTTTGTTTTCTTTTCTTTTTTAAAGGATGGAGGAACATTAGGGCAGGTTTGTAGATAGCAGGAAAGAACCAGTGGGGAGGGAGAGGATGAAAATTATGAGAGGGAAGAAAAAGAGGGGAAGGAAAGGGAGAGAAAGAGAGAGAGAGATAAAGAGAGAGAGAGACAGAGACAGAGAGACAGAGACAGAGAGAGAGACAGAAACAGAGAGGCAGAGAGACAGAGACAGAGACAGAGAGAGACAGAAACAGAAAGACAGAAAGAGACAGAGACAGAGAGAGAAACAGAGACACAGAGAAACAGGCAGAAAATATGATCAAAGAAGACAAAGGGAATGAGATTAAGAGAAAAAATAGAACGAGTGGTCTTGGGAACAAGAAAGGTCTTAGCAAAGAAGAGAAAATAGGGTTTGGTGTTGAGGTGATTTAGAGTAGCACTGAGAAGGAGCTCAACTGAATGTCTCAATTTTTTTCAGTAAAATGTGAGGTGAGATCTGTTCAGAGGGTTTGGAAAAGAGGGAGTGAAAGTATCTTGGAGAGAGAAGGGAAAGTTCGAGATAGTTACTGTGGGTAATAAGCTAGAGGCAGTCATGAAAGGGTCATTCAACAAGCCTCAACTAGTATTTACTCTATGTATCAGGCAGTGTACCAAGCACTGAGGATACAAATACAACAACCACAACAAAAGACAATGCCTGCTCTCAAGGAACATATATTCAAATGAGGGAAGACCACATGTAGAAGGGAAGAATAGGGAAGGGTGGAGGTAGAGAGGGTTGGGGGAAGGTGTTGAAGTGGGAAAGTCAGAAACAGAGCCATGAAAGGAACAAGACTTCATGGTCTGGGCTTCTTTCTTAAAATGGCGGCTCTGCAGGGAATAACATTATCTTTGGTGTTGATGACCAGCCTTAGACTTTGGAGACCCATCAGAGGCTTGATTCTGATGAATAGTTAGTTAGGTAACCTTAGCCTAATTATCTAATTCTCTCAGGTTCAGTTTCCTCATCTCTAAAATGGAGTTAATCATACCTGTCCTTCCTAGCTTCCAGGGCTATGGTGAGGAAAGTACTTCATGGGAGTCTGGGACCATTCTAGCGAAGTGAAGGCAAGTTTGCCACCAGTGAATTGATCTTTTGGCCACAGTATCTCATGAAGATGGCTTACTAAGTGGTGAAGAAGCTGTGTGTTCTATGGTGGTTGTGGGGATGGCCAGAGAGGTAAGATCATGGATCTTTTGAAATATTAAAGGCAGAAATTGAGGGGACCTGAAATAGAGTGATGCAGAGGTAGGAGCCCAGTCTGGGAGTTAGAAAAAAAAACACACACACAAAAAAGGTCGATTCTGGCCTGATCTGGTATTGCCTTTGATTTCTGGGTCAAGGCATTGCTCCTTAGGCCTCAGTTTTCTTATTTGTAAAATAAGATTGTTGGATTAGAAAGTCTCAGATTCCTTGCAGCTCTGATTCTCAAAGTCCTAAGGTCCCATCTAACTCTGGCAATCTATAGTCTAAGGTCTCTCCCAGTTCTGATATTCTCTGTTCTAAAGGCCCTCCCAGCTCTGACATTCCATGTTCTAAGGGCCCGTCCAATGCTAATATATTATGAACCCACCAGAAAGCCCAAGTCTCCTTAAGGCAGTTCCATCTTTGAATCCATCCAATGTGGTTTCCTCTGAAATCCTAAGCAGACCCTATTTTAAGGCTACTTCGCCTGTGAGGCCATCCCCAAGGACCTCTTTATAGCTGAGGCTGCAGGGTTTGTCAGACGTATTTGCATAGAGTCTGACTATAACTTGCTGCTGGAGATTTTGGCACACATTTCTTTGCATTACCTCATTCATTGAGACCCCACTCCTTTGGACTTTGAGAATTTGACTCTGGCTTCCCAGGACTGAAGTTTTCTTTTGTGCTATCGAGGAAGAAAGTGTTCAAAGAAGCAGGCCCAGAATGGTACCCTAGTAGGTGCCTGTGTGATCTTTGGAGAACAAAGACTTTGCAACAGGCACTGGTGCTCAAGGTGCTTATCTCTTCATTAACAGGGACCCAGCAGGACCACTACTTGAAAATCTTTGAGTGGCAGTTTGAGGAACTGTAGAAATGAGAAAGTTCCAGTGAATCCCAAAGAGGGCAAACAGGATGATGAAGGGAACTCAAAAATCATGGCATCCAAGGAGTGGAGTGGGGAGAGTAGGCACTGGGATTATTTTACCTGGATAAAGAAGATACAGAACCACATGACAGCCATCTTCTAGTTTTTGAAGAGGTCTGTGGAAGAGGGATTAGATTTGTTTGTTTACTTGGCCCCAAAGGGCAGAATGAGGAACAAAGAGCAGATTAGAAAGTGGTAGATTTAGGTCTGACATGAAGAAAATTTCCTAATAATGTGAAATGTCCTGAAGTTAAAGAGGAGGTAGTGAGCTCCCCATCTCTGAAGGTCTTCGAGGTGAAGTTGAATGATCATTTTTGTGGGCTGTTGTAAAGCAGTGTTGTTAATTTTCAGTCAAGCCTGACTCTTCATGACCCCATCTAGGGTTTTCTTGGTAAAGCTACTGGAGCAGTTTGCCATTTCCTTCTCTAGCTCATTTTCCAGATGAGGAAACTGAGGTAAACAGGGTTAAGTGACTTGCCCAGGATTACACAACTAGTGTCTGAGGCTGGATTTGAACTCAGGAAAATGCGTCTTCTTGACTCCAGGCCCAATGCTCTGTTATTCACTGTGCTACCTAGATGCCCCAGGGCTGTCAAATTCAAATTCAAATGGAAATGGAGCCACTCCTCCATAGGTAAAGATCCCTACAAGTAGCATATTGATTTAGTTTTCAAAATGTACTGTTAAAATTAATATTAAGATGATTTTAGTTTGTTTTGTTAAATACTTTCCAATTTCAATTTGTTTACCAATATTTCTCAATTCAATTTTAATTTGGCTGAATTTTGGAGTGTTTCAGGCAGCATGGACCCTACATGATTGCCATGTTTGACATGTGTGGTGAGCATTCCAGCTCAGGGAAGACTCAGAGTACTTGCCATCTCAGGTTCATGCCAACTCTGAGATTCTTTGACTCTATAAGTAATAAAATATATTTCTTTTCAAATGGTCTATACTAAAATTCAGACCTATTTCCACCCTTCCTATGCTGTTGTGTGCATATTCTAACTCAAGACAAATCTTGTCTCCTATTATCAGAGCTCCTTCTAATGTGGTGTCTTTGGTATAGTTCCAGTGTAACATGAGATACATGCTATGTATTGGTTCCCCCCGCCCCAATTGGTGAAAGGTTTTCCATTTTCTTCTTTCTGTGGTGGAAAGTGAATTGAATTTATAAGCTGGGTACCTTGATTGGAATCCCAAAGACAATGACCTTGAACAAGGAAGTCGCTACCTTTCTCAGCCTCAAGGTACTCATCTGTAAAATGGGGAGGTTTGCATTAACTAGACTCTAAGGTCCATTCCAACTCCAATTTTATCATCTTGCAACCTGAATTTTGTCCATTGATCTCTCCCTTACCTTGCTTGACAGGGGACAAAAAGGAACATTCATTTGACATACTTATCACGCTTACTTGGGATCCACACACTGCTTTACTCATCTTTCTAAGGCATTTAGTGTCTATTCTGTTGCATTGTGTTGTGTTGCATACTGTATCATATTGTATTGTTCTATGATATTATGTTACATTACATTGTATCATTGTTGTTATTCAGTTGTTTCAGACTCTTTGTGATCACATTTGGGGTTTTTCTTAGAGATACTGGAGTGGTTTGCCATTTCCTTCTCTAGATCATTTTACACATAAGTAAACTGAGGCAACCAGAGTGAAGTGACTTGAGGGTCACACCACTAGTAGGTGCCTGAGGGTGGATTTGAACTCAGGTCTTCTTGACTCCAGGTCTGGCACTCTATCTGCTGTGCTATCTTGCTGACCATTATATATATCATATCATATCATATCATTTCATATCATAAGTATAGCATGTTTTTATGTTTTATTATGTTGTGTTGCCTCAGGTTTGGTCATGACATGTTATAGCATATCTTAACCTGTCATGGCATGACATGGCATATCATCATTTATGAGAGGACAGCGGGGGGCCACCTCCTTTCCCAGCTCTTTCACAGTTGTTAAATATACTTTTGATTTACTTATCTGTACATGTTATATCTCCTGTGAGTTCTAAAAGGGTGCACTGTTTTGTTTTTTTTGTGCATTCAAGGCTCACACAGTACCTTACATACAGTAAGCATTTAATAAATGTTTGTTGAATTTGTTCTGAATTGTTCAATGGGTTGTATCTCTTCCTCCTTTCAGTACTAAAGTGTAAGCTTGGTGAGGTCACGGACTATATCTTGTTTAAATTTGTATCTCTGCCAGCCCTCATAGAGTTCTGCACACTGTCCATACTTCATAAATGTTTATTTAATTGAGTTCACATGGACAGCAACCAGATCTAAGCATTTTAGTTGAAAACTCTGTTCTGAATTTTAGTCCTACCCTATCGACTGCCTGCTGGATACCCCTAAGTGGATCTAGCCCAGGGATGGGGAACCTGAAGCCCCATGTGGGCTCAAGGATATAAGCTCCCCACCCTGTTCTAGCCCACTGGGGTCTCCAAGGCAACATGACTCAGGTAGAACTGATCAGCTTTTTCCTCCAATGGGCCCCTCCCTCAAGCTTCTTTTTTCTCTTTCAGAGCACCACCATCTCCCAAGCTTTCCTGGGCTATCACCTGGATCTAGCTTCCTCACCTCCTTCTCTTTCACCCCCTGTATATATGATCAGTTGCCAGTTCTTGTCAATTGCATCTTCACATCATCTATGCTCTTCTCTCCGTTCATGGCTGCTGCCGTGGTTCAGATCCTCACTACTTCAAAGGTTGCAGGGTGCATGGTGCAGGAGGCTGGCTTTGAAATCATAGGACCTGCATTCAAATGCTGATTGTGTCACATTGGGTCAAACTATTTAGTCTTCCTGGGCTTTTCCTTTCCTCACCTGTAAAATGAGGGACCTGGACTTAATGACCCTGTAATGGTCAAGAGCCTCTTAGTTTCCCTGCTTCCCCTCTCCAATCCCTTCTCCACACATCTGTCAAAAGAATCTTCCAAAGGCACAAGTCTGATGATCAAACTCCCATGTCAAACACCTTCAATGTCTTCCCATTTCCCCATTGTAAACTATAGACTTATCACGCATATGTGTGAATACACACACACACACACACACACACACACACACACACACACACACACCCATATCTCTTTATAGTATTACTCCAAGCTATCTGTCCAGCTTTATTTCATACAATGTCCTCTTTGCTTTTTTCTTTTTCTCTAAAATCCCTTATCACTGAACCATATTCTAAGGTCCCTTTCAGGTATAATGTTCTTCTCAGTCACTGGCTTCCTAGCTATTCTTTGGTTTTCTCATTCCATCTGCTCTTTTTGTGCATTTATTTTTTAATTAAATTTTATTTTTTCAATTATTAATTGTTTGTTTTCCTGCCACCCTGTCTCTATATATTTGAAGATATTATTCTCTATACCTTGACTGTTCAACCTTCATTTCCAGGCCTCAGAATCCTTAAAGGTCTCTCCAGCATCCCCTTAGGGGTGGCTTCCAATGCAAAGCTTCTTGTAATCCTCTTTAAATTACCTTGTATTCAGTCATCTGTGTACATGTTCTTCTCCACAGTGGACTGTAAGATTCTTGAAGGCAGGGATGTGGTGTTTTTGTTTTTGTTTTTGTATCACCAGCACCTAGCACAGTAACTGGCACATAATGGGAACAAAAGAAATATTGGTTGAGCCAAATTGAATGAGGACATCCAGTAGTGAGCTTGGAATGAAATGGAAGAAAACCCTCTTTTCCTTTTAGGGTCAGACCCAATCCCATCTTCTCCATGAAGACTTTCCTCTCTAGTCTCTATTTATTTTTTAATTTTTTGATTAAAGAGGCCCTTTTCTCAATTCTTTTAAAGCCTTAATGACTGAATGGGCATTGCCTCAGTCAAACTGAGACATATTAAAGACCATGGCTTGAGAAAGCCAAGATCCTCCTCTGCATCCTGGACCATCTTCAGTCATCCTGATCTATACATGGCCACTGGACCAGATGGTTCCAGAGGAGAAAGTGAGGCTGGTGATTTTGCACAGCCCTGCCTCACTTCAATCCAATTCACTTGCATGTCTTGGCATCATCTTCCTGATGTCATGGTCCTCTTCAAGAACAAAGGACAAATAGCAAAAACAACAACAATTTATCTGATCTATATCATGTTTGTATGTAGTTGTTTGCATGTTGTCTCTCTCACAACACTGTGAGCTCCTTGAGGACAGGGAATGTGGGTTTTTTTCATTCTCAGCACTTTAGGACAGTGTTTAACACACAGTAGGTATTCCAAAAATGCGTGTTGACTTGAATTAACTTGACTCATAACCTTTATGGACCATTCTAGCCCCTTTTTTTGACAGAGATAGCACTCTTTTATAGAGGAGAAAGCACTGGTCCTGGGTTCAGATCATGACTTTTCCATTTTATACATGCATGGCCTTGGGCAAGTCATTTTTTTCTTTGTAGGCTTCAATTTCTTTTTTGGTAAAGAGAATTTGACCAGGTAGACTCGAAGGATGCTCCTAACCCCAATATTCTATGTTCCAGAGTCTCCTGCCCCCAACTCCCTAGCTCTGATACTTTATATCTTGAGGTCCTGCCTACCTTTGATACTCTATGTAGTCAAGTCCCTTCTAGCTCTGAATTCTATGTTCTAGCACTGTGTTCTACGTTCTTAACATTCTGTATTCTAAGAATCCTTCCAGTTCACATGTTCCATTATAAGGTGCTTCCCACCTCTGGCATTCTGTGTTCTCAGGCCCTTGCCAGCTTTGACATTCTATGTTCTAAAATCCCTTTCAGTTCTGACATTCTGTGTCTTATATTCCTTATAGCTCTGATGGCCTATGGATTTATTATTGTTTTTAAGATCCTTCTTTTCTATTTCCTCTCAGAGTTTAAGGCACAAGGCTTGGCACACAGTCCACGCTCCAGAACCACGTGTTGAATGTACTGTGATCTGATGGGTCATTGTCCAACATGTTGCTCCCACACATGTGGCAAAGTGTTTGATTTTTCCAGCAAAAGAAATTATGTGCTGCTAGGAGGTGGTGGAGGGGTTGGGCGTGGAGAAGCTAGGAGAGAAATAGCTCCTATTTGTCCTGGATCTGGGTGTGGGGAGACATGTAAGGATGTGAGTGGCCTTAGCTGAAGTTCAATAGAGATTGTTTGGGGGCATTCTCTGGGCTTTGGCAAAGAAGCTGTTTGCTTTCACAGATGATGCTCATTTGGCTATTGGCAGCTTCTATAGACAATAGTTCTCTCTGTCTCTGTCTATCTCTGACTCTCTCTCTCTTCCCTCCTCCCTCTTTCCTTCCCCTCCTAGTGGAAGAAACAATGACTTTGGAATTCAGGGACCCCAGTTCCAATTCCACTTATTGGCTGCATGACCTTGGATTAATCACAACTTACAGGCCTTAGTTCCTTCATCAGTAAATTAAGGGGTTGGATGGCCACGGAGGTCGTATCTAGCACAGCATCTGTGATTTTTGTAGAAATGGTTAGTGTGTTGAAACTTTGGCAGATTAAAGCATGGAAACCTATTGAAAGAAATTTGATGAGAAATTCAGTTTGGGGGAGAATTGGAATATTAAAGAAGAACTTTGGGATTTCTTATTGTTCGTAATAGTCACTAACAAAATTTCAGAAGTTGTGGGGTGTAGTGGACAGAAGGCTGGCCTGGTGGGCAAGAGAATCTGGGTTCAAGTCTTGTCTCTGATTCATACCAGTGACTATTCGACTATTGGCAATTCATGTAACTTCTCAAAGTCCCAGGCAACTCTCAGACCCTCTATGTCCTCTCCTGAATCAGAGGAAGAAGTTTGTACACCTTTAGCTCCCCAAACTAATGGATCACAGGCCTTAGATCATCCCTATTTTCCCCCTAGAGTTAGAAGGTATTTTAGAAATAATCTAATTTACCATGCCATTTTCCAGATGAGAAAAATGAGTCCTGGCTGATCAGTTACTTTGGGGTTCCTTAGGTTACCTAGCTTTCTGGGTATCAGTTCTCTTATCTTGAGTTCATAACTCTAGAGCTAAAAGGAACTAACTCCCTTATTTATAGATAAAGAAAATGAGGCCAAGAGGTTAAGGGATGTATAAGGACATATGGAGAGTAAGCATTAGCTGTGGGATTTGAAGTCAGATCCTCTCACTTCAGAGGCAATGTTTCATGTGGTACTTTGTACCAAGCAGCAGTGGCTAAATGAAAGACATGCACCGATGGATTTGTAAGATCTCCTCCAACTGATAGTCTATGTCAGGGATGGGGAACCTATAGATTCGAGGCCACATGTGGCCTTCTGGGTCCTCAAGTGAGGCCCTGTGACTGAAGAACCCCTGGAATGCTCTTAGAACCCTCTCAGCTCTGAAATTTATGTTCTAGGACCCTTTCAATCCTAACAACCCATATTTTAAGGTCCCTTCCTGCTCTGACATTTGACTTACTAACTCTTCATATGTGTTCTGTTATGCCCAGTCATTTCAGTATTCTCTAGATTCTTAGGAATTATAGGGTCTTTTCTGCTACATGTCCATAAGAGTATGTTTTCAGAGCCACTGATTACACAAATGATTGATTAATGCTTTTGGTCAAGTCAATTACACTGTTCGATACAAGCATAAGTAAAACAAACAAACCCCAACACCCTGGCATGTTATTTCAATGTGGAAACAGGACCACAGACACTAGTATCAGCCCCCAAATAAGCCTCTGGCTTAAATAAAGAGCAGCAGAAAGATAGGTGGTGAGTGAAGGGCAGTCATGAGAGCTTGCATATTTAGACAGGGAGGGGTCCAAATGGATCTCTGCTGCATTTCTAAGCAATCAGGAAGAGCTCTGTAAATTTCAGGACCAAGAAGTCTGATCACACTTCTGTCTGATGATAGATATGAAAGATGCTGGAAGAGCATTAGGTACTAAATCAACTTATTATACATGAGAAAAGAGGCAGAGACAAGATCCCTGCCCTTGGGCAATGACAAAGCACCCCACCAAAACAAAAATAATATAAGGTCAGAGCCCAAGGGCAGTCAATTAGGGAAGCCTTCTTAGAGGCGCTATAATTTGGAAGATGCAGTGGATATGGATTGGTGAAATCAACCAACCAACTAGCCAACAAGTATTTCTTAAGGGTCTGTCATGAGCACTGTGCAAAAATTGACAAATATAGAAATAGATAAATACTGATATAGATACAGATATAGATAGGTTTAGACAAAATCAAATAAAAGGTAACCTTGGAGAGGGTAGCTCTAGCAACTGGCCAAAACTGGTATTTATGTTGAGACTTGAAAGATACCAGAGGTTCCAAGAGGACCAGCAGAGGAGGGAAGGCATTCTAGGCATGGAGGATGACCAGTGTAAAGGTTCAGAGACAGGAGATGGGAGTGTTGGGTGAGAAGAACAGTGAGTAAGCCAATTTTACTGGACCCTGCAGAAATGTGACTGGCATTCTCTTTTGCTTTGTTGAACTAGAGTTAGAGACTCATAGTACCTCCCACCTCAAGTTATTTTGTGCTTACTTAGAAGTGTGTATTCCATTTCCTGTACAGAATGTAAGCGGCTTGAGAGCAGGGTTAGTTCTGTTTTTGTCTGTATTCTCAGTGCCTAGTACAGTGTGTAGCACATAGTAGACCCTTTATAAATAAATGCTTTTTTGATGAATGAATAAAATAATAAAGCCAGAGGGCTTTAGGGACCTTGGGACATAGAATGTGAAAACTAGAAGGGATTTTGTAGCATAGTATGTCAGAATAGGGAGTTTAGAATAGAAAAGTTTGGAGTAGGGAGGGACTTTATGATATAGAATACCAGAACAAGGAGGGACCTTAGAACACAGAATTGAGAAATCAGAGCTGGGAAGGGCTTAGAAGTTATCTTATCTAGCCCTCTCATTTTGTAACTAAGGAAACTGAGGCCCAGGAGCATATGTGTCTAATTCCAGAGGAGGTAGGGTTGGCATGTACTTCTTTGTCAGAGTGGCACCTAGAATGAGGGAAGGCTTGTTTACCTTTGGAGGGGGTCCAATGGAGTTCTTTCTCCTTCTCTTTTGTGGGGGAAACCAAACCCAGGGTGGGGGCGGGGCAGGCTGAGGTGGACAGCTCTGTCCTTGGCAATCACTCGGTTACACAGATATATTTCTGAATGATCGTCCTGGACTCTCCCTCTCTGGTGTTTGGAACTGGAGGGGCTTAGAGTAGGGGATGGAAAGGCGCCATGCCTGCCCCCTCTCCCCACCCAGAAAGGTGCGAGCTACCCAGGGAACCCAGGGCCCAAGCTGCCATAGCAACTCCTAGTTTGAAGATGATGCAATCAAAGTTCCAAACGTATGAAATCAAATACAACAGCGGCAAACAGAGCCCGGAGGTCGGCATGGTAACGGCAACCCGCAGGCGAGCATGGGCTCTCACTGCCCAGGCAGGGCTGAGCTGAGCTGAGCTGCCGGGAGGCAAGCTCCCGTCCTGAAGGGGCCTGGCTGCTCGCATCTCTCTGGCCTCAGGCCAAGGTCCCCATCACCTCCTCTCTGCCCAGGGCTTTTGCACTGGGTGGGGAGATGTCCATACTGGGTTCGTCTCCCACCAACCTTACCACATTAGGCTCCAGCTGCCAAGAGCCTAGCGGGTGATGCACAGGAGGGAGAGATGTGTCTGGGTTGGAGGAGGCCTAGTCAGGTGTCTTGGAGGAGGGCAGCTGTAAACATGGCCCCTTCCCACACTCCCTTATCACCCATCAAAGCAGAGTTGGAAGGTACCTTAGAACTCACCTGTCTCAACAGGGCTCAGCCCCCTGACTGCACGGAGACCCAGAGATAAACGTCACTTGCCTAAGTCCGCATGGCTAGTTAGGGGCAGAGCTACTTTCCTCTTGGACAGAAGGATTCACACACATGGGGAGAAAAATGGGAGGCCTTGCTGATGAAAGAACTCACCTGAACGAAGTACAGAGATGGGAAGACATCAGGAGCCTTTGGGGGAAAGGAAAAGAGGCTCCAAGATCTGGGCTTCTATGTGCTGGCAATGTTTGAAGACTGAGTCCAGTTTTATTTGATTTTCTTTTTAAAATGAGAAACTGGACAAACATTAATAAGCAGCAATATTTCTATCTACAAAGAACAGGAAAAAAAGGGATAATGTGAAAAGGTCAGTATCGATTATGTGAAGCTTGTCAAACACTTTGTTTTGTGTTAAAGTCTATAATAAGGTAGTTAGGTGCTTTGGTGGACAGTGCTCTGGCCCTGCCCGTCAGGAAAACCTCAGTTCAAATCCTGCCTCAAGCACTTGCTGACTGTGCGACCCTGGGCAAGTCCCTATTTCTCTCTTAGACTCAGTTTCCTCATCTATAAAATGGGAGTAATAGTAGCATCTACCTTTAAGGTGCCTCGCTCTAGAAATTCTTGCTATTATTAATAAATTTAACAGTGTCGATATTGTCCTCCTTGTCCATGTCTCTTTTTGAAGTTCCTTCTGTGAAATATTCTGTGCTCCAACAATGTTCTAGTATCACCTCCGATTCTGACATTGTGTTCACTTCTCTTCCAGCTCTGACATCCTGTGTTCTAAGGGCCCTTACCAGCTCTGACATCCAGTGTTCTAAGGACCCTCCCAGCCCTGATGTCCTGTGTTCTAAGGACCCTCCCAGCTCTGACATCCTGTGTTCTAAGGG
>CM053771.1:48625026-48654997 GCA_028658325.1 Potorous gilbertii
ACATCCTGTGTTCTAAGGACCCTCCCAGCTTTGACATCCAGTGTTCTAAGGATCTTCCCAGCTCTGACCTTCTCTGACATCCTGTGTTCTAAGGACCCTCTCAGCTCTGACATCCTGTGTTCTAAGGGCCTTCCCAGCTCTGACATCCTGTGTTCTAAGGACCCTCATAGCTCTGACATTCTCTGTTCTAAGAGCCCTCTCAGCTCTGACATTCAGTGTTTTAAGGGCCCTTCTAGGTCTGATACCCCTTATTTTAATGTCTTTTCCATCAGAATTAGTCTATTTTATACGATTTCTTTGAACTCTAATATTCTATGTCCTAAAATTCTTAACTCTCTCAGTTCTAATATTCTACGGTCTAAAGTCCCTTTTAGGGCAATCATTTTTTGATCCTTTGATCTATGATTCTCGTTTCTGTAAAACACAGAAGTGGGGGGATGGTAGGATACAAGTGTGACCCTCACTGCTGGGGAGGCTGAGGCTAGTGGATCATTTGATCGCAAGAGTTCTGAGCTGCAGCAGGGCTTATGCCTGATCAGATATTTTCATTAAGTCTGGCACCCAGAGGATAAGCCCCCTGGAGCAGGTGTCTAAGGAGAGGCAAAGTTCAAGCCAGAAACAAAGCAGATCAAAGGTTCCATGATGTTCAGTGGTGGGATTGGACCCAGGAGCGGCTGTTGCTCTTCCAGCTTGGGCGAAATACTCTCCCCCACCCCCAAAAAAAGAATTTCACTAGAACCTGTAATTGGACATGTATAAATCCTACCCCAATGTGGCTATTCTTTCTTGCATTCAGAGTAATGTCTTTCAACTCCAAATCCAGTGCTCTTTCCACCATCTGAGAACAGAATTAGAGAATATGGGCCTTGGAAAGCCTTGAGATAGTCCATTATAGTCCAACTCACAGACCGACAAGAATCTTCAATATTCCTGACATATAAGTGGTCACCCAATGTTTACTCGAAGACCACCAGTGAGGGGGCGCCTTTTAATGGTGGCATCTATTGTTTTTGTATAGGTCTCATCGATAGGAAGTATCAGTTTGCCTTCTGGTAAGCCTCAGTTGAATTCTTTTCCACCTTGATCCATTGCTTTTAGTTCATCACTTTGGGGCCAAACAAAATAAATCTAAACCCATTTCTGTGGCCCTTCAAATACTTTATGTGTCTTTGCCCTCCATCCCCAAGTCTTCTTTGTGTTGGTATAAATGTCTTTAGTTTTTCACAGAGTACACACTCCACATACTTCCCCATCCTGATTATCTTTCTCTGTATGTTCTCTAGTTTATTAATATCTTTCTGAAAATGCAGCAACCCAACCCAAAGGTGACTTTCCACATGTGATCAAAATCTATTGCAGAACTCTTGTATCCTAGATCTGGACATGGTGCTTCTTAATGTAGCCCAAGATCTCACTGAGCTTTATAAATTGCCACCTGACCCACTCATCTTCAGAGATCTCCCCCAGAAGAACGGCTATGTAGGCATGCCTTCCTAATCTTGTACTTATGGTATTGATTTTTTGAATCTGAGTCCAAGACTTTACATTGACCATCATTAAACAACACCTTATGAGATCCAGTATAAATTTTCAGCCTTTGGCCCCAATCTCCTGCTTCCCCTCCAAGGGGAATAGAATTCTCCTTCAGAGAAGGGTGGATGGAGATATCTCTTCACAGTTCCATTCAAGCCAAATTCAGACAGGCCCACATGGACACAACACATATAAGCTACATGAACAAAACACAGAACCCCTACTTGAACCCTGAATTATTCATGTGGTTGGTAGTTATATTCTCCTTCAGTAGTGGGAGTACCCACCTGGATGAAATAAATATTAATTGAACTGAAGCCAGAACTCCCTCCCTTAGGGAGCAGAGAGTCTAGCTGGGGAAGCAGGACACAGGAATGTGGAAGATGTCTGTGGGAGCCCTTCAAAGCTTGGAAATGGAATTCTACATGGGCAGGTCAGTGGAAGTCTCTGCATTCCCAGAGCTTGTGCTTTTCTCCTTTCCCCTGAACAGATAGTGCCAGATGACAGGGCTGTAGGGCCTGTACCATTAGGGCATATCTGGGTGGATGGGTGACTTCTTCAGCTTGAGGAGACATGGGTTGAAAAGAACTCACCAGCTTTCCAGATAAGCTCTACTGAGGAGGCCCCTGTGAGTGTTAACTCGGGAGATAGAGGAACTTGATTGAAATCCTGCTACTGACAGAGAATTAACTGACACAAGTGTCTATATGTCTGATACTCATTTCCTCCCATTTATAAAATGGGAGAATGGATTATATGGTTTTCTAAGGTTTCTCCCAGCTCTGAAGTCTGTGGCCTTATTATGTACCTTCTGGGTTTGTTCCAGGCCAGCTTGTACGCAACAGTCATGGGACTAACCTCTGGTTAGGGTGGACCCAGTCCTCAGCTGAGATCCCAGATGGCTATCAGTTCTTTGGATTGATGGAGCTAGGTAGCTCAGTGGGTAGAGCATTGGACTTGGAGTCAAGAAGTCTGGAGTTCAAATCCAGACCTAGATACTTACCACTATGGACAAGTCCCTTCACCTCTGTCTGCCTCCAGTTCCTTATCTGTAAAACAGGAATAATAATGGCATGTGCTTCCCAAGGTTGCTAAGAGGATAAAGTGAGATCATAGTTGTAAAGCAGTTTGTAAATGTCACAGTACCATACACATCCTCTCTGTGATGGAAGTGATGATGATGATGATGATGCTCCAGCCCAGGAGGGAGTACCTTGGGCTGAGCCTCTGACTGGGTTCCATGTGGACTGGGCCTGGAGCTTATGAGGAAGGCTCTGCTCAGGGGAGTGGATGGGCTGACCTTAGGCAGGAAGGCCTCTTGGACAGGTGTTCCCCCAAGGTGATGGCCCTGATTGCACTTAAGGGCTGATAAACAAGAGACTGGACTGGAGAGGCAGCCTTGTGTCAGAGGTCAAGCCTAGGACAGAATCAGAAGAAATGGGTTCTGGTGTAGGTTCTGTCTGCTATGAGTTAGATATGTGACATTTGGGCAAGAAACTTCTCTGGGCCTTGCTGTCTAGGGGCAGGTTTGAGTGTCTCTGTGTTCTAATAGTCTGGGTTCTAAGGGACCTCCCAGCTCTGATATTCTGTGTTCCAAGGTCCCTCCCACCTCTAACATCCCGTGTTCTAAATGCCGTTCCAATGTTCTAAGACCCCTTCTACTTCTTGTATTCTAACTTCTCTTTCTAACTTTTGATGTTCTAAAGGACTTCTGAGATGATATCATTTAATTCCCACCTTTTACAGGTGAAGGAACTGAGATTCATTGAGGCAAAGGGACTTACTTAATTTCAGGCATTGAGCTATTGGTAGAACCACACTTAGGACTCAGGTTGCCTGGCTCCACTTCTGCCAAGTGTCCTATTCAAGGTGGAGCCACATGGGAACCCATCAGCAGGTGCCCAACATAGTCCTAGACACACATGTGCGTCAGTGTATTGGGGTGGGGGTGGAGAGTCATTCTGTTTCTGTGGCATAGACTGAGGACTGATTATTTTCAACATTGGGTTAATTAACTCTCCACAGAATATTTAGTTTGGTTCCATTCCAGGCCGTCTGAGTGAAGTCACTTTGTGGATCTTACACCTTTGACAAGCGGATATTACTTTGGCTTTATATGGGCCCAGTGGCTTTGATGGAGCTAGGCAAGCACAGGCCAGCGGATTTAAACAGCTGACCCTGAACTTCCTGACACATCTGTCTGTCCACTGTTTCACACTCAGCATTGACCTCCAGCCGATGGGCAATTAGTGCCATGGCAAGGTCAGGTCTGGGTCCAGGATGGGGGTGGGCAGCATGACTCCATCTTTACTAGACACCCTGAGCAAAAGACAATGTATACACAGAGGGCAAGGTGAGTATGTCAAAGTAACATTACCCAGATAACTGAAAAAAAAAGTGGACTCTGAACAAGATTGGGTAAGTATGAGATTTCTTTTGGTCATGGTGGGGGAGGGGCAGCTCATTTTCTATGTTTTTCTTAGTTCTGACATTTACTATTCCAGCATTTATGTTCTAAGCTCCCTTCCAGTTAGAACATTCTTTTTTTCTGAGATCTTCACAGTTCTGTCATTCTAGGATCTAATATTGCCTAAGATTCATATTCTACATTCTATTATTCTAGGTTGTAAGGGAACTTCCAATGTTGACATTCTGTGTTTTAAGGTTTTCCTTGTTCTGACATCCTGCATTCCAAATTCCCATCAAGTTCCGATGTTCTATATTATAAAGTCTCTTCCATTTTGGGTGTTTTAAGTCTTACTCAGACTATTCTTATGAAATCTCTATCTCTTGTGAAGTCTGAACTCTTTCATTTAGTGCTCTTAGACCTTGGGGGAAGTAAGGTTCCTTTTTGTCTGAGTTTTGTGTCTATGGCTTCAGGTGGAATTAACTTGAAGGCATTTGAACCCAGCCTTGGTTACCTGATTTGGAGTCTACTGACATAAATTACCCTGAAGTAGACCTTACCTCTCCTCCTTCTAGCCTTCTGTGCTTGTCTTTCCACCATCTCCATCTTTTATAGGTTTTATTTACTCTCCAATAACTAACTGCTTTTCTGCTTTTTGACTGTTCTCAAAATCCTTCCTACTTCTTCACCTCTCAGTTTCTGTCATTCCAGGCTCTTATGATGAGTCAACACATCCTAGGCTAGAGGCTGGAGTGTGGCTAGGACTCCAAGACTGGGGAGGTTGTTGTTCAGTCATTTACAGTTATGTCTGATTCTTCGTGACCCAATTTTATTTTGGATTTTCTTGGCAAAGATACTAGACTCCTTTGCCATTTCCTTCTCCAGCTCTTTAGACAGATGAGGAAATGGAGACAAACAGGGTGAAGTGACTTTCCCAGGGTCACACAACTAGGAAGTATCTGAGGCCAGATTTGAACTCAGGATGGTGAGTCTTCCTGACTCCAGACCCAACACTCTAGCCACTGAGTCACCGAGTTGTCCCAGGACTAGGAGGACCTGGGTTCAGATCCTAGCTCTGTCCCTTATTGCTTTGACAGTTCACCTAACAACTCTGGTCCTCAGTTTCCTTCTCTATAAAATGAAAAGATTGAACTAGATGATCTCTAAGATCTGTTTCAAGTCTATGATACTATAATCCCCTGAAAATACTCTCTATTGATGGATAATTTTATTGGAAACAGCTCTGGTATGCAAATCAGGAGGTTTAGATACTTATTCCTTCATCACTAACTTTCTGGTAACCTTGAACATGTTGCCTCATATCTTTGAGTCTTTGTTTAATTTTAATATGAGAATTTTTATGTAGCACCTTCCCATCTGCTCTCTCTAAGGCAGCTATCTTGGGAAGGTACTGATGATGTTATCAATGTGAGAGTGTCCCAGGAAGGGGAGATATGATTCTGATCCATATTCTGCTCTGGGAGACAGAGTCTGGCTCCTTCTGTTTGGTCCTGTGGGGGAAATTCGTCAGGAAAGGGGAAGAGACAGTAAGAGATAAATTATGTTTGAGATTTGCACCATGGAGGGACATAGCATGGAGCAGGGGAGATTGTACAGCTGTAGGCAAAGCTATAAATAAATAAGCAAATATACTTTGCACAGACTGGATAAATAGTATGTCTAAGACACATATATATCTCTCAAGTGTATGTACATGCTATTGAGGTGAATAAAAATAAAATTCACTTGAAAGCATTGCTCAATTTATAATAAATTTTTTAAATGTATTTTTAAATTCCCAAGATGATTCTAACAGAACTATTAGAACAATGTGTAACATTAGTAAATGCTACTATCCTATGGGTGTGTGTGTGTGTGTGTGTGTGTGTGTGTGGTGTGTGTGTGTGTGTGTGTGTGTGTGTGTGTTGTTCGTTTTTTTAAATAGGGATCCTTCTGTTTGAAAAGATGGAGAGTCCAGGGAATATCTGGAAGGAGCCTTAGAATGTAGAATGTCAGAGTCCCCTGCCTCTCCCCAAAGATCACATTCCTTTGCTGAACATCGACGGCCTCTTCTAATGGGATGTCATCCTTCTTTCCCCAGTTCTAGCTCATATTACTCACCTCCATGCTGTCTATGATCCAGTCAGACCACATTGTCCTCTGGTCCTTAGAGGCTCTCTGTTCTTTGTGTCTTTACGATTCCTCATTCCCTCCCGGGCTTTCCTTCCTCCCTCTCTTTCCCTACTGTTCTTTTAAAGTCCAAATCAGAGTTACTTCCCTCAGGAAAGGCACCCTGATCCTTGTGGTTGGCAATGAAATTCCTTCTTTGACTACATGGAACATTCTGGAAGTCTCTAACGCACCTGGCACTGAAGGCTGTGTGTTGTGCTCATCTGCTTTTGTTGTCTGACCCCCATAAGACCCATGATAACAGGGAACATGTCTATTCTACACCTTGTCTGTCTGTTATCTCCATCTTCTCCTTCATGAGAGTTTGGGTCTCAGCCCCTAGCATGGCTGAACACCCCCACAGCAGGTAATCTCCTCTCTGCTTTCCTGCTCCCCTTTATGTTCTGTTTTCTCCCGTTACAATGAAAGATCCTTCAGGGCAGTACTATTTCTCTGACTTTTATTTTTGTCCCTGGTGCTTGGCGTAATGCCAGGCACCTAGCGAGCATGAAAGAAATGTTTTATCTCTATCATTTGTCTAATCTATTTTTTATCTATCTATCTATCTATCTATCTGTCTGTCTGCCTGTCTATCTTCTGTTTATCTATCCATCCATCATTCACCTCTCTCTCTCTCTCTCTCGTATGTGCCTCTGTCTCTCTCCACCATTCATGTCTGTCTCTCTATCATCTGCCTATCTATTTAGCCATCTATCCATCATTCATCTCTCTTTCTTGTGTGCATCTCTATCTCCCTACCTACCTACCTATCTCTCTCTGTGTCTGTCTGTCTTTCTGTCTGTCTATCTACCTACCTATCCAGCAGTCACCAGCACAGATCTCTACATACGCCTGACTTTTAGTAAGTGTTTATTGAACAAATTAGTTAATGATTTAATAAACATTGGTAACTCATTGGGGTCTTTTTGAGTTGAATGAATAAAAAGACTTATGTACCAGGAATTGTACTAACTACTGGTCCAAGTAACAAAATGGAGCATTCTCTGTCCTTCAGGAGCTTATATTCTAATAATGGGAGACATGACATATACAGAAAGGGGGGAGATTTGGTCTGGGGAGTCACAGAGTGACAGGGCAGTGAGTTAATTCCTAGGGCTGCCAGTTGGCTCACCCTTTCCAATAGTAATGGTAGTGTTGATTTGTTTATTGTGTCGAGAGCAAGAGGCAGAAAACAGGTGGAGGGCAGTGAGGGGGTAGCAGGGCTGGGATGGCAAGGTGACCAGGGTGGATGGAATGTGAAGCAGGGGCTGTCTGGGTAGGCTGGATATAGTGGGCTAATTAAACTTGTTCTCTCATTTACCAATCAAGACAGCACAGCTCCTTGGTGGTTATTCCCAAAAAGAATGAATGAACTCCTCCAGAATTTGGGAGATGTTTTTGGGACAGCAATAGTGCGAATAATCTTCCACGCCTTTTTCTTTACAGTGTCCTTTTCAAAATATTATTTAATTTAATCCTTCTGGTGGGGTAGGTTCAACTAATATTATTACCCTATTTTTTAGATAGATACTGAGGTCCAGAGAGTGGAAATAACTTGTCTAGGGTCACATGGTGAGCGAGTGGCTGGATGGGACTCAAATCCATGTCTCCCAACTCCAAATTGTCTTTTCAGCCCTACCACACCCTCCTAGACTTTGAAGATTGGGGTTTGAAGAATGAGAAACTCCCCATCCTGCAAATCAGTCCTTTAAGTCCTGCCAAATTTTCAGATTCTTTTTCTTCCTCCACCCTTATATGTCTATCAGTGGGTGTCAACACTGGGCACCTCTCCCTGGCATCCATAGCTAGGAGGTTCCCCCGCTGGCCTCTGAGCACACACCCAGAGGAAGCTTTTGGTTGTAGTTCCCTTTATGGACACCAGATGTCAGACCCAAGGCTGTTCCTTGACCAAGGCCAACTTGTGCCCACGCCCTCCTTTCCTTCTAAGCTGGAGGCTATCTTTGGAAGGATGTGGGCGCCATGCTCTTGGGTTGGGAATGAGTTGCTTTTATTTGGCAAACCCATTAACATCAAAATGGCAAGAACCCAGAATGGCTCCTGGCGAAGCAGGAAACAGATTTTTCCCACCTCCTTTGCTCCACCCAGTCGTGGGTTGGTTGACATGGCAAATGCCCTGAATCCATAGACTGTTGGGACCAAAAGGAACTCTAGAGATTATGTTGTCCAACCACCTAATTTTATGGAGGAGGACACTGAGGTGCAGAGAGGACAAATTAGTGGTTCAATGTCACAGAATAAGGCAATGGTAGAATATTAGAAGTAGACCCCAGGTCTCCTGATTTTGTGTCTTTCAACCATACCACATTTACTTTCAAGAAGTTCATCATTATATTGCAACCTGCCATTCTCTTCTTTTGTTTGGAACCCTGGGCTATTCCCCTTCTGTTTCAATCACCAGATATCTGGCAGAGAAGAACAATGGCTGGAAGGCCATTACCTTCACACTTATGATCTGGGTCTCTACTGCTTCCACTTGGGCCAGGAGTTGTTTCATATAGGAATGAACAGATATGCATTGTCTGCTGGACCTGAGTCCAGGCTACTCCCAGATTTTAATAGCTGTGCCTGACCTTCAGAGTGGTGCCTCAGGGTAAGTATGCTTAACCAAGACATCCTGTGGCAGAAAATACATGTTGATCTCCCCCTGGCTGCCTTTCCCCAAGGATCAGAACACCTTGACACACACAGAGAAAGGCAACTGTGTTGGGTCCTAAAATCATCATAGTTAAGCTATACTGCTGAAATCCAAGTTCTACATGCCTGCATCCTCTTTACATTTTGCTTGTAATATCACTGCTTTGGTAGGACAGTGAGGGCTGCTGTAAAAACACTGGCAATCAAAGCCTTGCTTCTCTTTCTACATGCTGATGATAAGCAGAGTAAGAAACTAGCTATTGCCCTTCCTGTTGATATTTGCAGCTGAGGCTTCCTAGCCTCACAGTCCAGCTGCATGGCCTTCCCTACTGTGCTAACATGTATGAACTTTGGTTATATTTCCTTCTCCCCATAGTAAGTGGAAAAAAAGTAAAATATAAATTCCATCAGCTAATTCTGGTTTATAGCAGGGGTTCTTACTCTTTTTTTGGTATGTCATGGATTCCTTTAATAATCTGTGGACCCTTCTCAGAATAATGTTTCTTTTAAATTTATAATCAAAGGATATACTAAGTTTTAGTTAGAGAATTGTGAAAATAAAAGTATATTTTTTCCTATCCAAGTCCACAGAACCCCCCTGGAATCTATTGACAATCTCTCAAGGGTCCAAGAACCCCTGATTAAAACTCCTTGGTCTACAGAGAATCAACTAAATTGAATTCTTTAGAGAGAATTACTTGGTTGTTTTGGTGCTGTATATATGCAACCTAAGTTGAATTTGCTTAAAGGAAGAGAAGGAAAACGTAACCCATTAGATTGATATGTTGCCAGTTTTGTTTCATCTGAATGTTCATCTGAATGGCCCAGCTGATGGAGTAGGACTCAATGGGGAGCAAAGCAGAGAGGCCTTTGAAGGGATGAATCAAGATAGGTTCTTGCTGTGACTTGGTAGTCTCTTGCAATGACTTTCCCCAATTCCATTCTTTTTATTCACTTTTCCTTACCTGGACTATTCACCTTCTCCCCACCTTACATCTTAAAATCTTCCCTATTTTTCAAAGCCTTTCTCAAGTCCCACCTTCTAGTGTACTCATCTTATTCTGCACCCTCTCAGCTTAGAGCTTTGTCTCATGTTTCACTGAAAAAATCCTCATCCTTCTTGATACCTCTTCACTATTGATCACCCCCTTCTCTCTAGGTTTTTGGGACACTGCTTCCCCTTTTCCAATCTGATCACTCATTCTCAGTCACTTTGGCTAGATCCTCATTCAGATCATACCCGCTAACAGTTGGGGAGTCCCCCCAAGGCTTTGTCCTGGGCCCTCTCCTCTTCCTTCTCTGTACTGTTTCACTTGATGAACTCATTAGTTCCCATGGATTTAATGATTATTTATGCTGATGATTCCATTGATTCTAATTTCATATCATTGCTCACATATTCTCTTGTTCCTCTGACATTGCTACTATCCTGGCTTTTATCACTTCACTCTTGGACTGCTAGAATAGCCTGCTGGTTGATCTCCCTGCCATGTCCCTCCTACCCTAGTCCATCCTCTACTCAGCTTTCATTCCCCTACTCAGAATTGTTCCCCTGCACCTCCAAATACTCTCTGGTCCCGTGACCCTAGTCTCCTGGCGTTTCCTCAATGAAGACACTCCATTTTCTGATTTCTGAATGTTTCCTCAGGCCATTCCCCCATGTCTGGAATGTTCTTCCTCCTCATCTCCCTCTCTTGGCTTACCTGGCTTCCTTCAAGTCATTCTGTAAGAAGTCCATCTTGATCTCCTTTAATTAGAGTGTCTTCTCTCTGTTGGTTATTTCCAGTTTATCCTGTATATATCCTGTTTGTATAAAGCTGTTTGCATGTTGCCTCATCCATTAGATAGTGAGCTCCTTGAGGGCAGACAACATTGCCTCTTGCCTTTCTTTGTACCCCCAGTATAGCACCTGGCACATAGTAAGTACTTAATAAATGTTGATTGACTGACATTGACAATAATGATAGCTGACAATTTATACACTGTGCTTTAAAATTTGCAAGATGCTTTACAGGTTTTGTCTCATTTGATCCTTATAGTAACCCTGAGAGATAAGTATTATAGGTACTAATGTTCACCAGCTTGGCGGTATAATTGGCACTAGATTACGATTTAGGAGTACTTGAGTTCAAATTCTACTTCGGACGTTATATGACCTTGGGTAAGTCATTTAATCTCTCAGCCTATGTTTTCTCACCTGTAAAATGGGCTGAATAACTGCAGCTTCCTCACAGGGTTGTTATGAGGGTCAGCTCCATTGATAATATCCATAATAGATATCTATGACTTCTGGACATTTCCTCTGGCTGTCCCCCATGTCTGGAATCCTCTCCCTCCTCATCTTCCTCTCTTGGTTTCCTTAATATCTACAGAGCATTTTGCAAACCCTAAATGGCTCCATAAATGCTATTTATGATTATGAGACCCACTTGGATGAAGAAATGAAGGCTCAGATTGGACAATGGTCCTGAAGTTAATCAGTGTTAGAGATGAGCTTTAAAAGCTGCCCTTCTTCATACCAGGTCCCTACCACACCACGATGCTTGATCTGAATGCCTAAGATTTTTACACTCAATGCTGCCCCTTTCAAGTGGAACAGGACTTTAAGTATGTGAAGGTCTGTAACTTGGAAGTTAGGATGTAGACTTGTTCTCTGTGACAGGTGAGGGGAAGACTAGGACAGGGCGGAGAGGGGAGGAGATTCCAGGGAGGTCAATTTCAACTTGATGGAAGGAATCACTTCCTACTAATCAGACCTAAACACACATGGACTGGGTTGCCTTGGGAGACAACAAGGTCTTTATCTACACTGAAAGGACTCAAGGGCAGGTAGGATGACCTCCCCTTGGGGGACTTCCAAGGTATGGGTCATATTAGGTGATCTCTGATGTCTCTCATAGCTCAAGATATGATCATTTGGACATAAGGCAGCATGGAGATTCTAAGGGAGAGAGAACTGGATTTAGTGTCAGGAAGACCTGGGTTTAGATTCCACTTTTGAAACCTACTGGGTGAAGCTGGGTAAATCAGTTAGCCTCTCTGAAGCTTATTTCCTCACCTATAAAATGAAAGGATGAAACTGCTTGGCATCTGGGGTCACTTCTAGGGTTAAATCTATGATCAATTTTTACAACATTCTCCAATTAATTAATGTGTGTTTTCTTCTTAGTAAGATACACACTTGAAAAGAAGGATTCTGTTTTATATATCTCTTGTTTCTTTCCAGTGAACATAGAACAGAGTTATATATGTCACAATGCTTTGGTGCAAGAGCAAGATAGCAGCACACCAGCATTGAAACCGTGTGTTCCAAGGACTTTTCTAACTCTAATAGCCTAGGGTCTAAGATTCCAGCTTTACCATTCTGTGTTCTATGGGTCCTTCCTGCTCTGACATTCTATGTTCTAAGTTTTCTTTCAGCTCTGAAATTCTATGTTCTAAGGCCCTTCTTGTTTAGAAATTCATATTCTAAGTTTTCTTCCTGTTCTGGTGAGTCTATGTCCTAAGGGTCCTCTCATTTCTGACATTTTATGTCTAAAGATCCCTAACAGTTCTGATATTCTATGTTCTCCATCAATCAGTAAACATGTATTAAGTATTTTGTACCCTGTGCTAAGCACCAAGGAGACAAAAAAAGGCAAAGGAACCCAGAATCTAATGAGGAAAACAACATACAGATATATACCAAGTGAACTACATACAGGACAAATGGGGGATAATCATAGAGGGAAGGCACCAGAAATGAGAGGGGTTGGGAAAGGATTCTGGGAGAAGATGGTTTTTTTTTTATTGGGCCTTAAAGGAAGTCAGGGAAATCAGTAGTCAGAGCAAAGGAGGGAGAGCATTTCAGGCATGGGAGACAGCCAGAGAGAAGGCCCAGAGCCAAGAGTTGGAGTATCTTGCTCATGGAACAGGAGACCAATGTCACTGGATCAGAGTGTATAGTGGGGAGCAAAGTGTAAGAAGACTGCAAAAGTGGAAGGGGGCTGGATTGGGAAGGGCTTTGAATGCCAAATAGAAAATTTTGTATTTGCTCCTGGAGGCAATAGGGAGTCACTGGAGTTGAGAGAAAGAGAGAGAGAGAGAGAGAGAGAGAGAGAGAGAGAGAGAGAGAGAGAGAGAGAGAGAGAGAGAGAGAGAGAGAGAATGTGACATGATCTGCATTTTAGGGAAATCACTTTGGTGGCTGAATGGACAATAGATTGGAATGAGAGGAGACTTGAAGTGAGCAGACCCATCATGGTGTTGTTACAATAGTGCAGGTGTGAAAGTCAAGGTCTTTCTCAGTTCAGACATACTAGTTTTAAAGGGCCTTTCCTGATCTTCTGGAAGGTTCCTTCTATGGTTACTGAGATTCTGTGGTTACTGCCCAACCACTGATAACATGTGGAGTACAAATGAATGTAGGATCTTCCTAAGTGATTAGACAATCAGGAAATGAAGAAGAAACTTTTCTAAGATCCCAAGGGGATTGGAGGAAGGGGGCCTCCAGGAGGACAGACTCTTGAGGTCCATGAGAATGGCATGACTGATGGGCTGAGCTATAGAATCACGGAGAGGTGAGTTAGTGGATTTGCTCTCAGGCCAAGTTGCTAAGTGAAAGCCAGTGAGCTGGAAAGGAGCCTTGGAGACCTCCTTGTCCAACTGGTACCTCCTCTACCTTGGTCCCATCCAGGGGTTACAGATGTGTGCCGGACAGTGTGGGATTGCAGTTCAGCAGCAGTAATTAGTTTATTCCTGAGGTCAGCAGTATAAATAGGAGAAAAATGTATTTCCTGTTCCAAGGCAAATAGTCGTGTGGCAGCCAATTGGCCAGTGGCCATCGGATATCAAAAGGCAACCGTGTGTGAGCACAGGCAGAGCAGGGAGGAGGAATGTTCCTCTCTAAGCCTTTGCTAACTTGTCTGGTGGGCTGGGTTGTATCACTTAAGAGGAAGGCCCTTGCCTGAGCTACTGCTCAGCCACACTGGCTGAGGATGGTGGAGGTGGATGGTCTCAGCTCTTGCTGTTGTGACCGATGTTGTTGCTGGAAATGGCTATTCTTTTCTGTTGCATCAACTGATCAAAAAACCCCATTTGATGAGGGATAGGATGAACCCAGGTGCTTTATAGAGCAGCATCCTTGGCAAATGGGTTTGGAGCCAAGGACTCTGTGTTCTCTGCCTCCCTGGGGTTCACAGATGCCAGGGCATACAGAGATCTTACATCTGTGTTTTGTGTAAACCACCACTCAGTGGGGTCTATACCTGGTTGAATTAAAACCACCTGAGTTAACCATATCTACTCAATCAACCCACTGTCTTCTTTTTTACTCAGTCAACCATTTAAAGATATTTTGCTCGCTCTATCATTTTATTTCTATTTTAAATAGTTTTTATTGATATCTTTTTTTTACATTGTCACAGTCTTCTGGAGCATTTTTTAAAAGATAAAAAGAAGATGAAGAGGAAAAAAATCAGCACATTTGATCAATGAATTTAAAACATCTAAAATCATGGGTAACAGTTGTAGACTTCCCACCTCCAAGAAGGGATTGGTTCCTTTGAACCATACTCAAGCTTTATAATTTTGCTACATTTACTTGTAATTTTTCAGTATATTTTTGTTCTTTCCATTTACATTGTATTTATTGTTTATATAATTTTCTTACTCTTCTTACATCTCTCTGTATCAATTCATGTAAATCTTTCTAGGCTTCTCCATATTCATCATATAATTTCTTATGGCACAGTAATATTCCATTACATTCATGTACCACAATTTATTTAGTCATTCCTCAATTGGTGAGTGTTTACTTTGTTTCTAATTCTTTGCTATCACAAAAAAGCTAACCAATTTTTTTAATAGAATTAACTGATAAACAGAATCATAGAATGTTAGAGGTAAAAGAGACCTAGAATGTGCCAGAGGTAGATGAAATCTTAGCATATTGGAACTGAAAGGGACCTTTAAAATATAGTATGCCAGAGCTATGAGAAGCCTTAGAACATAGAATATCAGAACTGGGAGGGACCTCAGTACACAGACCTCGAAGGCCTTTAGAATATACAATGTCAGGTCCAAAAGGGTCCTTGGAACATAAAATGTTTGAGTTGGAAGGGCCTAAGAACAAAAACTGTCTGAGCTGGGAAAACCCTTAGAACACAGGATGTCTGAGCTGGGAAAGACCTTAAAACATGTAATGTTGAGTTAGGAAGGGCCTTGGAACAGAAAATGTCTGAGCTGGAAGGACCCTCAAATGAGGAAATGTTTTATTGGTTCATTGAAAGGGACACCCTATATATCTTCTCTGTCATCCGTCTTAAATTATTTTGCTAACACTCATTTTTTAATTAGAGTGACATCCATTATGATTCTTCTTTGCATATATTTAACTTTGTCAAACCACATCATAGAGGAGGTGAGTGTTCATCTCTGGCTTCCTGTGAAGTCAGATGGGGGAGTGAAGTTAGATGGGGGGCTGCTGCCTCCATTACTCCTGGATGGTATCTGGGGATTCAGTGAGGAGTCTTGGTCATTCCTGACTCAAAGGGGCTGATTCAATTGGACCATTACTCTGGTCTGCACAAGGGCTATCAGAAAAGACTCTTTATCCCTCACTGCTTTGACCTGGTCATTGGATGTTTCTGGATCTCCAACATGCCAACTTTTGGCCTCCACGCAGAAATGGACATTTGGTGTGGGAGCTAAGGGTATGAACAAGACCTGAGTTAGAGTTCCAAAACATGGATTGGACCCACGCATTATAGATTAGTGACCATGCAGGGTACAAGGCTGTGTCTAGGTGCTTTTCGTCTCTAGGTTTTTCTAATTCTCTGTGGTGAAATTCATCCAAGATTCTAATCCCACAACCTTTACTTTAGAATCCACATAGTACTGTCCCTGAAAGAAGTAACAGATGAGATTTTTCATTGTCTTTGAAAGACAATTCCTTATGGAATTGAAAATACTATGTAACTGGTGAAGGGTAAATGTCTGGATTTTCCAAAAAAGAACAAGAATTGGTTCTACAAGTTATAGGTTAGTAAGATTGAATCTGATTACTGTAAAGATTCTAGAAAGCACCATTAAAGGGATGGTGAGTGAAAGACTAGAAAAGGAAGCAGCGATCACAAAGTGCTTTACAAGTGTGATCTCATTTTGAGAAAGTTCAGTGTCTGATTTAGGTTTTTGTTGAATCTACTGACATCTCTAGGAGGTTTAGAAACAGACTTACAAATCTATGACAAAACAATTCTATTATTTCTGAATGACAGAAGAAGGGGAATAGTAGAGTGGAGAGAGCTTGGGTTCTAGCCCTGGGTCTGTTTTTGATGTGCTGCCTGAACTTGAGCAAGGGACTTTGCTTTTCTAGGCCTCAGTTTCCCCATGTGTAAAACTTACCTGATTTCTAAGATGACCGTAAGCCATAAAAGTCTATGTTCTAAGGCGAACCTCCTCACCCCATCCCCAGTTCTATTTTGGAGGGTCATAGGATCATAGAGATGACCTTAGAGGTCATCTCGTCCAGTTGTCTCTTTTTACAGATGAGGATTAGGTGTCAAGCTTAGAGTCCCACAACCACTTAGTGTCTGTAGTAGGAATCAGACTTGGATTTTCTTGCTTCCAAGGTCAATCAATGCTTGATATAGTATCTTAAAATAGTTTACATTTTTAAGATTCTTTTACTTCTAACATTCTTTGTTCTAAAATTTTATATTCTAAGGTTCCTTCCAGTTTTGATGTTCTATATTTTTTAAGGTCTTACTTAACTCTGACATTCTGTGTTCTAACATCTCTTCCAGTTCTAATATTCTATGTTCTAAGTTCCCTTCCAGCTCTGACAGTCTATGTTCTAAGGTCCTTTGAAGCTCTAATATTTTATGTTCAGTTTCCTCATCTGGAAAATGAGCTAGAGAAGGAAATGGCAAAGCACTTTGGTATCTTTGCCAAGAAAACCTTAAATGGGGTCACGAAGAGTCAGACACCACTGAGAAATGATTGAATTCTATATTCTAAGGCTTCTTCCACCTTGTCATTTTGTTATAAGGTCCTTTTGCATTTTAATATTTCATGCCCTAAGGACCTTTCCAATTCTTATATTCTCTGTTCCAACAACCTGTTGCTAACTCTAACAATCTGTGCTCTCGGGTCTCTTCCCACTCTGTCTTCCTATGATTCTGAGATTGAGATTGGCTGTGTGCTATGAAGCTAGTTAGTCCTGGGATACATTTTGCAATTTGTGATTTCTTGTTTCTAGACAGGCCAAGAGCACAGATGCCCTGAATAGCCAAGCGGATGGTTTTGTGTTGGCTATTTTTTCTTGTGTTCCTGTTTTTAGCAGTTCCTCCCCTGTGATAACTCTCTGGGCTTTGTCCTACTTTCCAGTCCTGAAGATCACCCAGCCCCTCTCACTGGATCAAGGCAGTTTCCGTGGGCATCAATACCGCCAGGCTGAATGCTTCTGACCCAGCCACATTAGGAGAAGAGCTTATTGCCAATACAGTGAGCATCCTCAGAAACTTCAGTGCAGAAAGATGTTAAAGACCATTGAAGGAAGAATAAAGGTTGATCCTGGGAAGTAGTGATGGATTAAGGGTCCCAGACAAATGAACAGTAAAGATTGAGGGGTGGGGTGGGGAGCAGGGTTAGTATTGAGGAAGGAAGCTTGCCCTAATCCTCCTAGTGCCCCATGGGGGAGTTCTTAAGGGTCTGAAATAGACTAGAAATCCTCAGGCCCCTGATGCCTCTGGGAAAGCAGTGTGAAGTCAAAAGGAAGTTCTCATCTAAGTAGGATTCCTGGCTTTGCCCTTCCTAGCTATCGGCTGTGGGCAAGTCACCCCTCTTTTTCTGACCCTCTTTTGTCATCTCTTTAGAATGGTGGTGGTTTGGGGGTGGGGAATCATCCTGGAATGGCTGCCTACCTTCCAGAGTTGTGAACTCCTCCATCTCAACATCCAGGTTTCAAAATCCCAGGCTTCCCCCTGGAAGCCCCACTGGGGCTGGTTTTCATATCCCTCCCAGTCCAATACCTACCCCACCCCACCCCCTACAAACTTCTAGCAGCATCTCCAAGGGATTGTGGCAAATTGGAAATCCTATTAGTCTTAAATTAATGGGCTTTTCTTGTGGGGCAGCGGGCTGGAACGGGCAGCCCAGGGCCCTGATCATTAACTGGCAAGGGGAACAGGCAGTGAAAGGCCAACCCACTTCCCTGGAGAGCTAGTACTCCCCCCTTTCATTAACCAGCTCATCTCTCAGGCCCACCCACCTTTTATCTGGGAAGGGGCAAAAGAGCTTTGAACCCTGGAATTAAATTCCACTGAGGCTTGGGACAAAGAATGAATCTCAGGACCCCTTTCCTTCCCCCAACCCCCTCTGCTTGCCTGGGGGAGGAGGAAGCCTCTTCTTGTCTTGGAATGGGAACATATGAGAACTTTGGGGGCTCAGACACGGTGGTGGTGAAAGGAATATGGTTCACCCCCAAAGATTGTGGGGCACATACATTGGGATGGAATTAAGGGAGCAGGGGATACCTTTCTGCTGTTTGCACTTTTCTAGGAAGTAGGAAGATCTTTGTCATTGGATATGACCTAGAGTCCTGGCATCAGGAATGGGTCTGCCTGCTCTGGGGAAGACTCTTCCTGCTACTGGTGGTGGTGGTGGTGAGGGGCACTTTGTCTCCTATCCCCTAACCATGTGTCTTGCCAATTAAAATCACAGAAACATTGAATCTCAGGATCACAGAATCTTAGAACCCAGGATGTCAGAGCTGGGAGGGCCCTTAGAACCCAGGATGTCAGAGCTGGGAGGGCCCTTAGAACATAGGATGTCAGAGCTGGGAGGGCCTTAGAACACAAAATGCTAGAGCTGGAAGGGACCATTTTATAGATGCATTTTGACTCAATCAACAAGTGCAGTATAATATAACAACAGTTTCTCAAGCACTTATTGTGTGCAGAGAACACTATGTTAGTCACTGGGAGTAGATACAATGTCTAGAGAAGATTCTTCGCCTGCCTTCAAGAAGGTTACAGGCTAGTGAGGCAAAATAACTGCATTAGAAAGGGCCAAAGAGATCCAAGCCTGGTGAGGCAACCAAGAGTGAAAGTGATCTTGGGCTCCCTCAAGGAAACCAGGAAGTCTGCCCCATTAGGTAGACTTGAGTCCCCTTGACCTCTGCCTGGTCAGAGCCTGTCTGAACAGTGGGGCATTCAGTTCAGGATACCATGTGTTCTTTGTATCTCAAGCACTTAATAGAATGTCTGACATGTAGGAAGCTCTCAATAAATGCTGGTTGACTTGTTGTAGCCACAGAGTGTCCAGAGGGTGGCAATGGGGAAAGTAAAGGTCCTTGAGGTCATGCCTTTTGAGGAAAGGGAAGCCCACAAAAGTTGTCTATCAGAAAAATTCCTCACACACTGTGTTTGTTATTGTGTGTAATGTTCTCTTGATTCTGCTTCTTTCACTCAGCATCAGTTCATGTAAGTCCTTCCAAACCTCTATGAAGTCTTCTTGTTCATCATTTCTTATAGCACAATAGTATTCCATTACATTCATATACACCATAACTTGTTCAGCCATTCCCCAATTGATAGGCATCCCCTCGATTTCCAGTTCTTGGCCACCACGAAGAGAGCTGCTATAAATATTTTTGTACATGTGGGACCCTTTCCCAGTTTTATGATCTTTTTTGGATTACAGTCCTAAAAGTGATATTGCTGGGTTAAAGGTTATGCACATTTTTGTAGCCCTTTGGGCATAGTTCCAAATTACTCTCCTGAATGGTTGGATCAGCTCACAGCTCCACCAACAATGCTTTAGTGTTCCAATTCTCCCACATCTTCTCCAACATTTATCCTGTTTTGTCATGTTAGCCAATCTGATAGGTGTGACTTAGTCTTCTTCCAGATCTGAATCCTTTCATCTCATAAGTGGGAAAAAGAGAGAGAGAGAGAGAGGAGTGGAACAGGGGTAGAGAAGGAAAGAGAAGGGAGAATGACAAGGGGGAAGAGATGGAAAGGGATGAGAATATAGGGAGGGGAGACAAAGGAAAGAAGGGCCATGGAGAAAGGCTCCATGGTGGATGGTGGTTCAGGGCTACCAGCTGATTGCTCTTGAAGTGCTCTGAGGTTTCTGGGGTTCCCAGTGCCCTATCCCCCTAGCTCTTGCTTCATCCTCCCCAGGTGTGAGCCTTCTTCCCATATCTCATACTCTGATGGATTCCTGGGTCCACTCCTATAGGAATCCCACATCTCTAGTGACCTGGAAAGTTCCCTGGCTTCCCATCCCAGCTTAACCATTTTATCTGCTTTTATTAGGGCTACAACTGGGCCCAGGGGAGGGGAATTCCAGTCACCAGAGAAGGAAGTACTTAACTCTCCCAGGCCCAGTGGTATCTCAACCACAAATCTCTCTTCAAGTCTCTGCTTGATATCAGACAATGTCCTCTCCCTACCCAGTCCATGGGAGGGGTGTGGGCATCAAGTGGGGTAGTGATCCTGACTAAAAGTGTCCTTGGGGAGGGGCAGGGAGCTAACTGGAAGGAAGGGGTAATGGGTGTATGTGTGAGTGTGAGTGTGATAGGGCTGGCTGAAGAGACAGAGATGGACAGGCAGTGCTAGTATGGAGGAGAGAGTGGAGGAGAACGAGTGGGTTACATAGTCTGGAGATCAAGTCCCAGCTTCCTTAATCAATAACTGTAATATGGCCTGTATGACCCTGGCAAAATTATTTTTCGCCTCCTTGCCTCAGTCTGATACTTGTGACTTAATATCTTCTTCTAGATCAATAAAATGAAAGAATTCGACCCGATGGCCCTGATGTTCTCTTTCAGCTCTAGAACTAACATATTCCCTGTGACTGTCTAGCTCCATTTCTCTTTTATAAAATGAGATGGTGAGGCAGGGTGGTCTCTAAAGTTCTAGCTTTAATAATCCTTGATCTAATAACTATGTAGGCGGCACAATGGACAAAATGCCAGGCTTAGAGTTAGTAAGATATATCCTCCTGAGTTCAAATCTGACCTCAGACATTTCCTGACTTTGTGACTGTGGGCAAGTCACTTCACCCTGTCTTCCTCAGTTTCCTCTGTAAAATGAGTTGGAGAAGGAAATGGCAAATTGCTTCAGTATCTCTGCCAAGAAAACCCTAAATGGGATCACAAAGAGTAGGAAATGGACGACTGAACAGCAATATCTGTGTTCTAACATTCTAGGATTCCTTCCAGCTCTGACGGTCACAGAATCACAGAAGGAGAAAGTTGAAATCCACCTCTATGGCCATCTAGTCCAACTCATACATGAAAGGCGTGTCTGCTACAATACGCCTGCCAAGTGGTCCTCTAGCCTCTGCTTAAAGACCTGGAAGGAGGGAGGAGCGACCCCTTCTGGAGAAGGCCCATTCTATCGATGCCCAACTTGAGTTGTTGGGTAGTTTTCCTGATCTTAAGCCTAAAGTTGCTTGTTTGAACTTCCATTCATCATTTCTAGCTCTGCCTTCTAGGGCCAAAACAGGTGAAGTTAATTAAACCGTGTTCTAAGGTCTATCTTCAGCTTTGGAATTCTATGTTCTAAGGCCTTTCCTAGCCCTGCCATTTTATGTCTTAAGGTCCCTTCCAACCTCTAATATTTAATATTCTGTGTTCTAAGACCCCTTCTATCTCCAACATTCTCTGACTACTGTATTGCTAATGTCTTCAGGGAACAATCAAGAGTTCCCAGATGGGATCATATGGATATATTGAGTTTGGGGTGTGTGTGGGGGGGTGGGTGGGGTGGGTGGATGATGACACATTTTACATTCTTCCCAAGGAATCCCAGATGGGGCAGACTAAGGTCTGGGCCTTCCTCAGCCAGGTGCTGAGTAGTGACAAAAAAATGCCACCCCCAATGGGGATTAGTGGCATTGCCCAGAGGCCCTACAGGAAGGGGCGCTGTCTGGCCCAAAGACTCAAGGATTGGCCTGCTTCTTTGGGAGAGTGGGAAAGTGTGAGCTCATTCCTGCCTGCCGCCTGGGAGCAGGCTGGGCCACGGACTCCTCCTGTCTCTGATAATCTCCATAATCCCGCCCCATAATCATTCTTTATTAAGGGATGCTGCGGCCTCCCTTACACGCCTTAATGAGGGCTTGGTGAGCAAATACACCGGGATCAGAAGTGGGTCACATTTTCCAAAAGGGTTTATTCTCTAGGCCCAAAATAACCTCAGCAGGGAAGGCGGAGTTCCTGTTTCATATTGCTACTTGGCAGAGGCTACAGTTGTGGGAGCACCCAGGCTGGCCTGGCAACCTGCCTACCCCCCCAACTTCCTCTGCCCCTCAGACTCCCCCCAGCTACCCCTCCCCACACACTGTTGACCAGTCAACTCTTATACAGAATATCAGAGCTAGAAGGGTCCTTAGAGCGGTGAATGTCAGAGTGGTGGTTAGGGGAGAACCCTATGATGCAGAATATTTGGTCAAGTAGGATCCTTAAAACATAAGCTGTCAGAGCTGGAAGGGGATAAGCATTTATACAGCACCTACTGTGTACCAGGTACTGGGCTAAGCGCTTCACAAATATGATCTTGTTTTATTCTCACAACAATCCTGGGAAGTAGGTGCTATTACTACTCTCATTTTACAATGGAGGAAACTGAGGCAAAGAGAGGTTAAGTAACTTGCCCAAGGTCATTCATATGGCAAGTGTCTGAGGCTGGATTAGAACTCAAGTCTTCCTGATTGATTCCACACTCTTTATCCACTGCACTATCAGCTGCCTCTAAGGAAGGGAACTTTAGTGTAGAGAATGTCAGAACTGGGAGGGTCCTTGGGGTTCAGAATATGAGAGGCAGGACCATTAGAACAGAATATCAGAGTTAAGAGGGTCTCTAGAACAGGGAAAGTCCTTAGGACCTTAGATACCTTAGGACACAGAATGCAAGAGTAGAAGCAGTGGCATGCTGATAAATGTTTAACAACCAACTCTCCAGAAAAATGTTGTACCTCTGACATACTTTTCAGTTTAATTTGCATCATTAATACTTTCCCCATCATGTTCTAAAGTCTAGAAATGAACAAAACATTCAAGCTCTGATTTGTAGCATTTGCCAATTTTTGAGGTATAAATACTCACACTAAAAATTTAACAAGTGGCTCTTGAGGTGGTTTGAGCTAGCTCCAGCACACCCTTGGTTAGAAGGGGCCTCTAGAAAAAAGAATATTTGAATCTGAAAAGCTCTTGGAACAAAGAATGTTAGAGCTACTAGGAAGCTTTAGAACACAGACTGTTAAAGCTAGAAGGGAATTTAGAATGCAGAACATTCAGTTTCGAAGGGTTCTCAGAACGCCAAGTTGGAGTTGGAGTTGGAAGGGACCTTGGAATAGGAAAGGGCCTTAGAGATTATCTGGTCTAAGCTACTCATTTTACTAATGAGAAAAAGTGAGGGCCAGAAAAGACTACTTCTTTTCCCTCAGGTTAATTCTAGGAGTGAGAAAACTAGGACCGAAAACCAGCTTTTCTGATTCCCATTTCGGTGTCCTTCACAGGTAGCAAAGCGCTTTGAAGAAATGAATATGGAGGGCTATTCTTATATTGGTGCCAGAACTATGCTTTCATCCATGTGGGATATTCTGTATAAAACGTCCTTGCAGAAGCTCAGATTGAGAAGAACAGTCTGATAATGTTGCATGGCACGATGAGAGATCAGTTGATCCATGGTCAGAAACAGGGTTGAAGGAAGCCAAGTCTCTTAGATTCCAAGACCAGCCCTCCATCCACTACCCCATGCTGTCTCTATTGCTGTTGTGGTTTATCATTCTCCTCCTTTCCAATGGGCTTCAGATAGAACCGGCTCAATTGCTATCTTGCTATTATCCTTTTACGTTTAGACTCTTGCACAGGTGGATGAAATAATTGCTTTTTTGTTATTGAATAAAAGCTGCCCAAGGACCTCTTCTGTAGACTCACAGAAGGCATCTTGGGACAACTCCAGTAGCCGATAGGATATCAAGGAGGCTGTTTACCTGGTCATGTTCCTCCACGGTTTTAATTTCTTCTTTTGGGACTAGAAGGTTGAGAGGATAAAATGTTAGAAGGAACCTTTAGAACACAGAACGTTTGAATCTGAAGGGATCTTGGAACATACAATGTGAAAGCTAGAGAAAATTTTAGAGTGTAGAACATTCAAATTCAAAGGCTTCTCAGAACGCTCAAAGCTTTTCATTCTATGTAGTTTGGAGCTTATGAGGTAGGTGACATCGGTTAAAAACATTGATATTTATGGAACAATAGTATGTCTGGATGATTGTGGAATAAAAATTATTAATTATATTAGTAACAATGAGCAACATCTTTTCTTATTTCTTTCTGATTCGGATGAGCTCCCGAAGTTGATTTCTTACACCTGTAAGTCCGTTAACACTTTTTCATCATTGTTTCATGGACAGCTCTCCTTTTATCTTCAGACAACTTTTAAGTTTATTTTTGGAATACAAGTTTATTTTACCTGAGAATCCCAAAGGTTTGCAACTCTTCTTGCGTCTGAGGGAGAGGATTCTGGCTTTCGGAAATGGACTTTCACATCCACAGAAATCTTCAGCTCACATGCTTCACCCAGGCAGGGGGTGATAGGTGCTGGTGGCATTCAAAAACTGCCATTGGCTTGTATTTTTCTTCTTCAGGATAGATATTCTGCTGCCTGCCTGGGAGGAGTTGATTGTCTGCTTTAGGTATGTCCCACAGAGTACGGAAGATTCATTCATTCATTTACTCATGCCGTAAACATCCATTAAGAAGCCACGATGTGGGAGACCTTGTCCTAAGTGCTGGGGATACAAAGACTGTATCTAGCTTTAAATTTTACTGGGGAGGTGGAAATTGAGGACTGAGCAAAACAAAACACATGCCCCATTTACCCAACCTCCAATTGAGATTTTTACATCATTCTTATATTTTTGAATTCTTCTGTGTTCCTTTTGGTACCATGAATTCATTTCATTTTGTTTGGAAGCTAGAGACAGAGACAAGGGTGGAGAATCAGAGGGAGGAAGGGGGCAAGAGACAAACTGGAAGAGAGGCATATTGATAGAGAGAGGGAGAAGGAAAGACAGAGAAGAAGACCAACACAGGATAAGAGAGAGAAGGAAAGCAGTGAAGTGGGGAGGGTAGAGAAAGAAGTTGAAGCCTAACAGGGAACAATTGAGGTGGGGGGGGGGCGAGAGAGAGAGAGAGAGAGAGAGAGAGAGAGAGAGAGAGAGAGAGAGAGAGAGACAGAGAGAGAGAGACAGAGAGAGAGAGACAGAGAGACAGAGAGACAGAGAGACAGAGACAGACAGAAATAGAAAGACAGACAGTCAGAGAAAAACAGAGAGAAAGGAAAAGAATAGGTTAGAAAGATAGAAATAGAGACTAGCCAAAGAAAAGTGAAAGATATACAGAGAGGGAAGGAGAAAGGAAGGGAGATACTAAAGGGAGGATGTCTAGAGATGAGGAGGGAAGGCAGTGTTGAGAGTCTGGTAGCAGCCTGAGGGTGAGAGCAATAGGGACAAAGCATCTGTCAGTAGTTTTAGGTCGGGGGTAGGGAGAGGGAGGGGTCAGGGAACCTTTTAAGCTGTTGTGGTTAATAAAACTTATAGTGGGTAATCAATCAGCAACTACCTGTAGCCATTGGCTGGAAGGGATGGGGGAGGTGGAGGAGACAGAGAGACAGAAAGAGAGAAAGAGGGGGAAAAGGTAGGGAGAGAGAAAGAGAGAGGGAGGAAAAGAGAGAAGGGCTGCTTCACGTTCAGGCTCAGGCAGCCCAGTGGGAGGGACTGTGTGGGTGTGTAAATGTGTAGTAGACACCACCAGAATCCCTGGACTCAGAGACATCTGGGGGCATCTGGTCCAATTCCTTTTTAAAACTTGACTCGTATCTGGTGTATTTTCCATGAGTGACTGATTATCTAGCCTTTGCTTGAACACTCTTAGTGTCAGGGAGCTGTTCCAGGCAGTCTGTTCTACTTTGGGAAAATTATTAGAAAGTTTTTCTTCCTACTGAGTCAAAATTGGTCTCCCTATAACTTCCATCTGAAGGAGAAGCTCCTCCCTAAACCTACAAGAGCTGTTCCATGGCAGGGGAAAGGGAATAAGCATACTTGTACATACATGTATACACATAAACACATACGTACACAATGCACAATAAATGTGTACATGAACATGTACATATATATCATAAGGTATATACACATATACCTACACATGTATAAACAATACCTATATACACATACAGTACACAACACACACATATATATATATATACATATACACACAATACGATGTAACATGTGCAATATATACACAACAGGTATATACAAACAATACAATCTACACTACCTACACAATATACACATATGCACACATGTGTACACATACACACAGGTATACACATAAATATATGCATATATAGGCATGCTCAAAGGCACATGCATATACATATATGCCATATAACACATACATACACATATGTACCATATAACACATACATACATATAGACAGAGCATTGTGCTAAGTGCTTTTGACACAATAACAAATATCTCATTTGAGCCTCATAATAACTCCTCAGAGGAGGTGCTATTGTCATCCCCATTTTACATCTGAGGAATCTGAGGTAGGCACAGGTGAAGTGACTGACCCAGGGTCACACAGCTAGTAAGTGTCTGAGGATGGATTTGAACTCAGGTCACTCTGACTCCAGGCCTAGCTCTTTCTACTGAGACTGTGGACAAGTCATTTGAATTCTCAGACCCCAGATTCTTAGACTATTAATCACAGAACCGTTGCCTAACTACCTTAGTGGAGATGGGTTCCTCGTGGGGAGCTTCTAATACAGATCCACAGAAAAACCAAAACAAAATGAAAAAACCTCTAAGGTTTACAAATCACTTTCCCCACACTAATCCTATGAGGTACAACATAAATGTATTCATACTTGTATTATTGCCCCCATTTTATAGAGGAGGAGACTGAGGCCCAGAGATTTGCAATAACTTGCCCAAGGTTGCTCAGCAAGGTAAATAATCTTAGCAGTGTGGACATTCCCTCTAACAGTGTGGATCACTACCCATTTCCTCCTCTTCTTGTATGGCTCTTGTCCATGACCTTCATAAATCCTCTCCAGGGAGTGAGGGGAGAGAGAGAGGCCCTCAATATGCCAGGGAATTTCTTCTCTAGTCTTTGATGTTGTGTGGATGCCCTCTTCCCTTCTCCCTCATAGAATTCCTCACTTCCTTTGAGCACCATCTTCCATCATAGGAAGAAAAAGAGAGGTTCTGTTTGAGGGAGAGTTGAAGGAGTTGTTAGAAGCACTGAACAATTCTTTAAAGGCAATCCAGTCTTGTACTGATGACAAGCTCTATGGGTTATCTATCCAATGGAATATCATAGTTTGAGCAAGAGGCTGTCTTCATCCAATTGGTTTTTCCTGTGTGAATAGTTAGGCCAAACACTTTTGAATAATTATCACTTTTATTTAGGAGGTTCTGCAAAGTTCTGGCAATTAATGAAGTCAGTACAATAGAAGCATTGGAAGGATACGTACATATGTATGTATATTGATCTGTATATGTATGTATATCGATCTATCTTCTATATCTATAGAGAATCCCATGTCCATTTGGGCTCTGTAGTGACAATCCTTCAGGACAGTTGCAAACATCTTTGTTGAGGGTATGACTGGCTCAGGGTTATTGTTGCATGTCCAACTCTCCATGATGCCATTTGGGGTTTTCTTGGCAAAGGTACTGGAGTGGTCTGCCATTTCCTTCTTCAGGTCATTTTACAGATGAGGAAACTGAAGCAAAGAGGGTGAAATGACTTGCCCAGAGTCCAGCAAGACTAACACCATCCTTGTCTTGGGTGTTACACAGTTAGTCCATAAACAATTATTAAGCATCTGCTATGTACCAGGCACTGGGGATAGGAAGAAAAGCAAAAGACCATCTCTGCCCTCAAGGAACTCACAATCTGATGGAAGAGACAAAAAACAGTTAAGTCCAACATTGCAACTCTTGATGTGATCCAAGGAGAAGAAGCTCTGTCTACACTTGAGCAGGTCTGGATTGCCTTTGAGACATTGCATATATCAATCAGTCAACTAGCATGTATTAAATGCCTACTATGTGCCAGACATGCTGCTAAGTGCTGGAGATAGAGAAAGGCAAAAGGCAGTCCCTGCTCTCAAAGAGATTCCAGTCTAATGCAAAAAATGCAAACCACTATATATATATATATGTATATATAAAATCTATCTATCTATTTATCTATCTATCTATCTATATGTAAACAAGCTATATCCAGAGGAAATCATCAACATTCTAGGTAATCCACAGAGCAATGGCAAAAGCATATGGCCGACACTTATAGTATGTTACTAACAATGACTCCACATGAAGGAAGTGATATAAAAGACATTGCTGAGAACATATAGGACCCAGAATAAAAGCACCATAGTCTGAAGGATAGAGAGCTGCGTTCGGAGACAAGAAGACCTGGATTCAAGTTTCATCATGGACACGTGTGAAAATGTGTGGATCACTGTGTGATCTTGAGCAAGTCTCTTAAGCTATTAGGGCCCCAAGCACTATAATTATGATCCTTTGGATAGTATAGGATCACACATTTGGAGCTAGAAAGGACCTGAGAGATCACATAATCAATTTGGAAGCTTTAGAAAGATCCTTCCCCTCCCCTTACACCAGCCTTCAGGGATATTCTAGACCCCTGAAGGGGAGATGTAGCCAGTGTCACTCTGGGACCCAGGAGGAGTTGAGATAAGGAAGGACTCTCAGAATCTCTAGCTAGCTGCCCTCAGGGACCTGATTTGCCACTGAGAGTGGGAGTGGGGATAAGGACCCTTAGAGTTTATATGGTCTACATAAATGTAGAGCTGAGACCTTAGAGATCATCTAATTAACCAACCAATCAGCAAGCATATAATAAGACTCTAAGATTCAAGTTGCAGAGTAAGATGCTTGTCAACCGAAGTCAATAAGCATTTATTAAGCACCTACTATATACCAGGAGGGGCAGCTAGGTGAGGAGCTAGACTCCAGGTCTAAAATCAAAAAGATTCCTCTTTCTGAGTTCAAATCTGGCCTCATATACTAGTAGCTGGGTAAGTCACTTAACCCTGGTTACCTCGGTTTCCTCATCTTTCAAATGAGCTGGAGAAGAAATGGCAAACCACTCCTGGATCTTTGCCAAAAAAAACCTCAAATGGCATCACGAAGAGTTGGACACGACTGAACAACCACAAGAAAACAACAATAATCAATAAACAATAATCAGGTAGTGTGCTAAGCACTGGGGGTTCCAAAGAAAAAGAACAGTCCCTGATCTCAAGGACTCTAAATGGGGAAGACCACATGGTACAGCTCTGCACCATGACACAGGCAGGATGGGTTGGGGATAATCACCAGAGTGAAGGCACTAGCACTGAGGGGGGACTGGGGAAAAGGCAGCTTATAAAGGCTGGTCTGCATGAGTTGAGAGAGGAGCCTTATGGAGGATTCTCTGTATCAATGAAATTCCAGATCTGGACCCACGGGGAAAAAAAGAAATAAAAAAAATCAGAAAAAGCTGGTTAAAGAATAGGCATAAAAGACCCTAGAGGGTTCATCTGAATAATACTATTAATGCCCCTGAGATATTTGAAGAGCTGGATAAAAGCTTCCTGTGTTTTGGGTGGGTCCTCTATGGAAGATTTAAGGGGCAGCTTTGGCTAAAGATCATCACTCAGGGTGGGAGGGCATGGAATCCATTGTAATCATCCCAAGCAGAGGGAAGACACCCCACTGGGAGAAAAAGGAGGTCCATAAATACATCGCTGCCCACTGATGTTTTGTAATGTTTAGAAAACAAGACTCTGATGTCATTCCTTAAAAAAAGATAAAGGACTTTTTAAGAAAACATTAGAAACGTGTGTTTGTCCTTCATTGCCGAAGAAGACTATGCCATCACAGAAATAATAACATGATTTGCACTTGACTTTGTTCCGAGTGGAGGAGGGCTGTGCAGGTCACCAGCCTTACTTCTCCAGAGTGATCTGAATCCAGTGAGCAGATGTTCATCAGGATGACTGGAGATGACCCAGGATGAGGCATTTGGGGTTAAGTAACTTGCCCAAGGTCACACAGCTAGTGAGTGTCAAGTGTCTGAGGTGAGATTTGAACTCAGGTCCTCCTGACTCCTGCACTGGTGCTCTATC
>CM053771.1:48655497-48684416 GCA_028658325.1 Potorous gilbertii
TGATCCTAGAAAGTGTTCACCCCTACCCCCATTCCTTTTAATTCCTGACATTCTACCACCAGAGAGGCATTGCTCTGGGTTAACTTCTTTCCCCACCTAATGTTATTCTGAAATGTAAATGTCCCTGGGTGGGAGAAGGCATATAATTATTGCAGTTCTCATTCTTTAATAACTTTTGCTTTGCAAAACCTTTTCGACATAATAATTATGAAGGACATAATAGAAGGGTCATTGTTCTAATTTTACAGATAAGGAAACCAGGACTCAGAGAGGCTTGAAAAAATCTCTCTCTCTCTCTTTTTCCATCTATCTATCTATCTATCCATCCAGTCATCCATCCACCCACCCATCTGTCTGTCCATCCATCTACCTACTTACCTACCTACCTACCTACCTACCTATTTATCTATCTATCTATCTACCTACCTATCTATCTATCTATCTATCTAATTCAAGGTTAAAGAATGCCTGATCCAGGATCCCAAGTCTTCTGAGACCATGACTGGGGCTCCCATCTCCCATTGAACCACGCGGCCTCTCTCTAATGCTAGAATGTGTTTTTCTTTTTGTGATCATGAAGGATAAGTAGCTCAGCCACTAACTACCTTCCCTGGGCTTCAGTTTCTTCATCTTTAAAGTTAGGTAGTTGGGCTGGGTGATTTAAGGTCCCTGTGGTCTCTAAGTTCATATACCCAGAAGGCCTTGGACCCTTGAGAGGTGGAACACACTGCTCCTATCTTAGTTTAAATCTTCATCACTTTCCAACTGGATTATTCCATCACTTTCTAATTGATCTCTCTGCCTCTAGTTTCCTATTTTCCAATCCATCCTCCATAAGATGCTAAAATAATTTCCCTAAAGCACTTATCTGACCAAGTCATTTACTTGTCTATGAATGTCTGGAGACTCTGGATAAAAATAGAGACTGCTCATATGAAGGACATTTCAGACTCTTCACAGTCTGATTCCAACTCCTTTGCTACACTTGTTTCCACCGTATTCTTCCTTCACACAATCTACATTCCAGCCAAACTGGTCTCATCCTCAAACTCAGCATTCCATCTCCCACCACTGTGCCTTTGAACGGGCTGTCCCACATACCAGCAATGCCTCTCAAAATCCTTACATTCTTCCTTCGAAGCTTAGTTACACTGGGAAGCATTTCCTAGCCTCCTAGCTTGCTTTTCTTTCAATTTGTAGTGAATTCTCTTGCTTGTGAAAATGTATCTGACTGGTAGATTTTAAGCCCACTGGGGGCAGAGACTGTATTGCATTTTCTTTTTATCCCCAGCATCTAATAGATTACCTTGCACATGTATTAAATGCTTGTTGAATTGAATTCAGTTGCATGGGATGCAGTGGATAACAGCCTTGTCAGCTACTCCTATGACCCTTCTGATGGTGATGGGGTTTCTAGGAGAGCATGGTATATAGCCAGCCCTTACACACTCCTGCACTTGGGACACAGCTGGCAGGCAGGCCCTCAGAAAGCCAAGAGGTTCATCCAAGGCAGCCCCTGGAAGAACCAACAGCCTGTAGCATGTACTGCCAAGACTGAAGGGGGATGGGAAATAGTCTGGGAGTAACTGGAAGAGAAGGAAGGAGAAAGGGAGGGAGAATTGAGAATCCCTAGGAAAGCCCAGTGAGGGGAAGTGTCTTTAAGCCTGGAATGTATGTTAGGAAGAGAATGGGAGTAGTGGTGGAGGGCCGATCAGGATGGTTTATGCAGGGAGAAAAATGGGGAGCCTCATGGGAACTACACTGAAAATCAGAAACCAGAGAAGACCTTTATCCCTTACCCTGAATGAGAAGGACTCATTCCTGGAAACAGGGTGGTATGGTGTAGACCATGCCAGAAGACCTAGGGAAATCACACCTATAGGGGGACTATTGGTGCATCTCGGGAATGTGCACCACTGAATATCAAGCAGCAAACTTCCAACAAGGATTTGTGTGAGAGAAGTGACATAAAAATGGTGATCAAAGACAAGGAGGACTGGAAATGGAGGTGAGTCTGTTATGAGATGATAGTAAGGGCCAATGAAGAGAACTCTTAGGTTGCAATAGAACTAATGAGATATTTGACAAATCTTACCCATCTTAAGGGGTTAGCTTATCTTGTCAATTCCCTGACACCTTCTCCGACTGCCCCCAGCTCCCTCCCTACTTCAGTCCCCACCAATATTCCTCTTCTCTGATATTTTGGCAAGCTTAGAATCAGAGAACTATAGAATAACAAAATTATAAGAGGTTTTGGAGCATAGAATATTAGTGTTGAGAAGGACATTGGAACACAATGTCAAGGCAAGAACATGGAATATCAGAGATGGAAGGACCTTAAAACAGAGAATGTCAGACCTGGGAAGGTCCTTGGAATATAGAATGTCAGAGCTGGGAGGGCCCTTAGAACATAAAATACCAGAGCTGGGAAAGACATCAGAACTACAGAATGTTAGAGCTGGGAGGGTCCTTAGGACACAGAATGTCAGAGCTGGAGGGACGTGTAGAGCATCGAAAGTCAAAATGTGGAGGACCCTTGGAACATGAAATATCAAAGCTCAAAGGGAATTTAGAACAAACAGTGTCAGAACCGGAAAGGACCTTGGGCCTTAGGATATCAGAGCTGGAAGGAACTTTAGAGACCATCTTTTCCAAAGTCCTCAATTTGTAGATGATGGCATTGAAACCAACAAAAGGGAAGGAACTCTGAGTTTGGACAGTCCGGTACTTGGTGTCATATTATCCCAGGGCCTCTTTTTGAGCTGTCTTGTCATCTGGGTTAGACTAGGGTAGACAGGACTGTCATCATTTTGAATTCTCACAATGTTTGGTCTGGATGTTTCCTTTCTACTTGGTAGCATACTTGCATGTACATATATATGCTTCTTAGTGGACTTAGCTCTTTGAAGGCAGGGTCTGTGTCATGTTTATTTTTTATCTGCTAGACCTTTAAAAATGCCTGTTGACTGATTGATTGACTAAGGAGATCTCTGGTCTACTGAAGTATCTCAGTCCATCTTTAGAACACAGGTATGAGCTAAGAAGTATAAGTATTCCTATTCTCCTCATTTTACAGATTTGGAAACTGAGGTCCCCAGATATAGATGACAGGGAATCCCTGCTACTTGCAATGTTTTTTTTCCAGACTTCTACCTGTAGTCATCTACCATGGATTTTCCTGTCTATACACAGAGGACATTTTATAACATTTGATCACTCTGGTACTTGGCTGGATCTTGGTGCAATCCTGTAAATACACAGGTATTTGGCACTGATTTCCCATTAGGGCAATGTAATTGCTATGTACAACATGGAGCAAACATAGGCTTAATGAGACCTCAGTGCAGCTCTGATGTTGGTGGGGGAGGGAGTGGAAAGATGTTTCCTGTGGAACACTGCCTTGGCCAAGATAGTCCCTGAACAGGAAGAATCAGAGGACAAAGACTGTCAGAACTGGAAGAGACCGAACAGAGTGTCAGAGCTGGGAGGGTCCTTCAAACACAGAATGTCAGAGATGGGAGAGTTCTTAGAACATAGAATATCAGAGCTGGAAAGGATCTTAGAACATAGAATGGTCAGAGTTAGGAGGAACCTTAGAACACAGGATGTCAGAACAGGGAGGATGTTAGCCGGTAGAATGCCAAAGGTGGAAGGAATCCTAGAGATCACAAAGGGATGTGCTTTTGGCCACAAAAGGAGGCTAAAGAAAATATTCAGGCAACCTTAGAGCATAATGACCCCTCTCTCTTTGCAGCTTGAAGGAGTTGTTTCTATTAGAGCTGTGCAGTCATCCTTCTTCACACAGATAGCAGTGTGGCCAGCTTGGAATGCTTATTACCTCAAAGAAGTAACAAAGGTTAGAGACACGAATTAGTCTTAGAACTCAGATGAATCCATGGATTCCATTTCATTCAACAAACATTTATGTGCCTTGCAAGAACCAGGAGCTCATGTTGAATTGAAATGAGTGGATGGTGACTCCATCATTGGCCAGGAAAAGCCTTTAACCCCTGAGCATCCAATCCTAGCAGCAGCAAGAAGCAGGTGTTGGGGCTGAGATACCAAGAGTAACTCCCATTTCTAGAGTGGGTGACAGTTAAGAAGAACCCATGTTCTGTCCTCCTCTCCTTTCAGCCAGCTTCTGAGGAACACAGCAAAAGTCTTATCTTTGCATGTAACAGAGAGGAAATAGATTGCTCAGAGGCTCAGGGCTAATGAGTAGGTTGTGTTTGGTATTGGAGTCACAGGCTCACTGCTGCCCCTTTGGTGTGATGGAAGTGGGGCAAGAAGAGGGGTTAACATGGAAAGGAACTCTTGGGGAGAGGTTAGTAATTTAATTAAATAAGGAAGTACTCAGTGCCAGTTGCATGTAAGGTCCTGAACTAAGTTTAGGAGATAAAGGATGAGATAAGACTTAGTCCTTCTCTCCTGACATTTACAATTTAATAAGGAAGATAAGATGCCTGCCTTTGAGGCAGAATGGGAAGGTGTCCAGGAGAGATTCAGGAAGTGTTCAAAAAAATTTTAGGAGGGAGATACCACTTTCATCTGAAAATGGTTGTGAAGGAGATTGCTCATCAGGAAAGCCTTCCTGAAGGAGGGGGAACCTGATGGGCCTTGAACAGAAGGAGGGATTTTAACTGCTTTGTTGGAGCAAGTCAGGGTGGGGTTGGGAAGAAGAGATTCCTTCCAGGCACATGGTACAAGGTGAGCAAATTCAAGGAGTGACCATCATGTGTTAGGCTAGCTATTGCATACATGGAGACAACAATGAAAATGGACCCTGCCTTAAAGCTTACATTCTACTGAGGGACGCAGCATTTACACAGGTGATTGCTGCCTGTCCCTTTGACCAGCCTCCCTAAACCCCACAGAATCCATGTGGGAACTCTGGAGGGCCAGGTTCTGGCAATAGAGGACTCATCTCTGAAAGTCTCTAATTGGTTGATGAGTCGGAAAGTCTGATAGATGACACTGGGACACCATGGAAAGACAGATGCTTTCTGTCTGGTGCTCACTTGGATGCAGTCCTCCAGGTGATCAATATTCACTGGTTTAGGAAAGAGATATACTCTCTCTATGTTCAGCTTCCTCATCTGGGGAGTAAGAGACTGTAATAAATGGTCTTAAAAAGTCTCTGACATTTTGACATCCTGTGTTCTAAGGGCTCTCCAAGCTCTGACATCCTGGGTTTTTAGGGCCCTCCCAGCTCTAACATTCTATTTCTAAGGGTCTTCTCAGCTCCAGCATTCTCTGTTCTAAGGTCCCTGCCAACTCTGATATTCTAGGGTTCTAAGTCTCTTCTGGTTCTGACATAGTTTGTCTGACCTAGACAGGACCTTAGAATGTCAGAGCCCAGTTCCTGTTCTCTGATCATAGGACTTCATTGGATGTCAGGGCCTCCAGCCCTCCCTCCTCCTCAAGCTCCAATCTTCCTCCCTGCCCTCCTCCTGGCAGCGTCCACACCTGATCCTCCCCATGGTAGGGTACAAATGCCACTCTAGCTCCAGCTGATAGACTGCGGGTGACACTTGATCTCTCCCTCACTTGCCTCACTGAGTGCAGGCTCCTCCTGCTCTCAGGTGCGCTGAGTGACAGGTAGAGATTAGTGAGGCTTAAGGAAAGCTGGAGGTGAGGCAGGGAGGAGCGGGTGCTTACATTCCAGGCTGCCACAGCCTGGAGACCTGGGGGGAGGAGGCGGGGATGGGGGAGGGAGGGACCAAGGGGCTAAAAAGTGCTGGTGGAGCACAGAGGCATTTCGTGAGCCTTGAAAAGACACAGACACACCCAGATAGAGAGACAGAAGTGCATGAGCGCAGAAGTGGACTCATCCTCACGGTCCTGGGTGGGCACACACACACACACATACACACACACACACACACACACACACACACACACACACACACACACCTGCCCAGGCTATGACCTTGTCTACCTGGCCCAGAATCCTGTCTCCATCATCATCCCCAAGGAGTGGCTACAGAACCTTCCCATGAAGCCATGCGGTAAGGGGGCACCAGCTACCTCCCAATGCAGCCATTCTTCTGGGGGATGGCCCTGCCTGACTGCTAGAAATGATTTCTTTACTTCAAGCACCTATTTCCACATGGTATTCAATGAATATACATTTTATATGGACCCGGAAACATGCAATCTCATTGTCATACAGGATGCCACATGGTCCTATGTGCCCAGAAATGTCCTGGGCCACGAAACAGTGACCAGTGTGGAAAATGGACATAATTGACACAAGAAGATATCTACATTCATGGGATTATGGATTAAGACTTTGTAGGGATCTTGGAGGGTCCCTGCAACCAACAAATATAACCCCTTCATTTCACAGAGGAGGAAACTGAGGCACAGAGGGACCAAAAAAAACTTGTTATAGGGTCACAGAGCTAATACCATCTGAAGTATGACTCAGTTTGCCTTTTCTCCCTTCTCTTTTATTTTTAATTTGGCAAGCATTTATTTCTTCTTTCCCCCCACTCTATCCCAATTTAAAAGGAAAAAAAAGGCAAAATGAGATCTGACCCCAGATTTTCCTGATGTGTTCAGTGTCCCCTTCATTTTACCACATGGCCTCTCATTTAGTCACATCTGTGTAGAAAGTAAGTCACAGGACACACATTCACACACATTTGTGTCAAGTGCAGTCACAATCATAGGGCCCCACACAGTTATGTTCCAAGATATCCACGGGCTCCCACTGGTGTAAGTCAAGGGGATATGTAGAGCCAACCCCATGGAAGAGAAGGTGAAAGGGAGCCCTCTCCTTCAGACCTGCACCACAGAGAGGGAACACAGAGGGGCTGTCAGAAGGCATGAAGAGCTCACACCCTGCCCTTACCTGCCACAAATGAGGCAGGCAGGCAGGCAGGCACCATGCCATGGCGGTGAGGCAAGCCTGTACCGTGTCATTCCTTAATGAGGTCTAATCCCAAACCTCAGCAACCCCAGGAGCTCCCATCACTTTTAGACTCACGTGAACTCCCTCGATCTCTCCACCCCACCCCCTCTTACACATACCTCCCTATTCCCTTTTCTCCCACCCAGCCCAGCCCAGCCCAGCCCAGCCCAACCCTACCCTTGTTTCAGGCCCTGTTCCCTCTTCTCAGGACCTTCTGCCCCACTCCCCAACGCTCCCTCGTTTTTCTTAACCCTGGCCCTTCATAGGGATAAGTCTCTCAGCTAGGGAAAGAGCCAGCTGAGACACTCAGGACCCTGAGTTTTCCTGGATGAATTTTCTCTCCTATACAGAGACCTGTCTATGGGTAGGTAATGCTTAAGCAAAGGCATGACTCCCTAATGGTAGATTATCTAGTACTCTGTTAGAACTTTTAGGATTCTAGGGTGTTGAAAGGGACATTGGAACATAGAATGTCAGAACCTAGAACCTAGAGTGTTGGGCCTGGAGTCAGGAAGACCTGGATTCAAATTCAATCTCAGACACTTAATAGCTATGGGACCCTGAGCAAGGCACTCAGTCTCTGTCTGCCTAAGTTTCCTCATCTGCAAAATAAGGATATTAATAGCACCTGGCTCCAACAGTTGTTGGAAGGATGAAATGAGATCATATTTATAAAGGACTTTGCAAATTAAAGTGTATTGTTATTATTACAGAAGGAAAGAACTAGAAGAAAATTTAAGAACATAGAATATTAGTGATGGAAGAGAACTTTGCACATAAAATATTAGAAAGTCATAACTGGAAGGAACCATAGAACCTTAGGGTTGGAAGGGCCTTACAGCATAAACACTCTTCACTAAAAGGTAGCTTAGACCATAGAATGTCAGTTCTTGAAGGGACCTTAGGACATGCAATTAGTTGGAGTTGGAAGGGACCTTAGAGCAAAGAATATCAGAGCTAGGAGGGCCCTTAGAACACAGGATGTCAGGGCTGGGAGGGACCTTAGAACACTAGGTGTCAGAGCTGGGAGGGGTCTTAGAACACAGGATGTCAGGGCTGGGAGGGACCTTAGAACATATGTATAGTTTGGAGTAGATGATTGCCAGAGTCTCTTTCAGTTCTGGGATTTTATTTCTATGCCTGGAATTTTAGAACCAGGACCTGACCTAAGATCATTGCTGCCCCGGGAAAGAAAATATCTGTACCTTTGAAATATATGATTTCTTGAAGACATAGTCAACTAGTCAATCAACAGCCTTCGTAAATACTGTGCTAGGTGTTAGGGGATACAGGGACAAAGATGAAGCAAATTCTACCCTCAAGGAGCTTACTTAACATTAGAATATACACTCATTTGGGGGAAACAGTATGTGTATAAACAGGTATCAGCTATATTCTTACCATGTGGCGCCATTATCCCAGGCCTGTGGCTGACTCTTTTTATAACATAGAATGTCAGAAACAAAGGTCCCTGAGAGTCCACCCCACCCAAGGGTGCTTAAGTTAGGGTCTGTGACCTTAAGAAACAGTTTGTTATTATTTTTTCTGGTAATTTGGAAAAATAAAATAATTCCATTTCAATAGAATTGATTTCCTTTGTAATCTTGTTTTATTTTTATTGGTTTCATTTAAAGCTGTTACTCTAGTAACAGGTTTATAGGCTTCACTATCCTGTCAGAAGCATCTATGAGAATGAAAAAGTTAAGAACCCTTCATTCTATTCCCTACCCCCACCCCCGCTTTTGACAAATGAGAAAATTGAGGTGAGGGAAGGGGGGAGAGGGAGAAACTCTCAGGGACATGAAGTTGAATTAGTCATAGAGTGCCAGCTAGAACCCAGGGCTCTTGACTTCTAGTCCAGGGCTTATATTGCTCCTTTGTTCTCTCATCAGGTTCCCTCCCTGGTGGCAGAGCACACTCCTAGGCTGCCCCATGAGATTTTAGGGTGCATGGCTTACAGGGGACAACGCCCTTTCCCCTAGGATGATCTACTGCCACTTAAGTACCCATCAGGCACTGCCCATGTTTAGGGCGTCTCCTTCCCCATGCAGCTCTACCCAGGCCTCCAGTCTTGGTCCTGCCCTTGCCCGTCTGGGTGGGTGGGTCCTGGCCCCAGAACACCTCCAAGATCTCCCCACTGATTCCCCAATATAGGGAGGAGGGGGAGCTGGTTGCTATGGCTACCCACTGAGCATTCCATTCCATCCTGGGTCAGCTCTAGAAGGGGAATAACCAAAGGGCAGCCCTGTGCTTAGAGAGTCTGGGGGAACCAGACCTGAACATAGACAGGCCAGTGTTGGAAAGAAGAATTATTGGGGAAAAGCAGCTGGAGCTTTTGCCTCCTCTCAGAGCAGAGGGGGTGCTCCACGACGAGAACATTGGACTTGGAGTCAGAGGGTTTGGGTTCAAATTCCAGCCTTGTGTGACTTTGGAGACCATTAACTACTCTGGGTCTCAGTTGGCTCATCTGAAAAAAATCACTTAGAGTGTGATCTCTAAGGCCTCTTCCACTTCGAGGTCTATGTGGTGGTATCCTCTCTGCTCACACTAGGGGGTAGAATGAGGGCTACTGGGGAACAGGAAGGACTGAGGGATGCTAGTTTAGCCTCTGTTGCTGACCCCTGAGGGCTTTGGGCTAACCTCCCTGGACCTTAATTTCTTCACTTGTAAATCAGACAGGGGAGAGTTGAGTTAGATGTTCAGAGTTCTAATGTTCTATCTTCTAGGACAAAGATGTCAAAGACAACAGATGCAACACTTCAGTGCTCCCCAGCCAGAAAAAGGAAATAGTTAGCAAAATAAATAAGAATACAAAAGAACATAAATAGTTAGTATGTGGTTTTCAAAGTCTATAAGCTCCCACTGAAATCTTTATGTATGGTTTAGCTGTTGTATTTGAGTCTGATCACTCTGTTCTGGGAGGCTATTCCACTCAATAGTCTGTGTTCCAACATACTCTGGGACCAGGTTCTTTCCAGTTCTGACATTTGATGACCCCTCTCCATGGATCCAGTCCAATCTCGTAAGATCTGGTACATTGAGTCCAGCTCCCTCACCTGACAAATGAGGAAACTGAGGTCCAGAGAGGAGAGGTGGTATTTGCTCTGGGTCAAACAGGTCATAGCAGAGCAGGGATTTGAACACAGGCTTTCTGATTTCAAATCCAATATTCTTCTAATCCTTCCATCCTTCTAGTCATCTGTGTTCATAAAGTCAGAGCCATCTTCCGCTCTTTCCCTTTCCCAAACTCATCCAGACAGTTGTCAATTCCTGTTCATTCTAATTTTATAATATTCTTCACATTTTCAGTGCCCTCTCCTCTGTGAAGCTTTCCCTGATTATCCCCAGTGGTTCATTCTCTACTCTGCCCATTTTCCTTATTTGCCTATGTTATGTTCCCTCGAAAGAGTGTAAGTTTTTTGAAGACAAGGATAGTTTCACTTTTGCTTTTGTATCTCCCATAGTGCTTTGCATGGAATAGACCTTTGATAAATGTTTATTGAATTGAATAGACTCTTCCCTAGTCTTTTCAATTCCCACTTTTCTTGTAGTTTGGTTTTTTCAGTATTGTCCAACTCTCTGTGACCCCATTTGGGGTTTCCTTGACAGAGACCCTGGGGTGATTGGCATTTCCTTCTCTGGCTCATCTTATAGATGAGGAAAGTGAGGCAAACAGGGTCAAGTGACTTGCTCAGGGTCGCACAGCTAGTAAGCAGCTGAGGCTGGATTTGAATTCCTCAGCTCTTTCGGACTCCATATCTAGCCCTCTATTCATTTCAAATCCAGTGCTTCTCCCTAGTGCCTAGTAGGTGCCTATTAAAACATTAGTTGGATTGAATTAGTGAGTTCGCTCTCAGTCACATGCAGTCTCCTCATTCCCTCCTCTTCACCTAATCCAGTCAATACTGAGAGTTATGCTGACAGTAGGTAAGTCCTTTTTCAAAGGTCCAGTTTCAGGTAGCCCCAGTGCCCTGAGGAGAGGCCCCAAGGGACAGAGTTAGCAGTTGGAATAAGAAGTCCTGGCACCCAACTTGGGGCTGAGTTACAGAGGTGTGGGTTGGGCTCAGGGGAGGCCCCAGGCTTGGAGTGAACCAGCCTGTGCTGGCTTGCTCCATGAGCATCAACCTGGGGCATTCCTCTCAATACCAAACCTGGCTTGGAGCAAGGGAAGAAGAGAAGGAGGAAGAGGAAGAGGAGGAGGGGAAAGAGAAGAAGAAGAAGATTTGGAAAAGAAGCTTCAGAGCAAGAGAAAGGGAGAAAGTCATCAGAAGAGAGATGAGAGAAAAAGAAGGGAGGAAAGAGAAAAGAAGGGGGAAAGGTAAAGAAGAATGAGAGAATGATAACATTTCAGAACATCAGAACTAGAGAGGAACTTAGAACACACAAAAAAATCAGAGTTGGGAGGGCCCTCAGAACACAGATTATCAGAGCTGGGGGAATGGGAGAGCATCTTAGAACATAGAACATCAGAGCTAGAAGGAACCTTAGAACACAGAATGTCAGAGTTGGAAGGGCCCTTAGAACACAGACCCAGAGTTTAGAACTCAGAATGTCAGAGCCTGGAAGGACCCTAGAAAACATAGAATATTAGATCTTGAAGGACCTTAGAACATAGAATGTTAGGTCTCAGGGGTCATCTAGTCACTCTACCTTGAAACTGAGGCTCAGAGAGAGCAAATGATGTGTTTGGAACCTGTCTTCAGATTCTCAGTTTAAGACTCTTTCCACTTCAGAGAAGAAAGAGCAAGGAGATGAGGAAGAAATAAATAAGGACCAGTTCCAATCTTGGCTCATTTCAGGTGAACCGATGTGTTTCGGCTCACTCCACTCTCTTGTGCTCAACCCGCTCTCCCTGGGTGCCCATGGATGTATCTGAGTTGGGTGTGTGAGTCTTGTGATACCTGTTGTTTAGTTCTTTAGGTTCAGAATTGGAATGATCTGAGACTGTTTCTCTGCTAGCTGTCCCTTCCATCTGCTCTTACCTCTACTTAGCATCCCCTCTTTCACTGTGGTGGCACATCCTCTTCTCTTTTCTCTTTGCTCCCCCAACCTCTCTCCTGGGCCTGGCCTGGACTCATCTCTATCACTTCGTTACTTGATGGCTTTAACCTCTAACCTTCCATCCAAATGGAGAAGCTATGAGATGACTGACCCATGGGAGGACAATTCGATAAACAGGAACTAATTAGGTTAGAAGCTGTACCATAGAGGGTCTGGAGTGAGGCTGCTTGATGAGGAAAAGGAGGAGGAAGAGAAGGAAGCAATGCCTGGGTCACATCTATCTTCCCATAGACCTTCTTAATGACCTCTCTCATCCTTATTCTCCTGAAACTGTCCCTTTCACCTTGACTCTTAGGTCTTGATTCACACCTCAAATGCACACTCTCAGTGTAACTTTGGACAGATCATTCTCCTTTATTCCTCTTTTTATTTCTCTCTAATTAAGGAATTGAGTTTAGTGAACTCTAAGGCCCCTTCTAGCTCTGACATTCTGGATTCTAAGGGCCTTCCTAGCTCTGACATTCTCTGTTCTAAGTGCCCTCCTGGCTCCGACATTTGGTGTTCGAAGGGCCCTCTTAGCTTTTCCAGCTTTCTCAGCGGACAAAACACAAGATCTGGAACTGGATCATCTTGATCTGAATCTGGCTCCAATACCTACGGCTTATGCTCTTGACCAAGTCACTCTCCTTCTGTAGGCCTCAGTCTCTCCATCTGTAACATGAGGAGCCTGGATGAGAAGTTCCTCAAGGTCTTTGAGTAGGAAGGTGCATTGACAGCTCTCTACCTCGTCCATACCTCCTTGGGAACCCTCTCTGCAGCATCCCCAGGCCTGACAAGGACCTTGGGGAGGGGCAAGCCCTACCTCCAGGGGCAGCTTCTTCCAGTACTGGACAGCCCTCATTGCTGGGAAGGTTTCCCTCCATCAAGCCTCGATCTGCAGCTTCCACCCACGGCTGCTGGTTCTTCCCTCTGGGGCCAAACGGAACAAGGCTAATCCCTCTTCCATGTGACAGCCTTTCAAATACTTGCAGACAGCTCTCACGTCCCACCTGTCTTCTCTTCTCTGTGATAAACATCCCTGGTTCCTCCAGCTAATCCTTTTAGCGAATGGTCTGCAGACGTTCACTGTCCTGGCTGCCGATCTTTCTTACTCTCCATAACGTCAATATCTTTCCTAAAAGGGGTCAGTTCTCTAATATTCCAGATTCTGAGCCTGCCACCAACTCTAACCTTCTAGGATCTTGTGAATTTGTCCCTTTACATTTACATTTGCATTTTCAAATGTAAAACTTCAAATGAACATGTTCAAGGAGAAGTAAACAAAAATATCTGACAATTTTTTGGAAGGGTGAAAAGTCTGGAAGAAGGAAAAAGAGGATTTCATAGGGCAGCTAGGTGTCACAGTGGATAGAGTGCTGTGCCTAGAGTCAGGAAGACTTGAGTTCAAATCTGACCTCATACACTTACTAGCTCTGTGAGTCTAGGTAGGTCACTTAATGCTGTTTGCCTCGGTTTCCTCCTCTGTAAAATGAGCTGGAGGAGGAAATGGAAAACCACTCCATTATCTTTGCCAAGAAAACTCCAAATTGTGTCATAAAGAGTTGAATATGACTGAAAAACAACTGAGCAACAGAAATGATTTCTTATGTGTGCAGGGCTGTGTTGGAGACAGTTTGAACCAGCTAAAGCTGATGGTTAAAATTTCATTATGAGTATTTGCACCTTGGAACTCAGTAAATACTACAAATCAGGGCTTGATACATTGTTTTGTTGATTATCAAGACTTAATAAAATGATAGATAAAATGTTATTAATTAATATTAAACTTCAAATATGTCCTGTATACAGTTTCCTCTAGGGAGAGCTAGCTGGGAAACAATTTTACCCTTTCACCATACCCTTGCATGAAAGTAACTCCTCATATTGACATTTCTCCTCTGATACAGATTCATAATTCATCTATAATTTTTGTTTGAGAGGTACCTGGGGCACTCTTCAAGGTCAGTTATTATAGTTCAGAGGCAGGACATTCCCACTTCTGAGACTGGCTCTCCATCCGCAATGTCATACCCCTCTAGTCAACATTTATGTGTGTCTTTTACAGTTTTGCAAAACATTTTGCTTACCACAGTCTGCTTTGTGCCTCACAGAGACCCTGCGAGTTGATATTCTGGTTATTACTGTCCACATCTTGCCCATGGGGAAACTGAGTCAAAGAGAGGTGAAATGTCTGGTCTATGGCCGCAGAGTTGAGATGAGTCCAGACCACAGCCTGTCTTCACTCCAGGTGCCACACTTATGAGATCATAGACTTGAAGCTAGAAAGGGACCTTTGGGGCAATCAAGTCCCACCCCTTCATTTTACAGATGAGGAAATTGAGTCACAGAGATGTTTTGGGACTTGCCGGCAGTATCTGATATGAATTTGAATCAAACATAAGCCTTCTCTTCATTTCAAGTCAAACAGTTGTAGGATCACAAAACCAGAGCTGGAAAGGATCTTCGAGGCTACTGGGTTTGATCTTCTCACTTTACAGATGAGGAGATTGAATCACAGAACAGCCAAGTGACTTGCCCAGCAACACATAGCTGGTAAGTATCTGAGGAGGGATTTAAACCCACATCTTGACTCAAAGTATACTTTGCTTCTCTAACAGCTGCATCTCAGGTCCTATGGCACCTGTGTGTGGCAGCTATCTTGAGGCAGGAATGACCTGTCAGACTCTGCTGAAGTCCTACTTTGAGGGCTAACTACTCTGTTTGACCATAACATCAAGCAGGGACATCGGGGCACATTTCTGGGGTATCCTGAGGCACCTGGGGATGAGTCCTGCCCCTCTCCCTGCCCTTCCTTGGACCCAAAATGTCACCTGCCTCAATGTGCTGAGGAGGGGGTGGTCATCACCAGGAATCCAGGAGCCCTGCTCAGGTTCCTGCCCTCTGGGGGAGGGGTGGCCTCCTGCCTCCCTGCAAATCCTGAATTAATTAATCACTGGAATCTCCTCCATTGCATGAACAGCCTGTGTCATTGGGTCCTCGGTGAGAATTGCAGGGATTAGTGCCTGGCTGGAGGGGAGGGGGGCTGTTACAAGGGTCTCAGCTTTCACCTTCAGGAGAAATCCAAACTGGCCCCCTGGCTCCCACCCTTCCTGCTCCCCGGGCCCAACAATCCCTTGTTCTTACAAGGGGCATTATCTGCTCTAATCCCTGAGGAGGCCTGACTGGCTGGCGGGTGGGCAGGCTCTGAAGGGTGCAAGCCCAGGCTGTACCTCCTAGCGTGGGCAAGAGACTCAGCTCTTCCCCCTCCCTTCCAAGGCCAAGAGGTGGGGGCAGAGGGAGCAGGATCTTGCCTTTCTGGCCTTCTCACCCATCTTATTGAGGGACCCCAACCACTCTGGTAGGTTAAGCAGGGCGCTGTCTCAGGAGCATTCCCTGCAAAGGCCAACACCCTGGGAAGGGGGGGCATGTCATCCTTGGCACCTTTCTGTTTATGCTTGTATCCCCAGAGAGGAACGTGGTGCTTGACACATAGTAGGCACTTCATTTGTGTTTATTGAATTGAATACTGAGACTAGGTTAGGAAAGACTTTGAATGCCAAAAAGAGGATTTTGTATTTGCTTCTGGAGGTGATAGACCACATACTAGAAATGTCAGAGGTAGACCTTGATTCCTAGGCTACAAGTTAAAGACTTAAAATGGTCCAGGACCTGGAGAGGTAAAGTGACTTGCTCAGGGTCATGTAGCCAGAATGTTTGGGAGGTGGTGGGATTTGAACCCAAGTTTTACTGACTTTGAGGTCAGCTTTCTATCCACTATGGCACCACCTTTCTGGCACATGGCTGGTGATCGATAAATGCATATTGGATTAGATTATATCAGACTCACTGGAGAATTGGAACCCATAAGATATAATACCTGATTGGATATGAGAGATGAAAGAGAAGGAGAAAACTCAAAGAGAACCCTTAGATTTACCAATAGGAAAGAAGAGGTGAATCATGGTGCTAGAGACAGAAATAGTGAGTCCAGAAACAAGAGCAGGTTGGGGGAGAAAGGAGATGGGGTCAAGTTTCTGACCATCAGAGTGTCTTCATTGTGGAAAAGGCTGCTCAAAGAGGTAGTGAGATCCTGGTCACTAGAAATATCTGAGCAGAGGCTAAATAATCTGGGAGGTGGTTGAAGGGATGCCCACCCATGGCAGGAGGTTGGGGTGTTGACCTAGAAGATCCCATCTATTTTTGAGCTTTCTTCTTTGTACTATGACATTCAGCTCTGGGCATTATGTTTTAGAAAGGATATTGATAAGTTAGAGAGTGGCCAGAGGAGGATGACCAGGATGATAAAGGACCTTGAGTCCATGCATATGAGCATTGTTTGAAGGACCTGGGAATGTTTAATCTGGAGAAGACTCAGTTGTGATATGATCTCTCTCTTCAGATATTATAAGGGTCCCTCTTATAGAAGAGAGATGAACTTTGACTAGAAGGTAGAACTAGGGACATGGATAGAATATATAAAGAGACAGATATAGGCTGAATGGAAGGAAAAACTTTTTGGTTCTATGACTCTATGATTCTATTACTAATGTTTAGAGATAATGAAAAAATGGAGATATTCCCCATCCTCGGAAGTCTTTAAGAGAATGTTAGATGACCATTTGATAGATTGTAGAAGGAATTCTTGGTAAAACATAGATGGGTTGGATTAGATGGCTTCTTCATCCTGCTTATTTAAGTCATCTTGAGCAAATCACTTAGTCTCCTTATGCCTTAGTCTCCCCATCTGTAAATTAAGGGAGGTTGAATTTCCTTCCTGTTCTAAAGCTGTGACCCTTTGAGCCCAAGTCACTTCCACCTGAGGGGTTCTGTGATCCTCAGATGCCATGTTTCTATGACTGGAGATCATAAGATACTGGAACTGGAAGGATCCTTAGAGAACATGGAGGTCAGTGGTTCTCCAAGGGTTCGCCAGGGCACATTTCTGCAGAGTGTGCTCCAAATTGTATGTAATTTACACTGATCAGTCAGCATTCCTAACTCTTCTGTGATGTGCTGGGATTTCTCAGAGTAAGATATAATACTATACTAGAAGCAAAAAAGCAGGGTAAAGGTCCTCATTTTGCGGAAAAGGAAACTGCATCCCAAAGAAGGCAAGTCACTTCATAGGGTCACAGGAATGTACTTTTAGAGCTAGTCATGACCTTGGGAATTATCTAGTCTCTGGAGTCAAATTCAAATAGAAACTGGAGCCACTGGTCCAAATATAGGGATCCCTGTGGGCTACATAGTGACTTAGAAAACCACATATTAACATTGTCTATGTTCTATTGCATTTAATTGAGTTTGTTAAATATTTCCCAACTTAATCTGGTTTGGGCTGCACTGGGGAGAGTTGGGACACATGGCTTGCTTTGTTTGATACCTCTAGTCCAAGTCCTTCTCCCCCTCCCTTGGAGATTGCTTTGTATATATATATGCAAACTTATATTTTACATAAGTAAGGAGGTGGCTATCACATGTGCAGAGTGCATTAACATGCTTAGCTGATGCAATTCCCCAAGTGGGAAGAGTTTGGGGAGCAAGTTTCTAGGGAGAGTTGAGATATTGTGTAATGGAAGTGCTTTGGAGAAATTTTGGCACATGCATAAACATTCTGTAAGTAGTTCTGGTCTGCTAGCCACCTGGTGAATGGCAATCTCTTTGATTGACTGCAGCTATGGAACCAGAAAAGGGTGGGGGGTGCCTTCAAAAGACTTTGGCTATCATTCCTAGCAGACCTTGGCTCCTGGTTTGACTCCTGTCTAGTGAGGGGATGCTGTAAGAGGAAAGGCCTCTCTCTGAGGCCAACATGTGGCCTTGTGAAAATAGGCCTTGATCTTTTGTTTTGGCATTTGTCTTTTAGTTTAAGGTGGAAGAATTAGACTCTGTGATCTTATGAGTTTCAAAAAATCAAGGGGGAAGAGAGAGAATGAGAGAGAGAAAGAAGAAAGGAGAGAGAGAGAAAAAAAAGAAAGAAAGAAGGGAAAGATATAGAGAAGATACTATTTGCATGTAAAAACTGTTCTAAGTTTTAGCCCACTGTCTCTAGAGGCAGAGGTGGCATAGAGGAGAATGTGCTCTAAGGCATTGGGGTGTGAATATTTATTATTTGTTATTGTTATATTGTTATATCTTTGAGGTAAAAATCCCTTTGCTGAATGGAATTGGAGAACTAATGGCTGTGGCTAAGAGTGTGAATGAAGAAAGACATCCCTGGATTGGAAGTTGAGAAGATAACATTAGAGAAAAGATACTTGAACCCCTTAGAGGTATCTCTAAGACCCTGAGAAGGAGAATGACCCTAGCGACTTGATCCATTTATATAAGGCAGAGGTAAAGTGCCTCTATAGCTGCCTGGAAAGGCAGAAAGATAGAGGTTTTAAAGAGCCTCTGATACATGCTGGCTGTGTGACATTAGGCTTGTCTCTTAACATCTTAGAGTTCTAGAAAACTAAATATATAAATTGCTGAGAATGTACTGAGTGAGTTGACTTGGTAAAGGAAGTTTGCTCACCTGGGAGTTCCCTGTACCAACAAAACCCTGGATCCTGGCCCTCTCCCTAGACTTCTGTATGTATATGTTGACTCTTCTAATGAAGGAATGAAAGGTAAGCTCTTTGCGGGCAGGAATTGTTTCAGTTTTTTTATGCTAAATGCTTCTTAAGTTTGAATCAAATTTAATGCAGATGAGGAAAATGAATCCCCAAGAAAGGGGAAGGGAAGTGACTCACCCAAGTTCTCTCTTATCTTTATTAACAGAGTTGGGATTTGATTCATGGTCTTACACTTTCCATGGGGCTTCTCTAATGGCCCATGGCAAGTCCTTGTTCACCTTATTGCCAGGCCTCCTTCTCCAGGGCCACATCCTGCCTCTAAATGGAGGGGCCTGGGCTCTTCAGGGCCCCTGACCTCTGCGGGCCCCTATGCTGCTGAGAGGTGGCTTTGACCCGGCTCACAAAGGACTGGTGTGTCCAGTTGGGAGGGGCACTGGCCGCTGGTCCCACTCCCAAGCCAGAGATTTGGCTCTTGGAGCGAGCAGCAGACAGAACGGCCCTTTCTAAAGTTTCCTTTTTAATTAGCAGGCCCAGCTAGGCCACAAGGGGGGCTTTTGTTGGCCTCAGCCAGGGAGGAGTTTCGGCAGTGCAAGCAGAATGACAACAGGGGGGCTGGGTGTGCAGTGTGGTCCCCCTGTAACTGTAACCATCTCTGCCTCCTTAGGCCCCAGAATAGAGGAAGAGGAGGAGGAGGAGGGGAGGCCCAGAAAAGAGGAGGAGCAGAGGTGAGTTGAAAGGATGGGTGGGAGAGGTAGGAGAGAAGGGAAAGAGGTTTGAAGGCAGAAGACTTGGACTGAAATTCTGGTTCTTCTATGGACTTTACTTCTATTACCTAGAGCTAGTCACTTACCTCTTCGGGGTAAAATAAGGGGGTTTCTAAGGCCCCTCCCAGCTCTGAAATCCTGTGTTCTAAGGCCTCTCCCAGCTCTGACATACTATAATGCTTTGGGGGAATCTAACTGAAGTTTGGCTAGGTCTTTGCCTTAGTTTCCCCATCTTAACAACCAAGGTGACCACGGGTAATAGAAAGAATATTTGGAGTCAGCAGACTTCTTTTTTAACCCCAGCCCTGATACTCACTACCTTTGTGACTGGGTAATTTCCTTTCTTTCTGAGCCTTGCTATCCTTGGTGATTTTTGATGGCTTCTGGGCTCCTTCCTGTTTCTTCTCCCTCCACTCATCTGATCATCATCCTATCTGAAGCCTCTTTCCTCTGTCAGGGGGTAGGGATGCCCGTGATAGAAAAATTGTAAAGCCTGAAATAAAAAGATGTGCCTCAGTGTCTCCCGCTGCTCACCTTGTCACTGCCTCTCCTCTCTAGCAGTGCTCCTTCCTGCTATCGTGCCTCAGCGTCCCACACAGTCTCATCTCCCCCTCCCTGCCCCCCAAAACAAGCCTTCAGTAGAATTCCTAGATTCTGAATTGGAAGGGACTTTGAAGACCACTTAATCTGCCTATTTATAAAGGAGACGAGCCCAGAGGAGGCAAGTGACTCAGCTCAATCCTGAAGGCAGTAAAGCCTAAACCTGAATCCAGAACCTTTTCCTCCAGATATACGCATCTTTTCACTATGTCCCACTCTCTCATTGAAAGCAATAGTCCTTTAGCCACAGAATCATAGAAGCTAAAGTCAGAAGGACCCTTGGAAACAAGGTCCAAGAGTATAGATCTTAGAGCAGGAAGGGACCTTAATGTTTGTCAAGTCCAGCCTCCCCATTTCATAGGTATGGAAAGAAAGACCAGGGAATTGAGTGACCTGCTTCAGATTGAAAAGTAAAGAAATGTCCGGGGTAGGATCTGAACCTGTAACCTCTTCATTCCAGAGTCAGGATTTCCATCCCTAAGTGCAGTGGTTTCCAAAAAAAGATGGTGCCCCTGCCAGAGACAGTGATTGAAGACAGGACTGTAAAGGCGCTGACGTGTGAAAGGGGGAGCAGGTGTAGTGGGGGGGCACTGAAACTCCTTCACGGGCATCTGCCAGGGGCTCCATCTGGGCCACAAGTTAGAGAAGAGTCTGCAACCTGATCTCCCAGCCCAAAGGCCAGGGCTATTTTGGGGGCGGCAGAGGGACGCTGAGGTTGGGGTGGGGCCCCACACTTCCCCCTTCTCTCCAGCTCTTAGCTAAGAGAATTGGTCTGGTCCCTGGGAGAGGAGAGAGAAATGGCACCCAGTAGGAGCATGTCTGTAGGTAGGGGTTATGGAATGGGGAGAGGTAAGGCCTGATGCAGGGTAAAGGACTGTCCTATCTCCTGATGGAGTGGGGAGAACCTTGGGTTGAAAGTCAGGGACCTTGGCATCTTAGTCCCAGCTCTACTGCTCTCTAGCCAGTGGACATTTTCTGAGTCTCAGTTTCCTTATTTGTAAAATGGGGAGAATAATCTTTCCCTTTCCTAGCTCAAAGGGCTCTTGTGAAACTCAAATGGGATGATGCATGGGAAGAGATTATTGGATTATAACCTAGAGCTAAGAGGAAACTTACAGATCATCCAGTCCATTTGACATATGGGAAAACTGAGACCTGGGGAGGTGAAATGTCTCATCAGAGGTCATACAGCTCAGGTCAGACTCCAAATCCACATGCCTTTTCTAAGGCCCTTTCCAGCACCTCATTTCCTCCCTCCCCAACTCTGATCAAGGGACATATGAGCAAAGATAACTAGCATGTGAGAACTAGAGGATGAAGGAAGAGGTAGGGGCAAAGCGTCAAAGAAGGTTTTATGAAAGAGAAAGCCTTGAAGATGAGCCTTGAAAGATGAAGAGGAAGTCAGTAACTGAAGAAAGCACAGAAGTTGGAGGGGAAGGTGGGGAAGGTTTTTCAGAAGAGGTGTAACTCTGCATTTTTGCATCCGGGGTAAGTTGAGGCAGGGCAGAGGTGTGTGTGTGTGTGTGTGTGTGTGTGTGTGTGTGTGTGTGTGTGTGTGTATGAAACTTAGGCACTGGGCAAATGACATATTTCAGGACACCTCAAGATTCCTAAGCCACATAAAGAGTAAGAAGATGAGAAGCAGGGAGCAGCAGGAATTAGATACAAGATCCCCTGGAGAGGAGGAACAATTATTTCTGGGTTTGCTGTTGGCACCTTCTAAATTCTGACATTGGAGCATAGCCTGCATTGTAGAAGTCTCGAGTTGCCCAAGTGGGATCTGAATGTGGTAAGTTTGACATGTTGGCTGAATTCAGCGGGAGTTCTACAAGGGGACCATGGGTGGTAGAGGAGTGCCTATAGTCATGGTCCCCTTTGAGTTGATGCAGTTGATGAGGCCAGACTTTGGAATGGGCTCTGACTGCCTGGGGGTCATAGAGGCCTGTGCAGCTGCTGTGGGTTGCAGCTCAGTCTGAGGGCTTAAAATCACGCTTAAAGGGACAGAAGGTTACTATGTGCTTCTCCCCCTCATCTGGACCAGGTTTCCATCACCAGTTTCTACTTGGCCCCAAAGGATGGTCTTGGGCTACAAGCCCTAGGTCTTTGAGCCAGGAAGCTAGGCCTTCTGGTCATCTGGGCCCTTTCTGACAGACTAGGAGAAGGAAGGAGGCCAGATTCCCACAGAGAAGCTGCCCTGTGCTGGCAAACTCTCTTGGCACTGCCCATTTGACTGGGTTCTGGGAAGAACTGTGGGTCAGTGCTTGGGATAGCAGGAACATCTGGGAGGCTGATACCCAGCCTGGGTGGGCGCTAAAGCTAGTAGCAGACCATGTGGAGAGTCCTAAGCCTTCTGAGGCTGGATGTGGTCTTTCAGGAAAGCTATCGTTTATATTGTGGTACAGTGGAGAAAATGGAGGGGTTTATAGATAAAGGACCTGTGTTCAGGTCCTACTCTGACAGTTATGACTACCTTTGTGACCATAGGTTAGGTTATCATTTCTCTCTAGGCATCAATTTTCTCCTTTATATCATGAGTGATGTGGACTGGCGAATCTTCGAGGTTACTTTTACCTTCAAAGATCTAAGGCTTTTCCTAACTCAGACATTCTGTGTTCCAAGGCCACTTCAAGTGATGAAATTCTATGTTCTAAGGTCCTTTCCAACTCTGACACTCTGCTCTAAGGTCCTTCCCAGTTTTGGCATTTTACGTCCTAAGGGCCCTCTTAGCTCTGACATTCTGTTTCTAACATTCTAGGTTTGTAGGATCCGTACAGTTTGAAGGTCTGTGTTCTAATATTCTAGGTCTGAAGGCCTTTTCCAACTCCGATATTCTATAATCTTAGGCTACCTCCAGCTCAAAGTTCTAAGTTCTTAAGTGACCTTTCCCACAATGATATTCTAAGGTTCTAAGAATGAAGGGAATGGCCCTTTGAATACTTCTGGAGTTGTTTCTTGTCTGTGGGCTTGGCCTTCCTTGCAAAGCTGTGAGCTTTAGGAGGACAAGATTTGTGTCCCCTTCCTCTTGTAGCCCTCACATGGCCCAGAAGCAGTCTTTCCAAAATGGCAGGCACTACATTCAGGTTTTGAATGAAGACATTTCTGGATGAAAGGGGGATAAACCTGGAGTCTTCAAGAGAAGTGTGAAGAAATGGGATGCTAGAATGTTAGAGCAGCAAGAGGTGATAGAAATCATCTGGCCCAACGTTCTTATTTTACAGGTAAGGAACCCAAGGCCCGGAAAAAGAACAAGCTTGCCTCAGATCAGGCAGTAAGCTAGTGGCAGAGCTGGAGCAAGGACCAGCCTGGGGATCTTTCGGGCTCCATTACACTAGGTGTTCCTGGGCCTTTACTAAGGGCTTGATCAACTTTGTTGCCAGGCGGGAGGGCCCATTGGATGCTTCTGGAACTCAGGGGAATGCACTAATCCTGAGGGCCGCTTCTCCCCACAAAGGAAGCCTGGGCTGTGTTGGCACTGGGGCTTTTCAATCATGAGATTCCCCTGACACATTCCCACGGGGCAATGGGTGCCAGTGCCAATTGTCCTGGACCCTCATCTGACCACCTGCTCCCAGGCAGTGCCGGAACCCCGAGGGGGCTCAGGCCTCTGAGCTATTGCCAAGGCAGACAGAGAATAGAAGGTGTTCCTATTGCGTCTGCTCCCTATTCAGCAGCAGATGCCCAATAAATCACCCACCTGTTTCTGTGCTGTCACAGATGATGAGTAGGGAATGTTCTCGGGATGCCTACTCCAGAAAGCCCCCCTGGATGCTTAGTCATGCAAGCCTCTGCTCTGGGTTTTGTCCATGCCATATCATGGGACAGACAATGATATATCTTTGTGTAAGTGTTCTCTAGTCATTTCAGCAGTGGGCATGTATGTTTTTGAGTTGGTGAGGCGCCTAAATCTGAAGCATTTGATTTCCTCTGCATCACCCATCTGATGTCAAGCCGCTCACACAGCATCAAGTCAAGCCAACAAGTATTGATGAGGTGCTTCCAATGTGCCTGGCACTGTACTGAGAGCTGGGGATACAAATATGTGCAAGTAGAAAGACAGACCCTATCCTCGAGGATCTGATATTCTAAAGAGGAAGACACAGATTAAAGGAGGCTGGAAAGGTGGCTGGGAGAACATGGAGGAGAGTGGAAAGTCAGGACTGGGACATGAGGGAAGAAATCACCATGACTACTCTACAACCTGCCCCAAAGGTTCCAGGAGGAAGGGCCTAGTTGGAGGTGGGGGGTACAGAGGTGGAGAGAACTTCCAGGATGATCTGTGGGGACTCAGTGGGCCAAGAAGTTTGGCGAGTTAAGACTATAATTGGCATAAAGGGAAAAAAAATCCCCAAACCCTACACCATTTCAGGGGGGATCACTAGAAGAAACTTTAGAATGGACAGTGTCAGAGTTGGGAGGGGCCTGCAAACAAAGAATGTCAGGGAGGGCCCTTAGAACCCTGAATGTCAGAGCTGGGAGAGCCCTTAGAGCATGGAATATCAGAACATAGAGCATTAGAGCAGAAAATGTCAAAATGGAAAGGAATCTCAGAGATTCTCTCTCTGTCTCTGTCTCTGAAAGACTGTAAACCTCCTTAATAGAACTCTCAAGCAAAAAGAAAATTGAACCAGGAATATGGATTTGGGACTGGAGGCTCCCTCTTGTTCAGTCCCCTTGGTTTGAGTCTGTGAACATGGAGGTGGGCTAGGGAGGAGGAATGATGGAGGCTGGGATCCAGAGGCTTTGGGTGACCTTCATGAGTGGTGGATATTGGGGAAGGGATTTATACTTAGGCCATGTTTCCCTTCCTGCTTCTCCCCACCCCTGAGTAATCTCTTTAATTATTAAAATAAATAGGAAGAGAGTGGATACTCTCTCCTCCTAGAACAAGACAGAGAAGACTTCGATTCATTTCAAGGTAGACCTCGTAAAGAATTGATGTGACTTTCATACAGTAGACAGGTGTGAATGTTCTGTATTCCAATAATAAATGTTTGCTGTAATCTTGAATCAAATTGACTCAAAATCTTAAATTTTCCAGGAATATAATGAATTTCTAAAAATTAAAAGACATAGGAATCAGAAGTCCAGGTATAGTTACAGTGTAGACTCTGAGCTCATCTCTGTGATTCAGTTTTCTTATCTGTAGAGCAAAGGAATTAAAACAGATAGATGGGTTCTAGATTCCCTAGAGCTCTAGCATTCTAAAATAACCTCCAGCTCTAATCTATGATTCTGAAAGTTATCAAGGGCTTAAGCTCCATACCCCTTCTATGGAGAGTTGCATTTTGAGAGAGGATTCTCCAACAGAGCAATACTCAACCAAAAGGAATGAATCTCTAATGCTAAAATTTGGAACTAAAGTCCCTTCAAATCCCTTCACCTACTCCTTCTAGAGATAGGGCTGGACTGTGACAACTTTTCAGTGTCCCACTTCTTTCTTCCCACTTCCCATTGTGAGTTTTGTGACCCTTCTTCATCCTAGCTTCTGCTCTCAGACCTCTATGTCATGACTGCTGAGGCAGAGATCAAATGTAGCTATTTATGTCTTTCAGAAAGTGCTGTTCCTATCATGGATTCGTAAACCCACAGGAAATTAGAAAATCTAAAGGCAACTTGGCTGGTTTTAGAGACACCCAGTCAACAGAGAACCTGGAGAAAACAGCTGCAAACAGGAAATGGGGCGGCTCCAGGACTGAGGCTGGGCTGGGGGAGGGAGAGGAGGAGAGAGGTCAGTGTGGTGTGGGAGGAAGAACACTAGACAGGGAGTTAGGAGCCTGGGGTTGAGGCTTGCTTCTGCTACTGACTCACTGGGTCACCTTGGGCAATTCCCTTCCCTCTCTGGATCATAGTTTCCAGCTCTGATGTTCTCTGCTCTAACATTCTGTGTTCTAAGGTCCCTTCCAATTCTGATATTTTATGTTCTAAGATGCTTTCCAAGTCTGATATTTTATGTTCTAACATTCTGTGTTTTAAGGTCCCTTCCAACTTTAATAGTCTATGGTCTAATGTTCTATGTTCTAAGATCCTTTCCAGATCTGATATTTTATGTTCTAACATTCGGTATTCTAAGATCCCTTCAAGCTCTGACTTTCTGTCATTCTATATCGTATCTGCCAAAGAAATTTTTAGGAGGAAGTTTGAGGTACAGTGTTTCTGGTCAAGTGAACATAGTTTCAAATCACTCCCAGGAACAGGAGCCTTGAGTTATCCTTTGGCCTCCATGTATACTACTAATGACCATATTACCTTTGTACGTTTAGTTATAGCCCACTCTCCATAGGGACCTAGGATGTGCTGAGAGGAGAACAGGAGAATGTCCCCCAGCTAAGGGACGATTTTTATAATGTCTATGCTTTCTATATTCTTCTCAGTAAATATCCTTGGAAATAACTGAGGCCAACTGGTTGATGATGTTGGAGGGGGAGAGGAACATAACGGATGGGGGCTTCTGAGTGATAGTACCAGAACCCTAAGGGGAGAAACAGTCACCGCTTCCTTCAAGTCTAAGATAAAATCTTACTTTCTGTAAGAAGAGTTTCCTGGTCCCCCTTAAAGCTTCTTTCTGAGATTATTTTCAAGTTATCTACCTCTTTATCTCTCTATCTATCTATTCATCTATCTATGTGTGTATATGTATGTACATAGGCACATGTGTCTATTATATACACACACTATATATAAAACAAAATATATATGTATATATACAATCATGATATAGATATATATATATTTATACACACAAATCTTGTTTATTTGCATGCTGTCTCCTCCATTGAAAGAAGGGATTTTTTTTTTGCCTTTAAAAAAATTGTATCCCTAGCACTTAGTACTGTACCTGGCATGATGTAGGCACTTACTAAATGTTTAATGACTTGCTTTGATTAGTCATTGTCCCTCTGGGGACCCTGCCTGACAAGGGAAATTGGAGAGGTGATCCCAAAGGAGGTGTTATCTCCTTAGTAGACTGTAAATCTACTGAGAAAAATGTCTTGTGTCAGGAGTTAGAAGACCAGGTACATGGTACCCATTTTTGGTACATGACATATCATTTCTTTGACCTTGGTTAAATTGTCAAATATGTAATTTTGAACTGAAAATCAAAAAATCCTTGGCTATCACCTGGCTCAACCCTGCACACTTTCCCAGTGACAAAACTACAAATCTTTAAATGCCAGAGATAGAATTTGAATGCAGGTCCTTTGACTGCAAATCCATGCTACTCCTCTTGGCCTTATTTTCCTTCCTTGTCTAAAGAACTACATGGATCCTTTCCCTTCTACTTTACTATCCTAGGCCCCGAAAGTGTTTTGTTCTGGGGCCTGAAAGTTCCTGGGTCTGGATTCCCTGCAGATAAATTGTCCACTCCAGGGAAGCCTTGGTTCTCAAAGTCTGCATATATTCTCTATAGACCAAGGACCTAGACTGGCTCCAATTCCTAGGCCCGACCCAAGGGTCTTTGCAGGTGTGCTGCAGGAAAGCCAGGAAGGTATCCAGTAACTGACTCTGAAATACTCCCAAACATGTTTAAAAGAGCCAGTCAGGGGTACCTAAAAGAGGCAAAACAGGTCCTGGAAATGCCAGGAAGTTACCTTAGTGTGGTATGGTTGGTGTGGTGTGGTGTGATGGATTTGGAGTCACAAGACCCTGGGCTGGTTTCTGACTTTACAGCTAACTTACTGTGAGATCTTGGACAGTTTTTCATCTGTAAGATAGAGGTGATACTGCTTGTACATCTCACTGTGTCAGATGAGTAAAATTCTAAGCAGGGGTGGGGAAACTGTGATCTCAAAACTATGGCCACACATAGCCTCAAGGCAGAAGGATTATGTACATTTTAGTAATAATTATTTAAGTAAATCTTTGAGTTCACTGAATTAGGGAGCACCAAGGGGGGAATTTTTTTCTACTTGCAAAGATGATCACCTTTGAAAGAATGGTCTGCGGGAGCTGAGTTGGCTTCTATGGGATGTGTGATCTAAACCCACCAGATCATTCTGACATTGGAGGCTACTTCTCAATACTATTATATTATTGTTAGAATAGAGGGGCAGTGTGCCCGAGTGGGTAGAAAGACAGCTTTGGAGTCAGGAAGATTGAGGTCAATATCCAATTTCTGACATATCCTGGCCATGGGACCATGAGCTTCTCAGGGAACCTGGGACACTCTCTGCACAGCATGTGCTCAATTATGCTGGTAGAGAATTTCCGCACTGGCAGTTTCTTACGCCAATGAGATTACAGCTACAGTTTTTTTTTTAAAAAATCGGTAAATATAAGCCTTGAGTCTTTTTTGAGCACCAAGATGCAGAACCATCATCTAACTGTTCACTGAACCCTCCATCCCAGCATGGCACAGCTGTGTCCTGAGGCCCCAGTGGCAGAGGAGTCCCCAGAGGAGGGAAACCGGGGCAACCGACTCACTCAGCTGTTCTTCATGAGACACGTTCTCCAGACACTCTGTCCGTGTATCCATCAATACCATGCTAAAACACAGGAGCGTTCCTAGCAACAACTGCTCACACAGAAAGCAAGACTTCGACATACCAGTGACCTGGGTAGGGGTTTCTGAGAAATAGAGTTGGTCTGTGGCATTGACCGGATGGGAGGCCGGAAGGAGGTGGGAGAGGGGTGTGTGGGGAGAGGCCCAGGGACCTAAGGGAGGGGGCATTCATACTTCAGTTTGTTTTAATGAGAAAAACCCTGAATCTGGGATCAGGACACTTGGGTTGCCTCTCCAATTGTTTAATGAACTCTGTAAACTGTCCAGATTTGATTTTTCTTAGCTATAAATTTAAGGCATTGGACTAGGTCAGGAATTTTTAACTGGGGGGAACATGAGTTGGTTCTTTTAATATTTTGATAACAATATTGCAATGTAATTGTAAACATTTTAATCACATGTATTTTATTTGATGCATCTAAAAAATTCTGAAAGGCACTTCACCAGACTGCTCAAGGGGTCCAGGACATGAGAAGGGTGAAGAACCCCTGAACTAAGTGATCTCTCAAGTCTCTTCCAGCTCTGCTATTCTAAGAACTCTGTGA
>CM053771.1:48684916-48729919 GCA_028658325.1 Potorous gilbertii
AAATTATCAAGGAAAACTACCTTGATATTCTAGAACCAGAGGGTAAAATAAATATTGAAAGAATCCACCTTTACCTCCTGTAAGAGATCTGAAAAGAAAAACTCATAGAAATATTGTAGCCAACTTTCAGAGTTCCCAGGTTAAGGAGAAAATATTACAAGCAGCCAGAAAGAAACAATTTGAATATTGTGGAAATACAATCAGGATAACACAAGATGTAGCAGCTTCTACATCAAGGGATCAAAGGACTTGCAATATGATATTCCAGAAGTCAGAGGAACTAGGATTAAAATCAAGAATCACCTACCCAGCAAAACTGAGTATAATACTTCAGGGAAACAAATGGTCATTCAATGAAATAGAGGACTTTTAAGCATTCTTGTTGAAAAGACCAGAGCTGAATAGAAAATTTGACTTTCAAACACAAGAATCAAGAGAAGCATGGAAAGGTAGACAGGAAAGAGAAATCATAGGGGACTTACTAAAGTTGAACTGTTTACATTCCTACATGGAAAGATAATATTTGTAACTCTTGAAACTTTTCTCCATATTTGGGTAGTTGGAGGGATTATACACACACATATGTATACATATACATATAGATAGATAGACAAACAGACAAAGGGCACAAAATGAGTTGAATAGGAAGGGATGATATCTAAAAACATAAAATTAAGGGGTGAGAGAGGAATATATTGGGAGGAGAAAGGGAGAAATAGAATGGGGCAAATTATCTCTCATGAAAGAGGCAAGAAAAAGCTTTTTCAATGGAGGGGAAAAGCGGGGAGGTGAGAAGAAAAAAGTGAAGCTTAGTCTCATCACATTTGGCTTAAGGAGGGAATAACATGCACATTCAATTCGGTATGAAAATCTATCTTACACTACAGGAAAGTAAGGGAGAATGGGATAAGTGGCATGGGGGAGACGATAGAAGGGAGGGCAAATGGGGGGAGGGAGTAATTAGAAGTAAACACTTTAGGGGAGGGACAAGGTCAAAAGAGAGAATAGAATAAATAGGGGGCAGTATAGGATGGAGGGAAGTATAGTTAGTCTTTCACAAGATTACTATTATGGAAGTCTTTAGCAAAACCTCACATATATAGCCTATATTGAATTGCTTGCCTTCTCAGTGGGAATGGGTGGGGAGGGAGGAAGGGAGAGATATTGGAACTCAAAGTTTTAGAAAGGAAGACTGAGAACTGTTTTTGTATGCAACCTGGAAATAAGAAATACAGGCAATGGGGTATAGAAATCTGTCTTGCCCTACAAAAAAAGAGAGAAGATGGGATAAGGGAAGGGAGGGGTGTGATAGAAGGGAGGCCAGATTGGGAGAAGGGGTAATCAGAATGGATGGTGTTTTGGGGTAGGGAAGGGGAGAGATGGGGAGAAAATTTAGAACTCAAAATCTTGTGGAAATGAATGTTGAAAACTAAAAATAACTAAAAAAAAATTAATTAATTTTTAAAAAACCAGTTCCTTCTCTCCAACAGCTCTCAGGGGAAGACAACATGCTAACAATTATGTGTGATCAAACTATACTATAAATAAGATAAATTTGAAATGATCAACAGACAATAACTAGATAGCAGTACAAGCAGATGGGTTTGGAATTGATTGAATGGCTTAACCCAAAGAACTGTCATTAAAGATTCCATGTCAAGTTAAGAAGATGTCTTTCATGGAACTTCCCTACCCTGCTCTTACACTGTTTAATATGTTTATTGAAGATGGCATCTTATCAAATCTGCAAATGCAACATTTGCTAAGAGCAGGCTCTGTACTAGACATTGGGGATACAATGAAATAAAAATCTCCCTGCCCTCAGGAAGCTTACTTCCTACAGTGGGATATGATATCTGTAGAAGTAAGTAAACGCATATAGGAATGCAAAATCATTTAAAGAGGAATAGAGTGAGAATAACTAGGAGAATGAGGAGAGGATTTGTGTAGGAAAAAATGCCTGAGCTATTCTTTGAAGGAAGTGAAAAGTCCTTGGAAGCCACAGTGAGGAGGTAGAGCATTTTGGATGACACCAACTAGGGAGGGATATGTTGAATGATGGAGTCAGGATTCTAGAAAGTCTTGAGAGTTTAGAATATTAGGGCAGACCAAGATCACATTTAATGGGGATAAATCTAAATTCTTACATGTTGGTTTTGTAAATCAGCTCTGCAAAGACAATGTGGGGAAGGCACAGTGGAACAACAATTCCATTGAAAAGAAATGTGAGGGTTTTAGTGCCCTCAGAAAAAAAAATTAGGTACACTTAAAAAAACCCTCCCCAAGACAAAACTCAAGCATGAGTCAGAGGTGGGATATGATGGCAACCAAGGAAGGAGTGGAGATCATAGGGTGCTTTAAGAGAGGCAGGCATAAGGAGAAGATGGGCCTAAGGAGATGACAGTCCCTCCATATCATGCATTGGTAAGAACACTGACCAACAGGAACGCAACCAGAGGGCTGCCAGCATGATGAAAAGTCTCAAGCTTTGCCACAGGAAATTGATGGAGGGATCTAGGAGAAGAGTTATGGAAATCATGATGGCAACCTTCAAGTATTAGAAGGTCTGTCCCACAGAAGGGCAGCCAGGTGGTTCACTGGATAGATTTCTGGGCCAGCAGTCAGGAAGACTCATCTTGTAATGAATTCAAATCTAGCCTCAGACACTCACTGGCTATGTGATCCTAGGTAACTCATTTCAGCTTGCTTGCCTCAGTTTCTTCATCTGTAAAATGAGCTGGAGAAGGAAATGGCAAACCACTCTAATATCTTTGCCATGAAAACCCCAAATGGGGTCCTGGAGAGACCAACTCAAACTGAACACCAAAACCCATAGAATAGCAAGTACCTTCTTTCTTTTTGGTCTCAGAAGGCAGAGTTAGGAGCAGCAAGTAGCAGTGGCAAAGACCAGTATTTGAATGGATGAACTTAATTTAGAACCATTTAGTGAGTGTTTACTATGTGCCTGGCACCATGCTAAGTGTTAGGGATACAAAAACAAGAGAGCAAGATTATCCCTGCCCCCATGGAGCTTATTGGGGAAAACAAGGGAAACTAGTGTTGAAAAACAGGATGGCGGCCTGGTGAGAGGGAAGGGAAGGGACAAGTCTGACCAGGGAATGGTACAAGCACCAGGCTAGATAAGATGAATGCTCACTGAGCTTGATGGAATCAACCAGTCATTCAATAAGAATCTATAACTAGCCTACATGTGCCAGGCTCGTTGCTCTGGGGTTAGAACTATGAAAGTGACGTAGCTCCTCCCATTACGGAGTGGCTCCCCTTACATTCTAATGGGAGGAGAAAAAACAAAAAAGGAGGTTGGAGAGGAATGAGACTGGGGGTACTCCTGCCAGAGGTATTTTGTTCCGTGGAATAAAAACCAGAGAGAGCAACAGATGCAGAGTGGAATAAACCAGAAAAGTTCTCTATAAAGGAAGGCATTGGGAGGAGTTTAGCGTTCCACTCTCCAGCCCTTCAATCAGAGGGGAGAGGAGATTGAGGGAGGGGTCAATCAAGGTTTGAGTTTGCAGCATTGTGATGACATTGGAGTACTGGCTAGGATCAAGCAATTCCCTTAATCTCTCTCACTTTCAGTTTCCTCATCTGTAAAATGGAGTTAATAGTACCTACTTTAAAGAGTTATGAAATCATATTTTAGTTTTGCTAACTTTAAGGCACCATATAAATGCTAACTACTAGGAGCATCCTCCTCCTCCTCCTCCTCCTCATCATCATCATCATCATCATCCTCCTCATCATTATCCAAAGAGTAATGAGTTGCTTTATAAGGTGAGGGGTTCCCACACATTGGCTATCCTCAAGCAGAGGTAGAATGATTCCTTATTGGGCATGATGGGGTGAGGATCTTTTTTCAGACATGGATTAGTCCATCCCACTCCGAGATTCTGATTTTATGGAAGGGATCTTACAGCCCAGGCTGTTAGAACATAGAGTTGAGAGGCAGACAGGCATCTAGAGATCTAGTCCAATTCCGTTGCTCTAACAAATGAGGAAACTGAGGGCCAGATTTGCCTGGAGTCGCTACAGGAACAAATCACATTTATTCTAAGATGGTATCTGTATCTCAGTCCTAGAAAACAGTGAATTTTCACACAGTTCAGGGACTGGGCATTATTTGGGTCACTCTGCAGTGCCTCAGTTCTGGTATAAAGTGCCCTAGACTCAGGCAATCTGGGAGCAGTTCCACAGCAAACAATCCAGTCCTATCTCGAAGGGCTATTGTCTTCTGGGCAAATCATTTCCTCTCTCTGAACCTCAAACTTATCTGTAAAAGGGAAAGAGAATAAGCCTTACACTTTATTCCAGGCAACAAAGCCATGAAGTACAGGCTTTATCAAATATAAACATACATAAAGTGCTTTGAAATAACCTGCATTTTGGTCCTATTGCCTCAATTCTACCTACCCCAAATCATTCCACCAAAGTGATTTTCCTAAAGTACAGATCTGACTGTGTCACTTCCCTACTGAAAACACTCATCTATTGACTCAAAATCAAATTTTATTTAATATTAATTTCATCCTTTAACAATTTATTTTTTGTGTTTTATAATAGCTAGCATGTATATATTTCTTCAAGGTTTGCAAAGCACTTTTATGTGTGGTATCTTATTTCAGACAGTCATTTTTATTTATTTTTATGGGTCTTTTATTTATTATGGGCCTATTACATGCTAGGCATTGTACTAAGTGTTATGCCACACTCTTGTGAGCCTTACAACAGCCTTGAAAGGTAAGTGCTAATGTTATTGTCCCAGATAGGGAAACTGAGGTGGGCAAATTGTGTGACTTGCCTAAAATCACATGGGTAGGAAGTGTCTGAGGCAAGGTCTGAACTCGGGTCTCCCTCTCTCCAAGTCTAGCACTCTATCCATTATGTCACCTACCTGACTTTATGATGTACATAATCGAAAGTGCAGTAATTTATCACATAATTTGTAAATAAGTCAATATAGGCATATTCAGGATGCATGCTCAATTTTTTTTAACTGACAGACAATAGTGGCAACTGCTAGTATAAATGGAACAAGGCCAAGGATACTGCCAGGACTTCAGTAGGCAGAAAAAACTGAGCTTAGAACCTAGTAAGCAAAAAAGCATGGGAACTTACTTAGGGGCTTACAAAGGAAGTCAATCTACTGCCTTCCTATGAATGTGGGAGTCCTGGGGCAGTGGACTTGACACAAGATGGCGCCCTTGGAAAGTGAATGTATTGGAGCCCAATACCACCTTAATTGGGAGAATTCATAGTCGTGGGTTTTTCAGCAAAATAGCTATAGAGGGATTTCTCTGAACAATCTCTCTCTCCCTCTCTCTCTCCCCTCCTATCTTTCTTTGTCTCTCTGTCTCTTTCTCTCTGTCTCTCTTTGCATCTCTATTTCTGTTTTTATCTGTCTTTCTCTCTCTCACACACACACACCCCTGTTGTTTTGTTGTTTTTTTTTTCAGGAGAAGTGACTGAGCTCCAAGGGTTAGAAGGGACTTTGAAGACTATCCAGAGAGACTAACATCTTAATTTTTCAGATGACAAAACGGAGACCCAAGGAACTTAAGCATCTTGATGTGGGTCACACAGTAAGACTCAGTAGTGAGATTTGAACAGGGATCCTCTGACTCCAGAGCCAATGCTCTTCCCACATACAGCACTAACTTAGCATTTCTTGGCATGACAGCGTAGTCATAGTATAAAGTTCAATAGGACTTTGGGAGTTAAAAAGAGCTAGGGCTAAGTCTTCACTCAGCCACACCCCCTCATCATTCTTAGAGCCTTTCTTGAGTCTTAGTTTCCCCCTTTGTAAAATGAGGGGATTAGATTTTTGGTCACCCCAGCTCTGTTTGTGTTCCAGGAGCCCTCACAACTCTGATATCCAGTGTTCTAAGGTTCCTCCCAGCTCTGACATTCCGTGTTTTAAGATACTTCCTAGCTCTCCAAGTCAATGCTCAACAGTCTACTTCAGGGCTAATATTTTCTATTCTAAGGGTCTTTTCAGATCATAGGAAAAATGAAGAGTACCATGGAAAGAGAGGTAAGCTTACCATTTGAGGATCTGGGTTCCAGTTCCAGCTTTGCTACTTAACACTTGCATGACCTTGATTTCATAGATTCTCAGTCTCTCAGAGTTTGTTTTCAATGGAGACTGATTGACCACTTGTCAGGGATGTCATAGAGGAGAAATTTGTGCATTGGTAGGTTGGATGAAATGACTTCTGAGGTACCTTCCAATGGAAATCTTGTGAAACCTTTGGTCATTGTAGACTCACAGAATCTCAGCTTTGGAATCAATCTCACTGCCTGCTTCCGTTGCCTGAAAGTACTCTCTCCTCCTCTGCCTCAGAGCATCCCTCAGTCTCATCCTTCAAGACACAGGTCAAAAACACACAGGAAACCATTCCTGATCCCCTTATGTACTGCTACCCTCCCTCCCTCCCTATCTTGTATTTGACTACCATATTTATTTCTACCAATTCTTTTTTTCTATATCTTATAGCTTTATTTGTCTACATTCATTGTGAGCTTTTGAAAGTGTGACAGGCTCATAAGTAGCCAACATATCAGCTTGTTTGGTGAATCTTCATTCTCTTTGCATTTCCTGGACAAGCATACTCAGATATTGTATGGGACGTTCCTTAAGCCTTTGGCCCAAACAGCTTTGTTGAGTCTGGTGTCAGCATCAATTTCCGGAGTTGCCATTTCTTCCATGGCAAATTTGTGGATTTCCTTCAGAGTCCAAAGAACTTAGTCTCTGAACCCTCTCCAAGGATATGTTTGTGAATATTGGTGGTATACTCTCTGTTTACCACTCATGGATGGCAGAAGAGCCCTTCTTTCTCTTTCCACATTTCTTTGCAGGAGCCATCCTGCCTGGGACCAGGTCAGAAAAGAAGACTGATTCTCTATATTTACTCTGTATGTAGTATGGAGTATGATCAATCCTATCCTTCCAGAAGGGTCCTACAGAGCAAGAGCAGATCATCTCTACCTGTTGGTCATATTCTCAGGGTAGATGGGAGATAATGCAACCTCCCTATCACTCACTGGACACTTCAGCCCAGCTCAAAAAGTCATCACACTTCACAACCAGAAAGAAAAGAAAACAAATGGAATCGACAAGCCCAATAGCTTGCTTTCATGTCACCCCTGAGCCCATTGGCTCTTTGGCTCAGCACCCAATCAGAAAGGTCCGTCATCAATTGGTTGTATCTGAGCAGAAGTACCCATGAAGTAGATTGGAAGCGGGCCGAGATTATGAGGGCATACTCTATATAACCCAGCAGGAAGGGCACATCTGTCTCCACCTTGTGCCCAGACAACTTTGCTAAGTATTTTTTTATCTTCTCTGTTACAGTGGAAATTCCCTAAGCATGACAAATATTTCCTTCTTTGTTTTTCTGTCCCCAAAGCCTAACACAGTACCTGGCATGTAGTAGTCACTTAACATATGGTAGCTGATCCACTGACTGATTCCCCCTCTGAGATTCTGTGAGTTCACATTGGTCAAATGCTTCATAAGATTTCCATTTATTGCATCCTTTTGTTTAAACCCTGAAGAAAGAAACAAAGCAAAAATGTCCTTCTGTCCACCTGGCAGAAATGAACAGACACTTGAGGGAAAAATTGAAAAAGTCTTAGCAGGAAGTCAGAGGACCTGAGCTGGAGACCCAGCTCTGCCAGGTACTGATAATGTGACCCAGCACCCAGAGATTACACTCAGCCTCAGTCTCCTCATCTGTAAAATGGGGTCAGGGATTTCAGTGCTTACCTCCCTCCCAAACTACAGAAATTCAAGCTATTTTACACACACACACACACACACACACACACACACATTTTGCCATAACAATAATAGATTCATACATGTATATTTCTCCTTTTTCTGCTTGCTTACCTTCTTTCATACTAATTAATCTCCTAACCAGAAATAGGGACCCTGAATACGGCCTCATTTTACCCTCGGTCCAGAGAGAACAGAAATAATGAAGCTGATAGAGGCTCAGGCTTGATCTCCAGTCTTTATCAGTTTCATCTTAGAAAAGCCGATGGAGGTGCTGGCAGAGGAATTTTAATTGCTACCAAGGCGTCCCTGGACGTGCTGCCTGGCTTGTTTGAAGTGGGCTGCGGCAGGGCAGTGGCGGCATTGGCGGCATTAGCGCTGGAGCTGGGGGGCTGTCTCCAAAATCCTCCACACGCACCAGAAACGTTCTCTGAAGGTTGCTGCCAAGGGCATCGGAAGCCTGGAATCATTTGCTGGGTTACGGCCGTTTGTTGGATGACATTTTCTTTCGGTTTTCTTGGTACAGAAAGGAAATCCCAGTTGTCAGAGCTTTAAGCATCTCAGAAATGCCTGCTTTGCAGAATCCGCAGTGACAACCAAGTCACTGCAAGGGCACGCCCTAACTCCTCTTCAAATTGGCAGGCTTTTTTTCCTTCTTAGGTGAAGAGATGGAGAAATATATTTAGAATCCTAGAATGTCAGGGTCAGAATGGACCCTTAGAGCTAGAGGAGACCTTAGAGATTATCTAGGCTTATCTTTTCATTTAACAGATAAGGAAATTGAGCCCAAGGGAATGGAAGTGACTTGCCCAAGGTCATACAGGTTGTAAATGACAGAGGAGGGAGGGTTTTTAGGATACAGAATATCAGAACTGGGAGGGCCCTTAGTATAAAGAATGTTAGAATTTGATGAACAACAAATAATCATAGCAGTTGGAGCTAGAAGGGACCTCAGAAATGGTCTAGTCCAACCTATTCATCTTATGTAAGGACATTGAAGCATGAAGGACCCAAAGTTACAGAGCCAGTAAGTGACAGAGACAGGAGTTCAAATCCCAGACTTTGGGCTGCTAATGCAATGTTCTTTCCACTATATCATATGCCACCTTAGAATATGGAATGTTACAGTTAAAGGGACTTTTTTTCTTGATATTTTTGTTTTTATATCACACTGATTCCCAAATATTTTCCTCCTCTCCATCACCATAATAAACCTTCATTTTAACAAATCTTTTAAAAAGAAGAAAAATATTAGTTTTTTCAACCATCATTTGACTCCATTAGCACATACAACATTCCATACCCATAGTCCCCCACCTCTTCCAATTAAAAAAAGAAAGTGCACTTTCTAAATTCTTGCAAGGTCAAACTTGGTCACTATAATTATACAGTATTCAAGTGTTGTTTTTTCTTTCCAATTAATCATTTGCCATTTTATGTATCATTTCCTGATTCTACTTTCTTCAGTTGCCCTCAGTTCGTATCAGTCTTCCCAGATTTCTCTTTTAATTCTTTATATTTATTATTTCTTGTGGTTCCATGATGTTCCATTACATTCATGTACCACATTTGTTAGGCCATTTCCTCCATTAATTTGTATCTAATTGGTTTCTCTACCACAAAAAGCACTGGTACAAATATGTATAGGACCTTTCTTGCTATATGACCTCATTGGGTTCTACTCCCTGCAGTAAAATCTCTGGGCCAAAGAGAGTGGACTTTTAGACACTTTTAAAACAGAATTCCAAATTGCTTTTCAAAAATGACTGAACTAATTTGCAATTTCACTGACATTGTATTAGCATGCCTGTCTTCCCACAACCTCTCCAATATTAACTATTCCAATTCATTTTTTCATCTTTGCCAGTTTTCTGGATGTAAAAGTAAACCATGGAGTTATTTTGATGTGCACTCCCTTGTCATTAGGAAGGTGGAACAATCTTTAATCTGGCAATTCTTCTTTTGGGAACTGATCATTTCCTTTGACTGCCTAATATCTGGGGAATCTTTTGGTCTTAACTCATTGTATTAATGCCATTTATACCATGTATATCAGAGTCTTAGCAGAAATATTTGATGCAAATTTTTTTTTTCCGAAATAACATTTCTGGAAGGGAAGTTAGGAAGTCATATAACCCAAACCGTTCTTTACTGAAGACCATGGCATTCTGAGAGATTAAGGAATTAACCTGAGGCCACAATGCAGGTGAGTGGTGGGGGTGGAGCATGAGATGGGGACCTAGAATGACTGACTCCAGGATTCTACACAATTTCTCTTTGGTGTCAGGTCTCCCAGGAGCTACTTTGAGATCCATGGCAACATTTTCATAGTGGTGGTGAGACTCTTCTATATTGCCTTCCAAATTATTGCCTATGAAACTTGGTCACACATTAGTGAAGGAACTTCAGCAAGTCAGCACAGGAAGGGATCAAATCTAGGCTATAGAAAGATTTGGCAGCTAGGTAGCACAGTGGAGAGAGTGCTGGGCTTGAAATCAGGAAGACTCAACTATGTGAGATCAAATCCAGCCTCAAACACTTAATAGTGTGACCTTGGGCAAGCCACTTAACCCTAATTGCCTCAGTTTTTTCATCTGTAAAATGAACTAGAGAAGGAAATGGTGAGCCACTGCAGTATCCTTGCCAAGGAAATCCCAGATGGGATCATGAAGAGTTGGACCCAAAGAGTTGAACCAAATAAACATAGATAGATTTGAGGCATGTACTAGCTACACTCTCAACCTCAACCCCAGGTTCTAGTGGCTTCCCAGCCAAAGTTAATTTGTGTCTGCATTACGTCAATGTCTATGGCTATATATGTACATGTTGTCCTCCCAGATGGAATATAACCACGTTGTTTAGCATAGTGCCTGGCAAATAGTAGGCATTTAATAAATGCTTATTAATTGATCAACTCTTTTGTCCCTAACTGGCGCTTCCTGCCAGGCTCTAACTTGAGCTCCTCATCCACTCCTGCCCCAGGGCACAACTTCATTGCCTCTCCCACCTTCTTTTTCCCTCCTGAATTTGTCTCTTGGTCTTGTCAATTTTAATCACTCTGTCCCTATTCTGTCCTCTTTTTGTTCTTGACTTCTTAATTCCTAGTCTAACATCCTTTAAAAAACAAATATTCCCTACATTGTAGGTTTTACGTACCCTATGGTTATACTATTCCCTAGGTATAATTCATTGCTGCCACACATATATCCTATGCCCAAGCCAAATGGCCAATATTTCCCAGAGAGACTACATTTTCCTGACTCTGAGACTCTACTAAAGCCTTTTAATCTTATTTCCGCCTACTGTCATGGAATAAATTCAATCATTTTCAGTCATTTTCCAGTCATGTTCAACTATCTGTGACCTTGTTTGGGCTTTTCTTGGTGAAGATACTGGAGTGGTTTGCCATTTCCTTCTCATTTTACAGATGAGGAAACTGAGGCAAACAGGGTGAAGTGACTTGCTCAGGGTCATACAGCTAGTAAGTGTCTGAGACCAGATTTGAACTCACAAAAATGAGTCCTCTTTCAACAGTCATTCTGAAAGGCTTCTTTTCTTCCAGCTCTGGAAAGAATTGTTCCTTTCATGGTCTTTAATGATTTAGTTCCCCCTTTAAGGCAACTGGCCCAAGTCAAGTCAACAACTATTCATCAAGGCCTATCATGTGCCAGGCACTGTGTTAAGCATTAGAGATATAAAAACAGGCAAATGACAGTTCCTGCCCTCAAGAAGCATATGATCTAATGGGGGAAGGGAGACAACATGCAAACAAATACATACAAAGCAAGCTGTCTTGTAAATAATTAACAGAGGAAAGGCATTGGAGTTAAGAAGGGCTAGGGAAAACTTCCAGTAGAAGGTATGATTTCAGTTGGGACTTAAAAGCAGACAGAGGGATTTGGGGCTTAAAGGAAGACAGGGAGATATCAACAGAGGGAAAGCATTAGCGTTAAAGAGGATTGGGGAAAGCTCCTTGTAGAAGGTGAGATTTTAGCTGGGACTTGAAAGAAGTCAGAGAAATCAGGAGAGACAGAAGTTGAAAGGGAGTGAATTCCAGACATGAGGGACAGTCAATGAAAATACAGAGTTAGAATGTGGTGTTTCTTGTTGGGGAACAGCAAGTGTCACTGGATCTTAAGCTAAGTGCGAGGGAATAAGGTAGAAGAAGACTGGAAAGGTAGGAAAGAACCAGTTTACAATGAGCTTTAAAAGCTAAACAGAGGGTTTTCAATTTGATCTAGAGGTCATAGGAAGCCACTAGAATTTTTTGAGGGTCATTTAGGTGGCAGTATAGTGCACACAGCACTGACCCTATAGTCAGAAAGACTCCTCTTTCTGAGTTCAAATCTAGCCTCAGACATTTACTATCTTTGTGACCCTGGGCAAGTCACTTAATCCTGTTTACCTTAGTTTCCCCATCTGTAAAATGAACTGGAGAAGGAAATGGCATCCCACTCCAATATCTTTGCCAAGAAGACCCCAATGGGATCATGATGAGTTGGGACAGGACTGAACAACAGCACAACAGAATATATTGAATAAGGGAGGTGACATGGTCAGACTTGCACTTTAGGAAGATCAGTTTGACAATGTTGAAAGTGGAGGGTACTTTCAAGATAACTAATTTAAACTGTTCATTTTACAGATGAGGTACATAAGGCACAAAATGGCAAAATGATTTGACAGAAGTTGCATAGCTGGTGGCAGAGTTGGGATTCAAACCTAGGTCTTATGACTCCAGATGAAGTACTTCCACCATCACCCAGTTCCTGATGTTCTAAATGGCCCACTCATGGGACAATTTTTCCATAAACAATTCAATAAATGTTTAGCGAGTTGGCACTAAGCACTAAGCCCCATGGCAGAAATAAAAAAGTGAAAACATGAATACTTTTGACAACATAAATCTCATTTCAATCCATATAGGAACTTAACATTCCACAAAAATAAGAGACCAAACAGTAGTTAAGCCTCCCATGCTTCCCAAGCTCTGTACTAAAAACTGAAGATAAAAGGATGAAAAGGGACACAGTCCCTTCCCTGGAGGACCTTTTAGTATAGGTAGAAGGGAGTCGGGGCAGGAATAAGGAGGTAAAAAGACAGGTACATAGCTAATCATGATACAAGATAGAAAGTGACTGGGCAACAGTGATCCACATTTCAGAATCCTGGGGGAAGAAAGGGCAGTCCATAGTGCACTGGGCTGGAAATCAGGAAGATTTCTCTCCATGAATTCAAATCTGGCCTCAGACACTTAGTAACTGTGTGACCCTGGGCAAGTCACTTAACCCTGTTTGCCTCCATTTCCTCATCTATCAAATGAGCTGGAGAAGGAAATGGCAAACCACTCGAGTATCTCTGACAAGAAAACCTCAAATGGGGTCACAAAGAGTAAGACATGATGAACAACCACAAGGAAAATAGAAAACTTTCATTTGTGGGATAAACATGGAAGACTTCATGTTGAAGGCCTTCAGTTCACCGACAAAGAGGAGAAGGAATTATTAGGCAGAAGTGAGGACTTTATAGGCATGAGAATGGGATGGTGTGAATGCACAGGCAGGAGAGGGCAGGACAAAAATTGAGGAATATCTTGTAGTCCAGTTTAGTTATAAGACTGGGCTTCTCACACATGCCCTCATATCTCTGTGACCCCTCACTACTTCTTTGAGTCAATGTGCTTCTGGGGAATGATTTTATTCGAAACCATACCCTGAGGCACCAATACAGCTCTATGCCAGGTCAGACAAAAGATACATGACTTTGAAGACAAAAGACATTTAGCTAAGATAAAACAGAAAGGTAAATAACAGGGAATTGAATAAGATAGTAAGTATTCTCTATACCCTTGAAGAAAATGACAGCCATCTTCCAGGATCTCAGGGCAGGGATACTTGAAGTCTTTATTTATCTCTCTGCTTCCCCATTTTAGGGGGAAAAGGGCAACAGTTAGCTCAAACTTACAACCCCGGTGACGAAGTTTAGGTTCTCATCTTGCCTATTCCTTGAGATTTTTTTTATTCTGACACTAAATTGGGCAGGCTAAGGGAGTGCTAATGTCTTGAAGCTGTTGTAATACTTGATGACTCCAAAGGGCTATAAAACTGCATACTCTTTGATTCAGCAATAACCAATACTAAGTCTGTATCCCAAAGATCAAAGGAAAAGGATCTATTTGTACAACAATGTTTATTGTAGCTCTTTCTGTGGTGGCAAAGAGCTGGAAATCAAGGGGATGCCTAGCAATTGGGAAATGGTTGAACAAGTTGGGGTATACAATTGTGATGGAATACTATTGTACTATATGGAATGATGAGCAAGATGGTTTCAGAAAAATGTGGGAAGTCTTATATGAACTGATGCAAAATGGAGTGAACTGAACCAGGAGAACACTGTACACAGTTACAGTAATATTGTAATGATGATCAACTGTGAAAGACCTAACTACTCTGATCAAGACAATGATCCAATATAATTCCGAAGGACACATGATGAAAAATGCTATCTCTCTACAGGGAGAACAGATGAACCCTGAGTGTAGATTGAAGCATACTTTTTTTCACTTTCTATGTTTTTTCTGGTGTGAGTGTATGTGTGTATTTTCTTTTGCAACATGGCTAATATGGAAATGTGTTTTGCATGGATTCACATGTATAATGAAGATAATATAGTAAAATGAATAATTAATATCCTATTGCTTGCCTTCTCAAGGAATGGGGAGGAGCAAAGGGGAGGAAAAGAATTTGGAGCTCAAAATTTTTAAAAATTAACATTTAAATTTTTTAAAAATGTAATTGGGAACTATTTAAGAAAACAAATAAAAATATATTTTAAAATATTCAATGACTATGGAGTTGGTATTTTATCCTATAAATCAATAAGGAGATGCTGATGACTCATAAACCGATGGGTGATATGGTCGTACCTTTCTGACCTTATATTTATGCCTGTTAGTTTTCTAGTACTGTTTACCCCATGGATTTCAGGGGCTCTGTGTTTCTAATATTTCTCATTACCTCAAAAGATCTATAATTCATCCACAGGGATGGTTTCTCCACCAACACAAACAAGTACCTCTCCACACTTTACTAGATGAGCTTGGTAAAGTGTTGTGGCCAAAACAAGTCATCTGCTCATAGCTCACCATCTGGAAATGGATGCCACTGCCATGAATTGGGTTGCTCCAAGAGGTCATTCACACAGTCTGTAACCAGATTCCCACAGGAAGCTTTTCCAACATTTGAAGAATTTGCATTCTTCCTGACACCAGTCTTCAAGAAGCTAAGGTGTCTATGCTACTGACACCTCTGCTTGATGGAATTCTTCTTTCTTCTGTGTTTTCCTCTCATCTTCTGGTACCAGAAAAAGGAATGAAGATGAGCTAAATTTGGGGGGTATTTAGCATTAAAGCAGATGTCTAAGTTTATTTGAAAAGAGTCACTGGCTTTCACACCTGGAATTCTTTTCCTCCTAATCAGTCATACTGAAATGACAACATACCCAACAAGTGGTGATTTAGCTACTGTCTGAAGACCTCCAGTGAAGAGAAACCACCCTTCTCCCAAGGTATAATCTGTTCTATTTTGGGAAAGCTGTGCGGTATGATGGATAGAGTGCTGAGCCTGGAATCAGGAAGTCTTGAGTTCAAATCTTGCCTCAGATGCTTACTAGCTGTGTGATCCTGGGCAAGTCACTTCACGTCTGCTTGCCTCAATTTCCTCATCTGTAAAATTGGGATGGAGTTGGAATTAGTGAGGATCAAATGAGATAGTAATTGTAAAGCACTTAGCATAGTGCCTGGCACATAGTAAGCACTATATAAATGTTGTTATTATTATATTATTTCTGTCTCCTGGCTTCTTAACTTCCTTCACTTCCCAGCTAAAATCTCACTTTCTGCAAGAAGCCTTTCCCAATCCTCTCTAATTTTAGTGCCTTTTCTCTAAGGTTATCTACAATTTATTCTGTCTCTCTCGTGTGTACATAGTTTTTGGACTCCTTGGACGTAGAACCTGTCCTTTGCTTTTCTTTATATCCCCAGCAATTTTCATAGTGTTTGGCACATAGTAGGTGCTTAATAAATGGTTGCTGGCTTCACTCGATCAGTCCATTTCCCAATCACCCACCAAAGTGATTTTTCTAAAGCCCAAGTCTGACCATGTCACTCCTCCCCTACTCAATAAACTCAAATGGCTCCCTATTGCCTCCAGGATCAAATATAAAATGCTGTTTAACATTCAAAGCCCTTCATAACCTAGCCTCCTCCCACCTTTCCAGTCTTTTCACTCCTTATTCTTCTTTCCTAAGTCACAGATGGTTTGGGTGGTAAGTTTGTGGAAAGGGTTCTCTGCCAACATAATCACAAATTCTTGATCTATTCCCAGAGCCCAGGCTTGTCAAGTTAGAGAGCCCACAGATTTTGTCCAAACTAGCCAAACAGATTAGCACTTGATCCACCCTCTCCAGCCTGCATGTATTAACCAAAGAAATTCCCTGTGCTCAGAAAACACTCCCTTGTCATCTCTACTCATTGAAATCCTGTCCAAGTAATATCTTTTCCATGAAGTCTTCCCTGGGCTGAAATGGACTCTACCTTCTCAGATTTTCCTGGAGAACTTTTTTCTGAGCCATTCCTTTACCCCCAACACACTACATTTTATTATATTTTTAGTACAAAATATTCATTTTTTCATCCTCCAGGAGGCATAAGTGAGGTAAGGGGGGCAGGATCCCCCCATATGCACAACAAACATCGTATGGAAGTTATGAGAAACAGCCTCAAATAATTTGAATAATATACCTTTATTAGCCTCAGAGAAATTACACCCCACAGTGAAAATTGAGGTATTTTCTCAAGCCTCTAAAGCAGGGATACTTAATCTGGGATCTGTAAACTTGGTTGTTTTTTAAAAATATATTTTGGTAACTGTCAATACAAATAGTTTCCTTTACAATTCTAAGTATTTTATTTTTTGCATTTAAAAATTTATTCTGAGAAGGGATCCACACACAGGTTTTATCAGATTGCCAAAGGGGTTTGTGACCCCCCCCCAAAAAAATTAAAAACTCTTGTCGTAGACCCCGGGAAGTTTCCATTCTTGGCACCATATTTTGCAAAGGATATTGACCAGTTAGAAAGCATCCATGGAGAGACCAGAATAGTGAGGGGTCTACAGACCATGCCACATGGGGATCCGTTAAATAAACTAGGGTTTTTATTTTATAAACTTGGAGAAAGGAAAACTTGGAGTGAAGAGGCAGGGACGTGATAATGGTTGTCTTGTATTTGAACAGCTATAATGCGAAAGAAGGATAAGCAGAACCAAAGCAAACCGCACACATGACAATGGAAACGGAAAAGCTAAAGAAACAAAACTGAATACTGTGTAATTAAAATGAACAAGAAACTTGGCCCTAGAAAGAGATGAAAAAAAACACCTCCCTTCTTTTCAGAGATGGAGGAACTGTGAGTGTATATTGCATACACTGTCAGACTGTTGGTTAGGAGTATTAAACTGATTTTTTTTCCTTTCTTTTTTCTTCATTCACAAAGGATGGTTCCCTTGGTAAGGAAGGGGAGAATTATATATTCAAAAAGAGGGATCATGTAAAAATAAAAGACATCAATAAAAAATTTATTTAAAAATTTTATTTAAAAAATAAGAAAAGCCCCTTATCAATTCATGCCTATATTAATGCAATAGCCTCTTTTTAAAAATTTTTGTGCTTCAAGTCTGTCCCCACTCTGATGCATCCTCCACTCAACCACCAAAGTGAATTTCCTAAAGCTCAGGTCTGAATGTATCATCTCCCTACTCAATAAGCTCCAGTGGCTCTCTATTATCTTTCCTTGGCTTCTAAAGTCCTTTCCAACCTGGCCCTTCCTATCCTTTCATTCTTGTTTCACTCCACATACTCCATGATGCAGCCACACTGACTTTCTGACTCTTCCTCACACAGAATAGTGCATCTCCCTTTTCACCAGCTCTCTCCTATCCCTGGAATGTTCTTCCTCCTTATCTTTACCTCATGGCTTCCCTGATATCCTTTAAAACTCCATTTAAATCCCATCTTCTGCTAGAGACTTTTCTCAATCTCCCACTTCTCCCCACCTCACTAGTACCCTTCCTTTGAGCATATGTTCCATTCATCCTGAATTCTTTACATGCTGTCTCCCCCATTTGAATGTGAGGTCCTTGAGGCTTATATCTTGCCTTTCTTTCCACTTAGCACAGTATTTGCCACATGGTAAATGACTAGTAAATGTTTGTTTAATGACTGAATTTACAAATAATCTGCTTTAAGCAAAAGAAGAATCCCAACAGATCTTAAGATAACTGAAATTTCCTTGCAGCCAGTGCCTCTATATCAGTTTTGTGATTGGTATAAGGAAGGAATTATCCACATCTTCCATCTGGTCAGGCAGTCTATAGAATATTTAGAAAATGATATCGCTTCTATTTTTCTCTCTTTTGATACTCAGTCAAATGAACTATAACATGAAAAGGAACCTTAAAGGTCATCTCATGCAACCTGTACCTGACCAAAAACCTCCTCCAGGTCATTCTCAACATTCTCAACATTCTCAACATTCTCAAACCTCTGATTTAGGATTGTCGATGAGAAAGAACCTATTGCCTCCCGTAGTGGCCCTTTCTACTTGTTCTAATTGTTAAGCAAGTTAGCAAAGCTTAATTTGCCTATTAGCAACTTCTCCCCATTGCTCATTGGTCTGGAAAGAAGGACCTCTAAGACCAGATGGAACAAGTTTAATCACTTTTCTACATGATAACCCTACAAACACCTGAAGACTATTATAACATCCTTCCCACCACAAGTCATCTCTCCTCCAGGCTTAACAAATTCAGTTCAGAATCACAAAAAAAGTCACAGAATTTGAAAATTGGAAGATACTTCAACAGTCACCTAATCTAACCCGTAACCAATGTAATCCCTATTATAACATAAGGAGAAGGAAGGAAACAAGCATTTATTAAATACCTACTATGTACCAAGCACTGCGCTAAGCATGTTATAAAAATTATTTTATCTGATCCTCAAAACAACTTTAGGATCTAGGTGTTGTTTTTATCTTTATTTTACAGTTGAGGAAACTGAGGCAGACAGAGGTATGTGATTTATTCAGGGTCACGTAGCTAGTCTGAGGTCAAATTTGAACTCAAGTCTTCCTGACTCTAGGCTCTCTCCACTGCCCCACTTAGCAGCCTCCATGTATAATAAATTCAAATCAGACTAGATGCTGCCCCACTAATTTCAGAAAAATGAATCAGGAAGATACACTGCATCAATTTTACTGCTGTACCCCAAGGACCTCTCTCTAGGTTTTTCCATCTGATATACAACTGAAACCTCTCATATGTGTTATCTCCCCCTATCAGAATGTGAGCATCCTGAGAGCACAGACTATCTTGCTTTCTATTTGTATCCATAGTCCTTTGCATGTCATAAATGCTTAAATGCTTTTTCATTCATTCATGTACTCTTCCATCTGTCTTCCAGAAGTTAAACTCTTATGCAGAGGAAAGGAAGTTTTGATTTCCTGGAAAAAGCCAATCTTGGCAATTGCCTTGTGAATAATCCTGAGTTCTTTATTTCCCAAGTTTGAGAATTGGGAGACAGTATAATGCAGGGGATAAAGTATTACTATTGTAGCCAGGACACCCTGGGTTCGAATTCCACCTTAGACTCTTCCTTGATATTCAATATTGGGCTTAACTACTCTATATTTCTGTTATATCTTCTGTAAAATGAGGATATTGCACACATTAACCTCTGAGGTTCTTTCCAGCTTGAAATCTATAAACCTAATCCAAAGATCAAAGATCTATCAAGAACGGAAAGGAATTCCTGATGTAGTATGTCCTTGAAATAGTTGTGGGGTTGTGGGGTGGGGTGTGAAGGATCACTTCCATGGTTCATGAGTAGTATTCTACCTGAAGAGTAAATTTAGCAAATTATCCAGACAGTTCAGGTCCAGCAGGAAGATGATTGCTTGTACACAAATCCAAAATGTGTCTTGGGTAAAACCAAACCAGAAGGTGACACTACAAATATGGACATTGTGGGAAGCACAGATATTCACCCCATGGTAACCCCAAGCTCATTTCCCTTCCAAGGTCGACTGATGGATGATTTGAACTGTCTATGTGTTTCTATGCACCTTCATGGGTTCCTTGGAATCCTTTGCATTTTCTGCATTACCTTGGGAGTGAAATAAAGGCTGCCCTATCCATGTACATTGCTATCATGAGGGACTGTATGGGAGCCATGGGACTCTGGTATATACTTGAAGAAACAAACGTAAGTCAAATGCCAGTTAAACATAGAGATTTTCCAACTCTAGGTGAAGGAAATAAACTAAACAGAGAAAATTAGCCTCTTGGGGTCAGCTTCCAAGACCAGACCCAATATGGATGATCCTAGTGTCATAGGGGCAGAAGTAGGATGGGAAGGATACAAGCCTGAGCCGTGGGTTACATGCCTGTATACGAAATTCCTAATAAACTCAGAAATATATCATTTTTACAAGACAAGATAAAAGCACCCTAGTTTCTGATCTGGGTTCATCCTTTTCCCAGAAACACTCTTCCCTTCACTCTGTCTGTGCAAAATCCCCTAAAGCTCTGAAGATAAGCCCTGCCTCTCTCACTATCTCAGATCACTCTATCCTTTCCTTTTTGGCAGATAAGAAAACAGGGCAACTCAAGACTACAAAACTGCATGATTTCTTATTTCTTTCTAATTTCTTATTTCTACTAAGCAGGTTGTAAGCACAGAAGAGTGGTAAAACAAAGAAACAAACACAAAGTAATAACAACAAAAGCTTAAGGCCTTTAAAGTTCCTTCTACCTCTCTACTTACGATCCAATGATCCTAAGACCTGAGTTCAAATCCCAACTCTGCCACCAACCAAGGGACACTTGAAGACAGTCAGGACAACCTTAGATACTTACTAGCTATGTGACCTTCAGCAAGCCACTTAACTTGCCTGCCTCAGTTTCCTCAGTTGGAAAAAGGGGAAAATAAAAGCACCTACCCCAGAAAGGTTGTTGGAGACTCAAATGAGACAATATTTATAAGGCATTCGTCATAATGTTTGGCACATAAAAGGTGCTATATAAATGATGGCTATAATTATTGTTTTTCTTTCTTGCCTGAACAAAGGTGACTAAACAGCAGTCCCAAAGACAGACATGTCCAGCCTTGGAGGCAAGCTTAGGTGTTCAAGAGGCTCCCGAGATGCTGTGTCTAATGGTCAGAGCTGAATGAGTAAGATGTAAGAGTTTCTATCTACATCAGAGAAGACCACTAAGGGGCAAAAGAACTCAAGTCCTGGCTGGGCTTGTTATATGGCATGGACTTGGAAGAAATTGTTTGGACAGTGTGGAGCTGAGATGGAATGTAAGATGCTGTACCCCAAAGGGGGTGCCACATTCATCCAATTATTGTTCCCCGGAAGAAGAGCAGAAGGTAAAAAGAGTAGGGGAGGAAGTACCTAATGGCAATAGACCTGGTCCCCTGATGAATGGTTAGATGGGATACAAAGCAGAGTCTGAAGACACCTCAGTAGGGTGGGTTGAGGTGAGCCTTCACTCATCAAAATATTTAATCAGGCCTGGAAGACTCCCAAAGCTAAGTTAATTAACTGCTCTGGGGGAGAGTAGGAGTCACTGGAGACTCAGGTGAGTACTTAACCATGTTGAAAGCCACCACCCCTCCCCCAAGGACTAGCTCTCTCTACCTCTACACAGCACACAAAAGCTTATGTATTATGTCTTACTCCATACCTGAAGATTGTTGGTATCAGACTTCATTAGATTCTTTATGAAACTAGTGGGACATTATTCTCTATGCATGACCCTCCCTGGGGAAGGTATGTTCTAGCAGAAGTCATTCTGAGAGTCTCCTAACTCTTCTCTTTGACTTCTAGACTCTACTGTGATGTGTAGCAGGCTGAATCCATAGTCTTGAATACAGGATCTGCCAGAGAAAACTAGGAAGATCTCTTTGAGCTGATGCAATGAAGTGAACTGAGCTAAGAGAATACTATGCAATAACAACAATATGACAAAGAAAAACAACTTGGAGATACTTTGGAACTCTGACCAATGCAATGATCTGCCTCCATTCTGAGGGACCAAAGAAACTATGCTCCCCACCTCCTGTTGGAGAGGTGATGCTTTTCAAATGAGGAAAGAGACATGCATTTTGGTCATGACCAATGAGAGAATTTATTTTCCTAGACTATGAAAACTTATTATGAGATTTTTTTCTTCAGGTTCAGTTGGGGTAGGAAGAGAAGGAAATAGAGAAAATAAGTATTTATAAAAAGTTAAATTAAAATGAAGCCAAAAATAAAATAAAAACTACAAGTTGACAACCAAATGATTAGTCATCATGGACAAAATGTGGAATTGTGAAGGATGATTTTTTTTTGTATTGTATCCTCTGTAAGGTGGCCACAGGACCCCAGATCCCTGGATTAAACAACCTAAACCTACTTTATCAGAGAATGGGAGAGGAGAAAATATTCCTTCATCCTACTCACAGATCCAATACTCATCCATCTCCCCACCTTCAGAGGAATGCTGCCCTCTTCCTAACTATGTAGCTACCAAGTCAAGGTCTCTTGGTCGAAAGTCATCACATAGAAAAGGGAACTCTAGGGAGAAGCATATGGAGAGAAACCAGCTATAATGAGTCTTTCTGTGTCTGACTGCCTTCATCCTGAGCCATCAGATCTATGCAATGCAATAGCCAAACAAGACTTGTTTTTCCCCACCATAACATAATTCTGCTAAATCTTCATCCTGTGGAAATTAGAGAACAAAGAATGTCAGCTCCAAGGGAAGGATGAAGTGTAAGTGCTGGAAGGAACCTTAGAGATCATGTATTCCAACCCTGTCATTACAGAAGGAATCGAAGCCCAAAGAAATGAAGCAACATGCCCAAAGTTACCCAGTAAGTTACCAGCAGAACCAAAGAAAGAGCTCATTTCTCTCAGTCCCTGATACAGCATTAAATGAACTATTTCTTCTCCCACTGCCACTCTCCAAGTGCTAAGAAAATATAGTCAATTTACACTAAATTTAAAACGAGACATTTCTGAGCCAAAGGCCAACCTGGCCTCCATCCCCAACATCTCCCAGATTCTTAGGGTTCTGTTGAGGGAAAGAAAAGCATCCTATCTGATCAAAGTAATTTATTCCAAGACTTTAGAGATTCCATATATTGACCTTATCAGAAACATTTAAATTTTAGAGAATGCATTTAAAAAGACATATTTTAATCTGGATAAATATAAATCAACTTCACAAAGAAGAAGCAGGAGACGTATAACTAAAGAGCAATTTGACCTGAAAACCACTGAGGTTTTAGTAGATTTCAAGCTCAGTATGAATAGTCATATGGCAGTCCCCCCCACCCCAAAATATTATCTCATTCTTATTCTTACAACTCTAGGAGGTAGGTGCCATAACTACCCCAATTTTACAGGTTAGACAGGTTAAATGACTTGCCACGGGTTATATAACCTCATTTCCTCATCTGTAAAATGGGTAAAATATTTAAGAGCATATCTCCCCAAAATGTGCAGATCAAAGGAGATAATATTTGCAAACCTTAAAGTGCTGTATAATATCATTTGAGATTGTATTAAGAGAAACAGAATGTCTGAGACACAAAAGGAGCTCACCACTGTCATGGAGGACACAGAGGACTCATGAAGGAGTCCAGAAGCTTAGTTGAAGATACATAGTCAGGACCTCTTGATGTTCCTTTTTGCATGTGACACTATATTGGTTGCATCAGGTTCAACAATACTCCAAAGCCTCCTAAATGAGATTCATAATCACTCAGAAGAGTTTGGCCTACCTAGCTATACTGCAAAACTCAAGTGGATGAAAAATGCCCACTGTCCGGTTAATCCAGCAGTAGCTAGACAACCCATATAGATAACCCACTGGTATCTGAGACTTTGATAAGCGCTGGTGATGGATGATGAGCCAGGTCCAGAACTGAACAGAAAGAAGAGACCGAGATGCCTTTGCTCCATTGTCCTTTTCATGATTCCCACGTACTCCAAGAAATGAAAGTCCAATCTTTTTTCCAGTGATATTGTATGGTTCAGATTCAAAAGAACACCAGAGTCTCCCATAAAAGTGGAATTAAGTGGAATTATTCAAAAGGCAACACGGGTGTGAGAAGGCTGCTGTTGTTGTTCAGTTGTTTCAACTTTGTCTGACTCTTCATGACCCCATTTGGAGTTTTCTTGGCCAAGATACTGGAATGGTTTGCCATTTCCTTCTCCAGATGACTTTACAGATGAGGAAACTGAGGCAAACATGGTGAAATGACTTGCCCAGGGTCACACACCTAGTAAATGTCTGAAACTGGATTTGAACTCAGATCTTCCTTACTTCAGGCTCAGCACATTATCTACTGAGACATCTAGCTGCCCTTTTCCCTCTATATTAAATTATTTGGGGAGAGAAGAGGGGAAGATAGATATAATTCTAACCTGGTCTCCTTTCTCTGAGAAGGACAGAATGACAAGCCTCTAATACAATCTTCTGATTTTCCCTCTGGATAGAAATTTATGTTGTCCTCTGAGAATGGTGGGTGGGCTGCATTCGGGGTCCAATGCCAACCTGAGTAGACCTGGTCCCAATTTGTTATGCCATTGGTTTAATAAATTGATATCCTTGGGAGCCTCCACAAAAGAGAGAAGGGTAGATGGAGATTCTAGATTGATTCTTCCCTCCCTTCAAGCTATATCTAAACTGACCCATATGGACACCTAACCTTCATGGGTAGCACATGCACACACACACCCACACACACACGCTTACAGAAAAGTCATGGCATCAAAAGAAGGGAACGATTGAAAAAAAGCTAGCCAGGTCATATGGTGATGGCGAGGTATTATCCTTGGAAAGTCCAGGTTTCCTCTGGTGATCCTCACTGGTATCGTCACAATGTCAAGAGAACAAAAGGAAGACTCCTTGCCATGTTGGGTGGAATGCCCATGGCAACCTTATGGGAGGATATGGATAGGAATTAAACAGGGTGGGAAGGCAATCTAGATTGCAGAAGGATTGCTATCTACACCATTGGAGGGAATACCCACATTGATAAGATCACAGATCTTCTGTAGTCTCAGAGCAGCCAGAAAGAGGAAGATGACTGTCCTGTACTCTACCCTCATCAGACTGCATGAAGACTCTTGGCTTCATTTCCTGGGTGCCACATTTTAGGAAGGTCATTGAAAAAACTAGATACTATGTAGACCAGGAAGACAAAAATGAGAAAGAGCCTCAAAACTGGCTGAAGGAAGTGGAGATGTGTAATCGAGAGAGAGGAAGACTTGAAAATGTGGGTGGAGAAGAAAAGGGGGATGAAATCTACCTTCAAGTATTTGAGGGACTGTCATGGGGGATAGGGAATTGACTCATTCTGCTTGGCAGAAGTAGCACAGACCTGGGAGAAATGTAGGGAAATCACAAAGGAAAAATTTCCTAACAAATACCTCCATAAATGAAATAAACTGTGCTGGAAAGTTCAAGTTTTTTTTTAATAGCTTGCCTTATTATGGTTCTTTAAGATTTGCAAAGCACTTAGCAGATATTATCTCATTTTTATTCTTATGACCCTAAGAGGTAGGTACTATGACTACCCCAATTTTACTGAGGCCTCAGATTAATTGACTTGCCATGGGTCACATAGTCTCAGTTTCCTCTTCTGTAAAATGGGAGTATTTAAGAGCCTATCTCCCCCAAATGTGAGGATCAAATGAGATATTTGCAAACCTTAAAGTGTTATACAAACGTGAGCTATTTTTATTATGTGTCCTGACTCCAGGTTCAATTTCTTTCCCTTATACCATACTGTCTCTCTGTGTCACTTAAATTGCCTGATCTATCTCTAGTATGGCCAGCCCTGCCTAGATCTTTATTTGGGAAAAAAGCAATTTCTCCCCTTCCCACATCCCCTCAGGGGCCTCCTCATAGTCATCTGAGGACAAGGCAAACTATTTTAAATGTGGAGAGGCTCACCAGAGAGTCAGACAACAGGTGACTGGTTCAAAAGAACTAGAGTCACTCATAAAATTGTCTCCTAGGGCATGGAAGGACTGGGCACTGCATGGGCAGAGCAGATGCTCACACAAATCCAATCATCCATTTTTCAAAGTAGGCAATTCCGAGGACTCATTCTCTCAGACACAGGTTGGCCACATCTCCCTCCTGGAGTTCAAGGGGTACTCCTGAGGACAGGACAATGACATTGGCTCAAGCTCCCATGATTATGAGCTATCATTTAGTCAGACTCAATTTTGTTTTTCTTGTCCTTGTTATTCACTTTTTGTGACCCCATTTGGGGTTTTCTTGGCAAAGATACTAGGGTGTCTTGTCATTTCCTCCTCCAGCTCATTTTACGATGAGGAAACTGAGACAAACTAAGTTAAGTGACTTGCCCAAGGTCATCCAGCTACTAAGTGTCTGAGGCCAGATTTGCACTCAGGAAAATGAGTCTTCCTGACTCTAGGCACCACTTAGCTGCCTTATTTTGTTTTTAGAAAAGTTTATGGGAGTATTTACAAAAGTGGTACAATAAGAACACTCTCTGCCCCTCCTCACTAAAGGCTTCCAACAAGCATGCCCAGAGTCCAGAGGAAAGTGAGCCTAAATTTAGATGGCATGCATGTGGAAAGTGGTAACTCATAGCTTCTGGTCACTACAGCCTCTTTGGCCACTAGGTGATGACATAGTGCCTAGAGCACTAGACCTGGCATCAGGAATATCTGAGTTCAGACTTTTACTAGCAAATTCCTTAAACTCTCTCAGTCTCAGTTTCCTCATCTGTAAAATGGAGATGAAAGCAATAGCCCCTACCTTCCACAGTTGTGAGATCAAATGAGGTAATAATCCTATATGATATGGCCCACATAACCAGAACTTTATTCGTTTATTATTTATTATTGTGTTTATTTTCCTCTTGATGGGGGTATTGAAAAAGCTTTTTTTGAGGGGGGCATGGTGTAATTTCTTTCTAGAGCCATGCATCATTACCCAGTCTCTCCTTGGCACCCAATCCAGACACTGATTTCAGCTGAGCAGGGGAAGATGCTAGGATGCTGATGGGAAGGCAGAAGTCTGAATTTCTCCAGACCGTTTGAGGCTCACAGGGTCCTTTCTGGCCAAAGCGCATGGAAGAAGTGAAGGAGATTGTAGAGCCTGGGTCTCTTCTCCTCGGTAGGGTTAGCTGGAATACTGCACTTGCTCTACACTCTGGAATGACCCCAGTTCTAACATAGATAGATAATTTATAGTTGAGTGCTAGGGCATAACCATCTTTCCTCCTCTCAGTCCTATGTAATGTTCTAAATACTTTTTATATTTCCTCTGCAGTATTTCCAAATACTTTTTATATTTAATCTAAAGCCTATGCTTATTCCAAAGGACTCATGATGAAAAATACTATCTACCTCCAGAGAGAGAACGGATGAACTCCGAGTGCAAACTGAAGTGTAATTCTTCTACTTTATTTTTCTTGCTTTTTTTCTGTGATGTAGCCAATAGGGAAACATGTTTTGCATAATTCTACATGTATAATTAATATCATATTGTTTGCTGTCTCAGTGGATGGGGAAGGGGTCGGAGGGAGGGAGACAATTTTGTACTCAAAATTTAAGAAAAAATGTTAAAAATAAATATTGATTTTAAAAAAATAAATCCTGTGATTAATTGAAATGAAAGCCTATAACGGAGATAAGGTGAGATTTGCCTTTAACCTTTTTAAGCTATGAGGGCACTTTGTCACTTTAAATCAGGTGAGGTGGCAAGTAAGTCAATGAACTCCACCCTTCCGTTAGTAAAGATGGAGAAACCTATTTGGGGAGGTAAAGTCCCATGTCCACAGTCAGTGGAAAAGTAGCAGATGTTTGAGCTCCTAGTCACACAATGCTTTGATTACAGAACTTTGGCTCATCCCTAGTTTCAGCCCAGCCCTGCTATCTCTGATTATCAAAGAGTACCATCTCCACATGGGCATCTGTTACTCAGTTCAGTGGGTTTTTCCACTGGTTGGAAGGATCTAGGAGTCCCTAGGAATCTATACTTCCTGAACTTTTCTGTCATCAGCAGTCTAGGACAAACCTTTCCAGAGATGGTACTGAATAATTTGTTCTCCTTTCTAGATATCTAGGTTTTTTTGAGCCCCAAGACAGTTGAGAATGTGGAAGTATTGTTCATCCTTTGCTCTCGAAGAGGACCAATGACATAAGGAAGGTCTTGACTTGCAGGTGAATGTATTTAAGTGAGGGAGGGCTGTGCAGTCACCAGCCTCAATTTTTCCTCTGGAACCATCTGGGTCTAATGGCAAGATATCGATCAGGAGGATTGGAGATAGCCCAGGAAGCAGTGGGAGACCTTGATCTTTTTAAGTTGATGTCTTTCCCAGGTCTCAGTTTGTCTGAGGCATCCCCCATTCAGTGATTGGGGATGGGTAAGAAATGAATCTGAGAGGGGAAGACCCTTGGGTTTCTAGCCAGAACAGAAAGAATTGCTAGGGAGAGAAAGGAGGAATCAGGTTCATGAGAGCCATCAGAATTAAATTTTTCAATAGAAACCAGACCACAAAAGATGTAGCGGTCATCCTGAGAGTGTGTAGTCTGATGTATCTTGAATAAGGGCCATATTTTAGGAAACACTGATAAAGTGGAGAATGGTTAGAGCAAGAACGACCACCATGGTGAAGGGCCTTGTTTGTTGCTGGTTATTCATTTCAGTCACTTCTGACTCTCCACAATCCCATTTGAGTAAAAGTACTGAAGTGGTTTGCCTGCTTTCCTTCTCCAGTTCATTTTATAGAAGAGGAAACTGAGCCAAATAAGGTGAAGTGACTTGCCCAGGGTCACACAGCTAATATCTGAGGCTGGATTTGAACTTAAGAAGATGAGTCTTCCTGATTTCAGGCCCAGCTCTATCCACTGTACCATCTAACTAGCCTGGAGATTATTTATAGATAGATGAATAGATAGACAGACAGATAGATACAGGTATATATACATATATATAAATAACTAGTATAATAATAAATATAATATAACTAATAGGTAATCATGGGAAGGGAAGAGGGAGAGAGAGAGGTGGAGCATGGATAATGATTAGACAAAGGAGATTGAGAAGGAGTCATCAGATAGGTAGTTGTATCCGAAATATATGTGTGTGTAGATAGATACTTCTGAGATATCTACTAGATCAGATAGTAGAGCAAGGAGAGAGTATGCATGATTGGAACCAAGGAAAGAAAAAATATCTAGGAGGAAGTCAGTCAGGCAATAAGTCTTTACTAAACACTTACTGCAAGCTAAGCACTGGGCTAACAACTGGAATACAAAAGGAAAGCAGAACGAAAAACAGTCCCTTTCTTCAAGGTACTTCCATTCTAATGGGGGAAGGAGACAGTACATAAAAAGGAGCGGGGAGGGGAGCCTGTACCCAGTCACAGACAAAAACCCAAGAGGAGCCTGGAGAAGAAGGAAGACATGGCTGACTTAGGCATTCTTCCAGGGATCTAAGAAGAGCCTTGCAATGAAGGCGAGAGGTCAGGGGGCAGAAGTAGTAGTCAGCTATGTCAAAAACAGTTGAAGGGTCAGGGACACTTCCATTAGAGGGATGTAATCACCAGGCTGTAAGGGGTTGAGAAATCGAGAGAGTGAGTAGTGAAGAAATGAGGGCAGTGAGGAGAGAGAATTGTTTTTTCTAGAGTCTTGGCAGTGAAAGACAGGAAAAATATAGGACAATGGCTTCAGGGGATGGTAGGGACAAGTGAAGGGGTGTGTGCATGTGTGTGTATGTGTGTGTGTTTTAAAGCATGAGGAGAAGTGGATGTGCTTAGAGACAGTGGGGAAGGTGTCGGGAAAAATGAAAAACCTGAAGATAAGAGAGGCAGTGATCAAAGGGCTGAGCAACTGGAGGAGAGAGGAGGGGAGGGGAGAGGAGGGGAGAGGGATCAAGGGCTCCCACAGGCAAAGAGGATGGCTCTGGCCAGGTGAAAGGCCACCTCAGCCTTGGGGACAGGAGAAAAGATTGAGAAGAGAGGTCAAAGCAAGGGAAGTGAATTCGGAGAACACAGAAGGATGGAGGGATTGGAAATCATGATGAAGAAGGGAAGAAAATAGTTAAGGAGGGGTGAGACAAAGGGAGGACTGGAATATCAGGAAAATATGGTCGGGGAAGACAGTATTCAGTTCAGGATCATGAAGGTGACTCAGTTATGGAGGATGGTGAGATTTAAGCTATGGTTATCCTTGTAGATAATGGAATAGAGACGTGGGGAGAGTAGAAGTTAATAACCAGGGAGACCAGGATTCCAGGGGGAGAGCAAATGATGATGCAGAAGGAAAGATGTAACTAGGTGAACTCTTCGAGAGAGGATAGAGCAGGGTGGCATAGTGGATAGAGCTTGAGACTTGGGGTCAAGGTTGGCATAGGGTGAATCACACCTCAGATAAGTACCATCGGTGTGACCCTTAGCAGATCACTTCCCTTCTGGGGGTCTCAGTTTCCTCCCCTGTAAAATGAGAGAGTTGGACTTGAACTCCTTCCATCTCTAGAGCTAGAATCCTATGACCTGATATGATCAGTAGATGACACTGGGACCAGGTGATATAAATTCAATTTAATACACATTAAACAAGAGAGATAGAAATGAGGCTGGATAGAAATGAGGCTTCAGGGATAGGTACCAGGGAGAAAGGATCTTGTCTCAACAAAAGAGCAACTCTGAATCACAGGGATTAAGGCAGCAACAGGAAGTGCCAGTTTTCTTTCTATTCATATACGAACTAAATCATCAGAGTTCCAACATATTGGGGTAGTGTCAACACGGAGGGTGCTGTTGATCAGTCAGTAAGTAAGCACTTATTAAGCACCTAATATAAACCAAGTCCTTGAGATACAAAAAGAAGCAAGACAGTCCCTGTCCTCAAGGAACTAACAATCTAATGGGGAAAACAACAAAAAAATACATACAACCAAGCTATAAACAGATTGAATAGGAAAATGTGGGAGCAATGATTCTGTGTCTTCTTTATCCAACCATCAGGGAGCTAGGGACAGAAGTGTCAGAGGAAGGGAGTAGGCTGAGTGTTCAGACCAGTAAACATTTCGTAATAAAGTTTCTGGCTCATTGATAGAGTTCACGCTGCTCAACATCAATTCCCGGATGAAGCCTACTCAGAAAACATGGAGAATGCACTAGACTCAGGGTCAGGTTAGGAGTCTTTGAGTTGGTCTGGCTCTCTGGTGGTTCAAGGACTTGGTAACATGTTCCTATCTTTGAAGAAGTGGCCTCTTATGGGTCCTAGAGTCATAGTTAGGTTTGGAAGGAATCTCAGGAGACAGCTAGTCCAATAACGATCTGAATGGAAATACTCTCTCTAATATCCTGGACAAATTCTCTAGGTGGCCTATTAAACTTTTACCAAAAAGGAAGCTAGGTGGATAGCTAGTGGGCAGGGTGTCAGATCTGGAGTCAAAGAAGACTCATTTTTGTGAGTTCAAATCTGGCCTCAGACATTTACTAGCTGTGTGACCCTGGGCAAGTTCATTTAACTTGGCTTTCCTCAGTTTCCTCATCTGTAAAATTATCTGGAGAAACAAATGGCAAACTACTCCACCACCTTTACCAAGAAAACCCCAAATGGGATCGGAAACAACTTAAATGACTGAAGAATACAAAAAGAAAATCAGCAAGGTTTTCCATCTATGAAGCTGAAATATTCCAAGTTGCAATTTCTACCCATTGGTTCTGTTTCTGCCCTTTTAGGCCGAATAGAAACAGTCTTATCTCTTTCACATGACAGCCTTCAAATATTCGCTCCCACGTTTCTAGGTTAAACATCCCTAGTTCTTTCAATTGATCCATGTATGGCAGAATTCCCAGTTCTTTCATCGTGCTATTCACCCTCCTCTGGCTGTTTTCTAATTTGTCAATGTCCTTCCTAATATGTGGTTTCCAGAACTAAAAATAATACTTGTTAACACAATCAGGGAACAGACTAGTTGGGCCTTGTATGAAAAGGGAAGGTAGCCCCTGGGTCAATAAGCCTAATGAGGCCATCAGCCTCTCTCCCATTCTAAGGTTATGTATAAGCAGCATTTAAGAAAGCTTGGAAGAGCCCAGTCTCTGGGCTGTTTATTCATAAACAGACATTTCAAAACTATTTTGATGGAGCTGAGTGTGTTGATAGGAGAGGGCAAGAAAAGGGAAGAGAAGAAGCATATATATATATACACACACATACATCTATATGTATATCACCTAATATGTGCCAGACATTGTGCTAAGCACTTTATAAATATCTCATTTGATCATCACAATAATTCTGTAAAGTAGATGCTGTTGTTCCCATTTTACAGTTGAGGAAACTGAGGCTAAAAGACTTGCCTAGGTAACATTTGAACTCAGATCTTCATGACTCCAGGCTCAATGCTGCCTCTAAAACATGGTGTCTTTATTATGGCAGAGCCCTATGACTCTGCAGAGGATGGTTTTTGCTTGAGTGGCTCCAGGTATTTCTATTTGTATTTTCCTGTGTTGTGAATATTTGTGGGTAAAGACTTCTGCATTGGACCATGCTGTATATTGCACAAGATCTTGGAAACATATGTATGTGTATATATGTATGTGTGTGTGTGTATTGGACATTGGACCACACTGTATATTGCACAAGATCTTGAGTACAGAGTTCACCAAAAGGCTAGGCAATGCTAATTACATTCTCCAAAGTCAGTGACGCACACTTCATTCTTGAAGGTACCCTTCAAGTTCTTTTCTATTCTTCCTGGTTGAGACCCTGTGTCAGCACCTGGAATGCTGACCTTGACAAGACTGAATGTCATCAGATGAGGGTTAAAAAACAGAGGGAAAATCACTCCCTTCACTGTGAACATGATGTCTTTATTCATGCAGCCTAAGAGTGGATGTTGCCTTGTAGATTGATCTCTGTATGTGTCTCTTAGCCCACTGTGAGATTGGGATTTCCTGGAGGATGTCAGTGGGGTCTTGTCCCACATCTCTGCGTCTCTTGTACAGAGCAGATACTTGATAATTATGAGATGGCATGGTGTATGCAGAAAGTGCTGGAACTAGAAGTCAGAGGAGCTGTCAATCAGTCAACAAACATATATTAAGCACCTATTACGTTCCAGGTACCATGTTAAGTGCTAAGGTTACAAAGAAAGGCAAAAGACAGTCTCTGCCTTCAATGGAGCTCACAGTCTAGTGGGGGAAACAATATGCAAACAGAGATGTACAAACAAGATATAGATAGGAGAAACTGGAGAAGATCAACAAAAGGAAGGCACTAGACAGAAGGAGGATTGGGAAAGGCATCCTATAGAAGTAGGATTTTATCTGAACCTTGGAAGAAGCCAGGAGGCAGAGGTGAAGAGTCAAAGCATTCCAGACATGAGGACAGGCCGGGAAAATGCCTAGAATCAGGAGATGGGGAGTCTTGTTGGAGAAATAGCCAGTAAGCTAGAGTCACTGAAGCAGTGCTTGCTACCAGTCTTATCTTGGGCAAATTACTTAACCTCTCTGAACCTCTCAGAAATGAGAGGGGTCCCTTCCAACTATAAATGTGTGAGCCTAGGAATACACGTATAAGATAGGTGTTTTCAAATATCTAGAAGGCCTTCACAAGGACCTCTGCAAAAATTCTCTGATGCCTCAATGGTTCTAGCTTCCACTAAATGCCTGAAGTCCCTCTGCTCAAGCATCTCTAGTGGTGAGGAGCCCCTCACCTTGCAAGGCAACCTATTGCACTGTTGGACTGCTCTGGTTTTTCCAAGGTTTTATCTGTTGAGTTGAAATCTGCCTCATGATGGATAGTATGTTTGTGGTCTGAGGACCAGCCTTGCTAAGTTCCAAGTAGTTCACTATCAGGTTGACCACAGGGTGATGAATCTTTCAGGCATAGCAACTCCAAAGACTATCTCCTAAGGCATAGCAAGGCTATAATATATATTCACGGAAGGATATCACAGCAGAAAAATCACCAGTCATCCTTGAAGTATCCTACATGACCCCAGAGGATATAACTAAGACCAATATGGGAAAGTCATAGGGAGTCAGGTTTCAACAGTTCTATCAGCAGATAGAACTTTTTTAAAAAATCAGAGATGGCCACATATGCACACACACAGATATACACAATAAATTGGAGGTAATCAACAGAGGCAATTCTTACATTCAGGAGCAGGTGGGACTAAATGAACTCTAAATGCCTTTCTACCTCAGAGATTTACTAAGTCTAAATGGAGTGTGGGACTAGGGGGAAGCTTCTGCTTCTGCTTTGGTTTCAAGGATGTGTGATTTTTTTAGTGTGGACACCTTAGACCACTCTGGGGTTGGTGGTGATCTGGATAGAGTGCTAAGCCTGGAGTCTAGAAAACCAAAGTTCATATCCATCTCGAGACACTTCCTAGGTGTGTGACCCTGTGCAAGTCATTTAACCACTGCCTGCCTCGGTTATCTCATCTGTAAAATGGGGATAATTACAGCACCTACCTCCCAGGGTTATTGTGAGGCTCAAATAAGATACTATTTGTAAAATGCTTAGTACAGTGTCTAAAACATAATAGATACTTACTAAATGCTTCTTTCCTCCCTTGTTCTCGTCTTTCCTTCCTTCTTTTCCTCCTCTCTTCTTTCTTCTTTCCTTTTCTTTCTTTCCTTCCTTCTTCCTTTCCTCTGCTTTCCTCCCTCCCTCTTTTTCCTTCCTTCTTTCCTTTGATGAATAAACTGCTTGAGTCATTGTGGTTCAAAACAGTCATCATCCTGCGAACCAATTGGATAACAAGCCTCTTTGACCTCAGCCAGGACATTCCATGGGCAACAGACATGAGTTGGAGCTTGTGCTCAAAGACTTTTGTAACTAGGTAAAACCTGTCATAGTCTGACCATTGAGAAAGCAGGGTGACCTTCACACCACAGTGAAGCATCATCCAGGGAAACCCATTATGGTACAAGTTTTTATCATGCTCTAGTGGAAGCCCAGCTAAATTAGGAGTCAAGAGACCCATGAAAGCTCTTGTGTGACCTTGGGCAACTGACTTCATTCTCTGGGTTTCAGGATCCTCCTTTCTAAAATGAAGGCATTGGACCAGACCACCTCTGAGACCCTTTCCGGCTCTAAAGTTCTCTGATTTCTAAAAGAAGGCAAGCAAGGCTATAAGAGAGTGTCAGTCTCTAAAGTCTCAGCCTGGCAGCTGCTCTCGTTCCAATCTTTTTGCACCTGAAATGGATGAGAAGCCTACTGACCTTTCTGCCTCATTTAGCAAATTCCTACAGCCTCCACCACTGAGATTTCCTGGCCTCTGTCAAGCAGGCTCTGAAGAAAGCAATATCAGCCCCAATTCCCTTGGCCAACAGAAAAGTACCGAGCTGGTCTCATAATTAGAATATCAGGGAATGGGACGCCAAGGCCCAGATGCCAGTTCTGATAAATAGGTGGCATATGGCATGCACACGGCAAGCCCGACTTTGGCTCCCTACAAATGACACCAGCGACACAGGGAATTACAGGAACATTTGACCAGTCAGCAGTCCCCGCAGAAGGTGCTATTTACAGAAGGCAGCTAAGCTGATAGAGATGCTGGAAATGATCTTTGTGGAGGAGGCAGGGAGAGAAGGCGGCAAGGAAACACAAAGGGGAAAACAGAAAGCCACTCCAGGATAGAACCAGATTTTCCGAGGAAAGTAGCACAGGACGAATAGTGCATCGCCTAACTAAATACCGTAGGGACATAGGGTTTAGAGTTGAGCAGGAGGCAGGGTCCAGTGGAAACAGAGATGTTATTATAATAACAGTTTCTACTAGGAGACTTAGCTATAGAAAGGTCTTTTAAAACATTTCTTTAGAACTAAAGATTATAAAATGCCAAAGATACCTGAGAAGGCAGCTGGTCAGATCTAAAAGGGATGCAGAAATCATAGAGCTGGGAGGGTCCTTAGAACACAAAATGTCAGGGCTGGGAGGGCCCTTACAACACAGGATGTCAGAGCTGGGAGGGCCCTTGGAACACAAAATTTCAGAGCTGGGAGGGCCCTTAGACCCCAGAATGTTAGAACTTCTAAAAGGTTCCTTAGAACATAAACTGTTAGAGCAGAACCTCTGAGCACTGGCATTCTCTGCGTGGCTACATCTCTCCCTCTCCTGCAGTCTATTCCTACCTATTATTGTCTTCTACTCCCTAGTGAGGAGTATGGATGACAGAAGGAAATTGAAGCAATTGCTCTCTGTTCACGCTGAGCTGAAGAAAGGCTCCTGTAAGTAGACAAAGCAGGCAGAATCAGGCTAAAGAACCCTGAGCCCAGAGTGTGAAGTGATGTAGACTAGGTTCCCAGTGGGAGAAGGCTGCAGCAGATTACCCTAGTAAGTACTCTGAGTGCAGCTATGAACTGGAGAGGGGTGGGGGAGGCTGCTTAGGATGTGAAAAAGCCAAAGCTTCCCAAATATATGTAGAGGGGCTCCAGGGATCAGATGTGCCTGAGAACAGACAGTACCAGAACTGGGAGGGGCACTGAACTCAGAACCATAAGACCTGGGCCCTAGGCTTGGATGGACCAAGAAATAGGAGCATTGGGGTCGAGTTGGGCTCTACTGCCAACTTGGATCCAACACTTTCTGAGCCTTAACTTCCAGCTCTATAAGACAGAGAAGTAGAGCTGAAAGATCATGCTAGCTCTCTCCTCACCAGCAGCCCTACTCTACCCCTGAGGCAGCTAGGGTGTGCAGTGGGTGAAGTACCTGGGTTCAAAATCCAGCCTCAAACACTTACTAGCTATGTGACCCTGAGCAAGAGGCTTAAACTCAGTCTGCCTCAATTTCCTTATCTGTAAATTGGGGATCATAGTAGCATCTGTCTCCCAGGATATAATTATGAAGAGTTTAACATGGTGCCTAGCACATAGTAGGCACTTAATGCTTGTTTCCTTGCATTATATCCCCACCCAAAGACCCTGCATAACTTAACACTTTCAGTTCAGGAACTCCCACAGGTCCCTGCTATCATGCTTCCTTCACCTTATGTACTATCCTACCAAAGTGCAGGTATCACAGGCTCTCCTACCCTCCACCTGCCTTTCCATTTCTAGAAACATAATCAAATCAGTACTTAGGTAGGACCTGAAAAGGAAGTGTGTATATACATGTGTGTATATGTGCATGCATGCATGGGTATATGTATATATGTATAACACAGACATATTATATGCTATATATCATATCTATAGCATATCACATATAATAAATTTTGTTGTTCAGTCCTATCCAACTCTCTGTGATCCCATTTGGGGTTTTCTTGGCAAAGATACTAGAGTGGTTTGCCATTTCCTTTTTCAACTCATTTTATAGACGAGGAACTGAGGCAAACAGATTTAAGTTACTTGCCCAGGGTCACACAACTAGTAAATATCTGAGGCTGGATTTGAACTCAGGAAGATGAGTCTTCCTGGCTTTATGCCCAATGCTCTATCCACTATGCCACTATGCATTTGATTTATATATATGTATGTGTGTGTATGTGTATGTATATTCTACACACATAAATACATGTGTACTGCTTACCTGTTGACATGCATGTATAACTATATCACAATGAATATATAATATACATCCTATATGTACTATATTACATATCTCTATATATGTAAATAAGACACAATTTAATATAAAATTATAATATAAATCCTCCCAGGACTCCACATACCATTCCAGTGACTTTCCAAACCAAAAGACGCCTTCCCAACCACTTACGAAGGGGCCCTTCCCCTTTCCTCTTCAGAGACTGTCGTACATTTGCAATCATAAAGCATCATAAGAAGAATGGTAATAGTAAGAAGGCAACCAGCATTTATTAAACACTTACTGTGTGCCAGGCACTGTGTGCTAAGTGTTGGGGATATGAATATAAGCAAAAAGGAAGACAGTCCCATACTCAGTGTAGGCTTTGGAAAGAGTCACTCAGGGACAGAAAACAGGGACAGGTTGTGATCCCCATCATTGTGGGGAGAACAGAGATCCATTGAAGCAATCGCAGTGGTGGTTGTCATGGTAATAACAGCCAGCATTTACATTACTTAGGGCTTGCAAAAACAGTTTACATATTTTATCCTCAGAGCAACCTTTGGGGGCAGGCACCATGGTTATCCCCATCTTGCAGTTGAAGAAACTGAAGCAGATAGCAGTTAAGTAACTTGCCCAGAGTCACCTAGTTCATACGGGAGCCAGGATTTGAACTCAGGTCTTCCTGATTCCAGACCAAGCACTCTATTCTCTGTGCTACTTATATATAAGTAGTAAAAGTCTACAAAAGGAAGCAGTGATCACCCAAAGCTAATATAGCTTAAGTTACGTCACACTCACCCAATTTCCTATTTTGACAAGACTTCTAGACTGGTAGATCAAAAGACAGTATAATATAATGGATAGGGCACTAGTCTTGAAATGGAGAAGATCTGGTTCACGTCCGGTATCCAACCCTTATTGGCTGTGTGATCCTGGAGAAGTCACTTCATCTACCTAAACCTCAGTTTCCTTATCTGTAAAATGTAAATAATAATACTTGTAATACAGGGTTTGTTTGTTTGCTTTTCCCCTCCCCAGAGGCTCTAAGGAAATAATGTGTGTGATGTACTTAAGACATTTCAATGCGCTAGATTAATATTAGCTATTATTCTTGTCAAATATAAGCTGTAGAAATGTTAGCAAAGCCTTCAACAAAACCTTTTCATATTGTTCTGGCAGGTAAAATAGAAAAACCAAACCTAGACCACAGAGAAGTTACGCAGATACAGAAGAGATGGAATGTCCAGGCCCAAGAAATGAACATTACTGGTTGGATGCTAACTTGGGCTCTGTGCTTGGTCTTTGGTATTTGACTTTTTAATGTACGACTATGCTAAAGGCATAGGAGACAGGTTACCCAGAGTTGGGAGGGGTATCTTCCAGTGAGGATTGGAAGACAGCTTATTGGGGATGCTGCTGAGCAGATTCACGCTCAGGTAGAAGTTGGGGCTAGATCACTGCTGAGGCCCCTTTGTTCAGGGATTTCATGATTCGTCATTTGTCACAACCCTGTTTCCCCTCCCAGAAAATGGTGGTTGGGATGGATGTTATTCCTACTGTGGAGAGGCATGACTGTCACACTCAGCTCTCACTGTCCACATGGCTACTTTTCATTGCCACACAAATTCAATACAGTTATCCAGTGACTGCTGGGTGTATGACTGTTCCAGGCCAACTGCCTTCACCCCCAGTAACTTTCAGGGCACTGCCAGGCTCGTAGTTCTATCCAACTTCCATCAGTATGATATTTGCCAAGAATCTACTATGTGCACAGTCATCTCAATCCTTTCCACTCACCTGTCACAGACAGGAACCCTGTCCAGTCCACATTTTGAATTCTGTATTTTTGGAGATCCCATGGTGTAAGCAGATATCATCCATTCAGTTACTTTCACTATCCCATTTATACCATCATATTCAAATTCAACAAGCATTTATTAGATGCCTACTGGGTACAGAATAATGTGCTCTGGGGTTTTAGATAAGATGCAGTACCTCTCCTCATGGAGTTTACATTTCAGCAGAGAATAAGACATACATATACAGGTGGCTGAGATACAGTGTTATATAGAGGCAGTATAGCATAGCGGAAAGAGATTTGGAGTTGGAAGACCTGGGTTCAAATCCTGCTTCTGATGCTGACATCAGCATCATGTATGATACCTCAGAATCATAATATCTACCTTTGGATGAGTCACTTAACTCCCACAGGTCTCAGTTTCTCTCTGAAATCCACTCTAGCTCTATGATCCTACACAAATGACAAAAGTCCAAAAGAATAACAAAGCAACATGTGAGATCAGTGGAAAATGTCACTACCCTTACTTGCAAAATAGCTGATATTTACGTAGCACTTAAAATTTACAAAACGATTCATGTTTATTATCTCATTTGATCCTCATAATTACTCTATAGGGATAGAAGGACTGATAGTATACTCTTCCTTTTTACAGATGAAGAAACTGAAGACAGAGTCATTGATTGAATTTGCTAAAGTCCTAACTGTGATAAGTGAAATCTGAAATGACTGAGGAAATAAAAGTTCAAGCTTCCAAGCACACTGATTTTTTTAAAACAATGCATGCCAATTGCATGACATATTGGGACTTGGACTCCTCAGCTTGGCACTGATTCCCAAATACAGAGGGAGACAGATTTTTATGCATTAAAAGAAAACAATTAACAGGATGTAAACCAGGATACAAGATTAGGTCACCTGACTTGGAGGAAAGATTAGGGGCTTTCCCAATTGAGAGGAGGAGAGGGAACAGGTACAATTCCCTAAAATAAGTGGGGAAAGTATCCCATTCTCCCCATAAGTGGTTGATTTAATCAAAGGAACAAAGAAACAGTAACTGATTGACCTTTACAGTGCCAGTTTTCAGATAAGCCATATGGGTTATTTGAAATGTGTAATTGTGAGAAAGCTCCTTGTATCAGTCTTCGGATCTGACTCAGTTTCTGGTCGGTGTAACCTAGATCCTTAGTTAAGGGTCTCTAAGCAACAGGTAGGGGTGGTCCAGCATGCAAGGCTAAGTTCAAACAATGCAATAAAGTTTTCTCACAATTCCCATAATTGAATAAAGTTTTCTCACAAGACAGAAATTGGACTAGACCCACAATTGAATAGAAAGAAACTAAGCCATATTCAGAATTGAGTCACAAGATGGAGTCAGTGTGGTTCACTCAGTTCCCCCAATTAACCAGTCAGCTACTAATTAGTCTTGTATTTGAACCCAAATTATATCAGTTACCATCACCAACCTTTAGAATTTAGACACAAATCATCGACTTTCATTGGACCCTCCCTGTCCCCTCACCACACATCCCTATGTTCATTGACAGTTTTAGCTACCTTGATGCCTACTCTCCCCCATCACCTTTATCTTGATTTGACTGGAGCCTAGATGGATATACCTCTGACCTTAAGAATGGTGGAACTAAGGCCACACAGGGGGTAATCAGCAAAGCTGGGATTGACCTCCAGCATTTGGAGTAGATCTTCTGTAGAGAGTCTATAGGAGGACATGGAAAAGAATCACACAGGGTGAAAAAAGGATGGCTACATCGTGTGTCAATGGAGGAAGTGTCCACTTTGGCAAGATCATAGATTCTTTAAAATGACAAAGTGGTTAACATGTAAATGGGGTAAAGAGAAGCATTTCAACCAGCATGGAAAAATGGAGCAAAAGATAATTATCAAGGACTTATCTGCCTAGAAAAGGAAGCAGGTCAGTCCTGTTTTGAGAATGAAGGGCAATATAGGGATTGTCAACACGCAGACCAGAGTGTACTGGTATCAAAGAATTGTTAACAGAACTAGTAGAAGTAAAATAAATATATCCTTCTATAGGAAGGATATGGAGAAGAATCACACAAGATAAAGTTTGAGGGTCAGGAACCTCTGTTGATGGCATTGGTAACCATTCAGGATCCAAGGTGTCAAACTGTTAATATCCTATTCTGATGCCTCATCGTGACCTAGAACTTTGGGTTCTAAGAAAGCTAGACCAGTGCCACACACATTCTGAAAGGTCCCCATGATTTGATGCAAGCAGAGCTTCGAGTATGAGTCTGATGATAAGAGTTGGTGTTTATTTTTATAGGCACAGTCTAGCTAAATTCAGAGATCATCCTTACCAAGAGTACGAGAGTGTCTAAGATTTTGGTCATGACAGTTCACACATTCAATTCCATTTAGCTCGATAAGTACTGATTAAGGGTCTGCTATGCAGGAATGAAACAGTTCCTTCCCCAGGGAGCTTACATTCTACAAGGCTGATGTGGCAACCTACACAATCCAAAATTTAAACAAAATGCATACAAAGAGTTTGAAGGGAGGGGGAATCATGTAAGAGATAGTATCCAAGATGAATCTTGAAGGGAACTAGGAACTCTAAAGAGCAAAGATAACAAGGAAGAGGGGGAAAAGAAGGAAGGGAATAAGCATGTATATAGTACCTGTTACATATGAGGCATTGTGCTAAATGCTTGACAAATATTATTTCATTTGATCCACAACCCAATGGGGGAAGTACTGTTGTTATCCTCATTTTACAGTTGAGGAAACTTGAGATAAAAGGTTTAAGTGACTTACCTAGAGGCAAATAGCCTGTAAAGTGTCTGGGTCCAGATTTAAACTCATGTCTTCCTGACTCCAAGCCTAGCTCTGGGAGAGGCATGCCAGACCTAGGAGTAAATCTGTTCAAAGGTCACAGAGGCAGGAAATGGTATGTCACCCATAGTGAACAGCAAGTAAAAGTGGATCAAACTGACTGGAATTTTTAACGTTTGGTAGGTGAGCCATAATGGTAAATCAGTCTAGGAAGCTAGATCTGAGCCTGACTGTGAAGGGTTTTAAACACTACAGAGAGGTGTTGGTATTTTATCCCTAAGGCAATTAGGGAACCACTGACCCTACTTGAGTGGCATGGTTGAACTGTATTAAAATGTAGAGGGATGGTGATCTGTAACAGTGAAGGAATCCTCCATTACTGGAATCATTGATCTTTGAAATAAAAATTTTAAAATATTAAAAATATTGAAATAAAAAAATTTTAAAGCTAAAGAAAAGAATGGGGGAACTATTTTTGTGGGTATATTTGTATGACTTTGTGTGTGATTACATGTGTGCCTTACACCGAGTTCTCCTGCCTGAACTTTTGCTCACACCATTCCCTATGCTTTCAATGTTGATCCTCTCTCCATTTACCCAATTAATTTAAAACTATTTCTTCAAAGTTCAACTCCAATGCTACTCCAAGAAGTCATTCCTGATTCTCTAAGTTAATAATAACCCCTAGATCTCATATAAGACATTGTTTGAACCTCTATAACAAATATATTTATGAGATCATAAAAATAATAGATCCAGAGCTAGAAGTGCATTGGAGTCCGTCTAACAAAACCCCTTCATTTTATATGAAGGTCATGTAATTGTAAAGGTTCTTATCCCAACTTTCACTCTCAAAGACAAAGCTTGGGTCTCAAAGTAAGATTACCTTTCCCATTTAGGTTCTAGGAGTATCTCTGAGGAGTCAGGGGTGATTCTCTAATGCCAATCCCTATCAGTGTGCTTTCTTCCAAGATTTATCAGTTGATTATCAATTAGTCAACTGGCCTTAGAACATTTGGTGCAAAACCTCCCCTTCACTCCTCCAATGGTCTGTGATACTCTCGTACAAGTACATATAGAGTCCAGGAAAAAGTGGGCTCCAGTTTAGAGAGAACACACAGGGAAATAGGGAACTCACAACTCACCATCAAGATTATGTCTGCTACATTTTCTACTTCTGTTTGGAGGAATTTTGTAGAGGGAAGCTCAATCATAAGGCCTCTTGCTACTCTGCCATCTTGGCTCTACCTTCATTTTCTTTAATTAAAAAAAAACTTTTGATTTTTTTTTCTAATATTAATATCTTATGGAATCACTGGGTTGTGTTTGGCCTATTCTAATTTCAGGGAGTCCATTACTTGTAAGATTTTTTAATTTCTGTTCTAGGTTGTTTATTCTCCTTTTTCTGCTTTCCTGTATCACTTTTATTTCACTTTTACTGTTTAACTCTTGCCTCATTCTTTCCAGATACTCTTCTGTGGTTTTGTTCTTTGTTTTTGTTGTTTTCCTCTTTGTCTGTGCTTGTAGTGACTATAAAATCACTCTCTTCTGCATTTACCTCTTGAGTGTCTCAATCTAGTATCATGGCCAGTGTCTTCTATCTCCATCTTCTCTCTCCAACCTCATTTTCTGATTTCGGTTTTTGGGATCCAGTCAGGCTCTGTCTCTTCACATTGTCTCAAATGGAGTGATCAGACTCTTTTTGGTCCTGACCTTAATTTGTTGGACGTTTTTCCTGCTGGTATCCACTTCTCTGCTGCATCTACATTCAATCCTAGCAGCCTTGAGCATCCCTAATCAGAACTCTGCATGGGGTCAGCTGCTCCAGAAAGGGCACACCCTTGTGGGCTTCTGTCTATCTCTCCAGGTATCCCTACTCCAGATGTTGTTTTGTCCCTCTTTGAAACCTTCTGGGCCCAGGGGCTACATCAAGCTACTGGTTTTCACAAGAAGATGTCTCTTTGTTTTTTTTGTTTTGTTTTGTTTTGTTTTTTAGTTTTCAACATTCATTTCCACAAGATTTTCTCCCCATCTCTCCCCTCCCCCTACCTCAAGACCACATGCATTCTGATTACTCCTTCCCCCATCTGCCCTCCCTTCTATCACACCCCTCCTTCCCTTATCCCCATCTCCTCTAATTTCTTGTAGGGCAAGATAGATTTCTATACCCCATTCCTGTATTTCTTATTTCCCAGTTGCATGTAAAAACAATTTTTAACATTCATTTTTGAAACTTTGAGTTTCAACTTTTCTCCCTTCCTCCCTCCCCACCCATCCCCACTGAGAAGGCAAGCAATTCATTATAGGTTATACATGTGTAGTTATGCAAAAGACTTCCATAAAAGTTATGTTGTGAAAGACTAACTATATTTCCATCCATCTTATCCTGCCCCCCATTTATTCTGTTCTCTCTTTTGACTTTCTCCCTCCCCAAAAGTGTTTACTTCTAATTACCCCCTCCTCCTATTTGTCCTCCCTTCTATCATCATCCCCACATCCCACTTATCCCTTTCTCCCCTACTTTCCTATAGTGTAAAATAGATTTTCATACCAAATTGAAGATTTATTATTATATTATTCCTTCCTTAAACTGAATATGATGAGAGTAAGCTTCACTTTTTCCCTCTCACCTCCCATCATTTCCCCTCTATTGAAAAAAGCTTTTTCTTGCTTCTTTTATTTATTTATTTATTTAAATATATTTATTTAACTTTTTACATTCATTTTCACAAGATTTGGGGTTCCAAAATTTTCTCCCCATTTGTCCCCTCCCCCCTCCCCGATACACTGGACATTCTAATTACCCATATCACCAATCTGCCCTCTCTTCTATCATCCCTCCCTTCCCTTACCCCATCTTCTCTTTTGTCCTGTAGGGCCAGATAACTTTCTATTCCCCATTACCTGTATTTCTTATTTCCTAGTAGCAAGAACAAT
>CM053771.1:48730419-48816737 GCA_028658325.1 Potorous gilbertii
CCCACTCTGGGAGTCTCTGGCTGAGCTGCCTCTGCCTCTGGCCGAGCTGCCTCAGCCTCTGCCGCAGTGGCCGCTTCCCAGGGGGTCCGAGTCCCGGAGATCCCCTGCTCCCCTCTCAGCCCGTCTCTCTCACTGACCTGTGCGTCTGTGGGTGGAGGGACCTTCGCAGCTGCTGGAGATTCAGGTCCCTGACGCCTGCTTGGGTCTGCTGGCTCCTCTCAGTGCTGCGTGGCCGGGGCGGGGGAGGGGAGGACTCCGCAGGACCGGACTCCGCTCCCATCCGGGGTACCTTTGCGTTCAGTTTTTCAGGGCTCTCTGCAGCAGAAATCTCCTTCACTGTGTTGCTGCGTGGCTTCCACTGTTCCAGAATTTGTCAGGAGTTCTTTTTACAGGAAATCTATGGGCTGTGGGTTCGGACCTAGCATAGGTGAGTCTTTCCACTCCGCCATCTTGGCTCAGCCCCTCTCTTGCTTCTTTTATGAGAGATAATTTGCCCCATTCTATTTCTCCCTTTCTCCTCCCAATATATTCCTCTCTCACCCCTTAATTTTATTTTTTTAGATATCATCCCTTCCTATTCAACTCACCCTGTGCCCTCTGTGTATATGTATATAATCCCTCCAGCTACCCAAATACTGAGAAAAGTCTCAAGAATTACAAATATCATTCCATGTAGGAATGTAAACAGTTCAACTTATGATTTCACTTTCCTGTTTACCTTTTCATGCTTCTCTGGATTCTTGTATTTGAAAGTCAAATTTTCTATTCAGCTCTGGTCTTTTCATCAAGAATGCTTGAAAGTCCTCTATTTCATTGAATGACCATATTTTCCCTGAAGTATTATGCTCAGGTTTGCTTGGTAGGTGATTCTTGGTTTTAATCATAGTTTCTTTGACTTCTGGACTATCATATTCCAAGCCCTTTTATCCCTTAATGTAGAAGCTGCTAGATCTTGTGTTATCCTGATTGTATTTCCACAATACTTGAATTGTTTCTTTCTGGCTGCTTGTAATATTTCCTCCTTGACCTGGGAACTCTGGAATTTGGCCACAATATTCCTAGGGGTTTTTTTTTTCAGATCTCTTTAAGGAGGTATTCAATGGATTCTTTCAATATTTATTTTGCCCTCTGGTTCTAGAATATCAGGGCAGTTTTCCTTGATAATTTCATGAAAGATGATGTCTAGGCTCTTTTTTGATCATGGCTTTCAGGTAGTCTCATAACTTTTAAATTGTCTTTCCTGGATCTATTTTCCAGTTCAGTTGTTTTTCCAATGAAATATTTCACATTGTCTACTATTTTTCCATTCCTTTGGTTTTGTTTTATAATTTCTTGATTTTTCATAAAATCATTAGCTTTCATCTTCTCCATTCTAATCTATAAGGAATTATTTTCTTCAGTGAGCTTTTGGACCTCCTTTTCCATCTGGTCAGTTCTGCTTTTTATGGCATTCTTCTCTTCATTGGTTTTTTGAATCTCTTTGCCATTTGGTTTAGTCTATTTTTTTAATTTTTTCTTCAGGGAAAACTTTTTATTGTAGGTGCAGTGGGACAGCTGGACAAAGTTTAGATGATTCCAATTTTGTTAGCAACATCCAAAGCGTCATTGTCTGGAGCAAGCTGGACCTAGGCTTTCTTCTCTCCATCAGTCTGGATCAGTGTGTTGACCTTGGCCATGTCAATGTCACACAGCTTCTTTACCACCTGCTTGATCTGATGCTTATTGGCCTTGAAGTACACAATGAAGACTAGGGTGTTGTTATCCTCAATCTTCTTCACAGCAGACTCAGTGGTCAAGGGAAACTTAATGATGGCATAGTGATCAAGCTTGTTTCTCCAAGGGGCACTTTTCTGAGGGTATTTGGGCTTAGTCTTAATGTCTTGGGTAGCCAGAAGGTGGGGGATGTTCAGATCTTCTTTTTGTGGATATGGACATCCTTCAACACTGCCTTCTTGGCCTTCAAGGCCTTGGCTTCTGTTTTGGGGGGGACAACAGCTTCCTTCTTCACCTTTGGCATCATCTTGGAGGAAAGGGTCTTCTGTGGTGTTTCTCACGAACTTGTAGAGCTAACTCTTGCTCAAACCTCTAGTCTATTTTTTAAAGTGTTATTTTCTTAAGCATTTTTCTCAGTCTCCTTTAGCAAGCAGTTGACTTGTTTTCATGATTTTCTTGCAACACTCTCATTTCTCTTCTCAATTTTTGCTCTACTTCTCTTACTTGATTTTCAAAATGCTTTTTGAGCTCTTCCATGGCCTGAGACCAATTCATATTTTTCTTGTAGTCTTTAGATGGTGGAGCTTTGACTTTGTTGTCTTCTGTTTGCATGCTTTGGTCTTTCTTGTCACAAAGTAAGAGTCTATTGTCTATTCTTTTTCTGGTTTTTGCTCATTTCCCCAGCCATTTACTTGACTTTTGAGCTCTTTGTCAAGGTAGTTCTCAGCTTCCAGTGGGGTAAGGGATGTACTGTCAGCCACTCTATCCTCCCACAATCTGTGGACCTAGAACTCCAGAAACAGTTGCTGTCTCTGCTTCTGCTGCTGCTGTGACTACAGCAGGTTCCTCTGCCTCCTTCCCCTCTTTGCTGCCTTGGGACTGGGGCCAGACCACTCCACTCTCCCACACTGGTCCCATAGGCTTTTTCCCCAGACCATTTAATTTGTCCTCCAGCGTTTTCGGGTCCTGAAGTCTGGAAATTGCCATAGGTGTGAGAGATTCAACCTCCCAAAGGCCTGCTCAGGTCCTGTGTCCATGCTAGACTGTGCCCTGCCCCCTGCATGGCAAGATAAACACTTCCCAGTGACCTTTCAGACTGGGTTGGGCTGGAGATTTGCTTCATTCTGTCATTCTGTGGGTTCTGCAGCTCCAGAATTTGTTTAGAGCCATTTTTTACAGGTATGTGACTGGGCTTGGCAGGAGTGCTCTAGAAAGTCCGTGCTGTTACTCCACCATCTTGGCTCAGCACCCCCAACCCCCCAACACCCTCTTCATTCCTCTTTCACTGACCATCTCTTGAGTACTCCTTACCTTGATGACAGAGCTGACTAATTTTCTCTTTGGAGGTGTTCCCAGGTGACTGGAGAATTTGAAAAGCTATCTATTCTTTCTTTTCTTCTCTTATTTTCCCCAGTATAGTTCAAAACACCCTCCCCTCTTTTTGTTGTCCTTAGCTTTCTTTGCAAATCTCATTTTATTGTTGATTTTTAACACTCCTGACATTTACAGGATCATATATTTATATTTATACTCAACTGTCTGCCTTTCTGTACCCTTCTTTTTATAATATACTTAGATTATGAGCTCCATGTGCATTAATATTAGTCTGAGAGTGAATGAGGGCCATGCACACCACAGGGGCTCATCTGAATTTGACACAATGAATGTGGCTGCAACAGTAGCCACAAATCAATGAAAGTAGCCAAGTAAACAAGCGACTGTTGCGTGCCATTTCAAGAGGCCGGGTTGACAGTGATGAAGTGAGTGAATAGTGACTAGCATGGAGTATGACAGTCCATAGTACATTAGAATCAGGGTAATATTTCACTGAATTTCTGTGAGGAAGAAAAATGGTGTTGTGTAATAGTTATGGAGCAGGTGATAGGTGATCAGATAATGATGAACAAACACACAGTAGGAGATCAGTAAATTCTGTAGATTGTGGATGATACAATCACATGCCCAATAGAAACTTAAGAAATAACATACTAAGTTTATGTGATGGTGACTGAGCAAGGTGAGAGGTGACTTGGATAGGATGGGACAGACATGAACACAATAGAAGCTAGATCCATACTGTACTCTTTCTGTGTGATGGTGACCAAGTGTATGATCAGTGACAACATGAACTGGGGCAGTTGTGGAGAAATTCAGAAAATATTGTCCTGAATGTGTGAGAGCAACTGAATAGTAGCTTTGTGTAAGAACAGGGGAGGCCATGAAATGCTTTGATGGATGTATGACAGAGACAGCCAATAGAGATGTGGTGACAGTGACTGCAGTCCACAGTTGCTCACTAAGTTTAAATTTATATAAATGCTAAAATTTAATATATATTTAATATATTATATCTATATATTTTTATATATAAATATGTAATGCTAGATTTAGGTATGACTGAATGGGTGATGGGTGATGACTGAATGGGTGATTTATTTAATGTATATTTATTTTAATATAAATATTTTATTTTTATATAATATATTTATTTTTCATATTTTATTTATATATTTATAAATATTTATTTATATTTATATATCTCTAAATATATATAAATGCTGGATTTAGGTATGACTGAATGGGTGATAGGGACAGTGTTGCACACAGCAGAAGCTCCCTAAGCCTTGGAGTCATGAAGACCTGGATTCAGTCTTTGCTCTGTGGTGCTTGGAAAGTCACTTAACTTCTGTTTGCCTCAGTTTCTTCACCTGGAAAATAAGGATACCTCCTAGGATTGCTGTGAGGGTCAAATAACATTTGTAAAAGGAGAGCACAGTGCCTGGCACACAGTAAATACTGCATAAATGTTTATTCCCTTTCCTTCCTTTCCTAAATATTGTACTATGTTTATGTCACGATAACTGAGCCAGTGACAAGTGACAGGCGGTAGGAAAGGGGTGACAGGGATAGCTGTGCACACAGCAGGGGCTCGCTAGACACTGTCCTGCATTGGTGTGACTGAGCCGGTGACAAATGACAAACGGCAGTAACAGGGTGACCGGCAGGGACAGCCGGGCACACAGCAGCGTGTATTAATAGTGAAGCTGCATAGCACACTGTACTGAATAAGCTGCAGTGACTGAGGAGGCGACAAGTGACAGGTTACAGGAATAAGGTGACAAGGACAGCTGTGTACACAGCAGGCGCTCACTTAGTACCGTGCCAGACACATGTCACTGGGACTGAATGGGGGACAAGTGACGGGGCTGGGCTGCCAGGGACACGCGTGCATACAGCAGGAGCTGAAGCCCTACAGCAAGTAGATTGGAGTGTCAGTGACTGACTGACAGACAGACAGATGGTACGGCTGGAAGTCTGGCAGTGCCAGGGATGCCAGAGAGAGTGCGCGTGCGCAATGACGCGCACCTTAGTCCGGTTTGAGGATCCGCGCGCTGGACTGTGTGTTTTGGCTCAGGACGCCAGGGAAGCTGGGGGCGGGGATTAGAATGTCTTTGCTCAGCAGTGATTGGATACAAATCAATCGTTCAACCAATCATATGAGACCAAAGGCCGAGTCACTCCACCAATGGAGGGTCCTATTGCTTCCAGACCCCAGATGACCCTTTACGAATCTGGGTGTTCCGTAGGCTCGGAGAAAACGTTGAAGTTAAACCGCCATTTGTCTCCACCCCCCCCGCCCCCGGCCCCGCCCCCACACCACTCGGGCCAGGTTCTTTCAATAACTGGGCACGAAGCCCGCAGGGGGTGGGGCTGGGGACCTTTAAAGGAGCGTCACGGACCCGGCATCCCTCACTCGGCCCCTCTTCTCACGCACGTGACGCGGTGGAAGTCGCGGACTCCGCGCAGCCCCCGCCTCCCCTCTCCTCCCCTCTCCTCCCCTTCCCTCCCCTCCCCTCGCCCACAAGCCTCAAGATGGCGCAGCTCCGGCGGCCGTGGCGCTGTTGAATGGAGAAAGCTTTATTGTTCCCCGCGCCGCCACCCTCCCATCGCCTGCTGGAGCCCCAGTGTTCGCGTGTCCCCCAAGCCGCTGTCAATAAAGAACAGACAGTTTGAATCGGCGGCGCCGAGCAGGTAACCATAGTGACGCGGGGCTGGGGCTCGGCCGCCTTGACCACCCTAGCGCCCTAGCGGGTTGGGGCCCCAAGGCGGAGCCGGGACCAGGGCCCGGGCCTCTGGAGGCCTCGCCGGCGGCGGCCCAGGCCTGAACCCGGGCCCGGGCCAGGACCTCCAAGCTGGACACCCACCCTCCGGCCTGGGCCCAGGCCCTTTCCTATGCCCCGACCAAGCACCCTAACGGCTCTTGGAGAAAGCCGGGCTCGGACCCTGGGCTGTGCCCCCCCCACCCCCGGACTGGAGGAGGGACAAGCATTAGATGTGATCCCCACAACCACGGCCTGTTACCGCCCTTATTTGACTGTTGAGGAAACTGAGGCGGACAGGAAGCTCTGGGAGATCCCAGGCCATGGGACCGGGACCTGAGGGCGCATTGAGCCTTCCTTGGATACACTGAACAGGACATTTGGGTTCAGGGGAGATAAACACGTGGCAGTGTAGGATTCGCACCCAGGCCCTCGGACTTCCAACTCCAGGGCTCTTTGTAGAGATCCTGAGACGGGGGGAGCAGGGAGGACTGTCTACCTCGGTGGAAAACGCTCTGGCCATGCCCAAGTGCCTGGAAGTCCGGTGCTCGTGACTCCTAGTGGAGCCCTCGCTAGGTTGTGCCTTGGGTCAGGTGCGTGTGTGGCACCGGGCCCAGGCAGGGCACACAGGGGCCGCGAGCCAGGGCCTCACTTATTAAGGGGACTCCAGCGCGGGTGGACAAGGCCTGGCCATGAGGGATAGCTCTTGCTAATGGAGCTGCTGGAAGTGCTCACCACAGGGCTGGGCAAGTCAGGGCAGGGCGGCCACCTGGGGAGCGGTGGAGGGCCCAACTCCATCTGGCTTCCTGACCCGGGCACCAGGGATTTAGCTCTGGAGCAGGTTAATCCCTAACGTTAGAGGTATCTGAATCACTTCACCCGGAGGAGCCCTCTGTTTCCTCTTGTGTAAAATAGGCTAATTCCTATAGAACCTACCTGGGGAGGTACGAGCTTGGGGGTTCAAATGAGATCTCCAAAGATCTGTAAAAATGCCAGCTATTATTGCTTCCCTAGTGCAGCTCTAAAGTTTACAAACAACTTCACATGCTTGATCTCCCTCAAATGTAAGTAGGTAGTAGGGCTGTGATTGTCCCTTGCTTTAAAGATGAAGAAACTTAAGACTTGGAGGGAAGTGACTTGCTCAGGGTCACATATCTTGAGGTATCAGCTGTGGGAATTCAGATTCTGACTCCTGACTTCAAGTGCATCTAAGGCCCTTTCTGCTATTCCTGCCTGCCTGAACCTCAAATTCCTCCTTTGTAAGATGAGAGAGATGGTCAGCTAGTCAGTAAACGTTTGTTAAGCATCGGTTATGTGCCAGGCTTAGTGCTAAGCCCTGGGGATAGAAAGCATGATTCAAAAATATTTTTTTTCCCTTCTTTCAAGGATTGTGTCACATTCTTTAAAGTCCCTTCTAGCCCTGCCATGCCTTGATCGAAGGCAGGGATGGCCACCGTCTTATTTGTTTTTGAAGGGAGCTGAGCCATGTTTTGTGGTCCTATTAGGATGTGACTTTTAAAGAGTCATGACATTGTTTTGATGTACCACTTTGCATTCTTCCTAGGATTTTTTCTGTGAGTCTTCTCCCAGAGCCACATGTTTCATGGCCTCTCCAGGCCAGTCCTCCTGTGTCTGCCTTTCTCCATAACACTTCCAGAGAGGATTTCACCACCATGACTGGATGCTTTACTCTGGTCCATTTTTGGTATTTTGGGGGCTTACCAGGATAAGTCTCTGACTCTCTACTAGCCAGTGTCTCCGTATTGCCTTTCTTGCCTATATAGTTTAGAGCTGAAAGGGTTGGTAAAGGTCACCCATTCTGACCCCTCATTTTATAGATGTGACAGTAGGCCTAGGCAGGTAAAATGTTTGCCTGAGATTGTCACTGTGTGGCTTTGCATTGTCCTTTGATTTACTTATAATGTTGATTCTTCGGAGGTTGTGGTATTGCATGAACTGTAGCCATACATACATAGATTTTTTTTTTTGTTCACACCAGAGGTATTTGACATTTTAACACACTACAGATTTGTACTATGCCTGGCACATAGCACTTTATAAATACTTGTTTACTGATACTACATTTAAACAGATTTATCTATCTTATTAATTTCCATAAAGTAACACAATAGAAGGACCAGATAATTATTTGTCCTCTACAGAAGACCCTTATTTTAATCACGTTTGGCCTTGCACTTGGATAGAATATTCAAAGGGAGTCTTCTCTCATTGACTCATTAGTGAAATGAATTTCCTGATGCCTTGCAAAGCAGGGGGAGTCTGAGGAAGAGGTCTAGAAGCACAGGGAGCAGAGCCAGGAGGAGAGCATGGTGGCAGCAAAAGGGACAAGGAACGAAGTAGGTCATTCCAAGAAGAGAGGAAGAGGGATGGAGGTGGAGCTGGCTGAACACATCTCCAGGACTTTTAGAACCATGGTTCACACTTAGCGCTGGAAGGGATCCTAGCCATCATTCTAATCAAGGGGTTCTCAGAGTCTTCTGATGACTCCTGGGGGTACAGGGGGTCCTCAAAGTCAAAACTATGTTTCTAACAATAAAGATATTTTGATTTCTATTATGGTAAATATTGTTAGATGGAGCCCACATAAACAAAAAATCTTAGTGGGTGAGAACAGAAAACTTGAGCTGCTCTTCTATTCTAGTACCCTTGGAGGGGAAACAGATGACCGAGGTCAGTGCCTTGTCTTAGGGTACTCAAGTAGAAAATCACAGAGTTGAGATTTGAACCCAAATTCTTTGACTCTAAATCCTTGGCTCTTTTTTGCTTTTATTCCCAGGGCCTTAAGTTTGTTCCCTGTGGGATCCCTATCTCCCAATTACCTGCTCCCCCCTCCCAAGAAATACATTGTTATAAGTCTATTCCATATTTGTCTTTAAAAGCTATTGTTATATAGTTATTCAGCAATTTAGTCATTTATTAAGCCCCTACTGTGTGCAAAATACCATGCTAGGCAAGAGAGAAGACACAAAGTGTAAATATAACACATTTCTAGTAGGGACATCAACTACACCGATGAAACGTTCAGTCTTATTAACTATGTGCGTGTGCTGAGCCCTGAGCGGAGTTCCAGGAATGGAAAAGCAAGCGCAAGCGATTCCCTCTGCCTCCCAGAACCGCTGTGGTCTCCCTCCAGGAAGCTGCCTCTGACCTTCCCAGCTGCTAGTGAGTACTCCTCGTTCCTTAGTTCTCCTTGTATTGTGTGTATTTGTGAATATGTTACATTAACTTTGTTTCCTGTTCCCACCTCTTCTTGGTCAGATGTAACCTAAAGGGCAGAGACTTTCAGTTTTGACTTTGTATCCCTAGCACCTGGCACTGTGCTTGCTACATTAGTTGTTCAGTTGCTTTCAGTCGTGTCTGACTCTCCTTGATCCTATTTGAGGTTTTCTTGGCAAAAATACTGGCAAAGTCATTTCCTTCTCCAGCTCATTTGAGGTGAAGAAACCAAAGCAAACAGGGTGAAGGGACTTGCCCAAGGTCTCCCAGCTAGTAAGTGTCTGAGGCCAGACTTGAACTCAGAAAGAGGCTTCCTGATACCAGACCTAGTTCTCTATCCGCTACTTTACCTGGTTTCCCTGCTTGGCACATACCATTAATTTATAAATATTAAAGGTTGAAAACAAGAATCAAAAGAATCCCTCCTCCTTGAGGAGTTAGGGGTATGGTGCATATATGCCTCCAGGAACAAATACAAAATGCTCTGTTTGGCATTCCATGTCCTTCCTAACCATACCCCCTCCTACCTTTCCAGTCTTCTTTCACCTTACTCCCCCCATGTACTCTTTCATTCAGTGACACTGGTGTCTTGGCTGTTCCTCAAGCAGGCTGCTGTATTTCTGGGCTTTGGACTTTTTCTCTGTCTGTCCCCTGTGCCTGGAATGCCCTCCCTCCTCTGCTCTGACTACTGACTTCTCTGTCTTCCTTTAAGTCCCAACTAAAATCCCACCCTCCAAAGGAAACCTTCCCCAACCCCTTTTATGTTGCTTTTGTTGTATATAGTTTGTTTCTATGTGGTTGTTTTAGGGGCAGGTAGGTGGTACAGTGGATAGAGCAGCAGGCCTGGAGTCAGGGAGACTCATCTTTGTTAGTTCAAATCCAGCCTCAAATAGTTATTAGCTGTGTATCCCTGGGAAAGTCACTTCTCCCTGTTAGTCTCAGTTTCCTCAAATGTAAAATGAACTGGAGAAGGAAACAACAAAGCACTCTAGTATCTTTGCTAAGAAAACCCCAAATGGGGTCACACGGAGTCGGACACAACTGGAAAAAAAAATGCTTCAACAACAAAAACAAATGTGTTTGTTTGCATGTTGTCTCCTCCATTAGCCTCCCTTAGCTTCTTGAGAGCAGGTACTATCTTTTGCCTCTTTTTGTGTCATTAGTGCTCAGTACAGTGTCTGGCACATAGTAGGTGCTTAATAAATGTTTACTGAATGAAGTGCTGTGTGAAGGCAAAGGGAAACCTGAGGGGGAAAACATTAGCTGTATGTGGCTGCTTTGGAATTCTAATAGATTTTTATTATTTAGATACCTATGTATTGCTTGCTAGAGAAAACTGCCCAAATATAGGCCCCAACTGTAGGTGATTTGGAGTGCTGATTGTTTACAGTCAGCCAAAGATAAAACTTCTAGTTATTTCTCTTGAATCAGAATGCCGTTCTATAAAGCCAGACTTTTTCTCTTCAACTTTCCTCCCATTCTTTTAAAATAATTTTATCGATACCCCCCATTTTAGAAAGAAGCTCATCCAAAAATAATTTAATTTCTTTCTAAACTAATTGTAGAACCCTCTAGTCAAAGCATTTCTCGTAATTTTAGCCAGTTAATCCCTACGCTTCAGTTTGCAAGGCCACGTGCTTGGAAATGGTGGTTAAAATCACAGCTCACAGTCTTATGGATGAGGTTGATGGGTCACAAGTAGCTGTGATACTGTAAGATAAATGTAGGGAATAAGTTGGAAAAGTGTTAATGGGAAACCGAGGCAAGATCTTTGACCTTGAAGTTAGGAAAGGAAGTTGAGCCTTCATCTCATTTTGGAGTACCCTGCTCAGACTTACTGCTTAATGTTTGTGGAGTCAGTTTCTAAAAATTATTGCTGTCTTTTATTCTTCCATCCCCTTCTGCCAGTCTGTATTAGACAAGAGAGCTGACCTGGGAACCAGAAAGACCCAGGTTCAAGGCCCACCTCTGACACGTCCTGGCTATGTGCCCTTCGACAGGACACCTAATATCTCTGCTCTGGGCAACTCTTAAGACTGTAAGCTACAGAAAAAGTGCTCACCTACATTAATGGAAGGAGTTCCCAATACCAAGAAAATCATGGGTCAGGTCTTTCCTTGTTCCTCTCCCATTTCTCAGTACATTTCTCCCACACCATTCTTTATCATTGTGAGTAAAAAGTGAAGGAAAAAATGCTTAAATAACATTAATGCCTCAGCCATGACAGAGACCATGTAGGAGAGAAATCAGAGGACTTGGGTTCACATCTGTGTCTGATACTTCCATTATTACTTTGGGCAAGTCATGTAACCTCCAGAGGACTTAGCTTCCTCCTCTGTGAAATGAAGGGGTTGGCCTGCATGGACTCTGAAATCCCTCCCACTTGTGGAGCTATGCAGTATTCTGCATTCATAGTACTTCCCCTCTACAAAGAAGTGCATTCTATACATTGAGTTCAGTTTTAATTTTTTCCTTTCAGTTTATATTGTTGTTATTGTGCATAGTGTTCTGGTTCCAGTCACCTTTTATCAGTTCATGTCTTTCTTTGTTCCTCTGAAGTCTTCATATTCATTGTTTGTTACAGTGCAGTAATACTCTTTTACATTTATTCCCCACAATTTGTTTTGTCATTTCTCAGTTGATGGGCATTGCTTTGTTTCCAATTCTTAGCTACACAAAGTGCTCCTATAAGTATGTGTGTGTGTGTGTGTGTGTGTGTGTGTGTGTATACATACATATATATATGTATATACATACAGAGAGAGAGAGAGAACCTTTTTAACTTTTGACCTCCTTGGATTTTATGCTTTTCAGTGGGATTTCTGAGTCAGATTGCTTTATGGAATGGTTAGACAAAGTTTGCAAAGTACTTAGCTCACAAGACCTCGGTAATCAGAGTAACCAAAATACTATCTTAACAGATGAAGAAATGAAGTCTTAGGAATATAGATTTAGAAATAGAAAGCAGAAATCTAACTTGCATCTTACAGATAAGGAAACTGAGGTTCAGAGTGGGTAAATGACTTACCCAAGGTCACACCATTGAGAGGTCTTCTCACTCCAAATCTTGCACTATACCATGCTGACTTCGTGCCTTGCTCATAGCCATACAACTGATACAAGTTCAGAACTTGTTCTGGAACTTGGATCTCCTTAGGATTACTCAAAATTTCTGGGTTTGAAGGCACTTCAGATAGCATCATACTGAGTGTTGTATATTCCTTTTCCAAAAACTCTGGCTAAAAAGGAGAAAGAAAAGAGAATCTTGGAAGCATTTTAAAGAAATATTTAGAAGAGACCAGAAGGAAGCAAAGACAAGTGGGACAGCTTTGAAAGTTATGTATCAAATTTGTTATATGTTATAATATCAAGGAAAAGCAAGCTATAAATAATAGAGATTCATAGTTTCATGTGCAATCTTTTTTTTTTCTACATTGTATATGGAAATCTTTATTTTACATGGTATTTGCCAAGCTCAGGATTATTTTTTTAAAACCCTGGCAAGTAGTTTGCTGGAAGCTTTACCTCCCCTAGTAAGAGAGAACTGTGCAGTCTATTCATTCCATCTTTGGACAGCTATATTTGAGGGAGGCAGCCAGGCCTAGGAAGATTCCTGGTAATACTAGGGCAGATCATCATTTTCAAATTACCAACTAAAATTATATTGATATGAAGGGTCCACTCAAACCTAAAATAACAAAGACATTCAGTGCTTGAGTTTTGCTTTGTGTTATAGTCTCCAGAGTTGCCTGTGGGAAAATGAAAGGATCAAGGCCTTTCCTCAGGTCAGATAGGCAGCATGGGTTAGGAGACCCCAAAATCAGACCCCACCACCACTTTTTTTATTTCATTAATTCAGTATTTTTCAGTTCTTAAGGATCCAGCCTAAATCTGGCTCTTACTTGGCTCTCTGGACTCAAGGAGAACAAATTTGACCCCTTTTCCACATCGTGACCCCTCATATATGTAAAGACAGCACCCTTGTCTCTTATGGTTTATCTTCTTCAGGCCAAATATCCAAAATCCTTTCAGTTGGTCCTTGTGGGGCATGAGCTTGAGGCCCTTCGCCATCCTGGTCTGTCTCCTCTGGTTTTTAAAGAAATGTATACCTTGAACAGTTGCGTAAGTGAAGCAACTCAACAGACATGTATGGGGGTGACATTTGCCATTGTGGGAATGAGGGATGGTAGGAGCAAAGGCACAGAGATGGGAATGAAGGGAGGCCCAGAGAGGAGCTCTGGTCACAGGAGTACATGTGCCCATAGTGGGAGCTGAGACTGTTCAGGTTTGGTTTTGGTCAGATTATAGAGGGCACTGAATGCCAGGCTGAGGAGTTTGTGCTTGAAACTTTCTTCCTGGGCAGCCAGGGGCATGATTTATTTTAGGCTTGTGCTAAAGGGGGTTAATGCTAGCACCTTCTAGGATTGTGGTTAGGATGAGATGAGAGAATATTTGTAAAATGCTTTGAAAACCCTAAACTACTCCCTAAATACCAACTATTATTATTGTGCTGGGAACATGGTGGCCAGAGGCAGCACGCTGGTGGATAGAGTTCTGGCTTCAAAATCAGAATGAACTGGGTTCAAATCCTGCCTCCAAACAGCCTGGGCAGGGCAGATTACTCTCCAGTGCTCTGAGCAGCTCTATAAGACCTGCACTGATAGAGAGGATTTCCTTATCTTGAGGGAGTTCCCTCTCTCTGTGATTGATATTACAGGTCTGTCCTCTGTCCCCTAGAATTTAAAAAAAAATGTTGATTATTAAAGAAAATTTTCAGAAGTAGCATAATCTGTTGTCAAGTGCTAGATGTGGAGTCAGAGGGTCTGGGTGGGAATTCTGCTTCTGCCGTTTACTTTCTCTTCTCTCCTTTCTGTCTCTTCCTTTCCCCCTTCATCCATCCATCCAGTCATAGAGCTAGAGCTAGAGAGAACCCTAGAAGGTATTTGGTCCAACCCCTTCATTTCACAGATGAAGAAACTGAGGCCCAAGATAATTAAATGATTTCTCCAAGGTCAGACATATAGTAAGTGCCGGAGGAGGGATTTGAACCCAGTTCCTCAGCAGAGCCAATTGCCTTTCCCCTGTACTAAACCGTCTTCCCTAGATAACCTCTAATGTCCTTCCTAACTCCAGATTTATGATTCTGTAATTGGATGTAGATGAGAACAGGTTTTTTGAACTGTCTAAAATGTGATGCTGGGTTTTAGGGGTTTTTTTTTAAGCCAATGTGAAAAATTATGTTGGGGCCATAATAGATCAAGAGAGTACTATAGAAAGAACAGAAATTTAAAGTTTTGACTTGAAACTGTATCCAGAAACCGTCTTGCAAATGTCATCAGAAGCTATAATCCAACCTAGCAAATGGAGTAAAAGTGGCCTGCTAACACAAAGTAAAAAAGCAAGCCTTGAATTTCTTTGCTGTTTTGGGTTTGGGTGGGTCCTTCACATTCACATCAGTACGGTGTTACTTGATGATTGAGTCGGGTGGGTTTTGAGCCAGAGAGTAGGTGATGACCCTTGCTTGGCAGGATGATGGAAAGCCCTGGAGGAAGAGCCAGGGCAGCCAATGTGTTTTTCAATCTATTTTATTTCTGTTCAAAGCGACATTGCAAACGGACAACCCAGGAAAACAAGTCACACTTTGGCAATACTCTGCTGCTTTTGGAGATTGAGGAGGATTGGGTATAACCAGACTGTGGCTTGTTTTCTCGGACTCTCTGTCTGCAATGGTGCTTTGAACTGAAATAAAATAGATTGAAAAACAAATTGGTATGCCCTGGTGTTTCATGCTGAGTATTTACATTATGCTTCTGGAGCACTGCCTGTACCAGCAGCACCCTGGGGGAAGGCAGGGACCTCTTGGCCTCTCTCAACTCTTCAAGAGAGTAAGCACTTTGATTTGGGGGAAGGAAATTGAATTGGGATATGTGGTTTCCTGGATCTCCAATAACCTGCTTTTCAAAGGCATCATCTTGGATAATGAGGGGAAAAGCAAGCTGCTAAGCACATTGAGAAAAGTATTAAAATAATATTAAGGGCGTTTAAATTTGGTGATAAGATTGTCACTCTCCAACCTGGTAGATTGGTTTAGCAGTGAATGTGAAGGATTATGCTTGGTTTTGGCTCTCCTCTGGCCCTTAAGGAGAGTGACTTAGCTAGAGAAAACTAACCTTCATGGCATTTCCCTCTTATTTGTGACTTAAGTCAAAATCAGGACACCAAGCATGTAATTTAATGAGATTAATAAAATTTTAGTATATTCTTGATGTAACTTATGTATTGACATCTCTAAAGACTGAATTTGTTCTCACAGAAATATGGCTGGAGCCACATTATTGTAGTTCATAGATTATTGAATTTAGAGCTTGAAAAGACCTTAGAAATCACTTAGTCCAAACCTGTCATTTTACAGTTGAAGAAACTAAGGCCCATAGCAGCTGTGACTTGCCTGAGGCCAGACTCCACACAGCGTGCTAAGTTTCTTCCTAGTGCCCTTCATACTGATCCTGTGAAGGCGCCATGATTTCCTCAGTCAGAGAAGGCACTTTATCCACTGATACTTTCTCATCTAGCTCCTCTTGTTTGCTATGATTTTTCCATCTGTGTACACACACACACACACACACACACACACACACACACACACACTCAACTCACTCTGGCATTCAAATCTTTGGTCACATGCTATACCCTATAAATACCAGCCATGCATCTTTTCATTCTCCTTTGGGCCATTTGTAATTTTAATTCTTCCAAGATTCACAGCTCTGTAAAGTTACAAATTTAGAGCTGTATGGGGCCTCAGAGGTCACCTAGTCCAACTTCCTTATTTTACAGATAAGAAAGTTGAAGTACAATTTGCCCAAACTTGCCAGTGGACAAAATTGGATTAGAACTCAGAGTTAAGAGAGCACCTAGCTAGCTGCCACTGGCGAGTTAAGGTTATCTGACCCAGGTGATCTACATTCTTGGAAGTGAAAGAGCTAGCAAATATGGCTGCTCAGGGCAGAGAGTCCCTTGGATTGATTGGTTTTGGTGACTTTTAAATTCTTTTTCCTCTAAAAAAAATCTTTGTCATAAGGGTTGACTCCCTGGGAGGTAGGGAAGAAACAAGAATTTATCAAGTCCCTACTATGTGCTGGGCACTAAGCTAAGCACATATCATGTGATCCTCACAGTAACCCTGGGAGATAGGTGCTCTTATTGTGCTCATTTTTCAGAGAGGAAACTGAGGCAGACAGAAGTTAAGTGGCTTGCCCAGGTTCATACAGCTAATAAATGTCTGATGGTGGATTTCACCTAAGGTCTTCCTGACTCCAGGTCCAAGGTGCTATTGCTAAGGAATGAGATATTGGGGAAAACCTAGGCAATAAAAGGTGATAGTATTTTTAATAAGAAAGATATTAGAGAAAGGGAATAGTATCACAGAATTGGAGAAGAGTAAAGGCCATTGAGCTTGACTGTGTCTGTGATAGTATATTCAGGTGGATCTGAAACTACTTAATAGTCGTTCTCAATGAATATTCTTCCTAGCTTTTTTTATTACAACTTTAAAGTTCCCTATGTAGAGTGTCTCAATTATCTATGCTTTTGGCTTGTGCTGTTAAACATTCATCTGTGCTTTTGGCTGGTGCTGTTGAACATCACAAAATTAGAAGGGCCAGATTACTATTACACTATTAAGATCCAAAGGTCTTGAGAGACTCGGAACATCGGACTGAATCTGACTAAGTGAAATTTAGTAGAGATAAATGTAAAGTTTTATACTTGGGTTAAAAAGATCAACTTCACGTGCACAAGACGAGGAGGAACAATTAGCAATTTGTCTGAAGAAGACCTGGGGATTTTTGTGAATTGAAAGCTCAGGATGTGTCAACAGTGATGTGGAAGCCAAAAAGCTCATGCAATTTTGGGCTGTGTCAAGAGACACATGACTTCCAAGGGTAAGTAGTCATCATCCCAATTGACTCTGACCTGGTCAGACAACGTCTGGAATATTATACAGTTCTGGGCAGCACAGTTCTAAGAAGGACAGTACTGAGTTTGTGAGTGCCCAGAAGAGGGTCCCATGGAGGATGAAGACCTTGACTCTATGCTATTTGGGGATCATTAGAAGGAACTGGGATGTAGAGATTCATGCATTTTGTGGTCACATGGTAGAGGGATTGAGCTTGTTCTTGTCTGGCCTCAGAAAAGTGAGTGGAACTTCCAGTTCTCCCACAGGATCATGGGCTGCCTCATAGTGTAGTGGTTTTCTTCCTTGTTGGAAGTCTTCAAGCCGGGGCTTGATGGCCACTTGTTAACATGTTGTATGGTTGACACCAGTTGACTGCTGAGGTCCTCTCAGACTCTTAAAATTCCATGAATCAGTCCTCTGACTCAAAGTCCATTTCACCATGCTCTTTTTTGAAAAGGCAACATCCAGTTGCCTGGATAAAATAACATATTTTGGGAAAGAAGAAATAGCTTTTTATGTCTTATTTATTTTGATTTAATTTTGATGCATAGAAGATCAGAGATGGAAGGATCTTGGAATTTACTCTAACTTCATCATTTTATAGATGAGGAAAACTAAGAACCAGAAAGATTAACTTGGGTAAAGTCTCGGAGCTGAGACTTCCACTCAGGTCCTTGTGCAGAAGGCCTGCCTCTCAGACCTTTCAGTGTGCTGCCTGCCAGTGAGACAAAGAGATGATGGTAACTCAGAAACTCTTGAAAAATAATTCAAAATTTTGTGTTGCTCATAGTTTAGGCTTAATAAGAGACTAAGTAGGGAAGTTGGATGCTTTTATGTGTAGCCCTGTTGGGCATCATACCAGCCCTGCCTCCTGAAGAACAGGTGAAGCACTTGCCTACATGTAACATTCCAGTGCCAGGCCTTGTTGGTTACTGGTTTTCAAGGTGTCTCTTACATTAGATTGTGGGCAAGGGCAGGGACTATTTTTGCCTTTCTTTGTATCCCCATCACTTAGCACAGTGTAGCACATAGTAGGTTTTTAATAAATACTTGTTGACATGTAGACAGAGTCTTTATCTCTGAGGAACATAAATTATTGACAGGAAGATGAATAGGATTGAAGCAGTAAGGGGAAGAAGATGGACTAATTGAAGAGGGTGGAGAGAAGGAGAGAATGAGGAAAACTGGACTAGGAACAGACACTAGAGGAGAGCAGACAGGTCTTACACAGGGCAATGCTGGTTTTGGACATTCAAAGATATCTTCACTTTGACATCAAAACTGTCTGGCTCTGGAGCCCCAGGCTAGCTAAGATCATAAAACAATCTAATGCATACATAGTCATTTCTGGGTTTTGTAGCAGTGGGAAAGAAAGCATAAAGTAGAGATGATGGAAATTTTCATAAGTCTTTTATAACATAGGGTCATGTTACCCAAATGGGGCTGCTACCAAAAGGGATTATTTTAGGACCAATTTGACTAAGACTTGAGAGATTAGCTAACTCCCTCAATATTAGAGATAAGGAAACAGAGACCCAAATATTTTAAGTGACCAGTCCAAGATCATAGAGGTTAAGTTGCACAGCCTAGCCTTGAACCTGGGCTTCTGATCCCCAAATCCCCTGCCCTTTACATGAACACCCCTCTTGTATGTGGGTAGGATCCATGCTTGTGAAAAGCTAATGACTCTGGAGAAGTGAATGAAGTGGAAATAAGCTGCTAGAGAGAATAGGGGACAATAAGGGAGAGAGGAGAGAAAAGGCAAGGCTAGGAGAGAAAATGAGAGCAAGGCCTTGAGTCGGTCCTTTGGGGAGCCTGCTTGAGTGCTCCTTTTTCTGTACCAACAGAAGCCCATCCTGATAGCAACACTACCAATTTTAATTTTGGTTCTGACTTGCTAAAGCAGTGCAGGAGGAGCTAAAAGAGCAGCTTCCTCTGTATCCCCAGCTCTCTGGCCCTCTTCCCTCCTGCCCCAGGAGCTTCAAGGTTCCATAGGGACATACCAAATGAGAGTGGATGGCTCAGAGATAATAATTTAAAATAACTTTATTGCTGGGTGTCTCTGAAAAGAGCCCAAGTAGGCGTAAGAAGTGCAGCCATTCCCTCCATCCTAGAGGCTTTTCTACTTCTAGGGTACTTCCTCACCGGCATGGTGTGGTGAGAAGAGGGCAGGGCATCTGGGTTGGAATCTCCCCTCTCAGCACTTGCTAGCTGAGTGACCTTGGGTAAGTCTCTTCACTTGTAAAACTTCATTATCCCCATTTTGCAGATGAGGATACCTGCACTGATCCCTCCTGGGGTGGTTGTGATTAAACCTCCTATGAACTTGTTATCCTGATCCCTGAAAAGGCCATAGTCTCCTTTTCCCATTTCTCAAAGTTGAAACCTTGCCCTTCTCCTTTTCTTGCTGTACACACAATAACAATAGCCAGCATTTGTAGTTTTCAGCATGCTAATGAGATAAGATTGATCCTCCTAGCAACCCTGTGAGATAAGGGCTATTAGGACCCCCATTTAATAGATGAGGAAACTGAAGCAGACAGGTGAACTGACATGTTCAAGGTCACATTGCTCATGTCTAAGACAGGATTGGACATCAGGTCTTCCTGACTTTAGGTCTAGCACTTCATCCACTGCAGAAAACCTGCAGTTTTTCAGTATTAAAATTATTTTGGTTTGATAGCCTCACCCCACTTGCCTCCTCTTTCCCCTCCCTTACTTTCTTATTCATTTATAAGATTAGCCCTTTCCAAAGCATACTGTTCAGTTTCCTGATGACTTCAAGTACAGAAGGAGACATGTAGCTTTTGAACATGGTCAATATATTTGACAATGCTTATTATAAAGGTTTCTTCCTATCATTTGCTAGGGTGGGGATGGGGGTGGGATGTGGCTGGGAGAGAACATGGATTTTTGTAAATTGTTAAAAAAAATATATATATATATGTATATGTATATGTATATGTATATGTATATGTATGTATGTATAAAGAAGAGTGGCCTGTTCAGTAGCTGTGGTTTCTGGTTGCCTTAGATTCTCTGCTAGTTCTCTGGGTCTTATTACCCTTTTTATTAGACAGATAGCTTTGAAAAAGCAGTTTTGGAGCCCATCTAGTGCCACTAAGTTTTCATTGATGAGGAAAGTAAGCTCAGAAAATCAAGCTTAGAAATAACAGAAATATCTATCCCTACTAATGACAAAACCAAGGAGCTTAAAAAAAATACTAGAGGTTGGGTTTTTAAATGTCAAAGTCGTTATTGCTTTGTGAGATCCTTGATTGTGTGGGATGTAAGGGTTAGAATTAAGTGAAATTTAATAGCAGTTTTGAGTTATTTATGGAGCGTACATTTTGCAAGAATTTTCCTTGTCATTTAAAGATATAAAGAGTTCTTAGAAATCCTCCTGAACTGTATCATGTATCAGCCCAGCAAAGGCAGTAAATGATGCTCATCTCAAAACCTTCTTCCATTTAACAGTCTTTAAAAGTTGTGAGTCTCTATGAATTAGCCAGAAAGCAAGAGAATTACAAGAGATTTATCATGGTGAAAATATTGGTGTTGTCACATAGATATTCTCAGAGCAACATTTTCATTAGAAATAGAGTGCTTGGGAGAAAAAACATTTGACTCCGATAAGTCATTTCTGATCTGTCAGGAATGCAATTTAAGATGTATTGGTTTCTCTTAGGTGAAAGTTAGTAAGAAATAGTTATGAACAAGGATAATTTGTCTGTAAATATTAAGTTTTGTATCATTTTAGGGTGGAGGTTACCACTGTGGGGAAAGCAGGGAGGTTAAGCATGCTGTAGTATTTGAGCAGAAACAGAGGTAACATAGGTGGCAGCCGCTGGATCTATCACCTGCTTGGTGTATGGGAGAGGCAGCTCAGTTTTTTCATTTCTGAAACTGGGGCTGTAGTGTTGTCTTCCTATAAAAGGAATTGGAAGCTTTTGATAATTAATGTTTACAAGAGAAGAACTTTTGAATTGGTAGGGAGAAAGGACAGTGATACTGACACATTTTTCTTGCTGTATTCTGTGGTTTCAGTGTTGTTTCCACAACTGGGCATTCATGCTCACATTAGGGTGCTCAGGCAGGTACTGACCTATTTACAAATGGGGTGCACTGCCTGCAGCTGCCCTTGCTAGTGGAAAGCTTGATTGAAGTTTAAGAAATAGTGAAGCTTTTTTTTTTTTCAAGATGAGGCTAATAAAAGATTTTTAGTAGCTTTAAAAAAAACATTTGTGAGCTTTTTAAAAAATCTTATTTATTCAAAGCATTTTCATTAATTTGAACTCAGTATTTTAAATATTATCTTACTTGTTTAGCTGTAATTCTACCCATTTATAAATGAGCCAGGCCTTTTACAGTTGGTTCAGTTACTGCATGTGAGTCTTAGAGTTGTAAAATTTAGGGAACCAGTTTCCTACCTTTGAGGTAAAGGGAGTAAATATCCATTGGGCTTGAGTCTCCTTCCTGTTCTCTGGCCTCCCAAGGGAAGAGAGGAAATGCCATTCCGAACACTATACTCTTCTTTCTTCTTGGGAAGAGGAGAAAGGCTGTTCTTTCAAGTCTACTTGGTCTTCTGCCTTGGGGGATACTGCATATAACACCATTCCTTCAGCTCCTGTTACCTGTTCCTTCATTTAAACTGCCTAAGGTCTTAAGAGGACTCTACCTTGAGGGAGTGTATCTTCCAGAACTCATTTCTCAGGGATTAACCAACTCCACCCTGGTCATACTCTCTCCATTCCAATGATTATGGAGGCATCCCCCCCACCCCCAGTCAGTTAAATCCCCTTCCCTATCACCCACTGCCAAATCCCTTGTTCTCATTCTCTTCAACCCTCCTACCCCCCACTCCACCCCCCATATGCCACTCCATAGCTATCCACCCTTCCACGGTGGTCTCTGGAAAGGCAATACGCTTGACTTCCATTTTACATTTTTTCCATTCCTGCTCATTCCATCTTCTGGCTCACTTTTGATGACACAGCCTACCTGGCCACTCTTTGCAGCACTGGTTGCATTTCTACTCGTTCCTCATTCCCCGCCCCTGCCCCCCCCCCCACCACTGGTGGGGTGGAGAAATTGGAGTACTCTTTACTGCCACTTCTAGGTTCTCTCTCTATCACCATCACTCAGTAATTTCTCCTTTGAGGTTCACTTGGGCCCTATCTACCACCCAGTCAGAATTCTGGGAGTTAACTTTCTACCAGCCTCTGTGATACTCCCTGCTTTCCTCAGTGAGTTTGGGCATGGTTTATAATCTTTTCCTCCTCAACTTCCACCTACATTTGGAAGATTTCAACTTACATATTGATCCATTCTCAAACAGTCTAAGAACACAATTTCCCACAACCTGTTCCTGTACCCCACCTCAGTTACACACATCTTGGTATTGCCATCACCCACAGATGCCTTGTTTCTGTGTTCTTGTTCCTCAGTCACATTCCATCTTTTCTAGCCTTGTAACATCAAGCCTAGTAATTTCTTCATACCCTCCAACGATTATAGTATAGTGTGTATATATGTGTGTGTGTGTGTATGTGTGTGTGTGTGTAAATAATATATATAGAGACAGAGAGTGTATATATATAAACATATACATATATGTATGTGTGTGTATATATATACACACACACGCATACACATGTGTGCACACACACATACAGAGAGAGAGTGTAGTCTAGGGATTAGACTAATCCATTGACCCTCAATTCTTTCCCAAGACATAACCCCTGCACTAGCTACATTCTCCTCCATCTTGGCCCCTTGATGAACCAGTACCACTCTATACTGTCTTCTCAAGGACCTATGTTGCTGAACCTGCCTTGTGTGATTCTCAGCTTTAGATCACTGCTACTTCTACTGTCTTTACTTTTAAACACATGCTGCTAAACAAAGATGGAGAAAATCATGAAATCCTGCTGATGGGGGGGAGAGGGGGGAGGCCACTACAAATTTGTGTCATATAACCTCCACTGGGCCTTCACTGCTGCAAGGCAATTCTTTAAACCTCCCTAATTAACTCACTATCCCACTCCGCACAAACTCTTCCAAAACTCTCCTGAAATGTCTTATGGTTCCTCTTCACATTTCTTCATCTGAGGACCTTGCCTCATATTTTCCTGAAAAAATTGAGCCCATTTTCTTAGAGCGAATTCTTCTCTGTACTTCCTTATCTCATATCACCCAAATGCCTTCTGCCACTATATCCTCCTTCACCTGTGTTACTTAGTGAGGTGGAGGGTATGAGGTATTCAAGGAGGATTAGTATTTCTGCCATAAGGGTTTGCCTTTTCAGGGCTTCACATCCCCTTTTGGTGTCCACCTGTCACCCAACTCTCACCTACGGCTCCAAGAAACTGTAAGCACAAGCAGTGGCCATATCACAGTTAGACTTTCTTCATAGACAGGCTAAGTAAGCCATGTTGAAGATGACAGACCTCAAATCTGTTGGTAAGTTGCGGGACGTCTGCTCTAAGCATGTGGAGACTTTCACCAGCAGAATAAGTAGATGAGAATAATTTGTTTCATCGCCGGTCTTCTTGACTTTTGTCTTGCCACTGGACTCTGGAAGAGAGAGTGAAACTGATGACTTTGTGCAACTCTGCCTCACTTAAATGCAGTTCATAGACCAGTCAAGACCATCCTGTGATATCATTGGTCCTCTTTGAAAACACAGGACAAACAACAGCCTGGTAAAGTGGCCCTTGTCTTCTTGCTAAGCCATACCCCTCTACATGCCCAAGTGGCCTCATTCCTTCTATCTTCTCCAACAGATTGCTTCCTCTCTTATCCCCATTCACACTTATCTTCAGTCTCCTCTTTCTTAATGTCTGCTTCCCTACTGCCTACAAACATACCCATGTCTCTCCTATCCTCCAGATCACTTGATCCATCCACCCCTGCTCTTTGTTGTCCTGAACTCTCCTCCCATTTTGTGACTAAATTCCTTGAGAAAGTCTCCTGTCCTCTCCTTTCCTCTCTCTTTGTAACTGTATAGTCTGGCTTCCAAATCCATGGGTACCCCCCCCCCCCCAAGTCTCTGTCCTGGGTTCCATCTTTTCTATTTCATTTGGTGATCTCAATCAGCTACCATGGTTTTAATTATCCTCTCTCTGCCAATGATTCTCAAATCTACTTCAGCTCTTTGCTGAGGTCTAGTTTCACATCTCCAGTTGCCTAAAAGCTTTATATCCAATACTGAATTAATTATCTTTTCACCTCACCTCATTCCCTCCCCTCTTCCTGACTCCTTATTACTATTGAGGGTGACTCTAGCCTCCTGGTCACCCAGGCTTACAACTTCACAGTTATCCTCAGTTCCTCACTTTCACCTCCCATCTTCAATCTGTTGTCAAAACCTGTGGATTCTATCTTTCTAACATTTCTTGAAAGCTCTTTTTTTTCCTCTCCTGACACTGTTACAACCCTGGTTCAGGACCTCATTACTTCAGCCTAGACTTGCAATAGTCTACTGGAGGGTCTGCCCACTTCAAGTCTTTCTGCTGCAGTCCATCATCCACTCAGTTGCCAATCTCTTATCATGTTACATGTCCACTGGCTCTCTATAACCTCCAGTTTTAAATATAAAATTCTCAATTTAGCATTCAAATCCCTTCATATCCTATCCCCTCTTCCCACTTTTCCAATCTTCTAACACCTTACTCTTCCCATGTACTCTGTGACCCAGTAACTTTGGCCTTCTTACTGTTCTTCAACAAGACACTCCATCTCCTGATTTGAGATGTTTTCTCTATCCCCCTCTGCTTGGAATGCTCTCCCTCCTCCACCTCTGACTACTGACCTCCATGACTTCCTTTGAGTCTCAACTAAAATCCTGTCTTCTATAGGAAAACTTCCCCAATTCCCAGCCCTTTCTCCTGAATATTTTCTTGGCAAAGATACTGGAGAGGTATGCCACTTCTTCAGTGTGTCCTCATTTTATAGATGAGGAACTAAGGCAAATAGGTGTTAAGTGACTTGCTCAGAGTCACAGTGTAAGTGTCTGAGATCAGAATTGAATTCAGGTCTTCCAGACTCCAGGCCTAGTGCTCTATTTGCTGCACTGGCTGCCCCCAAAGAGACTCTTTTTACCTTTCTTTATATCCACACCACTTAGCATAGGGGCTAATAGCTAATAGCTAATAGCTGCTTCATAAAGCTTCTCAGATTCAACCCTCTTGTTTCACAAGGGAATCTGAGCCCAGAGAGGAAAAGTATCTTGTCAGCACAGAACATTTAGAGTACAGCAGAACTAAAACCCAAGTCTCCGGATCTTTAGTGCTGTGTTCTTTCTGTTACACCTTGCTGGCTTCCTTAGCACTTATATGGACTTTCATAGGTTCAGAGGAATCAATTGGATATTGACTAAGAATTTCAATTTATATTGTCTGTAGAATTGGCTTTGGTCATACTCTTTTGATTCTGAATCAGGAGCCATTTGATTAATTTTTCATAGTTAATGTACATAATTGGAAATGATCATTTGTGATAGCACTAGGTGGGGGCAGAGCAATGTGTGAAAGGTATGTGGTGAATAAAGGTGTGAAAGGGATGAATAAAGAAATAGGGAGAAAAGAAATATGAGCATCTAGTATGAGCCTGCAACCTCAAGGCCACCTCTGAGTTAGTTAAGATCAGAAGAAGAATGGAGAAGCTATAGTTTAGAGGGAGGCTCAGAGTTAGGAAAAGGTCTGGTGGACTTTAAAGTCTTGAGATTCACATAACCAGAGAGGTTTGCTCCCTGTGCTGGGACGAACTAGAAAACCAAGATACAGAACAGCTGACTGTTTCTTTAGTGGTATTTAGAGAAAACTCACACTGGATGTTACATAAAAGTTCAAAGGAACTAAGAAAGAAAGCAGACTTTGTGAGGATCCAGACTCTAGGGGCTAGGGAAGAGACAATACAGTGTTGAGAAAATGTCCAAGTCAGACAAGGATGGACTCTGTAAGAGCACTGTGTCCTTATAATTTGCCTCTCTTTTTATTTAATTTTTACCTTGAAGGAGGACAGCATAGGATGTAAGTGACCAATGGTATTCTGGTTTGACTGGAGGAATACACTGGGAGCTGAGGCAGGGAAGATACTGGATTTGTGTCCTTACATGCTAAGCTCTGAGAAGTTTAGCCTTTTGTAGACAATAGATGGTAGACATGATAGAGACAATAGATACAGAGATGGTTTTGCAAATGTTACTTAAGTTCAGTGTCTACCACACATGATATTTTGCTAGGTGCTAGAATGCAAAAACCATACTGCTTTTGAGAAATTTAGTAAGTAGAACAGCAAGTCACATGCACTGATGGGGACTAATTGCTTATTCATTAACTCATTGCACTCACACGTGTAGTTTCAGCCAGTTCTTTTGGTTTGGGCCAGGATCATTTTGACTTGAGGTAGGGGGTAGTCCATTGACATCCAGTCATCACAATATCAAGAATTCCATGAGGTTGGACTGACTTGGAGTCATTCCTGATCTGTGGTTTCATACAGAGCAGATCAATTCAAAACCCTCAGGAGATTGAGTCATGTCAGAAAACCTTGAGGTACTGAACTGAATTGGGCCTCTAAGCCTGTGGCTATCTATTCCAGTTATTTTTGGCTATATTCCCATGGTCAGTAAAGTATATCAGAGTATTCCAGGTATATGCCAAGGTTCATTGATTTCCTATTCAGCTAAAGCAGCGGTTCGTAACCTTTTTGGGTTTTTTTATGGACACCTTTGGCAGTCTGATAAAGCCTGTGGACTCATTCTCAGAATCATTTTATTTTTATTTTCAGTTCCAAATTCTCTCCCTACCTTCACCCTTCACCCAACCCACTGAGAAGACAAGAAATATATCACTTATTTCCATATTAGCCATGTTGCAAAAAAGAAAGAGAAAAAAATATTTGAATCTACAAGAATTCATTAGTTGTCTACCTGGAGGTGGAAAGCATTTTTCATTATGAATCTTTCGAAATTGTTGTAGTTTGTGTGTTGATCAGAGTTGCTGAGTATTTCGCATTTTGTCATCACCATCCTCATTATATTGCTGTTACTGTGTACATTGTTCTTCTGGTTTCACTCATTTCACTTTACATCAGTTCAAAGTCTCCCCAGGTTTTCCTGAAACACTCCCCTTAATCATTTCTTACAGCACAACAGTTTCCATTACAGTCTTATAACTGTATTTATATGTTAAGCTATTTCCCCATTGATGGGGATCCCATCAGTTTCCAATTCTTTGCCACCTTAAAAAGAGATGCTATAAATACATATGCATATGGGTCCTTTCCCCTTCTTGTTTGATTTCTTTGGGGGTATATACCTAGTAGTGGTATTTCTGGGTTAAAGGGGATATACAGTTTGATAGCTTTTTGAGCATAGGTTCAAATTGTTCTCCCAAATGGTCAGATTAGGTCACAACTCTACCGACAGTGATTCAGTATACCTGCTTTCCTGCAGCCCCTCCAGCATTTGTCATTTTACTTTTCTATCATGTTAGCCAATCTGATGAGTATGAGGTGGTGTCTTGGAGTTGTTTTAATGTACATTTTTCTCTTATTATTAGTGAGTTAGAGCATTTTTTCATCTATTGGTAGTTTTGATTCATCCTCTTTCTTAATTATGCTTATAAATTTGCCTCAGTTCCCTGTACATTTGAAAAATGAGACCTTTTCTCAGAGAAACGTGGCTGTAAAATTTGTTTTCCCGTTTCTTGTATCCCTTCTAATTTTAGTTGCTTTGGTTTTGTTTGTACAAAATTTTTTAGTGTAATCAAAATTATTCATTTAACTTCCTGTGATCTTTTCTGTTTTTTGTTTGGAAATGAACTATTCCCCTATCCATAGATCTGACAGGTAATTTTTTCTGTGCTCCTCTGATTTGTTTATGATCTTCCCTGTATGTACCAATTTTGAGCTTATCTTGAGATATGGTATGAGATGTTGGTCTGCACCTGGTTTCTGCCAGACTTAGGACAGGGCAAGAATCAAAGATTTCACAGAGAAGGTGGCACCTGACCTGTTCCTTAAAGGAAGATGAGGATTCTTGGAGGCAGAAATAGGAAGGCTTTGGACCTCTAAGGTCACCATTCCAGAGACTCAGTGTGTTTTTGTGATGTAGTGATTGAGTGTGATAGAGATGACTCTGCTAGAGACATCCTGGCTGATGGGCTGCTTAAAGTGTAGGTAATAATAATGAATGATGATGGAAATTAAATGACTGCATAGGTGTGGCACCCGGCAAATCCTGATGATGTGGAAGTGTTGTCATTTAACAAAACACAAGTAAAGAGAACAGGCTTTTGTCTGGGTTCACATGATACCTTAGAAAGAGTGGTAGGTAGGAGTCAGGACCTGCGTTCAAACTTTGTGCAATGTGCTGCCTACATGACCCTGGACAAGTAATTTAACATCTCTGTGCTTCAGTTTCTACATCTGTGAAATAAGGAGGTTGAACTACATGACTTTTAAGGGCCTTTCCAACTGTTTAAGATGATGTGGTAAGTGATTGATTATTAAATAAACTTCTCAGAATGAATAAAGTGAAAAGTAGTGGAACTGTGAAAGAAAGTTGGATCCAGACCTCCTGAGACTCTGGAGTCTGAGTTGATTAAGTCTAAGCTGAGATTGGTGCTTTTTGTTGGCAGTTTGGTTCTTTTTCAGGAATTGGAAAATTCCATAATTAATTGCTAGGTCTTCCAGGCACCACTTTGACCTAGAACCATACTCTGATTGGACTGGATTCCAGGGCAGCCTCATACTAAAAGGTCTTTGATTCCCAGATGTGTGGGCAGAGCTGTACTGACCTTGGTTATACATCAAGACACATTTCCATTCATTCAGCATGGTCAGAATTAGCAGGGGTTACTGGGACCAAATGACATTTCCTTTGGAATTAGGGAAATCTGTCATGCCAAAAATCAATATTCATCCTTTTCTAACCTCACCAATCTTCTGAATTTTATGAGAATAATTTCCAATGTTTCCATACCAGCCTGAGCCTGACTCCTTATGGAACTTACATGTCTTTTTCAAGCAGGTGCCTCAGTTCCTTGTATCCTGGCATCATCTATGTTGTGAGAAAGTTTTTTCTTTTACTTGGGTATAGAAACTCTTTGTAGGAAACAAAATGGCTGTCAGCTTAATGGGGAAGAGAATAGCAAGAGCTGAAATCCATGAAGTATGTCGCGTGTCCTCCGTTGCTCTACCTACGTTGGGGTCTCAGATCCACATTGCAGTCCCCCGCACTCACAGTATGCTTCTTCCGCTGATCGGTTCACATCAGTGAGCCAGTCAACTTTTAGAGATAAATGTTTACTAAGGTTGTATTGTAAGAGTAGTTGGGTCAAACATCCTCCCAAACCAGAGCATGCTCCCCCTCTTCCCCTCCCCAGTACAAATATGTATAGAGGTCAGGCTCTAACTTAGCACATGTGCCAAAGAGGGTGATTGACAACCCTTGGGAAGAAGTCCCTCCTTTCCTTTATGAGCCCTCAGGAAGTCGCGGATTAGGTATGTCATAGCTTCCTGTTGGGCTCCTTAACCCTAGTCTTGAAGTTGCCTTCCCTACTATTGTTAAATACTCCTGTCTTGGGGACAGTGCTAGGGTGCTGAAGAGAAGTCTATATTTTCTGACCCTCAAAGTTCACAAAGTCACCCTTTGTTAAAAGAGGCAAGGGAGGTTCTTACTAATCTCCTCCCTTTTTCTCTAGCAGTGTCCATATTAACTTGCTATTTTATATATGCCCCATGAGCATGGCTGAGTCTCAACCACTTACCTTCCCACAAAGCATCATTTTCATTTTATATTCCAAATTGACTAAAGATTTTTTTGCATCTAGTTTAATGCCTTTGATAGATTAACTCAACTCTTTACCTGGTGAAGGGAATTAAGGGGATGGAATGATTAATTAAACTGCTCACCTCTTACATTTATAAAATGTTTTTAGTCTTTGTATGTTACCTTTATCCTGTTTTGTTTTGCAATAATCCTGTGAAGTAGGTAGTACTGATAACATAACTTTTCTGAGCCTCAGTTTCCTCATCTTTAAGATGAGAATGATAGTAGCACTTAGCTCACAGGGTTGTTGGGAGGATCAAATGAGATATTGCCTATAAAGTTCTTTGTAACCCTTGAATGTCAGCTTTTATTCCTATTTTACAGGTGAGGAAACTAAAGTGCTAAGAAATTCAGGGATTTGCCTGTGGTCACATGGCCAATAAGTAGCAAGCAGAGTTGGTATTCAGATCTAGCCCCTCTGATGCCAAATCACATGCTTTCCCCCCATTATACCATCCTGCTTGTACTCTGACATCCTTCCCTTTCTGAGAGAAAAGTAGTATTCTTCCTGGAAAGATTTTGACTGGAGTCAGAGACCTTTCTTCTCTGTCTCCACCACCACTGTAAATTCTTTTGTCTCTCAGAGATTCAGTTTCTTTATCTGAAAAGTGGATTTCAACTCTGTAGTTCCTGTAGAACTTAAACAGTATGAAATAAGTAAAAGATTTTCCTTCAGAAGGACCCTGAGGCTAACAAAAAGAAAGATTTCTGGTGTCTCTAGGAAGGTGGTTCAGCTCTGCACAGCCTGAAAGAGAAATTTGATGTAGACTTTAAAGAGATTTAGAAGATGCTCAGAGTGGTTGGGAAAGTGGGCCAAATGGCCTAGAACCAAGGTGGGGAGGGGGACTGGAGAGAGAGCTAAGTGTTGTGCTGGGGGTGGGGGATGGGGAGGAATGGGATTTGGGTAGAGGTCTGGAACTAAGAACCTGAGAAAGAGCCTTCACCCTCCTGTCTCCAGTGTGGGCAGCTAGCAGCCAGCTGGCTGTTCTGTCTCACACCTGGCTTCGTAAATGTGATGACATTCAGTTTATTCAATTAAACACTAGTGTCTTCAGGTAGACCTTTCCATTTTTCTAGCTTGGCATCTTGCCCTTCCAGCCAAGGCATTCATCATTCCAGCTGACCTTTTTCTATTGTCGAAGTCCATGGGGGGTTGGGGGAGATAGCAGGAGAAGAAAGAGGAGTATTTTAAGTCTGTATTTTCAGTGTCATTTTCTTCCCCATCCATTAAAGGGACCTCGTGTCTCTTGTAAATTGTATCTTGGTTCTCACTTGTGTTTTTCTGAGTTGACTCCTAAGCACCTGCTATTTCTTTGTACTCCTCTTCAACGAGTTGGCCTAGTTTCCACTTGGCATACAATTCCCATTCACATTTCAGGGCTTTATGCTGCACTTGGTTCTACCAATTAAGTGTCTCACCCCTCCCATCTTGATTCTATATCGGGACGGTCTTTTCTTATGCCTTTAATATTGTTCCTTTGAGGAACATCCGGATTTCCTCTGCTCTTTTGTTGCTTAAATGTTCTTCCCTGGGGACCCTTGACAATTTTCCCAAGCCTAGCAATTTCAGTAAATGCTTAATATCGTAATTTCAGATGCTTCTATACAGGCACCTCCAGGACTCCACTTAGAGATCCCAACATGCAGTGTTCCTCATTTTTTTTTTTTTTAACCTCTCTAGAAAGTTCGGTTCAGTCACTTATTACACAAAGCCTATAACCTCCCTACAAGAGAATAAGGAAGAAAACATAGCTACATTTATTTACCTTAGCAAAGAAATATGTAGTGAAACCAGCAGTTTAGATTGCACTACACCCTTAGACAATCTACTTAACTCACTAGTGTCCCTTTGAGGAGAAATGAAAGATCCCACAGTCTGGGATTGTTGATGGGACTGCAGAATTTCAGGAGGTCCCTGTCTCTGGTCATGGGCACTCTCTCTAGCAGTGCAGATAGCATTCTTCCTCTTCCTGTACAGTTCTTCTGTGTGCCCTCCCAGAAGTCCTCTCTACATGAGCTTTAGTATCTACAATACCTATGAGGTCTTTGCTGCTTCACTGACATTAGCACTCTGGCAGACCATTATTGTACCTCTAGCTGTCTGCATCACCAGCCCATTTGTTTTTCTGAACATCTATTTCCTGGGCACCTTTTGCTTTGCAGATAATATAGTTCAACCTATTCATGCCTACCATGTATCTTGGGTTCCATGATGTGCAGTCATGGAGTATTAATAGAGTAGATGGAGTGCCAGGCCTGGGGTCAGGAAGACTCCTCTTCCTGAGTACAAATCTGACCTCTTTCACTTATTAGCTTTGTGACCCTGGGCAAGTTATTTAGCCCTGTTTGCCTTGGTTTCCTCAGCTGTAAAAGGAAATAGCAAACCACTCCATTATCTCTGCCAAGAAAACCCCAAGTAGGGTCACAAAGAGTTAGATGTGACTGACAAAACAGTAATTTTCTTAGTTGTTTTCCTATTTTTCAGACATTTTTCAGGATCTCCCAAATTAGATACAATGATTATAAGTGCTTTCCTAGCACATAATTCTAAAAGAGATAATGCTTCACAAAATGTTGGACTTTGAACCAGGAAGACTTAGGTTCAAGAATTCTTCCTCAGGTTTACTACCTGTGTGATTCCGGGCAAGTCACTGTACCTCTCTGAGATGAAGTTTGCTCATCAACAAAAGAGGATAACAACAGTACCTACTTTACAGGGCTATTAAAAGGATCCACATGTAAAAAGATGCCATATATAAATCCTTGCATCAATGTTAATTATTCATATTTGAATAAGAACATAGGAGCATCACCTAGATCTTGAATGTCTTGCTGCTGTTAATAAGTATTTCCTAGGAACTGTGAGCCTCTTCTGTTTCTGGAGATATTCTTGCTGTAACCTCTGCTTGATGATGTTGTCATGTTGTTTTCCCCATATGCTGACCTTTGTTACTTCATGTTTGTTGACCTCACTTTAAATTCTGTTCCTGATGTGATTACAATTTTGTAGTAAACTTATTTAACTGAATCTTGTGGATTGGCTAAGCCTGGTTTTCTACTTTAAAGCACTCTTCTCCTTGTTGGCTTTTTGGACCTTTTTTGCTATTCAGGTTAGTCTATTTTTAAAGGTGTTATTTTCTTCAGCATTTTTTTGGATCTTCTTTAGCAAGCTGACTCACTTTTCATGATTTTCTTGCATCACTCTCATTTCTCTTCCCAATTTTTCTTCCACCTCTCTTACTTGATTTTCAAAATCCTTTTTGAGCCCTTCCATGACCTGAGACCATTGCATATTTTTTTTTTGGAGCTTTTGGATGTATAAGCCTTGACTTTACTCTTCCTCATCTGAAAGGATGGAAGAAAATACCTTTTCACCAAGAAAGTAACCTTCTATATAGTCTTATTTTTTCCCCCTTTTTTTGGGCATTTCCCGGACAGTTAGTTGACTTCTGAGTCCTTTGTCAAGTGGAGGGTATACTCTAGGGATCTGTAGGTTCTCAGTTCCTCAAAGGTGGCACAATCAATGGAGAGGAGTTTACTCCTCTCCTGGTCTGCACTCTGGTCTGGGAGCAACCGCAAGCACTCTTTTCTGCCCAGGATCTGTGAGTAGGATCCCCTCTCCAGAGCCTCTACTAGCTCTACCATGCCAGTGCTTCTCACCCCAGGACCATCACTCAGGACCGAGACCCCAGATGGCCACTGCATTCCTCCAGGGTCTTTTGGCTGAGGGCTCCAAAAGTGAACTGCTGCCATAGTGTCTGCTGGAGCCAGACCACACACCCTTCTCACCCAGGTAAAAGAAGTTTCTCACTGACCTTTGAAGCTGTCTTTGGCATTTGTGGGTTGAGAAATCTGGGAACTGAAGCTGCTATCCATGATTCCATGCCCTGGATCCTGCTCCAGTCCTGTCCTTGTCTCATGACCCAGGCTGTACTGCCCTCTTCTCTGAGCCCAGTGCGATAGACCTTTCCTGTCAGCCTTCTAGGTTGTCTTAGACTGGAAATCTCTTTCATTCTTTTGTTTTGTGGCTTCTGCTGCTCTAGAATTTGTTTAGAATCATTTTTTACCGGTATTTTATGGGCTATGAGGGGAGAGCCAGAGTAGGTCCATCTTTCTACTCTTCCATCTTGGCTCTGCCTTCCTTATTTTCTACTTTAACTTTAAGGTAATTTAATACAAATGTAGTCTGGTATCAGATGCAAGACCTGTGCGTTATGCCTGCAGCCTAGCCCATTTCTGTCTACCCCCCAGACTAGTGGGGAACTGGGGACGACTATGCTTTGGGCATAAATTTTGTGCCCAAAATCTGCTTACTCACTTGATAGAGTACACACCATATGTTCCTATTTTTGTGGGTTAAAGTTAAAATCACAAATATGATGCCAATCCTAATATAATATGTCTGTTACTTCTCCTTTATCTCTTAGAAGGCCATTAAATTAGGCTAACACAATTTGTTCTTAAACTTTGTTGGTACCCATCAGGCACTGGGTCATATTCTTCCAGGTCTTGGCATGATGAAGACTAGATGCTTGTCTAATAGTTCTCCAAGCTTCAGAGTATCAAAGTAATACTTTCCTAAAGCATCAATGAACAAAGTTTACATTCGAAAGTTTTGTGTGTGTGTATGTGTGTCTGTGTGTGTGTATCTGTCTGTCTGTCTCTGTGTGTGTCCCTCATTAAGGAAAGTCATCATTTTGACCCATTTATAATCTTTTGGAAAATGCCTTGTCTTCCATGAATACTGGCCCAAGATTTGGGGAACTCTGTTCCAGGACCTAACTCTGCCATGCTAGTTTTGTACACTTGACCTTTGTAAACTTGCACCTTTGTACTCAAATTTGTAAACTGAGAAAATTGAACTAGATGATATTTAAGGTTCTTTCCAAGTCAAAAAGCTTAAGTTCTGAAGATTCCTTAATACATTAAGGCCTAGGATGTTTGACTTTAATGATTGAGGCAGTAGGTGCCATAGAGGATTGAGTGCTGCTGGACCTGAAATCAGAAAGACTTGAGTTTGTATCCACTTAGTAGCTGCATAACCCTGGGCAGGTGACCACTGCGATCTCCATCAGTTTCTTCATTTGTAGGATGAGGGTAATAATTGTGTCTGCCTTGCAAGACTGTTGGGTGAGAACTGTGGGAGACTCCATCCTTGGACTCAATTCTGGATCCACTTCAGTCCTTTGGTATTCAGTTGTGGGTCTAGTCCAATTTCTGTCTTGTGAGAAAACTTCATTGTATTGTTTGAATCCAACCTTGCATGACTGGGAAGCTGGACCAACCCTACCTATTGCTTAGAGACCCCTAACTAAGGACCTAGGTTATGCTGACCAGAAACAGAGTCAGATTTGAAGATTAATACAAGGAATTTTCTCACAATTAGACATCTCAAACAACCCAGATATCTTATCTGAAAAGTCAGTTATTGTTTCCTTGCTCCTTTGATTAAATACAGACACGTGTGTGGAAGGGAGTGGGACACCTCTTTTGCTATTTCAGGGAATTGCCCTGTTCTCTCTCCCCATCCCAACTTGGAAAGCCCCTAATCTTTCCTCCATTTAGAAACCAGATTACCTAATCTTGTATCCTAATTTAATTTCTCTTAATTGTTTTCTTTTAATACATAAAAATCTGTCTCCTCTTGTATTTGGGGTCCAGTGCCAAGCTGAGGAGGCCTGATCTCTATTTGTTATGCAATTGGCATTCATTGCTTAATAAATCAATATGCTTGGAAGTTTGAACCTATTTTCTCAGTTATTTCAGGTTTCACCCATCACAGTTGTGACATATGTTAACATATTAAGCACTGTGCAAACCATAAGTGGTGATGGTGGTGGAGGAGGAGTAGGAGGTAGTAGTTGTTGTAGTTATCCTTTTGGCTTGCAGGAACTGTGATATAATTCAATCCTGATAAAATACTAACCCAATATTTCTCTGATTCTCCCTAGCTGGTGCTGATCATCAAAGAGTCATTTGGCAAAAGGACTAACAGTGCTCTTCTTGCCTCCAACTGGAGCAATGGAACTTCCCAGCTATAGCTGCCAGTTGCTGCAGCAGTTGTATACACTCTTCAAGGAGAGACAGTTCTGTGACTGCACTATTTCTATTGGAACAGTTTATTTTAGGGCCCATAAACTGGTCTTAGCTGCTGCCAGCCTCCTCTTTAAAACATTACTGGATAATACAGATACAATCTCTATTGATGCGTCTGTTGTGAGTCCAGATGAGTTTGCTCTCCTGTTAGAAATGATGTACACTGGCAAGCTCCCTGTGGGCAAACACAACTTCTCCAAGATTATCTCCTTAGCTGACAGCCTGCAGATGTTTGATGTAGCAGTTAGTTGTAAGAATCTGCTCACTAGCCTCATGAGCTGCTCTGGTCCAAGTCAAGTAGTAAGAAATGCTTCCCCTCAGACAGTGGAGCTATGCAATAAAGATTTTGATAGGCTGCTGGTTGAGAGTTCTTCTCCTAAGAACGTGCTTGCGTCTCCCCATTCAGGAGAGGTTCCATGCCCTCCTATGACTCTGAAGGCTGACACTGTGGTGATGGTTGCTGCATTGACAGAAGATGCTGGGGAGGTGAATCCTGCTATGGAGCCGCAGGAGCTCGAGCTGAATTCTTGTGCTGGCCAGGAAGAGGCCCTGGAGATGGAAATGAAGAATAAAGCTTCATCAGCAGAGACTTCCACCACCCCGCAAATGCATCCTCTCTCTCCTGGGAAGGAAGTGGTAGATGAGGAGGGGGAGAAAGAGGAGGCAGCAACATGTACGTCTCCAAAAATGGCAGAGAATACCACAGAGCCAGGTAATTGACCTCCAAGGCCAGTTTGAAGTCTGCCCTACCATTAGCAGTTGCCTTCTTGGTACTTCATGATTTCTGTGCTGTTTTTTATTTATATTCTTAGACTTGCCCTTTAAACCTAAGTTTTATCCTGTTTTTATCATGTGTTTATCACACATTTTTGTAAGAGCCCGTTTCTCCTGCCACATGCTTCCCTTTTTTACTTTTTGTTATTTGAATTGTGAACCTACATATGAGTTGTGACCCTTTCCTAACAGTGAGACAGAATTGAAGTTGTTGTGTGGCAGTCTCTCTTCTCAGCACATGCCTTTCTGGAGTGTCCATAGTGACTTGTTCCAGACACCTCACCAGAAGGGGGACACCTACCAGAAGACGTGTTTGGCCATTCCAGCCCTCGAAGACCACCTCCATAACCATGCAGGGAGTGGCTGCTGTTTGGCTTGGTGGAGGAACACCCACCCCAACAAAGTCACAGTTCTTTTGAAATGCTGATGGTGTTCAATAAGCTGCTTGGTTAGCAGCCTTCTAGAGGGCTGGCTTAGCTACATAGAAATGACGGGCATCAGTTTCATTCAGTGTGAAGTGCTAAGAGATTTTGTGCAAGGCTGAGCTCTCTTCCTCTTGGCGTATTTCTGTGAGATCCTTAGACTTGTCCTGTTCTCCCACTTTGCATCTAATAGAAGCAGCCGTCCTCACTCTGTAGGAAAAGGTCCTGCCAGCAGTCAGAAGAAAAAAGACAAACAGGGGAACAGAAACATTAGTGAAACCAACAACAATGCTCCGTTTTGGATTGATGCTCATTGTTTTAACCATGCTGAGTGTGGCACAGAGGAGGGAGCTGTGAGTGATGTTCTTGTCCTTATTATACCTGACACTCTGGAGAGCAGCTAAAAGAAGTGCCTGACCTAAAGACTTGCAGGCAGCTTAAACTTCCATTTAATCCCTTCAATTAATGATGAACTGATCTTGTTTCTCACATGCAGAGCATGAGAGGAAAACGTCTAAGCTGGATTTCCTTCTGCAAAATGAAAGCATCTTATCTGAAGCGCTCTCTGTCGCCCAGGATGTCCTGAAAAGACTAGAGGAGTGTGCAGACATTAAAAGTCCCCATAAGGAGGTAGGTGCTGCTTCCTTCCTTTCCCTCTGTACTCTCAGCACATTTTAGCCGCATATACAGTGTATGCCACATGCAAGGCATGGTCTTGCATGGCCAGGATAAAAAAGCAAAGCAGAAGATGCCGCTTGCCCTCAAGGAGATTCATGATGCTTAACAGTTTTCTCTTGGCTTGCCATGAAGCCCAGCAGAATGGATAAGCAGGATATTCCAGTGGTGCAGATTGTTCTGAAAATTAAATTTAATTTTCTTAGCTTTTATTCTTATAGGATCATAACCGGGTTCTTTATACTGTACTGGTCTAAAGATAGACCATGCTCTTAAAGTGTGTGCTTTTTCAAAGGAAAGAAATATTGTAGGTGTACAATGGAAAAAAATTCCATAAAGTTACTGTATTTTAAACATGTTTTTACCATTAAAATTTTTTAAAATTTTCTTTCAATTCCAATAGAGACTTTTAATTTTTTTAAGTTATTGCTTTCATTGTTACCTTCATTGTTATTGACTATACTCAGGTTTTGTACAGACCAGATTTTGAGAGAAGCCCAAGGCTTGCTCGTGTTTTGACTGATATGGTATATCACCAGGTAAATCCTAGGTGATGAAAAACGTGTAAGCACTTTGGTGGAATGAGGTGGGTAACTAAATCACTGGAATCAGCTTTATTGTTTATTCCCCTGAATGTAAATTATTGCTTTCTCAGGAAAACTATCCAAGCTTGATGACTTCCTTATTAAAAGGACTATCCAGTTGTAAAGGTGGCACTTTATTGGGACTCTCTGGGCACCCCTGTTACGTGGAAGGACTTTGGAGTTGTTCTTTTTCCCTGGCCGATCAATCCAGCACCTGTTTTTTTAGTCTATGTTGACTACTGTTTTATAGTCTTTTATTTTAATGTTTTACAGTTTTAAAAAATAAATCTCCTTGAAGCTTCTTGCTTCCTTATCTAAGTATAGAGGAGGGTGTCCAGCCCTTGATTGCTGGATACCCCAGAGTAGAAGCATGATGCCTGTGTGGAAGCCCTGGCCCTGTACATTTCATCTCCAATGGTAGCGAATAGTACCTTGCCTTCACTGATCCCTCTAGCTGTTTCAGGATAAAGTTTGAGCCCATTTCCCCTTAATGTTACTATTGTCTGTCTTTCTCAAAAGCTTCGAAATCTTGCCTTTTTGTTTACATGTTCTTTTTGATGGAGAGGATTCTAGAGCAGTGGCTTCATTTAGCTTTGTTTTCTATTCCTAGGTTGTTTATCTTCCTAAGAAGTTATATTGTTTCATTGTTACCTTTTTATTTGTCAAAGTGTTTGTTAAGCTTAAAAAGTTTCCATCCCTTCCTAAATACAATCTTACTCTTTTTGAGTAAGATTTGCATTTTGACACATTGTTCTGAAGGAGAGGCACCAGAAGTTTAGTCTATGCTATCTGTTACTATTTTGTGTATTTATTCCATGAAATTAGTTTGTGAAATAACCTTGTATTTAGTTTGAGGGAGACACCTTGCACAATGTTCTCCTAATTTTGTTTCCTAGGAGTAGATGATGAAAAGTGGCAAATGTGTTCTCCGAGCAGTGATTACAGTAACACAAGTGAAAGCTGGCTTGCTATAGATAGTGTGAGACCAAACCCAGACTGATTAAGAAGACTCTGGGGCCTTGAATTGGAAGGGGTCTTTGTCTCAGGATAATGTCATCTGACACTTAGATAACAGAGAGAGACTGTCTTTGTAGCATTTCTTCTGGGAGCAAATTCATATTTTCCTATTGCTTTTGTGCCATAGTTTATATTAATTTTGCTTCCTTTTTTCTGATCATTTTCATTTTCCTAATGAATTAGATGTACTCAAAAATGTGGGATCTTTGACTAAAGAAAGAACTTTCCCTCTTTTTGCTATTGATTTCCAAGCTTTTAAATTTTTTCCTACCTTCCTCACAAAATTCTAAAGAGGTGCCCAAGGTCATATAATCATAGATTTAGAGCTGGAAAATTCTGTCTTTTCCCTCCTTACACACTTTTGTTTACAAGGCAGATACGTCTAGTCTCTTCTGTGTAAATCTGATATGTTCTATAGCAAGTAGCTCTGCTCTAGAGGATTGTCAGTACTCTTGTTTGTTGTCCATTCCCTGTTGTGACAGTACAGAGTCAACTTTGTTGTGAAATGAGAACAGGAAGCAAGATTACTTATATGAGGTGGAGAGATGAGGGAGAAAGCTGCTCTTTGATCTTTTTCTCTGAGTCTACATAGTCAGGATAAGAAATGCAACCAGAAGGACCAGTGGAGTATTGGTAGCCTTCTAGAAAGGAAGGATAGGTTGACTTAATGATATCCATCAAGTGACTGGAGACAAATCATCTCAGAAAGGCCATCAGAGGCTGGGATGATCTGATTTCTAGCCATACTTGGTATTGGGGAGGCAGAACCTAGAGAAAAGGTATCCTTCCTACACAGTGAGGTCACTGGCTCTTTTGAGTACCCAGAGAGAAAGGAAAATGAAGACAAGTATGAGATTACAACCTATTAATCTATTCTGGAAAGGGGGCAGGCACAAGGACTGGTATTTGGGGAAGAAAGTAATCCTGGTTGAATCCTAAATGAATAAGGATAGTTAAAGTGACTTTTCACATGGTAGAGTAAGAAGAGAACATGGAGAAGTCAACCTTTTTTTTGTATAAGGTGTGTGTATAGGTGCCCATTGGTTTAATCCACTGCCCTTATGAAAGGGCAAATCTGTTGTTTGTATCATTTTTCCTATGCAAATAAATATACATTTAAAGCCCTCAGCACTTTGGGAGCGACTTTGTTTGTTGGGTTGAACATTTGGAGTTTTATCATAAGGTATTTTACCCCCGGGCCCTTGGCATATTTGAACATGTGACAGCCTTCCATCTAGGCACATCAGCAATTTTTTGAGAGGGTTGGCCAGTGGGCCATTCTAGCCCCTGTGATTTGGGCTAGAGAACCCTGAGCAGCTTAGATAGCTGATGGGAGCCACCACCATAACTGGCTTTCTGTGATGCAACTTCTCACTGGGGATTTGCAGGAAGAACCAGGAGCAGGCTGTCCAGGCAGCTAGCTCCTGCCTCCAGGCTCTTCCCTGGGTCTGTCCCTGTTACTCTCCCCAGATGGCCACCTTGTCTCCTCTGCTGAGCAATGAAGTTAACAAATGTTTTAATTTCACTGCTGAGTAGCTCTGCAAAGGGACAGGAAAGAGGGAGGATGATGAGCTGAGTCAGATGCCATTGCTGATAAAAGCTTCTCCTACCCACCAGCTCAAATCAGAAAGCCAGAGGGAATTAGGACAGTATGAGGAGAGCTAGATCTCCAGAAGTCTAAGAACAGAAGAAAAAAATAGCTTGGCTTATATTGCCAGCAAGAGAAAGGCAGGATTGAAGGAGACAGCCAGACCTGCTTCACTCAAGGTACCCAAATGAAAAATTGAAGTAAAGATAGAAAAAATCGTTATCCAGGAATATCAGAAAAGAGTAAACATAAGGATTCCATCACTGTGTCTGGGATCTAGGGTCTCTCGCTTATCAATCCTGTCATAGTTGAGGGTTGGAGGGTATTAGAGAATTGCCTTAACTTGCCCTTGTTCACGTAACCAAGACTTGTTAGAGCTGGAATTTGAACTCGGGCCTTTTCTACAAAAGAGTACAAATCCATTAAAATGAACTTTTTAAAAAGGATGAAGTTTTGAAATGACTTATTTTTAATATGAAGAGACATAGTTATTTCAGATTTACAACCACCCTGAGATTCCATTATGAACTTTTATTTATTGATTTGTTTGTTTTATCGGTGTTTATTCTCTCTCCCTTCCACTCCCTCCCACGACAAAATCAAAACCAAAATCACTAATAAGTCCATGAAACAAATGCCCACATTGACCCTGCCCATAAATGCTTGTCTCATTCTGGAGTTTAAATCCATCATCTCTATAGTAGGAGGTTGATGGGGTGATTTATCTTCAGTCTTCTGGAGTTAAGGTTTATCATTGTATTAATCTGAAACTTGTCCAAGACAACCCTTAGAATTGACCTGGAAGGAGTATAGAATTTTGTTAGGGAGAAAGCAGTAATGAAAAACCATTTAACCCACAAGTCCATTGAGTACTGAGCCCAGTCCCCAGTATGTGAAGACTGTGCCTCTGCCCACAAAGATTAGGAGCTGGGAAGGGGGGCTAGAAATGTTCTACTCATACCTCCTTCTTTATACTGATATGGAGGCTGAGGTCCCAGAAGGGGAAAGAATCTGTCTGAAGTCACATCGAGTTAGTGGCAGCGCAGGACCTCAAATCTAGGTCTTCTTACTTCACATCCAGTTTGTTTTCCTTTTTCCACTGAAATAAGTCATTCTATTGGAAGTGACTGATGATCAAAACCTGATGTACGATAAGTGTCAGAGTTTGCAGTATGAACCCCCATCATATACATAAGTCCTGTGTTTGTTCTACACGCATTGGTGTCCATGATGTGGGAAGTGCAGAAGTCTGAATCCAGCTCTTGCCTGAGGAAGCTTAGCTTGGGATATTAAAAGTGAGTACATATTGCAGATGAGAGGGAACTTGAATTGGGCCTTGAAGGTAAAACATGTAGGGGGTGAGAAAGAGAAGGATGTTGCAGAAATGTAGCTGATGGTTCCCAGTATAGAGGGTCTTTCTGAATCCTGCAGAGAACTTTGCCCAACTAGAGAAAACACTGGCCCAGATCATTTATCTGAAGTTCATGAATCTGACAGAACCTTTGTCAGCTATATTAGCAGTGGCATTCCTGGTCTTTCTCATTGGGGGTGAAAGGAGACTATGTCTGTGCTTGTAAAATTAGGGTTTTGCTATAAGATTCTTTATCTCATAATTTCTCTCTCCAGTAAAGTTCTGAAACAAATTGTAAATAAGACTTGCAGTCAGACATTTACATATAACAGGTTCAGTTTGTCAAGTGAGGATAAAATAAATAATTATAGTTTCATTTGTTTTATTATCTTGTGTAACCTTGAAGAGAGGTTAACTTAAATATAGATACTTCTGTCATGCTTGAGTTAAATCTGGCCAGGTGACTAGTTGTTTTTTTCATTTTAAATTCTCTGCCAAATGACATGATTTAACATTATTATTGAAGGTATTTCACTAGCGTTAAACTGCCTTCAGTGTGTACAGGTGACTCCCTTGTTAGGAACTTTGAGGTATTTACATGCATCCTACTTTGGGGCCAGATAGTATTTGATCACAAAAACGTGACAATGGAAATTCCACTATAGTTTTTGCTCCAGTTTCAGTGAACCCTTGAATTGGTTCTTGGCATCTTTCTCAGCCCCAAGCACCAGGCTCTGCATAGGACAGGCACTTCAGAAATATTTGTTTGATTTCAAGAGTACATGTTTCCCCCCCTCCCAGCTGGCCTCACGAGGGAGTCTTGATTGAAATAAGATAATGGCTGTCAGGCATTTTGAACTTACTGGAAGAAAGGTACGCTAGGATTTAGTGTAGTTTTAGCAGTCAAATCTCATTAATCAGGATTCCAGTAAGGCTGAAATTGAGATAATCCTTACAGAGTGTGTGCTGAAAATTTACTCTTGCTTAATTAGCTTTTTATTTGTTGTTGTTGAGTCATTTTTCAATCACATTTGACTCTTTGTGACTCCATTTGGGGTTTTCTTGGCAAAGATACAGAAGTAGTTTGCCATTTTCTTCTCCAGCTCAATTTACAAAGCAGGGAAATGAGGTCAAGTGACTTTCTCAAGGTCACATAGTTAGTATCTGGAGGCTAGACCTGAACTCAGGAAGACTAGTCTTCCTGACTCCAAGTCTGGTACTCTGCACTATGGTACCACCTAACAACCCATATTTGTAGCTCAGGCAAATATGTGTCCTAAACATGGCTGTATGTGATAAGACCAAAACCAATGGGACAGTTGTATTAAGCGAAGGCCTTCTAAGGAACACTGGGACCATCAGTGATGGCTGGCAGCTTCCTAGACTGCCCTTAATGGGCAGAACAGGGGGCGGCACCAGGGGGGTCCAGAGAAACAAGTTAGCCAAATAATGTTTTAGCACCATTTTGGTGGTCCTTCCCAGGCACTGTGGTTAAGTTCTGGGACTACAGAAACAAAAGTGACACAGTCTCCCCCGGGAGAGGCAAAATGGAGAACCAGGTAAAGGAAGACAGCCTAGTACCATGGAAAAGAGCACTGGACATGGGTTCAAATCCTTCCTTCAGCACTTTCTGGTTTCCTTAGCCAAGTCACTTAACTTTCTTACCTTTTCCTTTCCTTGTCTGTAAAATGAGGGCTTTGGACTAGTGGGCCTCTGAGGTCCCTCTTAGCTTCAGATTTCTCATCCTATAATTGTTGGAGGGAGTCCCTGACATCTGGGGGTGGGTGTCTGGGCCATGCCTAAAGGGTGGAGGTAAGCAAGAGGAGACGTCAGTTCAAAGGCAGAGACAGAAGGTGAAGTGTCATGTATGAGGTCTCCTAAGAGGGCCAGTTGTGCTGTACTGTAGAGTATGAAAAGGGCAGATGTGAGATGGGGCCAGGATGTGAAAGACTTTCGGTGGCCAACTGAGGAGTGTGTCTCTGGTCTTTGAAGTAACAGGCATCCATAGGAGTTTATTGAGCAGGAGAGTGTCACAATCAGATCTCTGCTTTAGGAACATTGTTTTGGCAGCTTGGTGAAGGATAGATTAGACTAGAATGGACAGAGATGAAGCCAGTTAGAAGGCTCTTTGAATGATCTAAGCAACAAGTGACCAGAGATCTGTACTGTGAGAGTGACTACATAAATGGAGAGAAGGGGGTGAATATGAAGATTTGGAGGTAGGGATAACAAGATTTGGCAGCTGATTGTGAGGAGTCCAGGGTGATTCCTAGGGTCTTGATGCATGTTTTCAACTGAGACTCCTCTTGGGTATTTTATACCACACACACACATACACACACACACACACACACACACACACACACACACACACACACACACAGATAGTTTCACATCCATCTTGTAATCCTTGTCTTCATTGATTTCTAAGGTTTTATGTGTTTGTGTGATACATATCTACCTGCTATATGTATGTATGTATGTATAAATATACATATATACACATATTGTATGGGTGTATATGTACACACACACACAACATAGTGATGAGGTCTATACCTGAGAGGGGCAGTGTCAGAGGAGAGAAAGGGGTGTTTGAAAGATAGTACAAAGGTGTAATCACTAGGCCTTGGCAACAGCTTGGATATGGTTGGAGGGGTGGTGAGAGATAGCGAGGAGTCCAGAGTGACTCCTAGGTTGGGAGCCTGAGAACCTGGGAGGATATTACAGATTTGGGGGGAAGGTAGTGAGTTCCATCTGGGCCATATTGAATTTAAGCTGTCTGAAGGACTCTTGGAGGTGGACAGAGAAGCTGGGGCAGGATAGTTTGATTTGAGAATCATCAGTATAAAGGTCATCAAATCCCTGGGGACTGATGAGATCACCAAGTGTAGAGGGAGAAGAGACAGGGGCCCCAGACAGAAGCCTGAGAGCCACCTATTCTTAGAGGGTGTGGTCTGGAGGAGGACCCATCTGACAGGTAGGAGGAGAGCTGCGCACGAGATACGTCAGGAGTCCTGACTTCTGATCAGTCACTGTCTGCTTACTAGTCATGTCACCTGGAGCAGGTCACTTTTCCTTCACAGCTATTGTTTGAGAGATCACTCTGGGTTACACACACATACACTCATTTTCACATACACCCTCACACTCACATATGTGTGTGTACTCACACAGAGGTCATGATTACATCAAATATTTTGAAGCTGATACAAAATACCTGGTGAAATGGTGGATGCTTATTGATTGGGGAATAGACAGGATGTAAATACAGGTGAATGCTAGTGCACAGCAGCAGATGTGAGGAATCACAGAAACATAGGGAGTCTTTTGTAAACTGTTACAGAGTGAATTTAGCAGAACTAGAATAATATAAACAGTCACTAAAAAGAAGACAAATATTGCCTAAATATGATGACCAACTGTGGCCCTGTATGAGCTGAGAGAAGGTACCTCCTTCCTTCACTGGAGAGATCAAGGGTCATAGCTGTGAAACGGCACACTCCTAGTAGTGGCTTTTGTTTGAAATGATTTCTTTTGCTACAAGGGAAGGATTTGGGGGATAGAATTCCTTAGAATTCTTTGTGGTCTCACTAGAAATGAATTTTTTTTAAGACATCAGGAAAACTTGAGGGTTTTTTTGTGTTTTTTCTTTAATGGCTTTGATTAAATTATTTCTAAGGTGCTCTCTGGCATTAATATTCTGTGATTGTGTGAAATGATAGGGATGACAAAATTAGAGCTAGAAGAAATTGGAGATTTTCTAGTCCAATCTCCCTCATTTTATAAATGGAAAAATTTGGATCCCAGTGAAGCTAATAGGGTATAAGTAGCAGAATTAGAACTTGAACCAAGGTCTTCTGACTTGAAACCCAGGGTTCTTTCCACTACACTGTTCAAGATCTAAAAATAATAAAACTAGTTTCCTCTTGAAAGACCCTGTAATTTAGAAATTTCACAGATTCAGATTTACTTGCTCCCCTACATAAGTCCAAATTAGAAAGGCTTAACTTGTATTCAAAATGCATAATATGACACTATCTTGTAGTTTTGAAAACTAGACATAACTGTCTGAGAGCCATTTAGACCATTCTATTATCAATTTGTTTTAGTTATCAGTATCTGACTGTTCCATAAAGAGGACATTGAAGGAGGAGAAGCATGAGGGCTCCAGCATCTGCAGACAGATGGTGCGATGATCTGTGTGTGTCAATGGCTAGAGGGATAGTGAGCCAAATACTGCACCGATGGCTAGGGTCAGCCAGTAGATTCATAGCAAGCAGTTAGCAAGGTGGGGCCCTAGTTGTAACACTAATGATGAATGGATTCTGAAAGCCCAGGATGTGGAGGGAGGTCTGAGCCTCAGCTTCATGAGTGTGGGGTGCAGTGAGGTGCATGGAGCAGAGGGTGGGAATTAAATAGGGTTGCTGATACTCTCTCTGGAATCTTTTGTTCCAAAGGCTCTCCTGGAGTGTCTGGAAGCTAAAGAAGGAATCTCAGCATTCAACAGAATCCTCAGTAAAGTCAGAAGCGAGTGCCTGGATGTTGAGACAGTGCTGTCTTTGTTGGAGCTATTCCAGGACACCCATCCTGAAGTAAAAGCAGCATTTCTAAAGCAAGATCTGGAGGATGGAGAAAACATACAGCTGAAAAGTAGGAGTCAGTCTGTTACATACATCGAAGGGAGTTTCAGAGTTCAGCTCTAACTATCCCCATGGGCCTGGTTATCTGTTCGTATGATTTTCATTTGCGTTGTGCTGTGTACAATTCTCATAGCTGTGTGATGTATCTATAAAAGCAAAATTAGCTTTTCCATTGCTAGGATAACTGATCTCATACCCTAAATTGGGAGAAAACGAGCAGTGTTGTCATGCCCTTCAGGAAAAAAAAATAAGAAGGCCTACCAGATCGATGGGTTGGGCATCCAAGGTGAATTGGCTCTCTAACTGAGCTGAAGGGCTAGGGTTTCTTCTTCATTTGGGTTAGACACAAAGCAGTGGCCTTGCCAACTCGAAGTTAACCTCTGGCTGGCTTTGCAGCTTTGTGATCCTTCAGAAAAAGGAAACGTTTTCCTTTCATAAAGTTTAAACAGAATAATAAAGTGTTTTCCTTTGCTAAAAGAGTATCTGCATTCCGGTGCTCGGAATAAGCCGTGGTTGCTTTACTATTCTGTTAGATCTCTCTCGACAAACCAAGCTGTCATTTTTCTTCAAATTGACTAGTCTCTCTTGTGTGTTTCTAACACTTTCTCTCCCCCAGGGAGCACAGAGGAGGAAAAGACCTTGTCCATCCTCTTACTGGAACGCAAAGAGGACCTGATACAGAGCGTAACCCAGCTGAAACCCATTAGGGAGTTCCTAGAGACAGCCCCCGGGGAGCTCCTGACCAGCGTGGAAAAAAAGGCGAGTGGCTAGGGCAAGATGGGGACCCCTGGAGATGACCCCTGCTCTGACTGACTTAACCCACCACATTGAGGGGTTTTTCATACTTCAATTTAAAATTAAGATTTTTAAATCGGAATGACTTTATTATAACAGGGAAAAAGTATTTGGTTCCAAAACAAGTTTGTGGGGTTTTTTGTATTGCTTTTGCCAATGTCTCTTTTAAAGACATCTTAACTATTAGATGCTCCTCTCAACACGTTCGTCCTCCTCCTCACACCAAGAGGACAAGTAGAACTCTTGGCATGGCTTAATAGGCTTATCAAATTTGGAGGAAATTGTTGATTTCACCTATTTGTACTGGACAGGGACTTTTATTTCTGAAAGGTAAGAATCACAATATTGATGGGACTTTTTTGAGTGCTAGTCAAATGTTTATTTGATGTGTCTGAGAAAGATTTAGAAAACATTTTCTGTAATGTTTTAAATACCCTGGATTGGAAGTAAATGCTAGGCACTAAATTTGACTTTGGAGTATGCCCTAGGTGTGAGATGCCATGTTGAGTGTTTTAGGGGCTTCAGAGGAGCTCAGAAGCCAGAAGAGAAACTAGGCAAGTACACAGGTCCAGCTTAGAAAACTTCAAGTACCAAAAGGTCCTAGGGTAAATTGGTTCTATCCTGGGAGCTTTAAGAGTCCAAAGAGAAAGAAGGGCAAAAGGATTACATTCATGCAGAAAGAAGGAAGGAGGGGGTCAAAGTTGGGAACCGTGAGAAGAGCATATAAACGGAGGAATGGGTGGAGCCACATTCTGACTAGAGAGGAACAATCAGAATTGGGTGTAGAGTTACAGCAGATTCAGTAGGGAAGCAGTCAGGGCAGAGGGAGGATAACACCAGGGAAGAAACATTGACAAGCCAAATAGACTTGCTGAGCAGAACCAAGAGAACCGTGCATGCACCACAGCACTGAGAAGGGCGTGAACTCTGATGAGCGGAGTGGCCAGTGGTGTCTCTGCAGGACCTGGGCTGCAGCATGTGAGCCCCTTCCCACCCAAGGCATGGAAGGAGTCACGGCCATGGCCTTCGTTAGCTGCATTCCTTTGGCTTGGCAGTGTGTGGGTTACAAGAGTTGTTTTTGTTTTTAAATTTCTCCAAGTGGAGAAGAAAACAGAAAGTAGCACAAAAAGCAGGATGATTTTAAGAGTACAACCTCATATCTATACTTTATAAGAGCAAGTAGCATGAAATGAAAATTCATGGTTTCACATGGAATCCTCATTTTGTGGCCTACTGTGTGTGTGTGTGTGTGTGTGTGCGCGCGCGCGCGCACAAAATGCTCTTTGGGGGAAGGGGTTAAATTCAAAATTAAAAAAAAAAATTAGTACTAGGAGTGCTCACAGTGAGTGAAAACTGTCCAAAAAAGTCAAGGGAGACATAAAGGGGCTTGCTTTTGTGCTAACTGTTTGTGAGGATATTTTTTTGTTTAAATGGAAGACAGTAGAGTATGACAGCAAGAGACCAGTGAGCTTCCCTGTAGGTCCTATCTAAAGTCTAGAAGATGTTATGAAAGGAGTGGTGAGGGCCCATCCAGACAAAGAAGTGTGATCAAAAGCTGATGACAGGGCTCCATCAAGAAAGTGCCAGGCCTTGTAAAAACCTAGTAGAAGGGCAGGCTGCAGGGTTTGACTGCAGTTACAGAGAGTGAGTGGGGCAGTACACCTCCCCTCTTTCATTGGAGAGGTGGGGACATAGGGAAGTGGAATATTGTATGCGCTGGCAGGTAGAGTCTATTGGCTAGTTTTGCTTCACTGCTTCAGGTTGAAGAGGGAGATAGGGAGGGATATGCCTGGAAGTGACAAGAGACCTCAATAAAATTTTAAAAACAAAATAAATAGGGTTAATTCATTTTCTTTTTCCATGGGTTATTAGAATGCATGAGTTAAGGAATGTCATAAAGAGTTTTTATCTAGATTTTAGGAAAACATTTGCTATTATCTGTCATACTTTTCTTGTTGACAAGAAGGAGAAATACAGTGTAGATATTAGTACAAAGGGATATCGATTTGGAACAGGATAAATGACCAGCCCCAAAAGCTTTCCTATGGGGTTTAATGTGGGGGAGGGAGGGGAATAATTGGCCTCATGTGCTAGTTAACATTTTTATGAATGATCTGGTAAAAGCCATAGATGACATGCTTACCAAATCTGATGATACAACCCTAGGAAAGTTAAGATAACATATTGGATGGCTAAATCACAGGCCTGGAACATGGACTATATCTAATAAGATGCTTAATAATCTAAGTATAAAAGTTTATTCTTAGGTTAAAAAAATCAGTTTCACTAAGTACGAGGTGGAGAGATTTGGTTAGATAATAGTTTTTCTGGAAGATGTCTGCAGATGCTAAACCCAGTGTGAATCAATAGTATGATGCGACAACCAAGAAAGCCAATATAATTTTAGGATACATTTAGAAGTGCATGGAATCCAGGATTAAGGGGTTGATCACAGTTCTTTAGTGTGTTGTTATGAGCCAGCAAATAAAAAGTCTCCTTTATGCAGCCTTGCAACCCTTGCCCATCACTTTCTTTGTGGGCTTCAGGTTCCTCATCTGATAAAATGAGGGAAGTAAATTAAATGATCTTTAGGATCTTTTCCAGTTCTAAATCCTATGATCCAAAAAGCTACTGTGTCTGTCCTTCCAGGGATGAGACTAGGAGACAAAAGGAACCTGAAAAAATAACTGCATAGAATAGAAGGCTGCTAATATCAGGCTTGTAGATTATTGCATAAATATCATGGTTGAAAGGAAATGAAAAAAGGCAAACGTATTCTCCCCAGATATAAGCTAATGAAGAATAAAAGTAGCTCTACATAATTGCATTCATGTACTTAGAATGAAAAAAAAGATTTCATGATATTAGTTTGTTTCAAAATGGTTTATTAAAAATTTTAAGCATCAGTCTGATTATATATACATTTAAAAGTATGTATAACTATATAAAATATATTGTCTTATGCTTAGGTTTAAAAAAATCGGTTTCACCAAGTACAAGAGTGAGAGACTTGGCTAGAGAATAGTTTATCAGAAAGATGTGTGTGCTTGTGTGAAACATATATATATGTATACACACATATACATACATATGTTATATGTTATATAATTATACGTGTACACATACCTATATTACATGCTAATTTCAACATGTAAAATAAGCAGGACATTGGAATTCCTAATGTATAAAAATGTACATACTCGTTCCATGTCCTTCTGTTCGTTGTCTTTCATCCCTTGTATTCTTATATTTTCCCTTTAATGCAACTAAAACCAAAGCCAATTGTTTTCCTAAGCTTGCTCTCTTTAATTTTTACTTAAATTAACTTTTGTAAAAGTCTTTTCATATGGTAATCATTCAGGGATCTGATATTTATTAGCATAAGAAATTTGTTAGATTTTTTAAAAAGCTGCTCAAGATTTAGAGATCAGATTCATGATCACACAGCTTATGTCCGAGCAAGATTTAAACACAGAGCTTCCTGGATTCCAGGTTCTATGCTCTCTCCACTACAGTATTGATCCCCCTTTCCATATTTCCTGAATGTGGCTTGTATTGTTAATTACATTAAAACATTGTATTACATTGATAATGCACAGTTATCTTTACAGCATTCTACCAAATTGCTTTGTGGCAACAGTTTCACCAGTTTACAGTGCAGTGTATATGATAAGCATCCCTCCCCAAATCTTCACCAGAGTTAAGTTTTGTTGCGAATTCTGTAATGTTCTAATTTATTTTCCCTTGATCATTTGGTATAATTATATGCAGTTTGTGTATCTACTTTTGTAAATGGTCAGTTCATGTCCCTTGACAATTGATCCATCATGGATTATGGTCTTGGTCTACCTTACAGTCTCTTATCAGCTTTTGATGTTGGGTTTTTATAGGATAGATTTCCTGCAGATTTTCTTCCCAGGATTTTTTCTTCCCCCCATTATTTATGTGTCTAGAATTTTTATAGAATTTTTTAGAGTTTTATAGAATTTATTTTACAGAATTTTTTATAAAATTCCTCTGATTTTTCTGTAATCCAATTCTTTTGTCTCTTTTCCTTTGGGAGAGAAAGCATTTTTGTTTCTTTTCGTGAGACAGAATAAGGATTAATGAAAGAGATGAAGAAGGAAGTGGAGCCCAAGAGAAGCAGAAGATCGGGGCCTCTTGTAGTGCAGGATTGTAATGCAGCCTTGCTGGATTTTGCAGTTGTGTGTCAGATAAATTTAGCATCGCCAGTGACTGGTGTCTGCTTGATTGCTCGCCACTGCAGGTGATTTTGAATTGCTGCGAGGGCGAAACACCCAGGGAGACAATAGAAAATTTGTTGCACAGAGTGACTGAAGAGAAAACATTGACTGCTGAGAGTTTGGTTAAACTCCTTCAGGCTGTGAAGATCACATTCCCCAGCTTGGACCTTCTGCTTAAGGATTTACAGAAACAAGCCAGTGTGCCCAGCACTACAGGTATCAACTAATAGTCTAATCTTGGGGCTCGAGCCCCGATTTATAAGAAGTATTCTATTCAGTGTCTTTGGAGAGTCTGGGGAGGGCACAAGGGAAGAGGGGACTGTATGTCCTTGTGAACGGAAAGTAGACAGGGACCCAAATCCAAGAAAGTGGAACTTCTTCATCTCAGTTCCTCTCCTCCTCCCATAATTCCTCATGATCTTCCACCTTCAGAGTTCAGTGTGTATGTGCATAAATAGAGTGTGTTTTAGGGTGTAGACACCACAGAGATGCCAGCTGTCCCCTCTGCTTAGCCTCTGGAGAATGTGGGCCCATGACTGGCAAAATAAGACATAATTTTTGGCCAGCCATGGCTGCTGATGAGACAGTGCCAGAATCCCAGTCCCTTCTCTTTCCTCTGTCCCCTTTGTATAAGCTCAGGGTAGCTCTAGCAATCCATCAGCAGGCATGTATTAAGCACCTGCTGTGTGTCAGGCACAGTGCTGAGCACTGGGGTTACCATGACAAGATGGAAACAGTTCCTGCCTTCAGGGAGCTTCCCTTCTCCTGGGGGATACAATATGTTCACAGATAAGTAATGTGGTAGCTTAATAAATAGATACAGAATAAATGCCTGGTGGTTTTGGGGGGAGTACAGTAATAACTAGGAAAGTCAAGAAGGGCCTCTAGGACGAGATGTCTCTTGAGCTGGACCTTGAAGTGAGTCAGGGATTCAAAGGGCCTCGGTTGCTGAGGCCCCCAACCAGTCGGTGGTGGCAGGAGAGGCCAAATTCAAGTTGTGACTTCTACCCCTCATTCTCTTTATTCTCCCTTGGAGATAACCTTGCTATAGTAGCATAGCTTCAAAATCTATATTTCCAGTTTGGCTGCCTTCTTCTCAAGCTCAAGAATTCCACAGGAAAAATAAGCATGCTTTTGAAACAAAACTGATCTTGGTTCTTGACCTAGAATGGTTCCACCTATTTTAAACTTTTGTAACTATTTAGATCTATATAAGTTTGAGTCGAACACGTTTTTGATTTATTTTAATTTTTAAAATTCTGGCCAAACTTAGTACTCTTGAGGGTGAGGGGGCAATAGAACAGTTTAAATTAGGAGCCTAACAGAGTAGCCCTGTGTCAGCTTTAAATCTTCACTCCTTTGAGGTGTGGGTGTCAGGACCCAACTTTGAAAGTGTTAGTTCCTCTCCTGGAGGCCATATGGGCTGATGGTAAGAGCTCTGGAGTCAGCATTAGTAGGGCTAGCTTGGAATTCCAGCTCTAGCTGTGGCTGTATCACCATGCAGAAGTCATCTAATCTCTCATTTTGTCCCTGTTAAAGAGGGAGGTGGGAGTTTTGCTGACCCTGGCCTTCCTTACTTCCTGGGTTGTTGTGGGGAAAAAGCATTTAGCAAACCTTTGAGTACAGCATGTGCATGAACAGTTATCAGTGGACTCTGAAGGTCCTGCACAACACCCAGGGAGATCTGGCCAAAATCATTAATACATTTTCACTCTGCCCCAAGATGGGAAGATGATGAAGCTTTTGCATTGACTCCCTCTCCCTCTTCTCATTTGTAATCCCCCTCAGTCTCTACAGGGGAAACCCTTAAGGAGGTCATGTTGCATCACACATTGTTGTTTTGATAATATCCTTACAGTCCAACCAAGCCCTGATGATTTTGGGACTGAGCTCTTGAGAAGGTATCATGAAAACCTCTCTGAAATTTTCACTGACGATGAGATGTTACTAAAGGTGATCTCATCTGCAAGCAGTTTAACTTCTGGAGAAAGAGAGGTAAGCGAGGGGGTTGTTTGGGTGTCTCTGTGTTTGAGTCATTCTGAGATCCGTTAGTGAGCAATTATTAAGGATGCAGCACTTATCACTGCATACAGAGAGAGGGTGATTCCAGCCCTCACAAAGCTTATGTTCCAGTGGAGGAGATGACATGCAAACAATGAGCTACATGCAAGACTATATATACAGTATAAATCTGAGGAGGCACACACAGCACTGAGCTGGTGATGGTTAGAGACTGAAGAAAATTTGGAGGCAAAGGTGAGGAGAGAGCATTCATCCAGGCAGGGTTATGCAGAAACATGAAGAATCTGAATATAGAACATCAAGAACACCAAGAGCACAGTGCCTGGCACATAGTAGGCACTTAAAAATATTTATTGACTTGCCTCAATAATGGACAGATAGAGAAGAAAAAGAATTGAGTCTCCAACCAGGGAATGAGATGGAATAAACCTTTATGTAACACCTATTATGTGCAAAGCACTTTTTGAAATATTATCTCATTTCATCCTCACAACAACCCTGGGAGATAGATGTTGTTATGATCTCAGTTTTACAGTTGAAGAAACTGAGACAAAAAGGTTAAGTGACTTGTCCTGGGTCACACAGCTAATAAGGGTCTGAATCCAGATTTGACCTCAGTTCTTTCTGACTCCAGGCCCATCCAAGGAGGATGGGATGGGAGAGGTTTTCATGGTGATGATGAAGAGGTAGAAGGCAAAAAGAGGCCTTAGAGTAGGGGTTCTTAACCTCGGGTCAATAGCCTTCCCTCACTCCAGGGTCCCTGGATTTGGATGGGAAAAAAATTTCCATCTTTTTTCCTTAACTTTCAGGTGAAATTGTTCATTCCCTTCAATTATGGACATAGGCAACAAAACATTCTGAGAACAAGGTCCATGGGCTTTTCCCACTTTGCCAGAGGGATCCACAACCCAGCAAAGGTTAAAGATTCTAATTTTACAGATTAAGAATTTGAGTTTTAGAAAGGTTAGCTTGCCTCAGTTCCCCAGGGTCTGATGTTTGAACCTGGGTTAGAGAATCACAGAAGCAGCAAAATGCAAATACAACACTTGTTATCACATACCTACTGTGTGCAGAGCACTGTCTGGTTCTAAGAGAAATCCAAAGGGGATACAATATAAAGTCCCTCTCTCCATGGAGAAAAGAGGAATGATGTCTCTGCATCACCTTCCTCAGTGACTCAAGTGTGCACTTGATTGAATGGCAGGGGTGGTGAAGGCTCCGTGGCACTGTCAGAGGATCTTGGGCTGGATCACCTGGTCCAGGGATTCTTCTCCTGGGGACTGTGAAGAACTTGCTTTCTGACAGTATTTTGATAACTATATTCCAGTGTAATTGGTTTTCTTTATAGTCCTGTGGATTGTACTTTGTGCATTAAAACCTGATTCTGAGAAGGAGTCCATAAGCTAAACCAGACTGACTTCCAAAAGGAGGGTCGTCAACACAAAGCAAGGCTAAGCACCCCAACTTTTATCCTAGCCGCAGAAACTGAGGCCCAGCAAAAGGCAATGACTTGCTCAGCATCATTGCACAAGTGCCCAACAGCAGAATCAGGGAAAGCGGGGGAGGGCCAAGAAGGACCAGGCACCTCCATGGCACAGTGTCATTTTGCATCACTCTACTGAGAAATTGCCTTGCTAGGGGACTAGAGGACAAGGGGAACCCCCTTAACTGCTGCCCTCACCCTCCTTGGCTTCCTGCTGTGTGCCACTCGGACCCTCTTCTCCTTGGTATCTGTCCTGGTACCTCCAACCATCAGTGCCCTCTCCCCTGTTCAGACTGGCCTGTGTGTTTCCCCAGGAGCTCCTGGGAGAAAAGAACTCTCATGATGGTGGTGCCTAAGTATTTTAACATGGTGCCTTGGAAATAGTTGGCACTTCATAAATGCTTGTTGAATTCACTGGATTTGACAGTATTACTAAGCAGAATACATGATCCTAATCTTTGCATACTTGGTGCCCGTTTTTGAAGGCCATGGAACAATTTGTGAGAAATGATGGCGGGCACGGTGGCTTTGGTGCCCTGGTCTCTGCAGTGTTGGAAGGACAGCCACTGCTGGGAAGGGCCATTTGGAAGATGCTGCTGGGTGCCCGGACAGCTGAGCCCAGCCCACTGAACCTGCTCATGGAGGAGATGCACAAGGAGCCCGGCGCCAAATACTTCTTCCAAGCAGGTGAGTGTCTTGCCCTCTTCTGCCCCGTGCTGGAGAGTCTGGGGTCTGGAAAGGGGGATGACCTCCTTGGAGCTAAAGGAGTCTGGTTCAAGGGCATAGTCATTTGCTAAAATGTTGGTGCCTGCTTAGGGAGGGTTTTTTCCCCATAAATTTGAATTCTCTGTTGTTCTCTTGATTAGCGCAGTTTGACACATTTCAAGTTTCACTTGTTCTCAGTGCAAAGACTAGATTTTTAGAAAAGGTGAAGGGTAAACGTGGTGCTCATAGTTGTGCTATTGATTTTCTTAATCCCTTTATTTTCTTTAGTGGCCACCCCCGAAAGTGCTACCATAGAGATCATGGTGAGACATGGCGAGCTAATCACCAAGGCCATGCAGCCAAGAGCTGAACTGAAGTGCCTCACTGCAGGACAGGAGAGACTGGTGGAGGCCTTGAAGGAGGTAACAAAGGGAGCCCAAACCAGCCTCCCTGCTGAGTTCTGGGGAGGCAAAGGCAGCCTAGTAGCCAGGCCCTGGCATGCAGCAGAAGGAGGATCAAATTGCACTTAGTATCTGGGTTCTGACTTCTAACAAGAGCTAGGTTACCCATAGAATGAACAGATGTTGGATGCCCATATAGGATGGCCTCCAGTGTCAGCCATAACATGGCCAGCCTCACAGACAAACCAGGTGGGGGTGGAGCAACTTCATGGGGTCCAGCCTAGGACCACATATGTCCTGAATGGAAAACCTACACAGAGACACAGAATTGGAAGGCAGATTCCCCCATGGCTCCTTATTTGAGAGGCTGTAGGGAACACTCTGCTTTTAGTCCTTGCCATCCTCATACTGCCCATATTTACCTCACAAACTTCTTTTTTACTCTCAGAGGAGGAAACTCCACCTACTTCAGACATACACAACTGTCTGCAGGTGATCTGTTTTCCTTTCACTAATTAGTCTCATGCCTGCCCTAGAGGCAGGCATGTTTATTTAGACAAACTTGAAAAGAGTAGAAATGAAATATCTCCAACATGAAAATTCCATTTGGCCATCTGTGAGTGGCTGGCTTACCCTGCTTTACTGAGCACACTGTCTCTTTCTACTACAAGCCCTAATGTCTGAAACAGGGATGCTTTGAAAGAATATTCTTGGCCTCAATTTAAACCTTAAACATTCTGGTTTTCTCCCAATAATATTTAAACCAGTGCATTTTTCTTCATAAAGTGGCTAAAAACGTGAAGCTGCCTCCAATCATATGGAGTTACAGCCTAATACCATTGAGACAGTTGCCCTGTGAGAAATGACTTGATCTTTTGGACAAGAGCTGCAATTCGCATAGCCTGTGCCTTGAGCTGTCTTTCCAAGACTTTGGCATGGAGATCTAAGGGGATCTCTTCAGGCTCCCCATCCACAGAAAGGTTTCTCATGGAGAGTTCCTCATGTTTGCTTGCTTGCTTCCAAGCACCAGGAGAGCGTTCCTCCCCTTCTCTGTCCTCAACTTCCTTTTTCCTTAACCCTTCTGAAAGACATAAAGGACTCTACTATGCTAATCACATAGAGCGTGGCCTCCCCCAAGATGAGTCCTGCCTTCCTAAGAGACAATAAAAACCAAATTGAAAACAGAGGACAGAACTCATTGGTGTTTACCAACAACTTCTGTCCCTTGGTCCTCATTTAGATTCTGAGTGTTTCCTGTGAGCCAGCCAGCCCTGAAGCCTCCCTGAAAGCAGCTCTCAGCAGAGCCCAGGAAAAGTCGCTCCACATCATGGAAATTTGCAGCCTTCTCTGCAGCATTCATGAGGTCTTTCCAGGTCTACAAGCAGTCCTGCGAGAGCTAGGGAGTCTAGGTAAGAGATGGCAGGCAGGGGCTGTCCTGAAGTGAGACAGGGTGGCCACCCTGGCCTGTGTCCTTATTGGAGACAGGAGTTGGTGTCCCAGTCATGAGCCACTTGTTTCCTGAAGTTGTTTACTTGTTTTATATGCTCCTGATACCTGAGGGAGGCGTGGGACATGGATATAAAAGGATACAATTCACATTTGTGAGAAAATAAAGCTAATGATGATATTGTAATAGAATTTCATTAGAAGTTAAGTGCTCTCCACTCCCCTCTAAGAAATCAGCACATCAGATTCACTGAACAATGACCATTTTCTCCTATGCAGGTCTCCTTACAAAGGACAAGGAGCAAGGCACTCCCGTGCGGTGGAAGGTTCAAGAGGGCCAGGGGGAAGCGTCTGCCACGGGTTCTGCTGAACCTGGGAAAGGGAACACTAAAGAGAAGCAGGTGACCACAGCCGAGGAGCTGGAGAGCAGCGTTGTCCCCTCCCCCAAGAAGAATTTTGTCTGCACAGCCTGTGGCAAAAACTTCCATTTCTACTGCCGCCTCAAGGTGCATGTGAAACGCTGCCGTGCAGCCCAGGGGAAGCAGGTGCCATGCAGAGAGTGTGGCGAGATGAAGGCCTCCAAGAAAGAGCTGGAGAAACACCTGCAGGAGGTCCATCGGGGGACTGGGGCACCAGGCACCCCAAAGAAGAAGAAGAGGCGGCTGCCTGTGACCTGTGACATCTGTGGGAGAGAATTTGCTCACGCCTCTGGTAGAGTTAACCGATGAGAGAGGGGAGGAGAAATGAGTCTTCCCTGCCCTCCCTGAGAATGGGTCTTGTCTTGGGGGCAGGACTTTGGACACCTTCAGGGAGGTGATAGACCATGCATGTTATCCTCCACCTGCTAGTTGCCATTCACCCTGTAACCTTCTCATTTTGTTTATAGCTTTAGAGGCAGTCTGGGGTCAGGGATAAAGTGACAGATTTTCATTGAGAAGACCTGGGGTCCAGCCTTCCCTTATACATTTACTGTTGCAGTCACTTCCCCTCAGTTGGACGACAGGTAGCTGCTCCCTAGGACCCCTCACCCCTCTTTCTGTCTATAGATGAAAGGATGGACTTTACCTAAAAAGAGCGAGGCTCTTTCAGTAACAACACTTGTACATGCATTATTTCCAGTAGTGGAGCAGGCAATAGACAGTAGAAGCAGCTCTCATCCAGTGCTTTTAGGGGTGCAGAGAGCTTGACCCTCACAGCAAGCCTTAGGGGAGATGCTCTGAATATCCCTGTTTGATTCTTTGGGCTGGATTTGAACTTAGGTCTCCCTGGCTTCAGGTTCATTGCTCTAGCCACAGTGGCAGCTAGCTTCCATGAAATCAATCTATAAAACACAAAGGCAAAAGGCAGACCTAAACTCTGGGGGCCGGGGGGAGAAACCAAGAAGTAGGATGGGGGGGAGGAATGGGCCTGGGTCCCCTGCCTGACAGCATTCCTCAGAGCTGCCAGCACCAGGTATTCTAATTTGGCAGGTCTGAGTGAAGGGACTTACCCAAGGTCATGACCAGTTAGGGGTAAGACTTGAACCCACAACTTTATGCTTCTGACAGAGAAATAAGTACCAAAAAAAACATAAATAGCAAGTACAAGTAATATTTGAGGGAGCTTACTAACAATTGGGGAAAAGGATTTAGGAAAGCCTTGGTGGCTAGGGCAGGAAGAGCAAATAAACCCTTTTGGCCAGATAGCACCAAGAAGTGGGGTTCACATGTTGGGGGTTGGGAAAGGGAAGTTCAGGACTTTGGGTGCTTGTTTGATCCTAGAGATAGTTGGGAGCCCTGAATGTTAGAGCAGGACCTGACACGGGCAGCATAGGAATTCCAGTTCACAGAGGATCTGAGGGGAACATTAAGAGGGGCGGCTGTAGACCCTGGGAGGCTGGTCTCCAGTGAGGGGTGCAGAGTGGGGAGAGCTCAGGAGCTGACTTTGAGAGTGCCAGCGGAGTAGCTCCAAGTGGTCCGGAGCCATGATCCGAGGCTGCCCTGCTCAGCTGGCTTTGCTTCAGCCAGGCCAAGCATTTACAGAATACTTTTGCTACTGACTAAATCCCTCGGCCTCTCGGTCTCTGGTGTTTGCGCTCCTAGGGATGCAGTACCACAAGCTGACGGAACACTTTGATGAGAAGCCTTTCTCATGCGAAGAGTGTGGGGCCAAGTTTGCTGCCAATTCAACCCTGAAGAACCACCTCCGCCTCCACACCGGGGATCGCCCCTTCATGTGCAAGCACTGCCTCATGACGTTCACCCAGGCATCTGCCCTGGCTTATCACACCAAGAAGAAGCATGCTGAAGGTAAAGCCTCCACTCCTAAAAGACCTGCCGCCTAGGGCCTGGGCCCGGCCCAGTTTTTGCAGAGCCAGGGACAGTGGGCAGGTTATGTTCCTTTGTCTGCAAAAGAAAGCCATTCATACAATAACGTAACCCAACCCATTCTGCAGATGAGGAAACTGAGTCCTGGAGTGACCTGCCCAAGGTTACCTAGCTAGGCACCATGTAGCAGGTTCTGACTGAACAGAAATGACTGCTGAGGGACCAGTGCCATCATTTGTCTTCATCATGGCCATTTCCTTGGCACATGTTTGGATGAGTGAGAATATGTGCATGCATGTGTGTGGGTGCAAGGGAGTGCCAAGGAGGCTAGGGATGAAGTATTTGTACATTAAATAACATCCTATTTTATTTTATACCATATTTCAGAATTGCATGGGTTATTGTGATTTACTGCCACAATTTGCAATAATCTTTGCAATGTTACTCTGTGTAGTCATACCCTTTCCATCTTTACTCCTCCATAATCTAGCATTTCAATAATGTACTATTTTCTCCAAGAATTTGTATATAGTTTCTTTTTCACAATCATTTACTTTGTTAATGCTGTTTAAAGCAACTTGCCTAAATTGTGTCATGAGTTTCCAAAAGACCCAAAAGGTGTTACTTGCTCCTTCAAAGATTCCAGTTTGGTGTTTCTCTCCCTTGAACAAGGTCATCCCTAAATGCAGCATTCATTTTGTGCTACTCCTTCCTGGCCACCAAACAGCTGTGTGTTCTTGGGCCAGTCACAGTCTCTGTCTGGGGAGGAGGTGGTCCTGTCCCTGAGGTTTCTGCTGCCTCAGTTAGTCTGCTCTAAGATCCCTTCCAGCATTGACATACTGAGGTTGTAGCACAGTCTGCCTTTGTTTGGAGGGGTGTGGTGCATAACTGGTTGTTCAGATGTTTTCTGTTGTGATAGGATAAAAGAGTGAGATTCCACTTCACCTGCAGCTGTAGTTTGTATCATGGAAGCAGTGTTTATTTATCAGAGCAAATCAGAGTAGGGAGTTTCTAGAACTTGTCAGTGACCATGTACTTCCTCATGACCATTGCTAGGGTCTGAAGTTAGCCTTCAGTGTGTGTTTCTGTGTTCCTGTTATGTATGTGACTCTCTAGATATCATGTGCCACATGCTACCTTCACCATGTTTAGTTTGTAACATCTGCCTGTTATTTTCAGGGAAGATGTATGCTTGCCAGTACTGTGATGCTGTGTTTGCCCAGTCAATTGAGCTATCTCGGCACGTGCGGACTCACACCGGAGATAAGCCATATGTTTGCCGTGAATGTGGCAAAGGCTTCCGACAGGCCAATGGCCTCTCCATCCACCTGCGAACCTTTCATAGTATGTATGTTAATGGCCCTCCAGCCTAGGGTGGGTCTGGGGGAAGCAGGCCGCATCGCCAGTGTCTGTCATCCTACTCTCTTAAGAAAAGCTCAGGGTTCATCTCCACATTACAGATAAAATCAAATGTCTTGTGATGCCTGTTTCTAGGGGCTGAGGCTAATTCCATGTCTGACAGCTCAAGCTGAGGATGAGGAAAAGGTCTGGACTCAGAGTCAGGAAAATGCAAGTTCAGATCCCACTTTTGATATTTCATAGCCATGTTCCCATGGAAGGAGCACCTCATCTTAGCTTCAGCCTCCTTATCTGTTAAAGAATAAGGATAACAGTCATCTCAGCAGTATCATCTTCCCATGGGCAGGGCATTATGTAAATAATAGCTCTTGTTGTTGGTTGACCTAGATACAAGTTTTGTTTGAAGGAAAAACCCTCTTATCTTCTCACCGGCCATTGCTCATTTAGTAATCAGTCCACTGGCCAAGGTGCAAGGATAACTGTTGTTGAATAACTGCCATCTGGTTGTTCTGGGCATAGGGTTAGTGTATGTCCTCTGTAGCACATTACCAGTGATGACTTAAGCTGAAGCGTTGTCCAGGAAACAGACATTCAGAAAAGGAGGTGGATCAGCAAGAGTTGGGCCAGTCTCACCTGCTGTCCTGATGGCTCTTAGGACCCCAGAGTAGGAAGAAAACCTTAGCGGGTCCTCCAAGGAAGTGTGTAAGTCAATCCTCTATGGGACACTTATAGAAAAACATGGACCAGGATCACAGGATGAGAGGGTGTGAATGGGATGGGATGTCTCCTGGTACATGGAGTGTTCACCCTGGTGAAAAATTTCCTAAATAGTCAGAGGTTCCCTTAACTCCCAGGCTGCATGGGGAGAGACTGCTTTATCCCAAGGGAAACTTCCACATGGACCATCACCCCCACTGGAAAAAGCAAAAGATAGATTTTGTAGCCTGCACACATCTGCACTATTCCCTCTAGATGAAAGAGGAGGTTTTCATTCTGAGTCACAAGTCCCTTTGATTGTTTCATGTGTGGTTACAGCCAGAGGGAGCAGAGTATTTACACTCCCCACTGCTGTTCCTTCTCAGTCACAGACCTCCATCTGCTTTTCACAGCTTGCTTTTTTGACTTTCTTGTCTTTCACTAAAGGTTAGAGGTTGGTGTCTAGTCCCACTCATACCTGAATTTTATTAGAAGCCCTTGACAAATGACCCAACAGCCTTTATTTAAGTCCTTCATTGAGGAGGACCCAAACTTCTGGTCTACTCATGCAACCCATCCCTTGGAGAAGAGCTTGAACTGTTTCTGAGGTTTTCCAAGCCTGAATTTGCCTCTTTAAAACTCAGATTCAGTGCTTCTAGTCCTGCTTTCTGGGGCCAAAGGGAACAAAGCTAATCCTTCTTCTTCCCCACCTGCAACATGCCCCCAAATTTGTTATTGTGACAGGACACTTTGAACATTTTATTTTAATCCATTCACAGATACTGTTGCATTAAGAGTACTGCAGGACCCTGTGAGAAATACAGAGTTAACAGCACAAGCTTAAGGAACTTATTATCTCATTGCAATAAAAGTGATGAATTTTCAGTACATGGTAATAGCCTGTTAGAATAGTTTGATGTCCCATCTTTTCACTTTAAAAGATCTGTGTTTTCATTGGTGTGGGCATTCCTTTCACCTACCTAAACCGTTATCCCTGCAAGTCATTTGGAGTTGCTGTGGCCAAAAGTCTTCATCTTGGAAGGGCCATCCTTCTGGTGATGAATCTTGCCTTGGTGGTCCTCAGAATGCTCCAGGCCTGTCCTGATGCCTCACCAGTATGATGTTCCTTGTGGTCGCCACATCAGAAGGAAGAATCTCAGAGGAGGCCTGTTCTGCAGGTGTGAGCCACCAAATTCTTCAAATGAGATTATGCCTGGTTTTCATTCACTGTAGAAGAAAGAAAGAATTACTGGTGCTTCCTTTTTGCTTCAGGAGAAAGCCCAAATTTTCCCCTACCTACCTCAGTTATTTGAATACATCAGGTGCTTGTCAGAGGCCTACTAAGTGCAAGGTTTTGCTCTAAGCAATAGAGATGAACAGTAGATGCAACCTAGACCCCCTCTCAAGGAGTTGGGAGTCTGGTGGGAGGCAGGACCAGTAGAGGAATAACTCTGGGATAAGGGAGAATAGAACAGTGTAAAGGAGGGATCCAGGCAAAATACTATGAGCAGTGAGAGGATGGAAGAGAGGAGAAGTGAAGGTGATTTATAATCATCCCCAAGGCTGCCGTTTCCTGAATATTTGGAGCTTTATAAAGGCTTTTCACAGCTCCCCTGGGAGGACTCCTATCCCCTTTACAGGAGAGGAAATATAGATTCTGAGAAGGTATGAGTCTGAGCCAAGGCCATTCAAATCCAGGTGTCAGAGCTGGGGCTCAAACCCCTGCTTCTGACCATAAGATTAGCTGTATTCTACCTACATTCCACCATGCATTTTTCGAAGTCGGATTTTTAAAATGCCTCTGGAATGCTTAAGACTATAGAATGAATTTCTTTATCTTCTGTAATCAGGCACAGTGCCTGGCACATAATAAGTGTTTGGTAAATGCTTATTGATTGATTGATTTGAATATTGATCCCTACATAAATAGGGAGAAAGACACCTTTGTCAAGTTAGTTGTGGCTGTAAGTTCTGTACATTTCCTTCTCCTAGTTAGGGAGTCTTTCTCAAAGGCATGGGCTTGGAAGGACAGAGAGGAATGTAGGCACCTGATTGGAAGAGGGCTTTGGTAGCCCAGAGTGGAGTTTCAGCTCTATAGTATGTGTGGCGAAGGAGGATTGAGGCCTTGGGACCTTTGGAGGGTGGGGAGGGACTAGCTGGGAGAGGATCAGTCTGCAGCCTGAGGAACTGAGATCAGCTGCTTCAGGCCAGCAGAGCTGTTGGGCAATAGACTCGACCATCCTGGGAGGCCTTTGGGAGTTATCCTTGAGAGGGTGGGGTCTTCTCTGTGGCAGGACTTAGTATTTTCCTGCCTGGAGACAGGGGAATCCATGTGGCGATCATGCCAGTCCTGGGGTTTGGTGGTACAATGACATGGACTGAGTTCTGTCTCCTCATTTTCTTCTTGTTCAGTAACTGTGGCTTTCCCTCTTTTAACTCAATTTCTGCCTTCTTTTTTCCTGCTTTGTTCTATGGCATTAGATATAGATGATCCCTATGACTGCAAGAAGTGTCGGATGAGTTTTCCCACCCTGCAAGATCATCGCAGTCACATTCATGAGGTCCATTCCAAGGAGTATCATCCCTGCCCAACGTGTGGCAAGATCTTCAGTGCCCCGTCCCTGCTGGAGCGACACATGGTGACCCATGTCAGAGGCAAGCCTTTCAGCTGTGGCATCTGTGACAAGGCCTACCAGGTGAGGGCACCTCCTCCTGACGCCTGGTCTTTGGCCCGCTGGGCATCAGCTCCATGTCCATCCTCGAGGGGGCTGATATTTGGGTGATCCTGCTCAGCTACAAGAGAGCTGGGTTCATTCAGGGTACCCAGATACCCTGTGGAGAGCAGGCCCAGGATAAGGGCATGGAGAGTAACAACACGACTTAGCAGGGGCCAAAAATGAGTCAGTTCTGCTGCTGCTCCCATGTCTCAGAATTCAGCCAAACTTCCATGTTACGGGAAAACCTGCCTTCTCCTGCGAGTGTCCGTGTTCTGTAGAATATAATGGCCGCCTGTAGAGGCTAGAGATCGGGGGAGAGAAGGAGTCTCGATCCCTTTGGACTAAGGCCAAGGTCAGTGTCAGAACATAGGGAAGGAAGGGAACAAACATTGATGTAGTGCCTACTGTATACCAGGTGGTGTGCTGAGCACGTTAGAGCCAGCATCTCATTTGATCCCCACAACAGTGTTCCAGGGTGGGCGCTGTTCTTATCCCCGTTTTACAGGGAAGGAGATGACTTATTCAGGGTCACACAACAAATAAGTACCTGAAGCCACATTCGGTTATAGGGAATTTCAATGATCTTGAACTGATATGAGTGAGAAAAATAACTTCTGAGTCATTAGCTCAGTTGTAAGTCTGGCTTTTCAATAGCAAGTAAAATAAATAGCACATTAAAAGGCAACACTCAGCCTGGAAAAAGAAAAACCCAGACCTAGTAAGAGCCTGCTCAGGACCTGCTGAAGTCTGGCTCTCAGGAGCAGGGAGTACACTTCCGCCTGTGTCCTAACAGGTGTTTAGGCTGACGCTTCCCTCACTTGTGCACAGCAATTGTCTGGCTTGTGGTATCACAACCGGACCCATCACCCAGATGTGTTTGCTGCCCAGAACCACCGATCCTCCAAGTTCTCTGCACTGCAATGTAGCTCCTGTGACAAAACCTTCGCCAGCACAGCTGCTCACAAGAAGCATGTGAAGGCAGAGCATGCAGGTGAGGCTAGGCCGGGGCTGGGGAGCCAGCTTGATATGGTTGCTCCTCCACTTTTGCCCATGCAGCGGTCATGGGGAAATTCAGAGTAGGCTTCAAGGGGTCCTACCCTTGGCTGCCAGGGCCCTCGAGGTTGCTACCAGCCCTCTGCATTCCTCATTCTCTCGTCTCCTCCCCAGACATGAAGTTTCATGAGTGTGAGACCTGCCAGGAGCTCTTTCCCACCCTAGCTTTGCTTCAAGTTCATACTAAGTGCCGGCATTCAGGTCAGTGTTGCTCTATCTGTCCATCCCTCTTCCCTTCCTCCCCATTTTGGACTTCCTTTTTCCTTCTCTTCCTTTATCTCCTGTCTAAAATGATGCCTGTTTAGTAGACCTTGCTCCATGGCCCCATTACTTCTCACCTTTCTGTTCTCAGTCTCTCATCCCTCCTCATCCCCCAGGTTCTCAGCCCTTCAGGTGCCTGTACTGTGCAACCTCTTTCTGCTTTCCTGGAGCCCTGCAGCACCATGTGGCCACTGAGCACTTCCGGCAGACAGAGAACACATTCCCCTGCGAGGCGTGTGGAGAGCTCTTCACCTCCCAGGCACAGCTAGAGGTGCACTTTGAGTCTGAACATGGGAAGGTCATGGTCACCCAATCCCAGGTTGCAGCAGCCACTACTCAGATGGTGCAGGTAATTCTCACAGCCATTTCAAACTATGTGGGTCTGCAGAGGACAGTCAGTGAAAGAACATAAGCAAATTGTTCAGAAAAATACAGGAAACAAGTATTTATTAAGTATCTACTGTGTGTTAAGGGATGAGGACACAAAGGCAAACATAAAACAGACCTTGATCTCAGCTAGCTTAGAGTCCATTAGAGGAGGTTGTGTGCATATCTATAAGCACATACAGAAGAAATTCAAAATACATGATGTGTGGAGGGACAAGGCACTGGCAGGGGACCCTGCAAAGACTCCATGTAAGAGGTGGTGTTTGAGCTCAGCCTTGCAGGAGGAGGCAAGGAGGGCGTGCATTCTGGATGCAGGGCAGCCCAAGCAAGGGCACAGAGGTGAGAGATGAGACTTTTTTGGCTAGAGTGTTAAGTGTGAGAAGGGAATTAATGTAGAATGAAACCAGAAAGAAAGGTGAGGAACAAGTTTGAAGATATTTAAAACCAGAGAGCAGTTTATATTTGTCCTGGAGGGAATAGGGAGTCCCTGGGGGTCTGAGCTTTAGCCAAGTCCTTTTGCTAGCTATGTGGAGGCAGGGAGGTCAGTGAAGAGGCCAGAGCTAGGGTGACAGTCGTAGGAGCAGAGAGAAAAGGGATGATGCCTGGGATGATGCACAGGTGTGAAATGATGGGATTGACAGGATTTGGGGGTGGATTAGATATATAGGCTTGAGGGAGAGTAAGAGGTCAAGGAGAGCCCCAAGGTTGCTGATCCAGGAGACTCAGAGGATAGTTCCCATAATGAAAATAGGCAATTTTGAAAGAGCCAGATGTGATTTCTGTTCTGAACATGGTGAGTTTGAGGTCTGAGATACCCAGTTTGAAGTGTCTAGTTGGTTTTGCAGGCCTGAGACTCAGCAGAGAATCAAAGGCTAAATAGAGGCCTGTGAGATGGTCATCTCTGTGGGCTGGTGGGGGAACGTAGAATTAAGTCATGGTTATTGAGTAGATTGAGGAACTGGGATTTGAGGTATTTGAGGAAATGTGAATATGTATGTTGAAGTCTTCTAGAAGGAGGGTGAGAATTGGGGAGAGAGGTACTGAACTTATCGAGGAAGGGGAATGTCTGAGAGGCCAGTAGACAACCAACACCAGACTCTTGATTGGGTGATAAATATGGATTGAATGAACCTCAGAGGAGGAGAGGTTATTGTGTGATGGTAGGAGAGAGGGACAGAGACAGGGAGAGACTGGAAGTAATACTGGGGAGCAAGGATTCTCCCACCATAACCAGTCCTTCAGGGAGTGGAGTAGCCAGTGCTGGGCTCTGTCATCAGAACAGGGTCCAGGACTGCAGAGAGGTTGAGAGGACAAAGACTAAGAAAAGGCTATCAGATTTGGCGACTTTGCAAAGATCGGAGTCAGATGAGCCCTGACTTCAAAAGCCAGGGGGCGACTCAGTGAAGGGGCTCTCCTCAGACACTTGACATCTTCTTGTCCGAGGCTAGGTAAGGGCCTGGTGCCCTCCAGACACTGCTGGGGGCCTTGACACATAAGGATGACTAGCAGCACGTTTTCCACCTGTCTGCCAACAGAAATGAGTTTGCTGTTCTGTTGGGATTGAGGAGGTGAAGGAAGATCTGGGGAAAGTGCTCTAGAGAAAACCTTTCTTATCAGAGAGGACCAGGAACCATGGAAGGAAAGGACAGAGAGAAGGGGCAAAGCAGGTCGCAGTAATTATAGTGAGCGGTTCTGGAGCGCTGACAAAGCTCTCTCTGTGTGTGATCTCATCTGGGCCTCACAACAGCTTGGTTCTGAGGGGACTTAGTTTTTCCTCATTTTACATAAGACCAAGTCATCTCACGAGGGCTGAGTTACACGGCTATGAGACGGCACCAGAAACAGGATCCAAACCTAGGTCTTCCACTGTGCCACAGGGTCTCTTTTCAGTTACCCAGACATGCAAATCCTTAAATACAAAGCTGAGGAGTTCCTGAGCCCATGTTTCCTACTCTGTGACTGCCAAAGGCATCTTTGACCAGTGGACTGGTACCCCAGAGTCCTGTTCCAGTGAATGATTGTTTCTCTTTGCCCTGGGAGAGAACTGCTTACTGCTGCATAGGTGGGCACTGCTCCAGTCCATGTCGCAGGCCACGCAAGTGGGTGAACTGCATTCTGTAGCCTCTGCACTCCTCATGCCCAGGCCATTCATAATGAGCAAGGGAATCTGACCATGTAGTAAACATGGACTGTAGACTGGAGGGATGATAGTAAGAGACAGCCTGGGTGTGAGACGAGGAGACAGGAGATCAGAGCAGAGTCCTGTGTTGTGTTCAGCTCTGGGCTCCATGTTTTAGCACAAACTCCACACTCACCAACTGTAGTGGGGTCGAAGGACTACAGACCACCCCGTCTGTGGATGGGGTGAAAGAACTGGGCATATTTAGCTTGGAGAAGGGAAGACTTGGGTAGTGGCTAATCCCTGCATTCCAATATTTTAGGAAATGTCCTATGAAATAAGGTTCAGACATCTGCTTAGTTCCAGAGGCCAAGATAGGGAGCAGTGGGTGGGGGTGGCAGAGACACAGAGTTTAAGCCTCTGTGACCATTGTCAGGGTCCAGAAGTAAACTGGCCCTTCTTAGCAGCTGTTGGGGGCTGGGGGAAATTAAAGAAGGGATTCCAGTACTGACTGGACTAGGTGCCCCCCACCTTCAGCTGTGGCTGGGTCTTCAGCGTGTCTGGAGTACAGAGATGGAGCGTTGGATTCAGAGGCCGGAAAGTTGAGGTTCAGACCCCACCTCTGACACTTCTAAGCCTGGCGTGCGAGCCCAGGCAGTCGGCCCCTACGAGCCTCCATTTCCTACTTGGTAATAGAGCATGATGATAACACCTCTGTGATAGGGTTGTTGTCAAGATCAGACAAGAATGCATATTGAGGAAGGCCCTTGTGGACCTTAGAGTGACCATGTGACTTGTGATTGCTGTGCTGGCATTCCTGAAGTGCTTTCAAATCTACAGGGACTTGGTAATCTGATTTCATTTGAGTCTCCCACTGACCCACCTGAGATCCATATCTTGACTTCACAGATGAGGTAATGGAAGAAAGTTGTACAGTCACATCCTGTTTGCCACCAAACATGTTAGTGGCACATGGAGCCTCAGTCTCCCTGACTTCTTTCCTTGTGTTTGTCTCTGTAGCATGGTTTCCATTAGCATTTCCTCCCACTTCATCTCCAGCCCCACACACTGAGCAGGGGGAGGAAGCAGAGAAACATGGGTCGCTTCAATTTTGACTTGGCACTCTAAGAACCCATGTGCTTTGAGTTTTTCGAGGACTATTTCCTCAGTCAGTTGGGTTTTCAGGTCTTCTCTGCCTGTTTTCCTGTTATTAATCTTGTATCAATCGATGGCCTTTATGAGGTACTCTAGGGAGAATGTGTGGTTTCAGTCAGGCTCGGTCTTGGTCATATTACCATAGATAACCAGAAGTCCAGAAGAAAGAGGAATCGTATGTTTGCCATATGTACAGCTTTGAACATTCCTTGACAAGATGAACATCACCCTGAGGCAGCCCTTGCTTATCAGAGGATCCTCAGCATATCATCGCCTTCACCAGACAAGAGACATTGAGCTCTAAGACATGCAAACGTGTGTGCTCTGCTGTCCTCTCTCTAATTCTCTGAACGTCTGAATCGTGGCTTATAAGAAATAGTATTGTCTGTATGTGTATGCCCAGCAGGGTTCAAAAATGTCTTGGAACTGTGAGGGCCTTTGACAGAAGAGCCAGCATGGTCAGTAGAAAAAGCCCTGGAGGAAACGTTGGACAAATCTTTCCCCTTCTCTGGGGCTCACTTTATAAAATGAGGGAGTTGAACATGATGATTTCTGTAGTTTTTTCCAGCTCTTAAGTCTTCCTTTCTGTGACTTGAGTGGCCCTGTGATCTGAGCCCTTCAAAACTGGCTTTTGTTGTTCAGTAGTTTGTCTTTGTGTCTGACGCTTCTGACCCCACTTGGGGTTTTCTTGGCAAGGATACCAGAGAGGTTTGCCATTGCCTTCTCCATCTTATTTTATAGAGGAGAAACTGAGGCATATGGGTGAAGTGACTTGCCCAGGGTCACACAGCTCGGAAGTGTCTGAGGCCAGATTTGAACGCATGAAATGGAGTCTTTCTGATTCCAGGCCTGGCGCCTTCAGAGTTGGCTTAGTGCACCCTTTATTAGTAGTAACCAATGGAGAAACCACCACCCTTTGGAAAACCCAGGAAAAAAACGCACATGTCCATGTTTTGAAGCAGATCGATAGGTGAGACTGACCACTGTCTATTGTATGCCTTTCATGTTGCAGAAATAACTGTGGTCTGGCCCTTGTGTGGGAGTCCTCACTAGCATGTGATCACAGTTTGTATGCTCTGAGGTGGCATCAAGAGCCAGATGACAGCAGTTTGATGGGCAGAATTATTCACATTGCTTGTGTACCTTCCCAGCTGCATCACCGGCGTATTAGACTTGGGGTTTCCCATTAAGCACATGCGTTTTGTAATTGCTCTCTTCAGGTGAGAAAACAGATATGATCATTACAGTGTGAGGCTGAAATGAGACCGAGCTTAAGAAATGGGAGAGAAGAGCTGCCTGCGGGCCTCTTCCAGAGCCCTGGTTTGTTGTCTCCTTTACAGGTGATCCAGGCTCCAGAGCCAGGAGCATCAGCTGAGCAGGTGATCACTTTGGAGGAGACCCCTCTGGCTGGATCCCAGGTGTTTGTGACATTGCCAGACTCCCAGACTCCCCAGGCCAGCTCAGAGCTGGTGGCAGTGACGGTGGAGGACTTATTGGATGGAACTGTGACCCTCATCTGCGGAGAGGCAAAATAAAAGCCACTCCAGAGCCTAGGAGAGATGTCGAGGGTGAGCCAGGGAGAGCCACGCAGAGAGCATTCTGAGCTGTCCTGGCTGGGGAGCTTGTGCCACAGTATCCTGAATGTTCTGACACATTCAATGTCTGGGATGGAGACCCTGGGCCCAGAGGCATGGAGGCGGCCTGTCCGCACACACAGGTCAGCTGCTTTGGTGACTGAGTTACATTTCAGCCTGAAATCAAGTGTTGCTCCTACAACCCATGCCTAATGAGCCTCAGGGAGAGGAAGTTGGGGACTGAAGCTTACTTTGCTTACAGGAAGTCCCCCATAGGCAGAATGGACATGGTGTACAAAGTATGGCCAGACATGTGGTTTTTAATCTTTATATGAAATTCCTTAGCAAGGCATCAGGCAACTCCAGCCTAGGGCATGTTCTGCCCATCCTTGTTGACACCACCAGTCTAGGGTCTCCTTGTGCTGCTGATTTCTCCATTCCTGCCTTGGTAAGTGGAGATCAGGAGGCCATCAGCAGCTCCCTACCCTCCCACTAAATGGATGTCCAAGGAGCAGGGAGAACAGCTCCCCTCTGACCCAGGGCCTTATACCCTTCCCTCACCCACTGCCCATAGTAATGACCAAAGCTGACCTTTGTTTGTTTGTTATTGGCCTGTCAAAATAATGAGCTCTCTTCCCACCCAGCTCTCGCTTTGCTTGGTGCAGTCATCTCTCTCTCTCCCAGAGCAGAGTTTGGAGTGTTTTTTATTGAGAACTTCAAATGGGCGATGTGCCAGCTGCCAAGGCAGCCCTAATGGCTCTGTCTTGGCCTTTTGGGATTTGTCCTGGGGAGACCCCAGCTTCCCCTCTCCCTGACTGAAATCTCAAAGCTGCTTCTGGAGCAGAGGCTTCACCTGAGAGCCGAGCCCCTCATTGTAGGCGTCCGATATGACTTCAGAGGCTGACTCGGCAAGAGAGCAGTCATTTCTGCCCCAGTATGGCATGAAGGCAGCCTCAGCTGCTCGTGGCTCCCAACTCCTTGCCTCCTTGTGAAGGGCTGCTGTGGGAGCCCATTCGATATGCCTCTCTTGTTGCCGGGCCATGGCCCCTCTACAGCTACATTTCCCAAAGCCTTTTATCTGCCATTTCCTAAAATATAATCTGATAATTAATGGTTTGTTGACTCCATTATGAAGTGCAATTAGGTGGATGTAGGTTCCTGCAGTTTGGAGGGAGCGCCTAGCATTTGTCTTCTGTTCCTTGTGCCAAAAGGTTGGACTTTGCCCATGCAGTGTTTACATGCTGAGCCATGATCCCCGCCATGGCCTGGCCCTCAGCCCCCTCTGGAGAGTGATGTCCACTTCATCACTCTTCTAGAAACCAACTCCAGGAGGAGATAGATGCATTTCTTTCTCTCCAAGCACATTGTGCACAGCTGCACGCAGAAGGAGGAGCCTGTTTTGTTTAGATCAAAGCTGTTTTTGCTGCTGCCTCCCAGCTTGTGGCTGTTGGGGCTCAGCACCTGTCCGTGAGCTGACTGGCTCTGTAAAAAGGAATCTCAGACAGGCCCTTCCATGAGGGCTGTGCCTCAGCTGCTCTGGTCAGTACTGGTTCTGAGAACCAGACTGCTAAGGATATCATGTAGGGTTACTGAATGACCCCACGTCAGTGTTTGTGTATCCAAGAAGCCTGAAATAAATGAAGTTTTCAAAGGGGAGAACCTTAAAGACTGATAATGACCAGAAGATGGTGCTCAAGCCTTTAAGACTTTGCTTTAGCCTTGATGTGAAGGCCCTACTGTGGCTCGCCCTCGCGTTCTTGGCAGTCATTTAAGCTTCCTCTGTCCCCTGAGCTCTCGAGCTTAGAAAGTACTTGACCCACAGGGAGGACCTGGAAGGACCTGGAGCGTCAGCATCACACCCAGTGACATGCATTGGAAAGGTCCTGGTGCCAAATCCCAGAGAGTCCTCCAGCAGCCACTTGGTGTAAGCAGCAGCACACGGGCCATGAACTGTTTCTTACAGTTAGCAGAAGGGGAGAGAACAAAAGGAAAGGGACTCATAATGGAGGTGACAAGAGTAGGGTCACGTGGATCTGTGTTCTCTACAAAGGCTTGGGCATTTCAGACTTGGAGCATTTGGGTGAAGGCCTTCCCAGATGTCTGGCAGAGAGAGAAATACAGACAGGAGCCCTGTAGACTTCCACAAAATCATCAGGCCTGTGGCCTGCTAATCAACAACAGTCCAAGAGGCCAGGTTGCCGATCAGACCCACCGAGGGAGCTCTTAAGATCTGGCAGTGGCAAATGGTAGTTGCAAAACCCATCATTGCTTCTCCGCATTCTATTTCATTCTGAAACTGAATGAATTGGCTGAGCCGGGCTGGTAGAATCCATTTGTTCCACAGAGGATTCTGAGTAGGAATACAGCTACACATTGCCCTATTGAGAGTTGTCCCTTTCTTCCGAGCTAACCCAGCTTTTCTCCCTTCCTCCTGTCTTCTAACTTTAGATGTTATTCGAAATAATCCATTTTCATTACGGCCCCCACATGTCCACCATAAGCGGATGACCCCCTAGATGAGGGAGGGACTGGGCATCCTTCTCAAGAGATGTGTGGCATTTCAAGGAAGTGAATCACAAATCCCTGTAGTCCAGATTCCCATGGTAGATTTGATAGCTGATGGAAAAGCAGCCAAGAGGAGAAGGAAATGTGAGAATCTAGTTCAGGGCGAAGTAACAGATCAATTATGGAGCTCTTTATGGTTCAGTGTTTGACCATCACAAGGAACTACTTCAGAGAGGAAAGCAATTAGATGATGAGGAAGTGTGGATTACCAGAGGAGGAGAAGTCATTGCTTCTGAACATGGTGACATGGAAGTAGGACCAGGAGGTTGGCGGAGCAGCCGGGAGGCTGAGAAGTCTTTATTCTCTTCTTTAAAATAGTCTGTCTCATCTGTCTCAGAAGCCCCAGATTCTACAACCTTCTTAAAGCTTTCAGCTCCGCATGGACCAGAGACTGGAATATGGATGTTGTGTTCCCATGGTGATTAAAATCCTCTGAGGAATAAAGTGCTTTCCTTCATGGAGCACCCCCAGGGCCTTGAGAGAGTCACATGGCTAAGAAGAGCCTTGCTGCCCGATGAGTGATGGAGTGGCCCTGGGTGCTCTAGACGACAGGAGGCATGTGGGATCCCTGCCCTTCCCCCACTCATGCCTTCAGTCAGATGGGAAAGAAAGGGGGCCCAGCGGAGCTGCTCTTTCCCTTGCTACCCTGCTGCTGCTGCTGCCTCCCCAGTGAGCCAATGATAGGACCTTGTTGGAAGGGAGACTCTGCATTATCGCTGTCTACTTCATCATTCATCCACTGAGGGCCATGTGTAGTCCCTTCTTGGGTAAAAGGAGATGCTAGCCAGCTCTTCTGGTAGAATCAGGTGATTGTGGGAGAGGCCACCTTTTCTAATAGTGAGAGTGGTGGGGCAAGGCTTCATGCCTGCCTCCTGCTTCACTCAGCAGCACCTGCTTCAGAGATCTGCTCAGTACCATTGATGTCCCTAGAATCCTTGGAAAAAAGAGAGGGATTGGCATAGAGGATGGCATTAGCAGGATTTGGGATTTGGGGACTTGTCAGAGAGTGTGGTGGTTAATTATCTGTCATGTTGTGATAGAATGTCCCAGAGCTGGTCAGACTTGGGCCAGGCTCAGAAATAAAGAGAACAGACTCCAGACCCTTCCTCTCTGCGTGTACCTTAGCACACAAGGAAGAAAAAGAGACCATTCGTGCTTTAGATAACAGTGTGGGCCAAGAGGTTCCCAAAACCAAATCAGATTTCTCCTAAATTATCCAAATATAAAATCATCAGAGTGCCAAGGATAACCAGACTGGTTACCTGTCAGTTGTACCTGGAACAGCCATATAACTCACTGTCAATTCTACATAGACTCGATTACAGCTTCCTTTTCTTAGACCGGCATTGATCCAAACGAAAGTTCCAAAATGTGGCTCTTGGAACATCATGCCTTGTTAAAGTGTTGGATGGACCATTTGACTTTCAGGCCTGGTCTGTCCTTTCTCCTCATGAAAGGGTTCCCACCTGACAGACCTGATTGCTTAAGTCCGGTTCAGCATAAGGTTGTGGTCAACAGAAGTGACAAACTAGCCTGAGGCTGAGTTAGAAGCATGGCCAGGAGAGTGAAGGAGCCAGTGCCAGGGCTGCCAAAGAACTGCACAGCTGTGTCACAAAGCCTCAGGATTCCTGGAACTTGTTCTCACTCAGGTAGCTCTGGTTTCTATATGTCTGCCTCTGAGGATCACAAGGAGAAATTGAATGCCTGACCTCTCTTGGTTGATTTCCATGAAACTGAGAGATTCCCAAACATCTTTGTTATTTAGATGGTACCTCTAGTGTCCCCTCTGGTCCAGCCTTGCTTCTGCATAGGATGACACTAAAGTCTTCATTCCTGGATTTCCTGAGTCACATTCACCATGCAGTCCAGCAACCCTTAATTATATACAGCCTTCCTCTTGATGGTTCCTTGTTTCATTTGTAAACCTGGCCATAAGCTCTTTGAGGGCAGAGAAGGTGTGTCATGTACAGACAGAACCTCCCAAGCCCTGCAGAGCAGTTCCACAGGGACAACATGTCGCAGCATAACAGTGGGGAGGGTGGGTAGTTCAGTACAAAGCAAGCTGAGTATAAGTGTGACTGGGGCGAGGGGGAAGGAGCAGGAGCTCCAGCATTCTGGGGTGGTGGGGGTGGTTTTGGGGGAAGGTGCCTATGCTGGTTTGCTTCATCCTTATTAGCATCAGCAGCATGCCAAGTACTGAGGATGCATTCACTCACTACATGCTTGTTGATGGAGTGATGCTGACATTAACGTCTCTCCTCAGACCCTTCTGCCCAATGGCTGTCCTGCCAGAATAGCTAAGAAGGAAAGCTTTCACATCGTAGACTCAAAAAATGTGTATTGGGTTGAACATTTCGTTTTCTTGGTCGTATCATCCCACGAACACCATGGCTGGCTCCATCAGAACCTTGGTTCATCCTTTTTATTCCCCTGTAAAGAGATTAACAGGAAGGTCAGAGCAGTGCACATGGACCGGGGAGCTCCCCCTACCACCACTATCAAATGCTGTTTGCTTGGCCTCATAACAAGCCCTTGCTGCTGACTCTTTTCACACCAGGTACTCCCTGGTGATGCCTGAGAACATTGGATTGAACATATCGGGACAACGTTACTGCAGAAACCCACTGTGCCCCTCCAGGGAAGATTACACAGGTCTATCATTAGGGGGTCCTAAGAAAAATGGATTGGAACTGGCAAAGCTGAGCAGGGGGGCTGTGGTGCAAAGAATAAGAGACATCCCCATTTTTGTACCCCATGCAGGGTCCAAGCAGAATCAAACATTCCCATTAGAAAGAGCTGGCTTCAGAGCTGCCTTTCTTGACATAAAGAAATAAGTTGAAATGAATAAAAGCCACTGTAGTGTGAAGGGGAGTATGAGATTTGGACGATATGACCCTTTGACAGGTGTTGATTCAACTGAGCTAACAATCATTAGGTTCCTACTTGGTTCAAGGCACTGGACTAGCTGGGCCATGAAAATACCAGAGCAAAGCAAAAATTCAGCCCCAGCCTCTGCCTTCAAAGAGCTTCCAGTCACTCTGCTGGGAGGGGTTGACAAGGTAGAAGATGATGGGGCAAAGAAAAGGCTGGACAACATAGTGCTTTAGGAATATCTAAGTCAGGAGAGGGTGTTTTCAGTTGAGGGTGCCAGGCAAGGATGATGGAGGGAGGCACACATGCATAAGGCTTTGAAGGGAAGGAAGCTTTTCAGCAAGTACAGTGAACAGATCTGCAGAATGAAAAATCCATTCTCTACCAGAGAACGCTGGCTCTGAGCATGGAGCTGAGGGTGATAGAACAAGAAGAAGCAGCTTCTTCCTGGAAGGCATTTGTCATCTGTTGGGGAAGATGAGGCAGGATGGAACAGTGCTGACCCAACTGTATGACTTTGGATAAATCACTTCTCCTTGGGTCCCAATTTCTTCTGTAAGATCAGATTGGATTAGATATTCCCTAGAGTACCCTTCTGGCTCCAGCATTCTGAGGGTCCTTATTAAACTACTATCATTAGGACATCTTGAGAAAAATGAATTGGAAATGGCAAAGCTGAGCAATGGGGCACTGGTGCATTGAGGTGAAGAGATTTAACCTCCAGGGATAACAGGACAGCCAATGAGCCTTGACAGTATAGACATTAAGGAAGACAGTAAAGTGTGGCCTGTACTAATTTCATTGAATCAGAGGTCTAAAGCTTGAAGGAACCTTAGAAACTGGCTAGCCCTGTGGTGCCAAACTCAAATACAAATGGATATTAACTTATAAATTAACAAATTAGCCTTCCTTGCCTTGTATATTTGTTTTGTTAAACATTTCCCAGTTGCATTTTAATATGGTTCCTGCCACACTGTGGAGTGTTGGGGGGTAGCAAGTTTGATACCTCTGGCTAGCCTAGTGCCCTCATTTCACAGATGAGGAAACTGAGTCCCAAAGAGGGTAGAATGGAGAATTTAATGCAAGTAGGTTCTCTTGACTCCAAATACACTGCCTTTTCCACTGTACCACACTCCCAACTCAAGTCAAGAAATTACTACCACATTTTAAGAAGATTTTCAACAAAGGTTGAGGCAAAAAGGATTTTCTGTTTTAATCCTCAGTTAATCTGAAAATTCAGCTCACCACAGTTCACTGTTCCTTGAACATTCCAGTTAGTCCAGACCCTCACTGTCATGTGCCTGGTTTACTGGGACCACCTTCTAGCTAATCCCTCTGCATTCCATCTTTCTTCCCTCCCATGTGTCCCGCATCCCTTAGCCAGGCTTAATTTTTACTAAAACGACACTTTCATCACATTACTCCCCAGCTCAAGACTCTTATTCCTTTTTTTTTTTTTTTTGCCAAATACCTTGCTTAAAACTCTGCCTGACGTCCAAGGATTCCAAATAAACAGATTGGCATTGGCAGAGGTGAGCAGGGGGGCCTCTGGTGCAGAGAAGAAGAGACCTTCCCACTTTTGCACCCCATACAGGTCGAACAAAATGGATTCTACTCCAGAGAGGTGTGCTGTCACATGAGATTGAGACTACCTCGGGTTGGAAGGATCCAGGAAGGCATCATTTCCTTCCCTTAGCAGTCTCCAGGGCTAGAATTCAAAACAAAATAAAACGAGAAATTGAGGATTGAAGAGGTAACAATGCAATCTATGCCTGGCTTCCACAGGCTTGTAAGATGCCAAGTATAGCTGGAATGCAAACCATGGCTTGAGCAGCTGTAGCTGTCGCTGATGTAGATGTCTCACCATCCTCCTCAGCTCCTGTATTCATCTGTGACATTGTGATGAATATTTTATTGGACAATGGTTTGCCTCAATTAAACCTCAGTTTTTTAAAGCCCCCAAATGTGATTTTTATTTTGTCTTGGGGTCAGTGGCCTTTTTAAATGGGAACACATCTGCAAAATGGAATGGAAGTCAGTAGGAAAATAAGATTCAAAAATCTACCTTCTTTGATTTGCACACAGCTTTCCAGGAAGATACCCATTTTGTGCAGTTGGTCCACTGCCATTATGTTTGTTCAGTCAGCTATTTGGAGAGCCCAGAGTACCTGAGAGGGGAGGGGAATGTGCCCAGTAGTGGCGCTGATCCCAGCACAGGTGGTGAGAAGAACATCAAAGAGAACTGTTTGCATCCTTCGAGGCCTCCCTGCGGCTTTGATCTGAGTCCAAGGGCAACTTCCCTTCACCCCAACATATTTGCCACCACTCATTCCTTCAGGGAGGGCACCCTCAGGGACCCCTTAGCCTGCTCTGAAATATCTTCCCATGTAAGTTTTGCCCCTGACTCTCAAGGTCCATGGCAGGTGGGGTAAGGTGGGAGAGGGACTATGAAGAAGCAGCTGGGAGAGATGATTGGTGGAGATTGGGGTGGGGGTGGGGGATACTTGCAGCTGATAACAGGAGAAGGTGGACTACATTGGAGCAACTAAGGTTGAATCCCAGGAGAAAATCTGAGTTGAGAAACAGTCAGGATTAGAATGAAAGGATTAGGTCCTGGGGAGAGGCAGAAGCAAGAGATGGTGGCGCTCCATCTGGGCTTCATCCAGTACCTAAGCAAGCTCCATGACCACCAAAGTATTCAAAGCAGCAGACCAGAAGCAAAGTAGGTGCCAGTCAATTGAGGAGTGGTTAAAACTGGGATGCACAAATACAATGGGACATAATTGTGCTGTAAGAAAAGATTGAATAAGCAATTCAGAGAAGGGAAGATGTGATACACAGCAAAATAAAGAGAACCAGGAAAACTATGTAATGCTTGGGACAATGAACCCAGACAGGACAATAGATGGACAGCCAAGGCAGTGTAATCTCAATGACCAAGAGAAGAACTGAGAAAATACACCTTTCCACCTTCATTAAGGAAAAGGGGGGGCACTAAGTAGGGGACGTTGCATATACTGTCATGTGGTGGTTTTGCTGAACCACCTTTCCTCCCCCCTTTTAATCTTTGTCACAAGGAGTAGAACTATGGAAAAGGAATATATTTAGAAATAAGCATGATATCTTTAAAAGACATCAGTAAAAAAAAAAATTAGAAGGGCTACAAACAAACTGGGACAGAGGTTGAAGAAGGGCAAACAGACTCAATGAGAGGAACCTTGCCACATAAATCCACAGCGATATTAGTCTGGCCACAACCTTGATGTGACTCAGACCCTGATCCAGGTATGAACCTGACCTCCGTTACCTCTGAACTTGAAGAAGATTGCAGGGTGTGGTGTGGTGGGAATTGATGGACTTGGAGTCACATTTCTGTTAGAATCCTGGATTTTACTGTGCAACCTTGGGCAAACCACTCTCTCTGGGTCTGTTTTTCTCATCTATAAAGTGTTAGGACTAGGTAATCACTGAAGTCTCTTTCTAATTATCTACAATCCTGTGATTATACTAGCCTGTCCTCCAGGTGTCTATTTGGCGGAGGTGGTTTGGAGGGGTTCAGCTTAAGTCTAGAGGAGCTTTAAATGCCAGCAGGATCAGGGTCTTACATGGGGGGAGGAGCTATAAGTTACATGATTTGGGAGTAGAGGGAGATGTAACACTGATAGGGTTAACTATAAGGTCAAAATTGGTAAGAGAGGGAAAGTGAAGCCAGAGTAGGGATGTCAGCATGGGATGGGGGGAAGGACTGAGGTGGAAGTCAATGAGGATGAAATGCAGATCTTGGAGGGGAAAGCATAGGGAGAAAGGAAATAATAGGAGGTTATGATCTAGTAAAGAAATTTTACACACAGAGAAAGCACAGAGTGAGTTGAATAGGAAGGGATCATATCTAAAAAAATGAAATTAAGGGGTGAGAGGAATATATTGGGAGGAGAAAGGGAGAAATAGAATGGGGCAAATTATCTCATAAAAGAGGCAAGAAAGACTTCAGTGAGGGAAAAAGGGAGGAGGTGAGAAGGAAAATGTGAAGCTTACTCTTATCACATTTAACTCAAAGAAGGAATACAATGCATTTTGGTATGAAAACCTATCTTACAATACAGGAAAGTCAGGGAGAAGGGAATAAGCAGGGTGGAGGGGATGATGGAAGGGAGGGTAATGGGAGGAAGAAGCAATTAGAAGTCAACACTTGGGATGGGACAAGGTCAAAAGAGAATAGAAATGGGGGGCAAGGTAAGATGGAGGGAAATATAGTTAGTCTTACATAACATGACCATTATGGAAGTCATCTGCAAAACTACACATGCACAGTCTATATTGAATTGCTTGACTTCCCAATGGGAATGGGTGGGGAGGGAGGAAGGAGAAGTTGCAACTCAAAGTTTTAGGAACAACTGTTGAGTATTGTTCTTGCATACAACTGGGAAACAAGAAATACAGGTAATGGGGTATAGAAATTTATCTTGCCCTACAGGATAAAAGAGAAGAGGGGGATAAGGGAAGGGAGGGATGTTAGAAGGGAGGGAAGTTGATGGTAGCAGTAATTAGAATGCTCAGCACTTTGGGGTGGGGGGAGGGGAGAGATGGGGAGAAAATTTGGAACTCAAAATTTTGTGGAAATGAATGTTGAAAACTTAAATAAATTTTTTTTAAAAAGAAATTTTAGAATTCTTGATAATAGAAGTGGACCACTTGTGAGTAATAGGGAGACCAAGGGAATGCCACATAGATTAGAGAGGTGAGGAAGAAATGACAAGGCAGCTAGGTGCTGCAGTGGATAAAGTACCAATCCTGGAGTCAGGAAGACTCATTTTAAGGAATTCAAATCTGGCCTTAGTCACTAGCTGTGTGACCCTGGGCAAGTCACTTAACCCTGTTTTCCTCAGTTTCCTCATCTGTAAAATCATCTGGAGAAGAAAATGGCAAACCACTCCTGTATGTTTGCCAAGAAAACCTCAAATGGGATCATGAAGAGTTGGACACAATTGAAACAACTGAACAAAAAGTAAATGACGTAAACTCCCAGATCCATATATCCATCTCTAGTTTCTCTCCTGAGTTTGGTTCTCCATCACCAATTGCCTAACCACTCTTTCAAACTGCCCTCCTACTGTTGAGGGCACTACTGTCCTCATCATCCAGACTCCCAACCCATGTTATTGTCTTCTCCTCACTCTCCCTCTCCTCCCTTATCCAATTATTGGCCAAGTCTTTTCAATTCTGCCTCCACATATCTAACATTCCTCTTCACTCTTGGCCACCATCCTAGCATGGGCCCTCCTCACTTCTCATCTGGACTTTATCTCCCTGTCTTGAGTCTCTTCCCTTCTTCACTCCATCGTCCATACAGCTGTCATTTGGACATTCCTATGGCACAAATCTGAAGCTAAAAGCTCCCATTGCCTTTAGTATCAAATACAAATTCTCTTATTTAGCATTTAAAACCCCATCACAGTCTACCTTCCAGTCTTGTCACATATTACTCCCCACTCCTCGCATCTTTCTTCTAGTCAAGCTGACCCCCACACACACTGTCCCATCTCTAAGCACTCCCTCTTCACCTGTACCTCTTAGAATCTCATTTTCTTTCAGATCTAAGATTAAGTACCACTCCCTACATGGGGTCTTTCCTGATCCTTTCAGTTTCTACTGCTCCCTACCAAAATTATGCAATATTTGAACTATATATGTCTTACATTTATGTAAACCATGGTTACTTAATGTTGTTTCCCCCAAATAGAGTATAAGCTTCTTGAGGGCAAGGGCTGTTTTATTTTTGTTTTTGTGTTCTTAATCCTCGTATATAGTAGGTGCTTAATAAATGCTTGTTGATCGACTGCACTCTAAATGCTATTTCTAGGAGATAAACTCTTCAGTTACCTCATTTGTAAAAGGAAGAGTTAGGCCTTGGAACATCCAAGTTCCTGGAAAACACTGACCTCTGTTCTGATATTCTATAGATTAAATCTGTTTACTCCTGCTGTTCAGTGATTCTCATCTCCATTTTCTCATTGCCCTCTCTGACTCATGGAGAGAGCTGGGGAACATGTGGGCTGGCCTACCTTGGGGTGAGGAACTGGGCTGGTTGGTAGCTGAAGTATGCCCAGCCAAGTTCTCCTCAGAGCCTCTCACCCAAGAGTCCTCCCTCTTCCCCTTCATGCTCTTCTTTCTGAAGTTTTCAGGATGCACCATTCTCTCCTGGTCCTCCTCCTCCCTGTGGGATCACTCCTCAGTTTTCTTTGCTGGATCCTCCTCCAAGTCACACCTGCTAACTGTAGATATTTATAGGACTCTTTTCTGGGCCCTTTTCTCTTTCTATACCTCTTAGTGAGCTCATTGGATCTCATGGATTTAATTATCATCCCTATGCTGGTGCTTCTCAAATTGATCTATGCTGCCCTAACCTTTTGGCTGACCACCAGTTTTGCATCTCCCTGCCTTTCAGATATCTTGAACAAGATGTCCCATAGATGTCTTAAACTCAATTATGTCTAAAACCAAACTTGTTAAACCCTCCCTCTTCTTACCTTCCTCATTACTACCCAGGATACAACTATCTTCCCAGAGGCTCAGAGCCTAGGAGTATCCTGGATTCCTGACCACTTGTCACCCCCTCCCCCATATCCAATCTGTTTCCAAGACCTGTTGATCTCACCTTTGCAACATCCACTAAATATACTGCCTTCTTTCCTGTCACACTGCCCGCACCCAGGTGCAGGCTTTTAGCACTTCACAACTGGAGCATTGCAATAGTTACTGGTGGGGCTGCCTGCCTCATCTCTCCTCAATGTAATCCATCCTCCATTTAACAATCAAATTGATTTTCCTAAAACTGAGGTCTGACTATGTCACACACACACACACACACACACACACACACACACACACACACACACACACACACACACACTCCCGCCCTGCCCCATTCCATCAACTGCCTCCCTATTGCCTCCAGGGTCAATACAAAATGCTCTGGCATTCAAAGTCCCCCTCCTACCTTTCCATTCTTACACCTTATTCCCCACCCTGTATTTCTCAAGCCAGTGACACTGGTCTCCTGGCTGTCCCATGAACAAGACCCTCCATTTCTTGGGTCTGCGTATTTTCTCTGGCTGTCCCCTATGCCTCTTCTGTCTCATCTCCCCCTCTGGTTTTCCCTGGCTTCCTTCAAATTCCAACTAAAATCCCACTTTCCCATGAACTTTTCTCAGGCTTTCTTTTAATGCTAAGTGCCTTCTTTGTTAATTATTTCCTATTCTCCTAATACCTGCACATGACTTGTTTGTATTTGTTTGCTTCTTGTCTACCCCCATTAGATTTTAAGCTTCTCAAGGGCAGGGAGTATCTTTTGCCTGTTTTTGTATCTCCAGTGCTTAGCACGGTGCCTGACTCATAGCAGGTGTTTAATTAATATATGTTTATTGACTGCCAGGCAGCAGCTCCCCAGACCCCAGCCACTGGCTCAAAGGACGTAAGACTCTGGTGGTCCTTTGATGCCCAACAGCTTGGCAAACAGGAGGGAAGAACTGCTTTTGTGTGGATCCTCCAGCTTTGACAGCCTCCTCCCCTTGGGAAGAGATGTTAGGAGGAATTGAGGGGGTTGTCTACTCCCCTGTCTGTGGAGACCTGGAAGTGAGCAAAGAGAGAAGCACTGTAGTGTCTGCCTTCTTTCCTTCTCTCTGTTCCCATCCCCACTCCCTTTTATGGGGACAGATGCAGGGCAGGATGATGCTTTAACAATGCATGAAGCCTGACCATAACTCCTATCCAATGCTTTTAAGTTCCTGAAGGGGAGGACAGGATGATGAGGAGTCAGAAGGGCCCTCCTCTGGCTCTGATTATGCTCTGAAAACAGGCAGGCTGCAGTTCCCTCTCCTTGGGCTTCAGACTTTCAGCCAGTGCCTCAGATGGCTGGAGTATGTGAGTTCTTCGGGGGCTGAGGGCTCTTCCTTCTCTCCCCTCTCCACTACATGCAGCTCCAGATTTCCTCTTTCTTATTCTCTCCCTCCTTACCTCTGCTGATCTCTCACTGTCTCTTCCTGTTTCTCTGTCTCTCAGTATCTCTCTGTCCCTTCCTGTCTCTTTACTCCATTCTGTCCCTGCTTGATCTCTCTCCATCTATGGTTTTCTGTTCTGTGACTCTCATTCTGTTTTGACCTTCCTCACTCTTTCTTGGTCTTCCTGTATGTCTGTCTCCTTCCATTTCTCCTGCATTAATCTTATGTTCCCCACTTTTGTTGTCATTCTCATTAGAATGTGAGTTTCTTGGGGTCCTGGACTGCATTTTTGCCTATCTTTGAGCCCCTAGTTCTTAGCACAGTACCTGGTACACACAGAAAGTGCTTTATAAATGCTTGATGACCAACTGTTGCATTTCTGTTTCTATCTTCCTTGCTTGGGGTCTCTCAGTGTGTGTGTGTGTGTGTGTGTGTGTGTGTGTGTGTGTGTGTGTGTGTGTGTGTGTGCTTCCCTGCTTTCTGTCCTGCCACTTTCTTAAACTAGTTTTACTTCTTCCTCTTACTCATTATCACCCTCAGGGTGCCTCTCTCTCAGAGATCTCCCCTCTTATCTCTTAGTCTCTATCCCTCTTGCTCAAGCTGCTTCTGGAGTTTTTGTGTGTGCCTCCCTGGGTGCACATTTCCTTTCTCCATTTTCCCTTTCCTATGAGGGAGTGCAGAGAAAGGGGGAGAGGCATGGCTCAGTGACAGCCCCAGCCTGAGCCAGCCCCTCTGAGCTGTCACCGAGGAAAGAAATCACATAGCAACCCCTGAAATTCAAATGAGAGTTTTGCTGAAGCTGCTAAAAAGTCATCAAACGCTATCTTTGAAGTCCTCTGGCAAGCTGGTCATTTCTTTTCAATGAGTCCCTGGTGGAAAGGAGATTGCAGGGCTGGGGGGTGGAGGAGGGTGGGCCTTAGCACACAGGAACCCCAGGGGGCGGGCACCAGGCTTCCCTGTTTGCTTGCCTGCCAACAATCAAATTCAAAGAATGTCAAAGCCAAAAAGGTACCTGAGAGCCATGTAGTCCAACCCTGTCATTTTACCCATGAGGAAACTGAGGCTCAGAAGGGAAAAATGATCTGCCTGAGGTCACTCAGGGAGTTGGTGACAGCGCCAGGACCCAGAAACATGTCTAGTCTCCCTTCTTTCACTCCCCCTTCTCCG